>VBSM01003204.1:62628713-62648427 GCA_008086735.1 Cheirogaleus medius | reverse complement strand
GGCCTCCCAGAGTGCTAGGATTACAGGCGTGAGCCACCGCGCCTGGCCCCAAATAGGAAGATTTTTATTCCTTATTCTCTTTCTACTCTCCCCCTTTCTTCGAATGATATGAATTTAAACAACTTTTTAGCAAGGTGATTAGGAAGAGAAGGTGGAAGGAACATTTGATGAGAATTCAGCTGCTCGGTTTTTGATTTGCTTAATTCAGTGAACAACCTTGGAGTATTAAATTATCTGTAGACCTCTGTGTGAGGCTTATTTATCTGCCTTATCACTCAGATTCCAGGAATCATAGAGTGTGACTTTACGGAATGACTCTACCATCACAAGTGCTAATCAAGTAATATTATACTATCTTTTTGTAGGGATGCCAATACATAGTTTCCAACTTAAGATACCAGTATGTGAAGACAATCTTCATAAAAAACTATACGTTTATTTCTTTGCACCAGCTACAATAAATACTCAGCAACACTCTCAACTAATTATATGCTAATGAAATAAGTCCGTTTTTAAAGCCTCGTTAAACATGAAGTTTTATAGCAAGGCTCAAAATATGAGGCCATCAACTAAGACTGCAGCATCTTTACTTTAAAGTCTACACAATCATTCAGCCTTAAAAAGGAAGGAAATTCTGACAAATTCTACAACATGGATGACCCTCGAAGACACTATGCTAAGTGAAATAAGCCAGTCACAAAAGGACAAATATTGTATGATTCCACTTATACGAGGTACCTAAAGTAGTAAAAGTAATAGAGACAAAGTGGAATGGTGGTTTCCAGGGACTGAGGAAGGGGGAACTAGGGAGTCATTGTTTAAGGGTACAGAGTTTCAGTGGGAGAAGACGAAAAAGCTCTGTAAATGGATAGTGGTGATGGTTGTACAACAATATGAATGTACTTAATGCCACAAAATTGTACACTAAAAATTGTTAAAACAATAAATTTTATGTAACATATATTTTGCCACAATTAAAAAAAAGCCTACACAATGACTTTGTACCTTAGTAGGCCAACTTAATTTTAACCAAAAAAGTCAGTATTGCCTGACTTTTGGGGATGTCTGGAGGACACTACTTCTCTGTCCTGTCCCCTCAAGGACACCTTGACCTTGTCTTCCCCACATAGGCTTTTTTGATTGACAAGACTTATCCTTAATGGTCCCAATACTTTTTCACTCTTAGGCATCGGCATTGATCTGTGTGACTTACGCAGATGCTCTGAAATGCTACTCTGGCAACCTCATGGGTTGGCACTCTCGCAAAAAAGGATAGATCATAAATTGTGGATCTAACACACATGCAAATATTTAGTTTCCTTCAGCCTACATGTTGTTCAAAGGGCAGAATTAAAAGTTGATCTTCCTAGTTTGTACCGTTGTTTGGCCTCTGACTGCAGTCAGGTGGTTAAAGAAAATGTATCCAAAGTGAAGTCTTGGCCAACACACCTGAATAGAATGGTAATGTAGCAATCACACAAGCTCCCATTCATGGACACCTACCATATTACAAGTGCTGTTCTATGTAATATTTAATCCAGACAACAACCTCTTTTATAAACAAGAAACTGAGGCTCAGGGAGATTAAAAAATCTTGCATAAATTAATTCAACTAGGTAAGTGGCAGAGTTGGGCTGTGACTCAGGTGTGTGAGACTGACTTCGTGTTCTTTCTATGATATTTCCTCATATGGATTCATTTGCCCTTTTAGTGTTCCAAGTAGCTTTGCTACTTATAAAAAGAAAGAACTGAGTAAGTACATGCCTCATGTAGACCACGTTGTGAGGCAAGGTATCAAAAAGGAATTTACTGTGAAAACAAATGAACTTTGAGCAAGCATGCTGCATAAAATGGATTTACTCAATGATGAAATATATCCTCCAAATTTATTTTCTGTGATAAAATGGCCACCATTCATTAAAAGGTAATTCCATGTTTCAAGTAAACTGAGATTTTACAAGCAGTTTTTTCTGCCCATTAGGCTATAAGCTCCTAAGAGGAACACTAAAATATTTTTTGAATGAATAAAATACATCGGTTGGGGCTCTGGATAGGGATTTTCTATGCTGCTTAATTCTGTCCAAAAACAAACTAGCTTCTCAAAAGTAGTTTATAACCAGAATTATGATGATAGCTCTCTGACCCTCAATTTATATGAAAATCTAGTATACATGGATTGGTTCTTAAATATCTTTTCCTCAATCAAGAGAACTTTGCATTGCTCCCATGTGAGTGCAAAATCACTCTAAGTCCTAGCATGAGGATGATAGAATTGAAAAGTCATAGAAAGACAAATACCATATGATCTCACTTATATGTGGAATCTAAAAAAAAGTTGAACTTGACTACAGTTAATAATAATTTATTATAAATTCAAAATAAAGGAGTGGATTTGGAATGTTCCCAACACAAAGAAAGGATAAGTGTTTGAGGTGATGGATGTCCCAATTACCCTGATTTGATCATTACACATTGTATGATTGCATCCAAATATCACATATACTCTATAAAAATGTACAACTATTGTGTATCCATAAAATTTTTTTAACAAAAAACTTAAACTAATAGAAGTAGAGAGTATGAGTACAATGGTGGTTGATATAAAATTTCAGTTAGACAGGAGGAATAAATTCAAGAGATCTATTGTACAACATGGTGACTACAGTTAATAACGATGTTATTGTGTACTTGGAAATCCCTAAGAGAGTAGATGTTAAGTGTTCTCACCACGAAAGAAATATGTGAGGTAATGCATATGGTAATTAGCTCAATCTAGCCATTCCACAATGTGCATATATTTCAAAACACCATGTTGTACAACTTAAATGCATATAATTTTTATTTGCCAATTAACAAAAAAAAAAAAGGACTGAACAGCTGGTAGCAGGACCAGACCCAAGGGCGGAAAAAGGCCTGAGTGTGATTATTATGTGCAATTAAACAAAATAAATTTACAAAGCCTCTCACTGAATCTGTGAATGAGGAAAATCATGAAAATGTTTTCAAAAGCAGAGTCCAAAATCCATTTATAGCTCATCTTAAGTGCGTGAAATTCTTGACTGTCTATTTAGTGGGCTGTCTTTGCTATTTTTGTAAGGGAGCCTAGAATTTCTACAGGTCTTCCAGTGCACTCGATCTGCCGGTTTATCAGAGTTATGAGTTTATCCCCAAATGTTCCCTCTATGTGGCTACAGAAGGCCCAGTCTCCTGGGGGGAAAGGTACAGTATCTGATGGGTTTCCAGTGAGGGGATATCTGGGTTTTAATACACAGTGACAGAAATAAGTGACCATTATTTGAGAGGATAACTCATTTACCTTTTGGAAAGCACCACCACCTACCTGACAGAGGTCACCCTGGGTTGACTGACTGAGAAAGTGACTGACTTGGAAGAGCTGAGGACCAGGAGGAAGGGGAGGAGAGCTGTTAGTAGGCAGGGCGTCCTCATAAAGCCACGAGTGAGCGAGGCGCTATCCGGCCTTCAGGGAGGTGTCATTGCCTTTCTCTTTGGAGAGGTGAAGGTGGCAGGTGAAATTTTCAGGAGTGTGGCCCACGGAGCCTTCCTCACACATCTGAACTAAGCAAAGAGGGCGAGCGTGCGGGTGGTTGAAGTCCTGAGTCCTTCCGGTGGAGATTAGTATGATCGAAATGTTCCCTGTTGCTGTGTTCAGTTCTGAAACGCGGACACCCGGATGAGACTCGCTAGCACCCGCTTTCACTTCTACCGAGGCCCAGTCAGCCTCGCTCCCTCGTAACTTGCTCTTAAACCCCTTCAAAGTTCCACCGCCCTCGCTTCTCCACCCGCCGGCCCACGGGAAGAAACGTCCTGAAATCGCCCTCTTTCTCTGTAGCAGCACATAGAAAGTGCTGGCTCATCTTTCCTCGCCCACGCTGTCGTCCTTCCTCGTGCCTGCTTGTTGTGCTCAAACATTTCAGCCTAACCTCTAATTAAGAGAAAAGAGAAGCTCCTGGAAAGAGGAGGCGTTGCTTTCCAAGGCCCAGGGCTCCCGCGGCGCTGTAGCTAGTCCCACTTCAGTACTTGACATTTTAGTCTTCCTTCAGGTCCTCGTTAACACTATCTAAGAGATCTTCTGGTTGGTCTAGTGACAGGTCTGTATGGAGTGCGGCATCCGGAATGCCTCATCCCCTTGGCGACTGCGGAAGGCTGTTTAGTAGGCTGCCCAGTGTTTTACTGGGAGTGACCACATTGTGCTTTTCAAAAAGCCTAAGTGTGGAAATAAAGACGGGAAATCAAAGTTTGCTCTGTGCCTACTGTGTGTCGGCTTAGTAGGAGGCACTGTGCTGGATAGATGCACACATTTTGGAGTCATCAAAACCCATGTGCTGGCTGGGTGCGGTGGCTCACGCCTGTAATCCTAGCACTCTGGGAGGCCAAGATGGGTGGATTGCACGAGGTCAGGAGTTCAAAACCAGCCTGAGCAAGAGCGAGACCCGTCTCTACTAAAAATAGAAAGAAATTAATTGGCCAACTAAAAATATATTTAAAAAATTAGCCGGGCATGGTGGTGCATGCCTGTAGTTCCAGCTACTCGGGAGGCTGAGGCAGAAGGATTGCTTGAGCCCAGGAGTTTGAGGTTGCTGTGAGCTAGGCTGATGCCATGGCACTCTAGCCTGGACAACAGAGTGAGACTGTGTCTCAGAAAAAAACCCAAAAAAACTCCCAAAAACCTATGTCCTGGGCTTGATTTTTGGCACACTTCCTTCTCCAGCTGTAGGAAATTAATCAAATCACATATTTCCCGGACATTCCTCTTCTGTAAAATGTAGATAATAATCTCTCTCTCGGGGGATGTGGTAGGGATCAAATGAGAAAACAGAGCTACAGCACCAGCACAATGGATGGCAGAGGTTAGTTATAATAATCAGGCATTTTAATTATGCTATCTCATTAAATCTCCAGTTCTAGTGTAGGGGAGATAGGGGTATCAGCCTCATTTGACCAAATAAGGAATCCAAGCACTGGAACGTCAGCTCTGTGAATGTCATTCAAACTCTGGTCAGACTAGCTCCCAAACTGTGCTTTTCCTACCACCTCTGAGGGTGCTTGAAGAATGTCTTGGCTTCATATGTGGGTGGCAATGAGGCAACTAAAATTAATGGCCCTGTGGACCGAGAACAATGACCTTTCAAAGCAATCAGGCTGCAAGATGCAACCTACACAAGTTATATTTTATTATTAGCATCCCCTTGGTGACAGCCTCCCTGTACCAGGGCAACACCAGCTTTTTCTGAATTTTGCTGTGGAAAATTCCAGAGCCATGGCTGTACTCTTCTCAGGCTGCTGAGGTCAAAGTCTGTCAAAAATGTACAAGTCTCTCTTAGAGGGGGCTTCTTCCCAGCAGAGTTTCACCAAGTCAAGTTCAGAACCTGGAATTGGTGAGCAGTCACTGCTCTTGGGCTATCCCTGCCTCTTTGTTGAATGGGCAGGGTGGACTTTGTTTCTTTCCTTGGCAGGACAAATTGTGCAGTTCCTCTCTATCCAGCAGGGGTGGAGCACATCAAGTGAGGGCAGGTGTGTGTGTGTGTGTGGTGTGGGAAGGGATGGGGGTGGAAAAGGCGATGTTGTAGGGCAGGACATCTCAAAGAATCTCAGTGTTTCCCCGCCTACCAACATCCTTCCCATGGTTTACACCCTATCAGAGCTTTAGACTGTCCAGACTATGGAAACCTCACCTGGGTCCACAAAGAGAAAATGCTCTTTTCCCCTTTTTGAGATTTCTCTCATTCCCTCTGTGCTCAGATGACCACGAGCTATCCTCTGCCCCATCAGAGAGTCATGCCTTCCCTCGAGAGGCAGGAGACAGGAAAAGTGCCTGTATCTGGAGCCAGTCGTCCTAGATGTGAATCCCAGCCCTGCCTTGGCTAGCTGGGTGGACAAGTTATGATGCAACCTCTCTGAGCCTCAGTCAGCTTATCCGTAAAATGGAAATAACTACAGCTATGTCATAAAATGGTCAGATGGGTTAAATTTGTTAACATATGAACTGTGCTTTGAAAGGTACTAGCGTAGCATAACCAGGTCCTTCAGATAAGCAATACCAGAGAGGAAAGAGACCTTTAGAAACATTCAAAGCTCAACTCACTTCTTATTGTCTGCTGGCTTTGAATAATTTACTTAACCTCTCTTCGGCTTCATAAAATAAAATCAATTGCTCCAAACTTTGTAGGTCCCTGTTTGTTTCTTGCTTAATATCAGGTAATGTTCCTTCTGTGGTTGATTTATGAATGCATGGTCGGTATAAATAAAATATCTCCAAAAGATTTCCTTTCTCCACAACTATTCAGGGATCACCTAAGAGAATGGACTCCAATTTTATTAACTATTTTATTAACTTTTAACAACTCAACAGGTATGGTTCTGTTTGACCCCCAAATTCTATTCAGGAAAATGGCATCCCCCACCCCAAATCCACAGTTCTAGAACTATTAACTTGCTAAAAAATTCTGGGCACCCCACAGCGACATTTGACAGGAAGGCAGGTCAGCTATTTCTCTTATTGCCCAGCATTACCTCTTGTTGCCTTATGGAGAAAGCTCTTAGGAATAACAAAACATTGTTTGTGACTTTAACTGATCTTCACCCAACTCTTAACACAGTGGTCAAGAAGTGAGTATGAGCTAATTTGTACAACCTCAATAGAAACCCCAGGAATTGTTTCTAGACATTAATTACAGCATGAGAGGATGCTTGACTCATCGAAACATTTCAGAGTGGTGTGTATGGCTCAAGTGCTCTTGCTCCCTTCTCTTTCCCTTAATGCCTTGATATCTCCTTTGGATTCTCTGTTATGCATGCCCCCACCCCATCCATGCTGCAGAGAACCTGCTTCCATCAGTGAGACCGCAGCCTCTGCGTCCTTCCACCATGAGGACCTGAGAACCTGCCTTTCCAGCCTAGTCATACAGAGAAGTCCTGTAGAGACATGCAGAGAACAGAGGGGAAATTGCAAAAAAAAAACCCTGACTTTACCAGAAACAAACATTACAGGGCTAGAAAGTCTACATGAACCTCTAAAACGATTCAGTCCTTCCGGTAGAAGAGCTGATTTGAGGTGCATTCCAACTCCTCTCCCTGGGGACTGACTCCACTCTCTGCTATTACCAAGCCCTCCCCCAGCAGGCCCTCAAGCATCTCCCCTGCGGGCCACTCCCCTTCCTAAACTAGTTACATTGCTGTTCCTTTGGGGGCCACTTCAGCATCATTTCTAGGGAACAGGCAACCAGGCCCCTTTTCAGGGGGTCCTGGGCCTTCAGAGCGCAGTCCCTGGCTTAGGTCTGTCGCCACCAGGCAGGGAGTCAGAGTTCAGGAAGCCGGCTGCTGCCTGGAAACTCAGTCCCAGCGATTCTCTCAGACAGGGCTGGTGACTCAGGTCCTCCTCCCCTGCCCAAACTCCCTCCGGCTGCTGTCTGACCTGCTTTGACTTCTTTTTGCTTTCAAGGCTGCTCTAGATATTTATCTTAACCAGATTTTACACGGTGTGATGGGCCTGAGGCCCCAGGTCTTCCAAGGGAGGGCCAGTTCCCCCTCTGCTCCTCTCAGTTTGCCAGAACGGGCAGGGACGGGATGTGGAAAAGCCGCCTGTGGTCTCGGGGAACTTGAACGTTCTTTTCTTTGGCTTATGCAATTATCTGGTGTAATTTAGGTTGTAATTTTCTAAAGATGCATTTGTAAGTGGCCAACATTTTCTATGGAATAAAAACAACTGGCTTACTACAGTAGCATCAGTGATCAACTTGTAAAACAACTAAAGCAGCAGAGATAGGAGAAAGATGCAGTTGTGTTGTTGGGGGACTATAAATCCAGGCCTGGGGTCAAAGATAAGGGAACTTTTTCTCGAAGAAGCTTTCTCGATGTTTTCACATTTAATTCGCAGAGCCCTCTTCTGGAGGTCAGCATGGCTCTCATTTTACAGATGAAGAAACTGAGGCTCAGGAAATTTAAGCAATCTGTGCAAAGTCGTTGAATTTGTAATAATAGGAATGTCTGACAGTTATTTGGTGATTACCACGTGCTCGAGCCTGCCCTGAGTGCCCTGTGCATACTAGCTCACTTGGTCCTTAAAATAGTAACCTGTTGGAGTAGGGCACTGTGTACTGCTGGGTTTTTTTTTATCTTCCTCATTTTTTGTTTAGAAAGATGAGCCAACAAGACATGAAGTGGCCTATAAGGTCACTCGGCTGTCGACAAGGCTGTGACTTAAACTAAAGAGGTCGGACTCCAAATTCTTCTCCTTTAACCAGGGTGTTGCAGCACCTCCTTTCCCAGAAAGTAGTGCAGATGGGATTTTATCTTCAAATGCCACTCCCCTTCCAATATGCTAGAAATTCAGATAATTGGTGGGTTGCATGCACGCATGCATGCGTGTGAGGGTGTGTGAGTAAATGTGGGGATAAAGTAAAAACACGCCATCCTAGGCTACTCAATCATGTAACCTGTAACTATTCGCTTGCCTACCATTTTCTGCAGGTGTGATGGAAGAAGTTTAATGTCTCCCCTTTGTGGGACAGACAGAATCAGCTCACATAAAACACCAAGAACATAAGCCAACGCAGAATCAAGTGTTCAAAATACAAGGGTTTCCCAAAGCAGCTGGTTCTAATTATACTCCTCCCTGAGGACAGGGCCTTTTGTTGTTTATTTTTGGGTCCTCATGGCCTCCCTACATGAGTGGAAGATTGTTCCTAGGCTTGTTTTGTATTCTTTAGGAGGAATTCATTGAAGTTTTTTGTCTGTCGAACTGAGATAAGATTGACTTGGGCCTGAAATGATGGATGTACTTAGGTGGGAAAAAAGGAAAGTGGAGAACATTTTGGGAGAGAGAAACAAGGACAGCAAAGGATGGAAGCTAGAATGAGTACGACGTCTCTGGAATCAGGCACATGATTGTGTTGGCTAAAGTAGAAACTGAGTTTGGGGGAAGTAAATGGGTTTGGATAGAGGATGCAGACAGAATGGGACGTCAGACAGAGGTGTGTCAGATGGGTGTGGTTGGCCAAAGGGAACTGTTGAAGATTTAGGAAGAGATACAGTCTATGAAGGGCACGACTTTGGGGGACGGTCACCCTGATCAAGGGAGACTAGATGAGTTGCTAGACAGAAAGTCAACTAGGAGATGGCTGCAGTAGGCCAGGCATGAGGGGACGGAACTACTGCAACCAAAATAGGGAAGACAGTTTCTGGGCAGTCCCAGAAGACAGAGTGGCGGATCTCAGGGAGAGCAGGGCCTTAGAGCCCATCTCCTCCATCTGCCTCCCTCTGCCCTCCCCCAGGGGCCAGCTGAATTCCCCTGATGGTTTTCTAGCCCAGCGACCGCCCAGGGTTTGAATGATCGCTGAAAGGGAGGGAGAACTCATCACCTCCTTCTCCGTTTTTGGAAAACTCTGTCAGACATGTCTTTGTAGTAGTCCCAAAGTGGCCTCCTAGGAGATTTCATACGTTGGTCACTTCAACAGAAGCAGCAGCTGCTCTGGGGAAAGAGCACAGTGTTTGTGGGAATAGTGAAAAGGCTCAGAAAACCTGAGTCCAGGGTTCGGACGGGTGACTCTGAGCAAGCCAGTGAGACCCTGCGAGTCTTACTCTCCTCTGTGGAAATGGGGTGGGTGGCACATCCTGCTTAGTTCTCTGGTCTGCTTGGAGGGTCAGATGATCTGCTTTGTGACAGTGCCCTGGAAACTTGAGAGTGCCACATAAAGGAGGGGCAGATGAGACTATTAATGCTCCATGAGAAGGAATACGGTATAGGCTAGCGGCAGAAAAAGTCAAATCTATATTCCAGTTCTACTGCCTTCTTGCTGTGTGATTTTCTGGATTAGCTATTTAACATCTCTAATCCTCATTTCCATAGCTGCAAAATAGGAGAAAAATATCCTTGCCTTAGAAAGTTGTAGTGATGACTAAATTTGATAAAGTATTTTAAAGCCCTCAGCACAGAATTTGGCTGGAATATAATAAATGATGAATAAATACTATCACTGTTACCATTGGTAAGGATTACTGCAGGGGTCCTCTAACTTTTTAAACAGGGGGCCAGTTCATTGTCCCTCAGACCGTTGGAGGGCCGGACTATAGTTAAAAAAAAAAAACCATGAACAAATTCCTATGCACACTGCACATATCTTATTTTGAAGTAAAAAAACAAAACGGGCAAAAACACCCGGCGGGCCGGATAAATGTCCTCGGCGGGCCGCATGTGGCCCACAGTTTGGGGCCATCGTTTGAGGACCCCTGGATTACTGTCCGCACACAGCGGAGTGGAGAGAGGAGTCAAACCAATGGACTTGGACCTGAGTGTGTAAAGAAGTGACGGTAGCATTGCGAGAGCCTGGGAATGTCAGGGAAGCCGGGTGGGACAACCGGGCGGATGTTTTGAAACCCTGCGACTCTTGGCACAGCTCTGCACGTTCATCCACTTGCCACAGGCAGTATTTTGACAGTGGCTGTATTTTGGGCCTGCTCAGTGTTGGGCGGCTGTGTTCTCTCTCTGACACGCATATAATAAGAGTTGATGGAGTAAAATGCAGTGCAGGCGTCCGCAGCCCATTCTGCCTAGAGCCATGCCATAAACAATCGGGAGCTGGAGTCGTTGTTGCCAGATAGAGTGTCGCGTTTAGATGCCAAGATGGTAAAAGAAATGTCATCACCTACGCATTCCTGCGAAGGGGCCGGCCTGTCCTTGGCCAGCAGAGCTGTTTGGCAGAAGAGCCACGCGTCTGTAGACACTCAGCATAAAACCCACGCAGGAGGAAGGTGAGTTGTTACAAAGGGCTCTTATCGCAGTGGTTTGGATTTTGTGACTGTTCTGAAAGCTGGGCAGCTGCTTTTCAATTGGTGACCAAGTCTTGGGTAAAAGGCGGGCCAGCATGAGCCGGTAAAAGGCACAGCGCTAGGGGAGAGAATGTTCTTGGGGGCTGCAGTAAGCAGCGTCTGGTACCAACCCACCTATGTGCCTTTAGGGTAAGAGCACAAGTTTGATATCTTTTGTGGTCAGGAGAGAGAGAATTTGAGCTTTGGAATGTCTCCCAAGAAAGTTCCTTCAATGGTCTATCATACAAGCTGATCTCCACGTACAGGGTCTCCATTTTACAGACAAAGAAGCTAATAATTAGAGTTTATACAGCTTGCCCCAAATCACACAATTCATCTTGTTCCTTCTCCATATCTAGCTGGGCTGAGGGAGACAAATAATCATTTTGGGAGGATGTAGAGAGAAATAAGGCAAAGCATGGCCCAGGGACGATAGAGGCCATGTCATTTGTAGGTTGGCAAAGGACTTGATACTAGGGGGATGTTGACAGTAACATTCGACCAACTCATCCCACATGACAACCATCTAGTTATGTATCCTGGGATATCTTCTACTTCTCTGGCCTCAATATCTTTTATAAAGTGGTGGTTCCTAAACAGTTTTTCTCAGTCCAGATCTTTCTCCTGAGTTCAATAGCCAATCCTACGCCCACTGGATTCTCCACCTGGGTACTTTACAGGTTTCTCCAACTCACCATGTTCGACAAGACGTATCACCTTAGCCCAGTTCTGTCATCCCTCCTGGACTTGCTGTCTAAGTGAGTGCCCTCACCGTCCAATCAGGGAAGCCAGCGTAGGGCAGTCATCCTCTACCTCTCCTCACATCTGACCCTCACAATTCCTGTCGATTCTGTCTCCCAAACATCTCCCAGTTCCAGCTGCCCATCCCCATCTCTAGCACCACCACATGACTTTTAGCCCCATCATTCCTATCCAATGTGGTGGATTTGTCTTCCTAATTGGTCTCCCGGACTCGCTATCTGCCCCTCCTCCATCCACCAAATTCCATCCTTCACTCTGCAGCCAGAATGGTCTCTCTCACATTCAAATTTTATCAGACCACTCTCCTACCTAAACTCATCCAATGCTGCTCTTTTGGTGCCCTGCATACATCCCATGGCCTCATGGTGTGCAGAAACCTGTGTCCGGGGGGAGTATCTGCTTGTGTAGCCTGAGGCTTTCTGTGACCTGGGAAGGCTGCTCTATCAGGCACACATGGCAGGCGAGAAGAATGAGGGAACTGAGCCCCAGGAGTTGTCCTCAACCAGTGGCGGGGGTTTAGCACATGGAGAGTGCAGCTCCGTTGTCCCACCAGTGGGCCAGCTCTGAGGCCTGTTTTCTAAACCATTGTCAGAATTTCCCAAAATACAGAACTCTAGTTCCCCCCAGTGGCTTCCAGTAGCTGGCTTGAAGCATAAGCCTTCATTCCTTCCTTTACTAGGCGGCCTTCCTTCCCTATCTCACTCTCCTGTTCCACTGGCAATTTCTTTCATCTCCCCAAAAACCCTCTTGCACTTGAATCTTTGTCTCAATGCCAGTTTCTGGAAAGACCAACAAAGAGATATCCCCATGCTCTGCCGTTTCCAAGAGACTTCCAGGTCCCAAGCCCATCGTGCACTCTCCCACTTAGAATATCCACTTGGTCTGTACCCACTCCCTTCTCTCTTCTCCCAACAAACTTCTACTCATTCCTTACAACTCCAAGTAGCCTGCCCTGTGAAGCAGTCCTTGAATCTTTCCTGCGACATCATTATGCAGCTGAATTGATTTTTTTCTGTGCTCTGTAGTACTTGGCGCATATTTTAGTTTATCCTACGTATCAACAGGTGATTCTGCACCTATGTGTCTTCCTCATGGGAATAGCTGTTCTTTAAAGTCAGGAATAATTTCCCATGATCTAGACAACTACTTGCCACATGAAAAAGTGATCCGAACATTTTGGTAGATAAATAAGTTGACCTGCTGGGATTTAGGGATGCAAAATCCAGTTCCCTGATAGCTGAAAGCTCCATGAAAAGGCACTCATTAATTCATCCAACATATAGTTATTAAACATCTACTGCATGCCAGGCACGATTCCAGGTGTATGGGATATGTCAGCAGGCAGAACACAGATCTCTTCCCTGGTAGAGCTTTCATTGTAACAGGAGATACATAGCGAACCATAAACGCAATAACCTAGTAAATTTTAGTATGGTTAAAAGCAAGTAAATGCTATGGACCAAAAAATTGAACAGGGCAAACAAACCAGAGAGTGCTGGCAGGGAGTAGTGATGGGAATGCAGGTTGCAAGTAGGATATAATGGGATCGAGAAATCACAGCAAAAGAACCCAAGATGAGGGTATGTGTACTATGCTGGAGTTGTTCTGAAAGTTAGTTGACAAGGTTAATTACCAACATGTAGTACAGTAATTTTGCTTCCAGTAGGCTAGACATTTGTGGCTTCAGAGCACACCAGCCCTATTCTATCCAGGCTTGAAATATTCTTAGTTAAAAATGACTGCTTTCCTAGACATGTGGTCCCCAGGCAGCTTGCCTGCTGCGAATCCAGTTCTTAATGTAAAATGTCTTTCCAGCACAGAAGTTCACTGCCAATTTATTGAAGTTCATGGAGAGAACGATATCAGTTGACAAAAGTATATTAGAGAGGGGTGCTAAGTTTCATGAAGAAAAGTAGAGGGGTGAAACAGACCAGGGACTATGCATCCGGGAAAGCAAACATTGTCAGCTGAATTCATACCATGGTTACCATCAATCCATTTTTCACCCAGTTTGGAAAAAAAATACTGCAAGAGCAATCAGAATTATTGTGCTCTGCCTAATGCACTCGTAGTTAATACAGAGAATTTCCTTTTGAACATTCTCATGTAAAAAGAACTGCAAAGATTGGGGGGTTAAATGGGATCCAGGGGTATATTTTTAAGAGCAAATGATTTAAAAATGAGATTGACAGAGATTCTGAGGGAGATGATGGCTCACTATAACGGGAGGCTCTAAAAATAAAATTCTGAAAATATAAATCACAAAGGGTCTCAATGAGGAAGCAAGGCAAGAGGCACTTAAAGAAACCAGTGCCACTTCACAGAGAACTCTCTGTGAATTTGGTATTTAAATATTTATAAGGAGGACAGAGCTTTCAGGGTTTCCTGCCAGGAGCCCTGGATCCCTGCAGGGGATGGGATATTGAAAAGGGCCTCTTTGCACTTTCCAGTGGCTCCGGGAGCACATGACATGATCGAGACTTCTTTACATGGCACCAGGGCCATCATAATCAGACCCCTGTTGACATTGTTAGCTCATCTCTCTCACTCTGTGCCCCAGCCCTTGGCACCTGCTATGGTTTGAACGTCCCCTCCAAAACTTATATTGAAATTTAATTGCAATGAAGAGGTGGGCCCTTTAAGAAGTGATTAAGTCATGAGGGCTCTGCCCTATGAATGGATTAATGCCATGATTGTGGGAGTGGGCTCCTAATAAAAGGATGAAGCTCAGCTCCCATTTTTCTCTCACGCACATATATTTTCTCACCACGTGATGCCTCCTGCCATGTTAGGACGCAGCAAGAAGGCCCTCACCAGGTGCAGCCCTCAGTCGTGGACTTCTCGGCTTCCAGAACTGTGAGCCAAATAAACTTCTATTGTTCATAAATCATCCAGTCTGTGTTGCATTGTTATAGCATCAGAAAATGGACTAAGCTAGCACCCAAGGCTCCAACAGGGAGGAACTCCTGACACTTTACAGATGCTCACACCTTCCTGTCCCTTTCCAGCCTCTCTCTCTAGCTCTATCCTTCCACTCTCAGCTCCTGCCCAGGAGACTGACAAGCTGCTGCTGTATACCCCTGAGAGGCTTTGTAAGTATTTCCACTCCAATTTCTTTTCATGACACATCAGGGAATTTTTTACTCTGTCTGTATTTATTATAATATCAAATCCATAAAGGGAGGAACTATGTTCTATTCCTCACTATATTATATCCCCTGTGCCTAGCACAGTACTTAGCCCATAGTAAGTATTTAATTAAAGTTATGAGAGTAAATAGAGTTAATGCATTAATGTAAGATAAACATGAAAGAGTACAGCAGGAAGCATGTAACAATCCAGTGGACATTTCTTTAGTGAATTGGTGTGTGCCATGCAGCAACATTCTCACAAGGGTATATTATTATTTTTATTTCACTGGTGAAAAAATGGTTGTCCAGAGAGTTAGACTATCTATCCAAGTGTGGTAGGGTGAATAATAGTCCCTAAAGATATCCAGATTCTTATCCCTGGAATTTGCAACTATTACCTTATATGGCAAAAGGGATTTTGCAGATGTGATTACGTTAAAGATCTTGAGTTGGGGAGATCATCCTGGAATACCAGGGGTTGGGAGGTGGCAATGTAATCACAAATGTTCTTCTAAGAGGGAAATAGAAGGAAATTTTACTACAGGAGAAGTTGATATAATGGTCTTAGCAGAGTGAGAGATTTAAAGATGCTATCACTGATTTTGAAGATGAGGAAGGAACCATGAGCCAAGAGATGCCAGGAATGCAGCTCTAGAGCCTGGGAAAGACAAGGAAATGTATTCTCCCCTGGGTCCTCTGGGAGGGCAGCCCTATTTTAACCTTGACTTTGACCCAGTGAGACCGGTGGCTGACTACTGACCTCTAGAACTGTAAGAGAATAAATGTGCATTGTTTTAAGGTGCCAAATTGTAGTCAACTGTTAGAGTAGACATAGAAAACTAACACAGCAAGATTACAAATGCAAGTCAGCGTAGGAGAGTCAGCAGATGCATTGTCCTGACTGCAGAGCTCTGCCATTATTATCGGTGTGGTTTTGGATGAGTTACTTAATCTCTTAGTCTCAGGGCAAAAAGCTATGTGGGACACCATTCTTGCAGAAGTGTCAGGCAGCAGCCTTGTTTACTCTCTGTGAGGTGGTGGAGGAGTCATGTTGATACTCATCTGAGCACTGCCACTGTAGACAAGATGCCTCTGGGGAGAGGCAGCCAGAGACCCAATTGGCTGTGCCTTGCCTACCCTCCAAATGCTCTTACAGCGGCCCCACCAGGGAGAGTGGAACCTACAGCTGGGGAGAGCAGGGGCTGGGTGTGGAGCAGGGAGAGGAGAAGGGGTGCTTCGTGTGCACCCACATGCATCATCTGGTTTAATCCTCAGCATTGGAGCTGTTATTATTTCCTTTTGTAGATGAGGAAAGTGAGAATTAGAGAGATTAAATAATTTATCCAAGGTTATAACGGTAAGTGGCTGACCTGGGACTTGAACCCAGGTCTCTCTGGTCTAATTCCTAGATCTGTGTGCCTAATATCAGTGTCAGTGATTCTCAACATGAGACCAGCAGCATCGGCACCAACTGGGAATTCATTAGAAACATAAATTCTCAGGTTCCACCTTGTTCCTACTGAATCAGTAAGTCCGAGTTGGGGGTGGCAGACGGGAAGCTGTGTTTGCACAGGCTCTCCAGGCGATTCCAATGCCCACTCAAGTTCAAGAACCACTGCTTCTGCGAGTCTGCTCGGACTCCTTTGGAAGGACACTCACCATCTTGACGCAGGCTCAGGCTGCTGAGATCTTGCACCAGCAGTAGCAAGTGGCCAGTGTGCACAGTGCAGGGATAATCCCAGATTTGCCATCCGGAAGGGTAAGTGATATGTACAGACTTTTGATGGAGGGTTTAGGAGAGAGGTGGAGGAGGGACCCAGAACAGAGTTAGAAATCCTGCTGACTGCCTGCAGAGTGAGTTTGATATGGAACAGTTCATAAGATACCGGTAAACATCATCTTTATTCTATTTTAGAGTTGTCTGGTAGTTAGCCTGAGACAACATAAGGAGACTGATGTCTCTGTTGACAACCATTAGATTAAGCTACAGTTTGAAAGCACCTGCCTGTATCTGGAGTTCTCAGTCCTGGGTATGATCCCCACGTTCTTGGAGCTTACGAGACGGGGAGACCGAATTTCAGTGATCAGAAGCCCATTGACCACATATCACAGGATGGGGCAGGGTCAGAGTTAGGTGCTGGAGGAGGGTTTCAGGTCTCCATTTGCAAGCTAGAACATTCCTGAATGATATATCTATTAATCAGTTTCTTCTCTGGCACAGACATCAGAGGTCAAATTGCCCCAGTCCGCCCCCGAGGGGCCCTCTATGGTCTCTGACTGTCTCGCCACCTCCTCACGCTGCCTTCTGTGGGAACAGCATAGGCGATTCTTCATTCCCCAGCTCTGGGTCATGGTGTTCTACTCCCACAGAGCTGGAAGGGGGAGGTGGTGGATTGATTAAGGAAAAAGGACAGTAAGGGTCAACCTAGTAGTGGAATAATTGCAAACTAAGGCTTATATATCTTGGTGGAGAAAAATCTGAAGATAAATCTTTCTAGGTAGCAGTCCTGAAGAAATAATACGTATTGAGTGGTGAGAATGTGGAAAGATAATTTTTCATCTTTTGGTTTTTATATAACCCCTTAGACTTGTAGTGGATTTTGAGATGACACCTTTACTTAACTGACTTCTGGTTTCTTTTCCTGTGCTCGGCTACTTCCAACATAGTTTGCAACGTGCCCACAAAGGTTGCATCGACTCAACAGTTATCCAGCCAGTCAGTTGATATTTTTGATCTGACATCGTTTAATCTTCACCCTCCCTGTCCCCAAGTAGCAGTCAAACCAACAGAAGCACCAACATCTTACTTGTCCTACCTCTCCAATGAAACAGTATTTTCATTCATTCATTCAAAAACTGTTTACTGAGCCAATATTTATGCCAGGAACTGCTAAATATGGGGATACAAGGATGAGAAAAAGCAAATGCAATTCCTGCCCTTCTGCTTACAGTCTGGAGTGGGAGGAGGCATCAAATAAGCAAATGTGAACTTGTGACTCCGCAATGTGAGGGAGGAGTTCACCGGGCACCATGTCTGCAGCGGGTCCAGTGGGCGGCTTAGCTAATGTGAGGGACTGAAGGAAGGGAAGGAGACAGAGAGAGAGAGAGAGAGAATTGAAGTTGAGATGAGGGGATGTCAGACTTAGCAGAACTTGTTAATAGGTCCTGTATTTACCCCCAAAGCCACAGGTTTCAGCAGGAGACTGTTGTGATCAGATTTGCATTTTGAAAACCAGAGACTGGAGAAGGGGTAGGAGAATGGTTCACAGATTGCTCCTGGCCAGTGATGATGGTAGCTGACCCAGTGTGGTAGTGGTAGGGATAGAGGGAAGAGAACAGATTAAAAAAATATATAAGAGATAAATTAACTAGATGGGGTGATAGATTGGATCTGAGTAGACAGGAAGAAAAAAGAATGAATCCAAAATTACAGGTTTAGGTAATATTAATAACGAACACATATTGAGCCTCATCCATGCAGGCACTGTTTTAAGTGTTGTATATGCACTAAGTCCTTTAATCCTCACAATGTCCCTGGGAGAGAGGTAGGGTTATTATCATCTAAATGGGGAAGCAGGGGCACAGAAAGGTTTAGTGTATTTTCTAGGATCACACAGCCAGTAAGTGACGGAGACAAGATTTGAACCCAGGGAGCCTCCCTCCAGATTCTGTGATGATAACTATGACATTAAACCTTCTCTTGGAAAGGATCATCTTGGGATCTGGAAAAAGGACATATTCTGATTGAGTAGGTCTGTTCTAATTGTATTAGTTTTCTATTGCTGCCGTCACAAGTTACCATAAACTTTGTGACTTAAAAAAACACCCATCTAGTAACTTGTAGTCTCTGTAGGTCAGACATTTGGGCACAGTGCAGCTCAACTAGTTCTTTGCTCTGGGTTTTATGAGGTTGAAATCCAGATGTTGGCAGATTGCTTTCTTTCCGGAGGCTCCGGGCATGAATCTGCTCCAAATTCCTCGGCTGTAGGTCAAATCCTTCTCAGGCCTCAAATCTCTCTGACCTCCCCTCTGCCGCATGCCCCTCCTGCCTCCGTCTTCCACCACATCTCTCTGACCAACTCTACCTTGGGCACACCTGTGAAATTCAAGCTGATCTCCCTCTTTTAAGGTCAGTTGATAATAACCTTTAATTTCTTCTGCAAAGTCCCTTCACAGCGGTGAGCGCCCAGGGACTGGGAATCCTGGCAGAGTGGGAGGCATGTTTAGAATTCTGCTGCCACGCTAACCAGTGCCTAGTTGCTGCTGCTGCTGCTGCCACCGCTCCACACTCTGAGTGGCGAAGTCCTAAAGCATCAACTTTATTGAGTTTGTGCCAATGGATCTGCATGTGTTTTAGGACCAGTGACGGAAACTCCATGAAGTCTCCTGCCATTTTCCCTTTACATTGCCTAGAAGGGCTGCAAGGGCTTTCAGGAATGAAACTGAAGAAGGGGAAACCGAGGCATAGACACATAGAGGGCCATACTGAAGTCACACATAACCAATACTAGAACTTAGTTGTCCCAGTGTCTGAATCAGGGCTATTTCTTCCCTGTCATTTACTCAGTTATTCACTTAACTATTCACTCATTGATTTTTTTATCTTTGGATCACAGAGTTATCAACACCTACTCTAGGAGACATTTCACTAGGTTCATGAAATATAAGGTTTTTATAGACTTTGGCCCCATGCAACAAATTTGTGGTGAGAATTACAAACAAATACTCCTACAGGTAACTAGGTATTTATCATATAATTGATAGAAAAGCAAAGTAGAGGCTTCCATGAAAGCTTGTAATGAGATCTAACCTTACCTGTAAGGATCAAGAAATGAAGAAATGGCATTTAAATTGAGGCTCAGATACTAAATGTTAGCCTGGGATAGATGATTAGGGTGGGATAGCCTTAAATGGGGGGAATGGCATGTGGGAACATTCTGGGGTGCAGGGCAGAATAGAAGAATCAGGGAAAGTCAGTAAGATGAAAAATACTTGGG
>VBSM01003204.1:62544875-62625272 GCA_008086735.1 Cheirogaleus medius | reverse complement strand
GGGGAGGAAAAAAAAAAGAGGAACCTTGAGCGGCTGAGTGGATGGACTGCAATGCCATTTACTGTGACGGGAGAGATGTGGTGGCAAAGAACGTCAGGGCTTGGAGTGTCTGAAGTCTATTTTGGACATGTTAATTTTGAGAAGCCTAGTAGATGTTTCAAGGGAAATGCCATGTAGTTAATTGAACCCGCAGGTATTAATCTTGAGATCTTGAGGGAAGAGATCAGGAATATATACATCTTAAGAGTCATCAGCATAGAGATGGCATTTAAAGCCACAGGACTGAATACGACCTCCTGGAGAGAGAGTGGAAGGCAAAGAGCAGTGGCCAGCATCCAGTAAGACATCCAAACATTGTTGCCCCATACACGACTCCCAGTTCCCACCCCAGTGACCTCCCTGACCACCTCCCCCTTGGAGTGAATAGTGAATTTCTCCCTTCTTTGCAGGGCTGTATTAAGATCTCCACAGATCCTAGATTCTCCAACCTCTGCAGGTCTCACATCATACCAAACATATTAAAATCAACTTCATCCTACATTAAATTTAATTACAGTCATGTGTTGCATAATGACATTTTGGTCAGTGATGGACTGTACATACAATGGTGGTCCCATAAGATTATAATACTGTATCTGTATTATAATACTATATCTACTGAGCTTTTTCTATGTTTACATACACATTTACCATCGTGTTATAATGGCCTGCAGCATTAAGTACAGTAACATGCTGTACAGGTTTGTGGCTTAGGAGCATAGGCTATATCATGTAGGTGAAGGTATGCAATAGGCTGCACCATCTAGGTTTGTGTAAGTACACCCTACGATGTTCTGGCAACCGTAGAATCGCCTAACAGTGCATTTCTGACATACCCCCGCTGTTAAGTCATATACATGACTACATACAGTTGAGTTGCAATTGACTAGCTTGACATGTTGCATTTTGTAGATAATTAAGATATAATTTGATTTTGATCTTTGCAGTTTTATTTTTACATTTTAGAGCCAACGTTACTTTTAATGTTTTGTGCTATTTTTGGATGCCGTTGGAAAGCTTACTGCAAGGGCATAGGAACTTAGCACTTAATTGGTAAAGTGAGCTTGCTCCTCTGGACTCCCCAAAATCTCCCTTTTAAGGCACTTAAATAGCTTCATATTATAACCATGTGTTTTTATGCCTGTTTCCCATATTAGACTGTACACTTGAAGAGGGCAAGAAAAACCTCAGAACTTGGTATGTGGCAGGGACTCAGTAATGTTTACTTATGGACGCAATTAATTTGAGCTCATGGGAAAAAGCCAAGCCCAAGGATCCAGTGTGCTTTCTGTCTTCACTTGGGAAAAGGCTCTCACCCCATGCCTTGCAACATGTGTGATGCGGACTGGTTTTTCTCTGGCACCCTTAAAAAGGAAGCAGTGTTGTGCACAAGGGGTGTGGGCTTGTCTCAGCCACATCCCTGTGAATCTTGCATCAGAAAATTAATCTCTGTAGGCCTGGTTTTTGTGTGGGCCAAATTAAATAAAGCCATGTTAGTAAAGCCCTGTGAACCTTAAAACACTGTATTCTTAAAATAATGTATTCATTGCTAAAATGAAAAAAAAGAAAAAAAGCTAAAGCTCTTACAACTCAGGCCTCAGGGAATGTTTTTGGACTTTTCTAGGAAGTGGGATGCAAAATATCTTTTGTTGCCTGACAGTTGGCCCTGAAAAAACAATTACATCCAAACAATGGCTGATTAGAGAGGAGACCTGGTAAGAAAATCCTTCGGTAATAACCCAGTCAAACCATCCTTCTGAGTCCCTTGGAGGTAGAGCGTGGGAACAAACTGCTGGCCGTCCCAGGTCATATTCTGGCCCGCTGAGACTTAGTGATCCTATATAATTGCATCCTTCTTGCTCAAGAACTGAATCTGGGTCTGGTCTTCACCTCTTGGGATGAAGAGGAGACATGACTGTATGAATTACAGCCCCATTTCTAGGTGCCAAGTAGCTCCAGTGAGCCACAGTGAAACTAAGTCCACTTTGGCTCTGCCCTGCTAAATATGTCAAAGGCTCTAAAGTATTCTGCCGAGAACGTCAGCTTTTATGGGTTTGCAACCAAGATATTAATAACATTTGGAAATGGATGCTGACCAGAGAAGAGAAGCAGGTCTATGCTTTCTGTCATCTACACATATTGGGTTTAGGGCCCAGGGCCCCGCTTGGGCCAGGTGAGGTCGAGCTGCAGCTGACCTTTTTACTCCCCGTCTGCCATTTTGTGCTAGAGGATGGGAGAAGGGAGCATCAAGTTGGCCGGGGCATAGTTTAAAATTGCCTCCAATATGCTATTTCTATCCACCGTGCTGCTGTCTGCCATCGCTCTCTCTGTGCGAGGCTGTTAAGAATGCATGTCTATTTAACTGCATGACATTCTTTGTATGTGAAGGGGGCAAGATGTTATATATTTCCATACTCAGATGTGCCCAAAGTGTTGATCCTTTGGGCTGAGAAACTTTAGTTTAGTAGTTACTACAACAATCACAGTACTTCTCTACCAAGTACTCAATAAGTTCCTCAAAGTGAAGAGTAGATTGTTGAATGGAAAATCAGCAATCTGACAGAAGAGATCAACAGTCCGATGAGAAGCCTCTGATCCTGGGGTTGAAACTGAGTAACAAAATTCTGATTGATCTGTAGATAAATACAGATGATTAGCAAGGTCGTCCATGCATGTGGGCACATGTCCCTCTTATACGAAGTGTAAAAATGTAGATTTTTCTTGACTAATCCATCAAATGCTGAATCACTGCCCTATGTAGCAATGGACTAATTCGATTAAAACCATTAAAACATCTTGCTTCCCTGAACATCACGTATGCAGCCAGTTCACTGGTAATGTTCCTCCTGCTCCTTTCCCATCTGCCTAGGTGAGTCTCAGCCATGCTTCAAGGATCAATTCCAGTTTTACCTGCTCTAGGAAACTTGACCCCATCAGTCCAATAAAAAGGATGCTCTGCCTGTTCTGAAATTAACAACTCAGATGTCCCACTTATTTGAGATTTAGAATTCTCTACTTACTGTTCTTACTGTTCAATTTTATTATTATGAATCTGGGTAGATAACCCCAATCAATTTGTTTCAAGTCTATGTGGTTCAGTTTTCTTACCTATAAACAGGATATAATATATTTACCTCTGCGCTCTAGAGTTTTTCTGAGAATTAACAGAGGATATATTTACATTAGAATGTATATACACATTCTACATTCTCACATTGTATAGCATATAGTAAGTGGTCAATAAAATTAATTTCCCTCCTCTCCAAAATGGGACTTCATGACAGCAGAGGTTCCCTCTTTAATACCTTTTTGTATCCCCAGGTCTTTAAACCTAGTTGGAGCTCAATTTGTTTGCTGCTTTTCCTGCTTTCTCATTTCTTTTCCCAAAAGGCAAGGAAAAGACTAAAGACTGCGTCTCAAGCAGGGTTCAAGAAGATCTATACTTCACCACTGTTTTTGGCTAACTGTTCAGTCCCACCCCATGGTATGCACTGGAGGTTTATTTGAAACAAAGTCATCTTCTAGGTGTCCAGAGATACAGCCCCTGTCGACTGAACACAAGATGTCGGCACACTGAACAAAGCCATATTCTCCTTTACCAGCTTTTGCACTGCTCACCAACTTGCCCCCAGCCCCCGGCCCCCACCTTTACAAACACACATACACACACACACAAACACATGTACTGGTGGGTGTGCAGAACTCCAGAAGAAGTGGGCCCAGAGCACCCTGTACATGGTCCCGGCATCTATACGATATGGTAGAAATTACACTAAGCTTTTATAGATTTTTTTCTCCCTTTTGACACAGATTTACTATACATTCATACCCAAGTATAACCTGTTCCTTTATTACACTGCTGTTTCTTTCTCCCTCCTTTTCAATTCCCACCTCTGTTCACCCTTTCTTTTCCAACTATGCTTCGTTCATCTCTACCATTTCCTTCATATTCAGCCTCTATGTGGAAACAGAGAAGTTTCTCAAGACCTCACCCTTTCAGAGATATTTGTACATGGGTATGAACAGATCAAATAAACAGGAACTTAGGTTAATTTAATAGAAAAAATAAAATATGGAATAACATTGATTTTGGCCAGTATCAATTACAACCGTTCTACTATATTTTACAAAAAAACAACTGAACATTTTACACATGTACAGTATTTTTCAGTAAAAGTGGATTTCGATTTAACAATGGGTCACTAATTAAAAATAAAAAGACAAAAGAAAACAGAAGATAGGACTTTTGTCTCTAGAAGGTTAGAGCATTTGTTAAGTCTCCAAACTTTGTACTATCTATTACATATATCTCATTATGAATATATATATTTATACATAATATATAACATTAACTTAAACTTTGAAAGCATTATGTTCTAGTTAATAATGTTATGAAGATAAATGAGGCAGTAACACACTAGTAGTTAAACCAGTATTTCCACGATGTGCACCTGCATGGTCAGTGGGAAATGGAACGCAAACTGGTAGACCCCAATGGATTTGGCTGCCAGGTTGATGGTTTATTTGTCTAAGAACACAGGTATTATTTTTGTCTTTCCTATCATAGTAACCTTGTGCCTCAATTATTATAGACCAGTTCAGTTAAATGAATTTGTTTTTTTGCAGGCAAATCTGGTTTTGCCATCTGCTTCACCTGGCTTTAGGCTTGTGCTTACATTTGTCCATTTCAAGACTGTGCCTTTAAATGTAAAACTACATGCCCAACCCAGGATTAACTTTCATTCTTTGTGTCAGAAGGGCCTGCAGTGTTATAAAGAGGAAAATTGCTCGGCAAAATCAGTTGGTTTCCTAGTTACTTATGAATTGTTATGTGACTCAGTATTACCACAATGCTATTAAGAGACTATTTACTTACTATTCACCTTGGGTCTTGGGTTGTAAGTTAACACTGATGTCTAGGGATATTTTCAAGGCAGGCATTTTACTACCTTGCTGCTTGGATGGGGACCTTGGCACCCACTTCCCATCTTTTTCCTGTGATAGCCTGTATCGACACCATTCCTCCTCATAGCTATGAAGCCAGTGGCATCTTGGAAGTGAGGCTCTCAGAAGTGTAAAGCCTGCAAGATACTGGTCACTCCCTAAGTAAATGAGGTCACCAATGGAGCTTTGATATGAAAAATGAAGAACTCTGCCATCAGTCTACCCTCCCCTCAAGAGAGAAACTGCGAAAAGATCTATAAGGTTACATTGTTTCTGACTACTGATCCAAAACAGTTTTCTCATAATTCAGTCTGCTAGTTTTCATGAAATGTTTAGGGAGTCATAGAAAACCAGTGAAAATATTTCTAAAACAAACAAACAAAAGTAGATGATTTCAATGACATTCAGTGGACAGGTATATAACAGCATGGCACAGTTATAGAGGGACAGAAGAATGGGAAAATAAGAGAATCAGGAGGGTACAATCATGCCACCCATATTCAATTTCCAGTTTTATTTTCTTAAAATGACAAGATGAAAAAACTTCTAATAAGCACCATTGAAAAAAGTTGCCTGGCCAACATGGGCACGAGCTTAAATATTATTTAAATAAATTCCATTTCTTAAAAAATACAGGACTGCTTAGAAACTTTTGACTCCAGGAAGAAATTTCCTGTATCATACCCAAAAATGTATTCCCACCATGATAAATGGAATTTCTGATGGCCTTTAAAAAAATGCTATGGGGATAATGGCTAGATAGCACCAAGAGATTGTGCAGGGTCTACAAAGTTAACATTCTGGATTTCAGGGAAGCCGGATCTGTCTCAGCTCTTTTATGTATCTCTGCATTCTGTCCATCTGTCCATCACTAATTTGACTATACAGAGCAATCCCATTTGATGAACTGTGTGTAAAATAACCCAATCTACAATGGAAAAGCCAGTAGCAGCAAGTCTATCTGATGATGAAACCAGTGGAGCAGACTTATCAAGTGAGTAAAACGCAAAAACCAGTACATAATGCATGAAGTCAATTATGTGTGGAAAGTCTCAACGTCCAACTGTGACACACTAACACAAATGACACTGAACATGACTCTGTAGGATGTTCCTAATGCCCTCAGGTCCAGTTTTCTGTCATTTCCCCCCATGGTGGACTCAAGCATGAAAAATGACTTATGCAAGAGCTTTCTGTTTCATTTTGATCTATGTATGCTCTTGCGATGTTTTGGAAAGGTATTTTTAGGCATCTCAAGGGGGAAACAGGCAAGTAAATGCAAAAGGAAAAAAAAACGGACCTTCAAAACCAGGGCAGGAAATCAAATCATTACTTTAAAGTCAAATTTTGGCATCAGATGCTTTGGTCATACAATACTGTCTCTGTGGTTCTGGCTGTTTAGCACTAAACACCCAGTTATAAAAGGTAGGCTTGTTGTAGGTTTATTTTCTTTTTTTTTTTTTTTCCATTTAAGTTCTGACAAAACAGTTCACCATCTCCCTGCACAAACTTGAGAGAGAGAGAGAAAAAGAAAGCAAGAAAGAGAGAGGTGGCTTGCTTTTTTTTTTTTTTTTTTTTTTTTTTTTTTTTTTTTTTTTTTTTTTGGCTTGTTTTTTTTTTTCTTTTTAATAATATGGAATAATCTATAAGTCTACAGGAACAAAGAAATCTAAGATGGCTGCTCAGCCTTGGAATGTACATGTTTTGCAGCAAAGTTGTTGAAGAACCTTCCGTTGGCACAGATTGTTCTTTTTCACAAGCATACAGAAGCCTCCTTCAGCCCAGGACTCTTCCGTTGCTTTTCCGGGAAGTCAGCAAGAGAGAGGGGGAGTTGAGGACGAGAGCGGCATGATGTGCACACACGGAAGAAGGTTGTGATTGGCCAGAGAGGCAGATTGGGGGATTGGAAGAGATCATTCAGGAGCAGTCAACAAGGAAGAAATTTGGTCCACCCACAGTGATTTCAGTCAACAGCATTGTTTTTCAAGGAGAGATATTGCAGTCCAACGGTAAATGTGATTGGTATCCATTTGTGAAAGGAAAAAAAAAAAAGATTAGAAAAAGAATAAATTAGAAATCAATAACATAAGCAAGAAATTTTTCTTCTTAGAATTACCTAGAGCAGAGAGTATACAATCATTTGTACTATATTTCATTGAATCCAAGACACAGGACTTAAGATGCACCATAATTTTAAGTAACAGAAAGAAAAAATGGTTCTTATTAAACTGTGGCACAATATTCTCTTATCAATTAGAATTTTAATTTTATACTTATTAAAAGTATTTGTTATTCTTATATAATATTCTGTTGTGCTTCCGTGTTTAGGCAAGAACCCTTCCTTTGGATATTGAACAGGAGTTTAATTTGCAGAAGCACTTTTGAAGTGCAATTATTAATAAATTTAACACAAGGAGTAGTGACTAAGCACCTAACTCAGTGGAACAGAAATCTCTGTGCCCCAGTCTCCTATTTGGCAGTGATACTTGTCATATTAACCTGCTGGTCCAAAGAAGCTGTAAACTACCATGAATTAGAAGATGCATCTGATTTAATGCTTTAAAATGTAAAAAAATTGTATGTCTTAGAATCATGGAAATATGGAAGTTGGAAGAGAATACATAGCACACCTTGAAATGCAGTTGCCATGTGATCTGAAAAGACTGGTGAGCCATCAAGGATCTCATTTTTTGACCTATTTTGCCCATGATCCTGACATTCCACTTTTAGCAAAGTGCGATTTAACCATCCCATGCTCACCATGGTTTAGGGAAAGTAGTTAAAGCATCACAAATTTTGAAATGCCTGGCACCAAGTGCTACTGGTAAAAACTTCAAGTTATACAGTGGATTTCCTGCATCCATCACTTAAAAATCTTCCTCAGTTTTCTGGTTACTAACAAAAAGTCCTGGTCATATGCAGATAGAGGGGTACCATGCTTCTAACTAAAGGTAAGTAGGCACTTGCTGGAACTAAAGTGTGATACTTACATGGTCCCTGGGTAACCCCACCCTGGGCTTCTCGCCCCGGTGTGGTGCAGTTAGAATCAGCCCTGGCAAGAAGCCCTTGGAACACAGCCTGAGTGGGTCGGGCCCATCTTGCCAGGCCAATCACACATCAGAAAAGCCATGAAGATGCAGTCACCTGTGATGCTCCAAGGAAATGAGACCACACATGATGTTCTATCAGTGCCATCATGTGACCAGTTCTTTTTGATGCCTTTTTGAGATTTTTAATAGGGAATTGTAGAATAACCATTCGAGGTCAGTAGTATTATCATTTTTATGTTTTACAGATGAGAGAAATGAGTCCCAGGTAAGTTTATAAGCTGCCTGAGGCCTGAAGCCCAGATATGAACTACAGCATTCTGACTCCCAAGTCCACATTCTCCCAGCCATAGTACTGCTCTGTCTCTTGTGACATTTCCACAAGGGAAAATATCCAAGAGAAGGGAAAGAATAAACCTAGGGCAATTATCATGTTCCAAATGCATACTTTTTCCCCTTTTTCTATTTTTATAATGGTCCAAAGAGGTTTTGAACAACAAGAGTTCCAAACAATTTCTGCATAAAATTCAGGCACACATTTTAGGGCTCCCTCTGCATAAATTATATTGAAAGTCAAAGTTCACAAAATGCTGGGAGTTGGAATAATTTAAATTCATTCATTTCACAGACAGGGAAACTGAGGCTACAGACGTGAGGGGACTTGGCATTTGTCAAATTGTCAAGGAGAATGGGACAGTGCAGTGGTCCTCAAACCTGCCTGCACATTAGAAACACCATTTCTAAGAGAAGGTCAAGAGAAGCTAAAACACATGCTTAGGCTTCACCCCAGGTCAATTCAATCAAAACCTCTGGGGAAGATGTGGGGTCCCAGCATCTTGGTTGTGAACCATTGGTGCAAAGAAGAAAAAAAACTGGACCAACATTTGTAAGTATTAAGTTCTATACTTGGTTCTAACACTTTCTAGCTTCACGCCTTGAATTTTCCCTATTGTAAGATTGGAATATTAATTCCTAGCCTCACAGATTTAACAAAAGATTCAAATACCATTTGGTTATTATTTACATATCAAAATTATAAACAGCCTAAAGAATAGGAGAATGGCAAAAAAACTACAGCGTCTTCATAGGATTGAGTTTTATGCTGTCATTAAAAATAAAGTTTCCTAAGACTTCATAAAAACATAGGATAATGTTTATGCCTAATGCTTAGTGTGAAAAGCAAGACACAAAACTCTATGTATGTGGTATTAAAAATATTTGGCAAAAAGTACACAAGGCAAAAGACTGGAAAGAAATACACCAACAATTAACTAGAAATGGCTACATACTGCATAATTCCAACTATATAACACTCTGGAAAAGGCAAATCTATGGAGATAGTGAAAAAAAAAAAATCAGTGGTTGTCAGGGATGGGGTATGGATGAGTAGGCAGAGCACAGAGGATTTTTATGGCAGTGAAACTACTCTGTCTGATATATAATGGTAGATATGTGTCATTATACATTTGACCAAACCCATAGGATGTGTAACACCAAGAATGAACCCTAATATAAACTGTGGACTTTGGGTGATAATGATGTGACAATGTAGGTTCATCAGTTATAACAAATTTACCACTCTGGTGTCAGATTGATAGTCGTGGAGGCTGTGCATGCGTAGGGGTAGGGAGTATATGGGAAATCTCTGAACTTTACATTCAATTTTGCTATCAATCTAAAATTGCTCTAAAAAATAAAGTTTATTAATGAAAAAAAATTAACTGGAGCCATCTGGCTAGTGGAACTATTGGTGATTTATTTCTTCTTGCAATTCAAACCAACAGCAAATAAACAACCCATTAAAGGCCTAAGTTCAAGATGAATGAATGCCAACAAGATGTTGTGTGTGTCCTATCTAATACATGCTTGTTTTATTTTAAGTGGAAAAATATTAGATCTTAAAGTAGAAAGATCACACTTTGCTCAGAAGATCAAAATGAGCAATTGTACTCACCATCCTTGCAGATGGCTCCCATTTGACACATTCCTAAGTCTAAGAGATACCCACTGGGGCAGCTTGTACAGTTCTTGAACCCTGGGCCATTGCACGTCAAACAACTGGTATCACATCTATGGAAAAATGTGCAATTTTTTATCCATTCACACATCATGCACAGGGAAAGGTATGCTTACCTTTTTGTCTTAAACATAATTCTTAACATAATGTCTTAAACTTAATTCTCCCTCTTCAGAGGGAGAATTAAGTTTAAAAATCTTTTAAAAAATTTTTCTTACAATAATTTCTAGGATTGACAACATTAAAGAAATCCTAACAGGTAGACACTGTGATTTTTAAAGGGGATGTAGAAGGTACTTAAAATAGAAATATTACTTTAGAAGTTTTAAAGTGCTCCTGCATTAAAAAAAATAAAAATATCAAAGATAAGTTGAGTTAAAGGTGCAGGGCAGTGTCCATAGGTAAATGTTTAAACCCAATTTTATCATTAAAAATTCTAAGTTTTCTTATTATTTATGAAAGCAGTCCCATAAGGAGCCCAGGTCCTAAATGCTTGGGCCCAGGGGACAGATTCACTTACTTTTTGCAGGATTTGTATCCATTCTCTGAAGAGTGGTCAAAGTAATAGCTAATGCTGCAGCTCTGCACGCATCTCCCATCCTCCATGAAGTAACCCTCCGTGCAGTTAATGCACCCATCAGCTCCTGCCCCTTGAAAGGAAGACAAAGGCAGGGAACAGAAATGGAACCTCAGTGGAGGTTGCATAATGGGGCTTCTTCTTTAACGGCTTGCAAAAATGACATTCATGTGCAACCATTTTAAGAGCAATAATTTAATATTTGTGCTTTTTCTTAATTTCCTTGGGAACCCCTCCACCCGCCCCCGTCCCTGTTTAAATGGAACCTATTTGCCAAAAATAGCCACTCTCTTTGGAAAGAAGAAAAGATATCACTGGGTTATTTCAGTTTCTCAACAAGGACAGGATGCTTGTGACTGTTTGACTTTGAGGGAGAATACATGCACGATTACCAAAAAAGAAATATGTTTCTCTAGAATTTACTTTAAAAGTATCAAATGTGTTGCAGGAGTGATGGCTAAAACCAGCGCAAGAACAGAACCAGGAGAAGGAACAAAAGAACCGTGGAAGGTACCAGCACAAGTGGCGCAGAAGCGGTGGCAGGGCTGGCAGTCCTGGCCGTTGAAGTACTGCCCATCCTCACAGGAGACAGAACACCGGGATCCCTGCAGGCTAGGGGAAATATAAACGGAGCTTTAAGCAGACTGCTGCGATCCAGGCAAAGCAGTAATGACTCCCCAAGCTCCATATGTAACAAATACAGTTCCCTGCACAGACCAGTGGATTTGGCAAAGCTTCAAAGCAGGGGAAATAGCCCCTGTATCCTCTTTTTTCCCCCTCCTGATGCCTATAATGCTTCTCTGTGCCTATAATGATGTCTGTAGCCTGTACACATGCTGTTAAGCTTTGGGGACATTCTCTTTAATTTGTTAGACTGAGGGACACATTCCAACTTTGCCCAACATCTTACAACCCAGAGGTTTTGTAAAGCGTTTGATAAAACAATCATATTGCCTGACAATATGCCTACTAATTCCCTAATATCCAGTCTTACTATATAAGAAATCTAAAAGTTATTTTATAATTGTAAATGCAGTAGGAACACATGGTAAAATGAATTATGCTTGAATAAAAGTATACAACTACCCCTGCCCAACCCCCAGCCCAAGCTCCTTAGAGTAGCCATTTTTGTTTTTAAGTGCTGCTGATGTTATATTGGCTCCCGTAAAACCAAAATTCTAATATACTTTTCCCTCTGTTTCTTAATTTGTTCATTTTATTTTATTTTATTTCCCCTCAAAACAATGCCTAGGTAAATTTGTTCATTTTAAACACTCTAACGATATTAATAAATTTAGCAAAATTATCTATCTATATTGTTGCTTCCCCAAACTCAACTTCTCTTAGTTTTACTACTATTTAGTGTTTCTGGGAGTTATCTACACCATATTAAATAATTTATTTAGATTTCTATTTCTCTGTCTAGCACGATGAGACAGTATCTAATGAGTTGTCGGAATGTCAAGTGACGAACGCATTATTTTTCTCTCCATCCTAATTTCTGTCAGCTATGACATTTTTCATAGTCTACAGATTGATTCTTAAAATTCAAAACAAATACATAAAATTTACAATATTTAATGTAAAATATTATCCATTAAATAACTAATGTCATCAGAAACATAAACCTATGTCACCAAATCAACGACACTAGGAGATGTGTATCTAAGCAACAAGGTCAAAGGGTTTCTATTTTCTTAAACTCTTTATATTGCTCCAATTGGCATCTTGTTTGACTTCTTCATATATGGATCATACTAATTTGAGAAATTATAATTTCCTTCTCACTACTGCAGTTGACTAGTCTTAAAACAAATAAATTAACATTTATTTTTCTTTATGTTCATTAAAGACATTTGGAAAGTACAAGAACAAAGTAGATGAATAAAGAATCCCAAATAGTCCCTGTTAGCATTTTAATTCATTTCCTTCCTGGATTTTATGCACGGACATTTTCCCCTGTTTGTTTTTAGCCACTATTTAAAAATGTACAAGTCTCTCGAGGCAAAATTGTCAACCCTAGAAGCCCCTAGAAAAATGTAAAGGGCCTCAAGGGAACTGAGGGCAGCATGAATGAAAGCGTACTCCATTCATGCATCTTCTCACTGGCCAGAGAGCTGTCATTTAAAAAGCCAATGAAAGAAAATCCCATTCCCTTTCTGTAGCACCAGAAAAAAGGACATTGCCCCAAATGGATCCTTTTGTGGGAAGAAATAGGACCACGGAAAAACTTATCCAAGTTTTAAAAAACTGCCTAGTTTTTCTAATGCAGGACAGCGCTTTCCTGTGAGGTTGGCATCTGTTCAGCAGGAGACAGAGGTTGCACTGTGTGGGGAAGGAATGAACTAAGGGGGACGGGCAACAGGCAGCAGTCACCGAACCTTGAAGCTTTCTGCTGCTTCCAAACACAGGTACGGCAGCAAAGAGGCTAGCACACCTGTGCTGTGACCGCCTCCACTGTTTCTGTGATAAACAGAGCAGGTGAGACCTGTCCTGTCCAACATGCCCGGGCACACGGGGCTACTGGGCCCTTGAAAGGTAGCTAGTGTGGCCAAGGTATGGGATTTTAAATTTTATTTAATTTTAATTAAGTCTAATGTGAAAAGTTGGCACTTGATTTCATTATTGGCAAAATTCTGAGTAAGTCTGGAATAACTTGGCGAAGTAAAATTTTCTTTTTCCACTAGATTTTATAAAAGCTAAATAGAGATCAAGTATTTCTCATAAAAATTTTTTGTCCGAATTGAGATGTGCTTTAAGGGCAAAATGCGCACCAGATTATGAAGACTTAATACAACAACAAAAAGAATATATAACAGCTCATTAATACTTTTTTATATTGTTGAAATGATAATATTTTAGATATATTAAGTGAAATAAAATATTTTATTAAAATCAATTTCCCCTGTATCTTTTTATTTCTTTTAATATGGCTACTGGCATATTTAAAATTACATATACGGCTCTCATATTTCTACTGGTGTGCACCAGTGGTTTAACTCACTCTGTAAAATGTTCCCTAAGAACTAAAATAATTTAAATAATCCTTTATTTCTCATGGACCAATTTTGTGACAGGTGCTGGAATAAGTACCTTGTAAATGTTATCATAATTAAACCTTATAATCCAGCAAGGCAGGGGTTACTATCACCATTTTATAGATAAGAAAATGGAGACTCAGAGTGGTTAAGTGACTTGCCTAGGATCACACAGCTAATAAACAGCAGAGGATGATTTGAGATCACATCTGCCCCTTCTCCAAGAAGAATTAGGAAGCTGAATAAACTGTTATTTATCAAGGTTAGAGTCCTGAGATGAAGGCTGCTATGCAAATTAACACTGAATGCATTTATAAGGCAAAAAAGAAACAAAGCCACAGGTAAACAAAAATCTAAATGAAAAGGATGTTCCTATACTGATCATTTTTTTTTCCTTTTAAATTTTTCTTCTCTCTTCTTTTCTCTCTTTCCTGCCACTGCTTTCTCAACTAACCCATACTGAGTAATAGGAAGAATCACCTGCCTGGAAACTGCCTAGACTCTGTCTATTTTACCCCTGATCAAAGGTGAAAATAAAGGTATAATCAATATTTAAAAGAGGGCTAGTGCAGCAGAATTCTAAGTCTATCTAAAGCCAGAGTCCAACTTCTCACTCAACATAAAATGGTCTGACCTTCTCGGCTAAGAGGCTACGTAGCTCATTTGAGCTGCGTGTTGCTCTCTCCCAGAGTTTACCAACTCTCCCAGCTTTAGCAAGGAGCAAGCCATCCACTCAAGGAACACATCTCCCAGTGTTAAATCTCTGTGCACACCGCAGCATAATGGAAACAAGCCCGAGGTACTTAAGATAAGAGAATGATTGGTTATGTGGAGAGAAATAAAGATAAGGGAATAATTTCCGACCAACCGAGGAATGAATCAAAGAATTCAATATAACTCATTGGCACTACCCGCATAGTAATCGTTGACTGGCACAATGTAGGTGAGCAAGCACGAAGAATGCTTCTCGAAGGGTCATTTTTACTGACTCGTATTGGAGCCATCTTTTCTAAAGAGAATTTATTTTCTTTAGCCAAGATGGCATCCAATTTTTCACATATAATGGTGAAGATAATGCAAATACCAACCAAGTGCTAGAATGGGAGTCAAACCAAGGGTAGATCGGGAGAGCGTTATTTATTTATTTATTATTATTATTTTTTCATTTTATTTACATTGAGAAGCTCCCTGGGCTGTATGACTCGATGAAATCCTTCACTCTCTTACCTTAACCCATCCCTACATTCTGTACAGTTGTGGAATTCAGTACACGTCTTGCAGTTTTCGCTGCATTTCCGGCAAAGATTTTTCTCTGTTAAAAAAAAAAAAAGTTATAAATCAGTAGGTAAACTGGATTCCATAAAAGCCTGTGGAGGTGTTTTAATGTTAGTTAATGTATGCTGTAGTACCCATGGCCTTGAGTAGAAAATTGCAGCAAAAGCCCCAGAATTTGTTACCGCTTCTCAGCAAACCAGGCAGGAACTGAAATACTGGGAAACACCTTAGACTTTCCTGCCATTCTGCAGACAAGAGAACTACAGCCCAGTTTACTCTTAGTTGAATAGTTTATAGGCTTTTTCCCTCTTCCCATTCTCTCTCCCAAGTAGGGTTCCCTAGCTTCCAATAATGGAAACTCCACTCATGAAGCTGTGCCAACGCCGCTATGTGTGGAGTGGAAAGCAATGCTGGAGGCTGCTGAATGGGGCGGTAGATGCCCATGCTTATAGCTTTTAAGACTGTTCTGATGAGCTGTACTAGGAAAGGGAACCTGCATTTAAGACTACGAGGTAAGAATTCCTTATTTCGTGCATTGTCTAAACTAGTATCTTGCACTTTATAGCTGCCATGGAAATGATATAAATGTCATTATATTTCAGATAATATCTATATTCTGGAGAATAGAAATGTATTGGTTTGAACAAATATACTGCGAAGGCTGGCTTTCCTGTTTAATACCAGGTCCATATTGTTAAAAAAAAAATGACAAATTCACAGTTGTTTTATAGTGGAAAATAATGATTTGGCATATATATAAAAATATACATATATCTTTAGAGATGGGGTCTTGCTACATTGCTCAGGGTGGATTCAAACTCCTGGCCTCAAGCAATCATCCCACCTCAGCCTCCCAAGTAGCTGGGAATACAGGTGTGATCTGGTATATTAAGGAAGGCCTTTTACCTTAGACAAAATTTTGCTGGAGACTTGGTACGTGCTCCGATGTGCAAGTGGATTCCATCCACATATACGTGTAGAACCAAATGGAGCTTTGTTCGTGGGTTTCTCTTCTTCTATTTGCTTTTTAAATGTCAGTGTTCTTGAGCATTCCATGGAGAACACTGCTTTAATGGATGTCTGCAAGGACCTGCTAGATCTAGGCTTAGCTCTCAGCACGAAATACGAAGCCCTTTACAATCTTAGGGTAGTTATCAGATGGTCTCTGTCACTGTGTCATTGAGAATACTAGACATGGCATAGAATCTGAACTCAGACGACCTGGGTTTGTATTCTGCTTTTGAGCACCTTTGGTGGGCAAGTCCAGGGTCTCTCTTTTCTCACTTGTTAAATGGAGATTACAATGATACTTGCCTCTCAGCTTGTCTTAAGAAGTTAATGAAATTATTCGAGGGAACCATATGAATTATTAAGCATTGTAATTATTACTAGTCATGATCATATGTGATCACTATATTATACATAAATGGACTCATTAGAAGAGGAAACTATAACAAATGCAATTACATAGAAGGAGAGAGATACACAGACCACTTGTATCAACACTGTGTGGTAGCTGAAATTAATAGCCTTGCTTAATTATCCACCTCCCAGGCTCTGGAAACAGAACTAACCGACTCTCTCAATTATCTTGATCCTGTCATACAATATTCTAGAACCAAATTTCTTTTCCGAGGCTCAGACTTCTTGATAGAAATTGGACTCCCCCCCCCCAAAGAATACGGCACATTTCTGCAGATCCTTTATTCCCTTTCCTCTCTCCCAGTTTCTCCTTTCTCCATCAAGTTGAATTGAAGCTCATGTTCCAAATTTAGGGGCAAATAAGAACTACAGGGGAGTCCATACTCATTGCTCTACAGGGTATGTTAGGAAACTCCACCTTCATCGTAGACAAATAAATACCAGCCTTTGAATCAAGAGAGAATTTTACTTCTTTTTTTAAAACAATTCCTGTTCCTTTAAATTTGAGTTTTCTTTTTCTTAAACTGTACGAAAACATGAAATGTTATGCCATCATATATCATGGTGTGACATCCTTGTTAAGACAAATTATCCAGAACTCAGAAATAAAGTAAAAGTTACCTGTAGCCCTTTTCAGGGCCACATTGGAGCACTAACACGTCTGCCCAAAGGGCAATGTGCCCGTTGTCTGTTTGCTAATGACAGCTGATTAGGGCCCAAACTCTGTGAAGTTACATGTTAATGCACAGATTTTTGTTTGGTAAAGTTGCAAATGATTTCTATCCATTAGAAAAAATATCCACCAACATTCTAATTATATTGCCATGTGGAAAATTATTCCATTTTGTCTCTAACTCAGCAAAAGGATTTCACTTTGTTTTTCCTGGTAGACTGTCGTACCTGATGGTTTTTGAACCCATTTATCATCTTACATGTTCCCTCATTAACAGGATAAATAAGTCTTTGACACGTGTTCATTCTACATTTATGAAAATGTCATGTTTTTTGAACTTTTAAAAAAGTACATTTTGATACCATACAGGCCTGGTGCCCATTTGGTGAGCATGCAGAGGACTGTAGGCCTTGCTGCAAGTCAGCTTATAAAGCTGGCCCTTGGCTGACATCTGGCAACTTCGATTTTGGGAGGGTTCCCATCACCCTAACAAGAGTGGGTGTCTAAAAACATTTGTACAAGTGATACGGTTTATGATGAAAACCTCATTTCCTTCTGGGAGTCTGGAATTTTGGTCTATGCTAGGCCTGACTAGCCCCCAATATCAACCCTGGATTCCGAGTCTCTAATGAGGTTCCCTCATTAGGTCCCTCAACATGAGGTTGCATGTTGTCACAAACTGTTGCTGGGGCAATGAACACATTAACTGCCACGTGAGTTATATTTAACTCACTCTGGTTTTCAGCCCGGGGCCTCATGAAGCATATGTAACTCACACATCTCTACACCTTGGGAGCCGTGTGAACTATTTTTCAAGTTGCAGATAACTCAAGTACAGAAAACAATAAAAAATAACAAATTTTTCATTAAATTTAAAAGGACTGTTTTGTTTTTGAAGTTTTTATTCTATTTTCGTAATAAAACACCATGGCCCCAAGGAAAAAAATTTTTTTCCTAGTGTGGCAGTTGATGTGTTAAACATGTCCTCTGTGACTTCCCTGGGATGGGACCCTTGGAAGCTTGTGTCTGGTTTCCTCTGGACTTTGTCCCATACGCCTTTTCCCTTTGCTGATTTTATTTTGTACGTTTTGCTGTAATAAATCACCCCTGTGAGTACACCGCTATGACTGAAACGAGAGTACTGTGAGTACTCCTAGCAAATCATTGACTGTGGGCGTGGTCTTGAGAGTCCCCTGACAAAGTTACTTACAGGCATTCTTACGTAAAGCTTCTAAACTGTCCTCTTAAAATAAATTGGCTAGATCCTGTTTGATATGAAGCAAAGCCCAGATTTCAAAAAGGAGGAGTAACCCTCTCAAGGTCACTTGAATGAAATCCCCACATTTCTTCTCTAAAACCCAAAATTTGAAGTCAACTCACTGGTGTCCTGATATGACCCATCAGGGCAGTGAGTAACACAGCTGTTGGATTCTTCGTTCAGGAAGTATCCATATTTACAGGACAGGCACTGGTCGCCGTGGCTGCCAAAGCAGGCTTCACAGTTGGGGGCACACTTCCTGCATCGCTTCTTGTCCGCGTGGTAGTGGCCAGGGGGGCAGCTGGAGACACAGATCCTGCGTTGTGGAAGGAGAAGAAGGAAGGCAGCGTCACTAGCGGCTCGGTCCTCAGCCTTCTCCTGGAGGGGCTAAGCAAACAGCTGAACTCAGCCTCAAACTCAGTTTCAGGCCGGGATGCCAACACTACATCCAGAGGGCCTAATTCTGTTTGTTAAAAAGCTTCCTCCTGTGCAGGCTGTTGAAGTAGCAGTGCAGTGACCCAACATCATGTCCACCAAGAAAGGCATCTTGTGTTGCATCTGGCTCTTTAAAAGGAATGATGGTTAGAAAGTGAGTCTTAAGAGGAAGGCTGTGGTGGTGAATCACCATGAAAAAGATAAGTAAGTGAGCTAATGCATATGTTAAACAGCTTGATTTAGTTATTCCAAAATATGTGTGTGTGTATGTATATATATAAACATGTTGTGCAGCACAATTATATACAATTTTTACTTGTCAATCGACACAAAAAAAGAAAAAGGAAGGTCTGGAGGGGCACGTGCTTAGCTGGTCCTTCCTCATCAACCCTCCAAATGTGGGAGAAGACCTTTGCAGTTTCATAGCATGCATGCACATATCACATGTTGTAATTCAGTATAATTTTCATCATTTTGAATTATACAGGGAGGCAGTGGACAAGCACAGTGGCCTCTTTTCTGTGCTTAGGTCCTGGAGGGAGACCTCCATGGCATTGGCCCTGTGGGGACACCTGGGACATGCTGCAGGGATCTCATGTGGCCTCTCTCTTACCTGGTGTTGTTTTTCAGCTTGTAGTAGTAGTGCAAACAGTCATTGCAGTGGTCTGGTCCCGGCCCATCACAACCAACCTCACTGCACTCAGGGTCACAGGGACCTTTCCAAAAGAGAATAGAACAACACTTGGAAAAAGTGATTATAGAGCAGGTTAGCTTTACCTTGAATTTAATATAAAATAAGACCTTTTTTTCTTATGCAAAAGAGTTAAAGATGGAGGAATAATGGTCAATGTGGCTGGAAGTCCAGAGATGACCCTTGACATTTTTGACTTTTGACTCTTAGGCAACTTCAACTGACTGAGTATCAAAAATGTAAATCCTAGTCGTGGCCTGGTCTTCAAAGCACGTATGGCTGCCTTGTGAGAGATAACAAATATTTCAGCATTCAAATGAACTGTAGCAACTGGAAAAAACCAACTGCAATTAAATATGCATAACAATAAAATGTTGGATTCATAGAAAAATGAAAAGTTGTTGACAAAAAAGAAAAAAATGGTTATTATTCAATGCCTGGACCAAATTGCCTATCTCATCCCTGGTCATTAAAGCCATTGAATACCTCTGAAATACTGTGGCCAGCAAGAAACATCATTATGGCATCTGGCACAAGCTTATCAGCATCTAGTCTTGGATTACAATGCAGGTACTTCAGGCACAGATAATAGATTTGAAATTGCATCCTTCCAAGGGCCAATGGGCAACTCAACAAAAGAAAATTACATATAAATTTAAAAAATTTGAGCAAGCTTAAAGAATTCTAGACCTGGAATGAAGGTTGCATCTCTCTTGCTACATATTCTTTGGTATAGAACTTGAGAGAATGCACAGTACGAAAAAAAAAAAAAAAGCCAGAAAGATACAGTTATTTTATGATTGATGCAAAGCTGTCTAACGACATGGGCTCCTTATAGAAGTTTCTAATTCTCTTTTTTGTTTGTTCTCTATATTTTGGGACATTTGGACTCATAATCTTCAACATCTTTCCCACTGAAAACTCATATGATTTTAACTAGCCATAAATATATTGCATGAAATGTGCAAACAGTAAGTCAAGGATACCAGGAATATTTTGAATCCTACTTATTTTAATCAAAAGGATTTACAGTTGAACTTTGGATTCCTCTAGTCATTATGTGACCATGTTTTATAATTACTAAATCATAGAAATATAAAATGTTATATCCAGGGTGAGCTGACTTAGAGAAAAGTCTGAGATTTTTCAAATATCATTACTTTACTGATGAAAAATCTGATTTTCCAAGCATTACACTATGTGGGATACACATAGGTCCTGATACCTATTTACAGTTTCCTGCTTAGAGGTAGCAAATCATATACTAGAGATGACCTCTTGATCTGAATGGAAATATGTCATTTAAAAATGCTGCAGACTTGAAATATCCTTCTGATTAATTGCAAGAGTCATTTGACAACATCGTTTATTTCTATTTTCCCCAAAGCTTTAAATGGATCTCTAAATTCAATTCCAGAGCTAGTACAACTTGGGACATTTTAGCTGTCTACCGTTGCACACCAAGGGAGTGGTGTCACTGCTGCGTGAGGGTTCAAGTTCAGCCAGCTGTGGTCTCACAGTTCCTGGGGTTTGCTGAAACAGTACAGGGATCTGGTTCTGATAATGCCATCTGTGCCTCTAATAGGCTTGCTTCTAAATGAAGGTGAAAATCACAGCTCCAAATAAGAGGAGTCATGGGTGGCCCTAAATTTTCACCAGATGATTTCTAGAATTAAAAAAAAAATCCCAAAACATTTATCCTTGATATTTGCCCAAAGGGCTCTGTATGGCAAAGTTCACATGCTATGCTGGTTCTTTTATAATCTTAAACTGTCCCAGATGCAGTTTAGCATTGTAGGTTGCAGGATAATAATGAAATAATTGTCTTTGTTCCCTCACAAGTGCCAATGTCAATGTTTTAGAGATGTAATCAGAAAAATCAAAAACATATATAACTGTTTAGAATCTTAACATTACCAAAATTTGAGTGGGAAGTATTACCAGAATTTGAGTAAGGTAAAGAGTAATATTATGCTCCATTTATGTTTTTGGATACATTTTCTCCTATCAGAGGAGACAAAATGGTTTTCTAGTTATAAATAGTAATGTTACAAGCTCAAATCGAAACAAGACAAAATTTAACACAATGTAGCTCTGGTTAGTTCAATTGGTCTTAATTATCCAAGCATGTTATTAACTCTAGGATATTACCTATTTAGAATAAAAGGAACTATATGGATATTTAAGATAGTCTGTTCAGGTGATTGCTGAAGTACTTTTATCTTGAATATCTAAAGAAAAATCTCAGAACTGCAGAAAAAAATATTTCTCATCTAAAGGTGCATTATAAACAGTTCTCCATTAGAAGTTTTGTCCATTATGTGTTATATATCATATCTCAAAAGGACTGAATACTCCTAGAAGTGCTAGCCAATGCATCAAGACAGTAATCAGAAATATAATGAGAAGGACCAAAAAAAAAAAAAAAATTGCAGGTGATATGTACCTAAAACATCCTGGAAAATCAACTCTAAAACATATAAATTAATAAGTTAAGCAAAGTGGACATATATATGACTGTATATATGTTATACATATGCAACAACCAATAGATTTCCTATATACCAGCATATACTAGTTAGAAAGCATGGCATATTTTACACTGCAAGAGCAAAAAGACCCAAAATACTTAAGTGTAACACTAACAAGGAGAAAACAATCTAAAATAAAAAGATTTCAGTAAAATGAGACATAGTCTATGTTTTAGATGGAAAGCTTGTATATTGTAAAAACAATTCTTCCCATGAGATTGCATATAAATTCAAATTAAATTTCAATGGGACTTTTAAAGGGGGACTTAAAAAATCATTCTAAAATTCATCTGGAAGAACAATAGGGCAATAATTGCTATTAAAATGGAAAGCAGATGTTCTACAGATATTAAAATACATCATGAAATGAAAATAAGTAAAACAGTGTGGGTGGTATTGGTTTGAGAATTATTAGACTGATGAATCAGAAAAGGTGGTACCAGAGGAGATCCTGGTATAAGATCTTACTATATTATCATAAAGGAAGCATCCTATGCTAATAAAAAAGAAAGGACAGTTACTCAGCCCATGATGTTAGCCTGTTTGGAAAATAACTAAAGACAGAGCTTCAATTCACACTATATATCATAAACCAAAATAAGTTCCAGATGAATTAATGGCCAAATGTAAAAAATAAGAGATTACCAAAAAAGCATGTGACTAGTTAGCTGATCTTAGAGGATAAAACTTCTGCAAAAAATCACAAATGTTGTATCTGAAACTATAAACCCTTCTCTCTGAATAGTTTTTTTTTTCTGTCAAAACAATACAAAAATTACACTTGAGAAGCAAGTGATAACTGAGAACATTTTGAGCAAATATGAGACAATGAGAAAAACAATAACATACAAATACTTCTCATAAATAGATGAGAATTACTGCCACCTTGAATAGAAAAATGGATAAAAGATAGTTGTATTTAATTCAGAGAACTACAGAGGAAAAATGTTTAGATTCACTAGCAATCAATGCTACAAAAACTTTAAAACGTGCGTTTCTTTTTTTTTTTTTACTTTTCTTTTTCCTTTCTGGTCAATGCTGGCAGGAATGAGTGCAATAAACCCTCACACAGCTGGTCATAGTGTAGACTGGTACATCTTGTCTAGATAGCAATGTGACAAAATATTTTTAAGCCCTAAAACTGATGATCCCCTTTGATGTAGTAAATCTCAAAACAGAACTCTATTCTACAGAACTAATTAAGGATATAGACAAAGACTGATAATTATTGATGTTCATCGAAACCTTGTTTAAAATAGTGTAAGACTCTTAACTAAACGACGCATCTCAGATTATGGGTTAAATAAATTTTAGTATGGATATTTAAATATATGAATATATATTTAATATGAATATGAATATATTATATGAATATACCAATACACAGAAACACAAATATTTGGAGGGATTAAAAAAATAAGATGGAAGAAAATATATCAGAACATGGGTAGTGTACTGTAATACCATTATGATATTATCCCACATGTCGGGTTGATCCATGAGCTTCCTTTCCTTATCCTGTGTCCCACCGGAAGCCAGCTCACCTGCATAATCCTCCATGCCATAGTCATCCGTGGGGTCTTCAACTCGGCTGTAGCGGAAACGTTCTACTTTAGGAAACTCGTTGGTTGGTGAATATGGCTGCACAGAGGTGCCATAGAGGACCAAAGACCATTCTTTCAATTTACCTTCAGAAATAATAATGAAACCACAGCATGATCAAATATTCATTCTTTAGCTTTGTGACTGAGAATATGTTGTCAGCAAACATATTTTAAGTCCTTCTCACTCAAGAAAAAGCAACAGAAGAACTGTGGGAAGCAGATTGGTATGAATCACTGTGTCAGACACAGGACTGTAATGTATATTTTCTACCATGTGCAGAATTAACTATTTAATAATTTACATATCACATATTTACTGAGCACCTACTATAGGATAGGCCTTGATTTAATCAGCATTTATAGGGGAAACAAACACACCTTGGATTGCTGGATCAAGGGCTGAATTTCAAATTATGAATATTTAAGAGAAGCACAGAATCTTATAGAAAGCTTTGTTTTTCTAGGTCTAAAAGTTTTATTTGACCATTTAAAACATTTTTGGCATTATCTGACTTGTTAATAAATAGACAAAAACAACTCTTTGTTCCACCTAATTTCTGAATAGAGTCATTCGATATTAAGAATACATCACTATTTATACTATTGTATGGACCTATTCTGTCTAATATGATAGCCACACATTTGGCTGTTTAAATTTAAGTGAAGTAAATTAATTGTAATTTAAAAATTCAGGTCCTTAGTGACGCAGTGAACATATTTCAAGTGCACAACAGCCATATGTGGCTATTGTGATCACTATACTGGACAGCACATACATAGAACATTTCCATCACTGCAGAATGTTCTACTGGACAATGTTGCAAAAGAGCATTTTCTGGTCAAGGATGCCTTGAGATCCGAGGCAAGTGTTTCGCTTCCTGTGAGTCTGGATCACTCACAAGGAACACTTTGCTTTAGTTCAGTTCTTATTTATTCATTTATTTCTTAGCTTCATAAAATTAAAGTGTTCAATGCAAAAAGTTGAACATTGAAAAAAAAAAAAAGGAAATGTGCCTCCAGGCTATTAAGCTTAATAAGATTCACACATCAAAAGGAATCAACCGTAAGTAGGAGTGATGACTCGCAGAAGGCAGGATCCCTCTCTCAGTTTCCCTCTCACCTGGGCTTAACACACAGAATCCAGGCGAGGTCAGGGGCGAGGGTCTGGGACTAGCTCAGAGAGGGATGAACTTCATCTGTTAGCATCTACATTCACCATCATACCGATGCCTGACATTTTTAAGTGCTTAGTAAATGCTAAGCGCAGGCCTAAATGCTTTGTAAGTTTTACTCCATTCAAAGTTCACAACAACCCTAAGGTCGGTGCTAGTATTCTCAGTACACAGACGAGGGAACAGAGGCACAGAGGTTGGTAACTTCCCCAAGGGCAGTAAGAGGACAGACTGATTTTAAAACTCACTCTGAATCCAAATCTTGTGTTCTTAAAGCATTATACAGTACTGTCTCCTGTTCATTTCTAGTTTAGTAGCCTGACATTTAAAAATTAACCTATTCTGTGATACATTTATTTTTTCTGACATCTGTATTGGGCCAGTACAATTGGTTCCTATATGGTTTGCCCTCTGCCAGCTTTTCTTTGGACTCATTTGTTAATGACCATGCTTTATACAGTCAGGGTGTTACTCAGGCTCAGAATTCCAAGTGGCATGCATTAAGTAGTGGCACGAAGTAAATGACTGCCGGAAATTGATGACCTATTTGATCGTCTCTAGGCAGCAATGCAAAAGAGAACCCATTTTCCTTATGGCATCTCTCAAGTGTACAAATGGAGCATTAATACAAGGACAGTATAGGTCATCCCACCTATCAGTCACCTTAAAACCAGGTTCATTTTACATAAGATCATTTTGGATCTAAAAATTTACCCTCATAAGTGCTTTGGAGAGTGCTGTCTCAAAACTGATTATTTTCCTTTTTGCCATTTCTAAAGTACATTATAAGCCCACTGGTGATATCCTTGCTAGGCAATTCATCTTTTTATATTTCACTTATTATGTAATTTTATTTCCTTAGAACCTCTGCCACGATTCACATCAAATACTCTCATATTTGGGCCACCATTTTTTTCTCCTCTACAAATACACCTGTAAACAGGAAACTGAAAGTCCCTTACCAAAAGTATGACTAATGCTGAAATGAAAGGTTGATTGAAGAAAAGAAACACAAAGATGATATGTTTCTTAAAACCTCCTGACTCCAGGCCAATAGTAGCATTAGGGTATGTCTCTTCTGGCATCTCTAAAATGATTGGCAGTAACTGAGGTTAAATGTAAACATCTAAATAGTACAAGGAGAAGCCAATGTTATGAAATAGATAACTCTGGATTATCTGAGGTACTGCAGAGAGTTTTTAACCCAGAGAATCATAATAAACTCTGTACAGGCTCTGAATCCTTGAGGGCAAAGGGATTCATACTCATAGCCCCAACCCTTGTATGCAATGCCTGGGTAACAAGTAGCATGCCCCAAGGAGTGGCCTGCTCTTGTTGCAGGGAGTAGATTTGCTGGTGCCTGGTGGTAACAAAGAGTAGAGTCATTTTTAGTTAGTTTTGTAACTGTTTAAAATTCTTAACAGATAATCTACCCTTTATATCTGCAAGTTGTGCCCCTTGGTACGCAAATGCCACACTTTGACAGTGTTTATTTCTCTGGGGTCTCTTGGAATATAAAAGCCCTGCAGTGAGACCCGCTGATGGGTCAACTGGGAGCTGGCCTATGGTCAGGGCAGCACAGCACCATCACCACGCTGCCATTGCCCCTGTGTGCCATGACCCCACGTGCCTTCATGGCGGGGACAATAAGCATGCCTTGAAAAGAGGAGGCAAGGAGAGAGGAAGGTCTTAGGATCTAAGTAGATTATGAAGACGTGGAAGTATCTAGAAACCACTGTCTATAATTTGAATGTCTTCTCTATCGATCCTGCCTTGTTGGCAAACATTTGCTTTCTGCATAAAACGGAGGCAACCATTATATTCAAGCTGTATGCTGGAGGTGAGTTGGGCATAGACATCCTTTGACAAGATGTTAACCCTGATTCATTGTGGCCGGGCCACCATTTGGAGAGTGCTGTCTCAAAACTGATCACTTCCCTTTGTGCCAGGGAGGTTTTGACCTCCCTGACTGAGGGACTACTGTGAGAACACAGATGAACTGCATCACAGAATCAGGGAAAAGAGATAACCAGAATGCATGATCAAAAATGGATCTCTCAGAATGAGTTGCTTTCCTAGATTGGCAGGCAAAAGCCTGTTATATCCCTGTGTTCTACTCTGTGTCTCCTTTGCCCTGTGCAGCCAGCTGTATCTGAATTATACACACTTTTACAACTACAGAAATGTCTATGTTAATTTACTCTGTAATCGGTGAAGGGTTAGAATTGAATGTCAGTCCTAAAAGTCCCCATCAGCCTGGTTCACTGCAGATGCACTGAAGAGAGCATTCAGAAGGAGGACTTTATCTGACGACTAAAGATGTGTCCATGGATGGGGGGAAGTTAGACAGTTATCAAACAGATCAGTTACTACTGAGCCAAGCACTCTGCAGGGCTCTGTCATGGGCAACACAGGCAACACAATCTCTCACCTCATGTTGACTTTGTATTTTCCCTTATTTTAAATTCCAAATAAGCTTCATGTGTTAGCATGAAAAGGGAAATTTAGGCTGTGTGCAGCATCGGAGTCTGAGACTAACTGAAAAGATCTTTGTTAACATTGCAATCTCCATGTTTTACATATCAAGACGATTTTCTTTTTTCTTGGCTCTTGGGCTCATGCAGGGCAGAATACCATCATTCAGATTAGCTGGCATAGGCCGAACTCAATGTCTTGCCTGAACTGTAAATTAAATTTAGGGAAAACTAAAAGAAAAAGACAACTAAGGAAGCCTGCTTCCTCTTGTGAAGAAATTATGACCATGCAATTTAACACATTACAGGACAAGGATGGCTTATTTACAGACAAAGAAAGTACAGGAAGCTCGTTAGAGATGTAGATCATGAATTCTGAAACATCAATCAAGAGCTGTCACGTTTTGCTATACTTACATATAAATATTTATTCTTTATTTCTTATCTTTAAATTATAACCTCTCAAATGGTAATCTTGAGAACTGGAAGTATGCAGACAATTCAAAGCACACATGAAATGAATCACATGAAAAAAGATGATACTGATATAAGAGTGTGAAACACTCTTTGGCCGAAAAATAACCCATCATTTTCTTCTACATAGTTGACTGATTTAAAGATAGGGAGTTCTTACCTGGAGTCTTAAAGTTCCTCAGTTGAGAGGGAGTATCATAAACTTCAAGGATCCAGTCACCAGCGGCTCGTTCTCCCCAGCAATGAATGGTCATAAACTCCCAGTTTTTAAATCCTTCCATGGAATGGTCAAATAGCCTGAAAGAGAACCATAAATCATTGCTTTGTGTGTTATTTAAAATCCAGTGAGAGTGAAGTCAAGACTCTGGTCAGCGATCTTTTTGTATCCATCAGCGTGTTTAGCGGGACACTGGAGATCGTCTTTATCCTGGATTTCGCTAGTTAGCAGATCCATACATACATCACTGTTCTACTACAGGAGAACAGGACTGGGGCTGGCCATGTAACAGCAAATCTGGAAGGGATGACCCACTGGGGATCGGGGAAACGAGGCTCACACTCTATCCACACGACTGACAGTAGAGTATTGAAGTTGTGGAGCAACTAGAACTCTCTTTCAGTGATGGGAATGCAAAATGGTACAGGGGGTCTGGGAAATAGTTTGATGGTTTTGACAAAGTTAAACACACACTTACAATAAAACTCCACAATCCCTCTCCTAGGTATTTACTCAAGAGAAATGAAGATGTGTTTACACAGAGAACTCCACAGGAATGTTCATAATCACCAAAAACTATACACAACTCAAAAGTCCCTCAATTGGTAAAGGGGTAAACAAATTATGGTACTGTCGGTCTTCTGTATCTGTGGGTTTTGCATCCACAGATTCAACCAACCAGGAATTGAAAATATTAGGAAAAAAATTTTGTCTGTACTGAACATGTACAGGCTTTTTTACTTGTCATTCTCTCCTAAACAATATATTAATATTATAACAACTATTCTTATAGCATTTACATTGCATTATGTATTATAAGTAATCTAAAGATAATTTAAAGAGTAAGGGAAGATGTGCAAGGGTTATATGAAAGTATCATATCATTTTATATAAGGGACTTGAGCATTCGAGGATTTTGGGAGGTCCTGGAACCAATCCCCTATGGATACCAAGGAATGACTGTATATCCGTACAATGAACTGCTACCCAGTAATAACTACTAATACGATAGTGTGAATGAATTTCAAAAACATTACGCGATATGAAAGAAGCCAGACAAAAAAGGCTATATACAGTAAGATTCCATTTATACCACATTCTAGAAAAGGCAAAACTTTAAGAAAAGAAACAGATCAGTGGTTGCCAAAGGCTGGGGAGGGGAGAAGAAAAGAGAAATGGGAGAATTTTTGAAGGTGATGGAAAACTGCTTTATATCTTGAAAGTAATAGTGTGTGGTTATACAGCTATACAGATTTGTCAAAACTCATTGAATTAGTCACATAAAAAAGTAAATTAAGGCCAGCATGGTGGCTCACCCATGTAATCTTAGCACTCTGGGAGGCTGAGGTGGGAGGATTACCTGAGGTCAGGAGTTCGAGACCAGCCTGGGCAAGAGTGAGACATCCGTCTCTACTAAAAATAGAAATAATTAGCTGGGCAACTAAAAATAGAAAAAAAAATTAGCTGGGTGTGGTGGCACATGCCTGTAGTCCCAGCTTCTCAGGAGGCTGAGGCAGGAGGATGGCTTGAGCCCAAGAGTTTGAGGTTGCTGTGAGCTAGGCTGATACCACGGCACTAGGCACTATAGCCTGAGCGACAGAGACAGACTCTGTCTAAAAAAAAAAAAAAAAGGAAATTATATATTATGCCTCAGTAAAAAGACTCTGCCCACTAATATTACCCAGTTCAGGGTGTCATGCCTGGAATCCCAGCCTAGACCTTGCTCTTCCACCCTTCCAAGGATTTCCTAAGCTCCTAATTCCCTATCTGAAATCTCTCCACTTAAAACAGCTAGAATTATTCTGTTTCCTGTGATGGAATCTTGAAGGATACAAAATATGAAGAAAGATAAATAGAATCTTTATCCAAGATAAAGAAACACTAATAGATAATGTATAATTAGCATATTAAGAAGTAGGCATATAAGAAAGATTTGACTACTCCCAAAAATCCAAAGGATATTGGAGACATTTTCTGTAAAGATGGAACCTACATGGTGGAGAGTGCAAGACAGGGCAATAGGTTTTTTTAGTACTTTTCTTTTAAAAATTATGTGTATCTATTATTTTACTGAAACATAATAAAATAAGAATAAGCAATTGAGAGTGAGAGAGGCACACAGAGAGGGAAAACATCTCCAGCATTGGCTTAGGAGCAACCACGTCCAGTTACTGGCATATTTCCTCCAGTGGAGACGAATGCAGAGCTCACAGCCACTGGGGACTGATGGCTGTTCAGAACATGCAATCAACGCTCCTTGCTTTAACTTCATGTGCACCAAGTACATTGGTTGTTATAATTTGACCTTCTTTGTAGATCTTCCCATTGAGAGAAAATGTGTCTTTCTAAAAGCAAAAATAACCCGTTTAATCCCCTTATAACTTAATATATCTCAGAACCCTGATTTTTTTTTTTAAAAAAACCTGTCTATCGATGTGTTTGAGTCTCCTTCTAACATGCCAGCTGGATTCTCAAGCTGAAGGGTTCAGAGGCACAATTTTGGACTATATTAGGTAAATGGCTGATACCTGCCATTATTCCCTAGAGAAAAGCAATAAACAGGAAAGAAAATCACCTGCTACCTGTACCTGAGCCCTTGAAAGACAGAAAAAAAAAAGAAAATTATTAAGCAGTATTCTCAAAGTGTCCCATCATCAAAAAATTCAGGAATTAAACAAAATTGAATAAATCCTTTACTGGAGGACATCTCAGCTCTTTGGAATATGCAAATGTGTTATGTTAATCTCCATAATGGTGTAAATGGGAGGCAGTGATTTTCAAACCTTATCTGGACATGAAGCCTGTTCTTTCTCTCTCTCTCTTTTTAAAGAACATCTGTATATTATCTACAAAGGTTAGCTTTTTGAACAGAAGAGTGTGGCACTTTGATGAGGACCACGTTGGATCTGGTGACTTTCTCCCACAGTGGCAGGGATGAAAATGGTGGCTCTTCAAACAAATGCTTTTCCATTGTATTGATCCTCAACAGAGCAGGGATGGTACACTTTATGGAGATCCTACACTACACTACACAACCAAAACTGGGGCTGTTTCCCAAGTTTATGGCTTAAAACTGGACTTGGCCAAGAAGAAATTGCTGTGTCATTATAAAAGTGACTTATTATCCATCAAGTCCTTCACTTAAAACCCAGAACGTGTGCATATTGGACAAAAAGGCAGCAAAGAGTTAGGGGAAGAGGAGCTTTTTCAAATTGCCCCTCCTGACAGACAGATATTGTTAAAGGGAACACGTTGCTACAGAAATGAATGGAGGTGAAAACCAGTTCAGAACCACTTTATTCCTGGAGTTCCACAGCTCTCACTGAAGCTCTCATTCACGGAGGCCACCGTGCCATTTAGGGTACTGAAGCAATAACTTGTCACGTAATACCTCTCCAAGAGTGCCGAACTTAAAAGCATTTCCCAAACAGTTTAGACAGAACATTTGGCTCGTTGCCTCACATCCAAAAACTACAAAGGAGACTTGAGGCCGCCATCACATGAGGGGCAGTCTTGTTTCCACAACCTCAGCCAACTCTGAATTACTCGCGGGTCAAGGATCTGAGGGCTGGATTAGCAGACCCTTCCCTTCTACCCTTTCCTGTCCACCTTTGAAAATCATTCCGTTGCTACCAATCACTTTTCAAATCACATTTGGAACAAAAATTAAATATAAACTGGGTACCAAGAAGAAATATCTGGAAATCAGAATTGAAATAAGTGTTTCAAAGCCTGAATATAAATGGGCTTTGTCTATGTAGCTCAGCAGTTTCCCACTCCCGGTCTCTTCACTGCACTCAGAGTTGGAATGTTCATTAATTTCATGTGAATATCAAAGTTGAGGAGAGGAATGAAAATGTAGCCAAATACCATCATTATCTTTTGCTGAAATAGTTGATGGGAAAAGAAACAGACACAGATGGCTGTTGTATCAACTAACCAGGCAATTCACAACTCTAGTCTCACCTTGTCTTTTATAAGCACAGATAGTTAAAAGAGAGATGTATCATTCTATATTTTAATTCTGATTCAAACTTCAACTACTTTCTATTTTTAGCACTGTAACATTTTTAAAAATCTACATCATCTGCATATAACAAAAGGTAATTTAACTTGTAGATTAGCTTTGTGTTGCAAAAAACATACTTGCTCAAGACAATCAAGTGTCAAACCATGGACACCTGTGAAGGAGATTCTAATTGTGGGATCTCCTCTGATCAGCTAAAAAGTTTAATGCCCAGTGTGAATGTCTATACTGTGCCGGACAGTGAAGAAATCAGACACATGCCAACATGATTACTGTGGGTATAATGTCGATAAAACAGAGCCAGTGTGCTGAAAGCTGGAGTAGATTAACTCCATGCCTGTATCCACTTCTCCTGTTGCAGTGAAATTCTGTTCCGTCAAAGCTGACTTCATAATCATGTGCTTGATGAAATGACATAGGCATGCAGTGGCACAATTTATGCATCCACTTATTAAAATGGTGCCCCACAGCCCTATCCCTGTGAGCGGTTTTCAAATGAATTACTTTTGATGAATCCTGGTAGAAAAGACTGCCCATCAACGGCAGTACATCCTTTTGAGGAATTAACTCAGGAAATAACTCATATAATTACTGTAAGCTTTTTTCCCCCCTTCCACTTAAAAAGTCTAGCCAATATATCAAGGCTACAAGATTCTTCTATAGTGTTATGGCAACTAAATAACAAGATATTTTATTAAATATAAGTACTGGCAGCTGTGTGTTATTATACAATTATTTCTAAAATTGCAAATGGATGTTAATTTCAGAATCACCCACTAGTACTCAAATAGTATCATATGTACACAGAATTAGACACTAGACCAATATTCTTAAAAGTTTTCTTTTTTCCCCCTTCTTATTTATTTATTTATTTTTTTAAGTGCATCATCACAATTTAAGGTAGATCTAATAGAATGCTTGAAGAATTCATTTGGCTCAATTGTAATGGAGTTTTTGGTTTTCTTTAGATGTTTAGTTTTTATAAGTTTTAAATAATTTGTTTCTGATATAGGGTATTCACAAATGTACTATTAGGTTCTTCTCTTTTTCCTAATCTCAATTGCTTCCTTAAAGATTGAGAGTGAGAAAGGTACTGGTTCTAGAGGTTTGTAATATCTAAAATGATAAGTTTTTTTTTAACTTTCAACATGCATACTATTATCAATTCACTCACCAACCCCCAAATGCATTCCTTCTTATGGGTATATGACACAAGTACTTAATCTTCTTGAAGATTTATTCCATGTTATAGTAGATGGCTTTTATTGAAGTATCTGTTTTATATTATAAACTCCTTTGTAAATTACTTACACAGCATCCAGCAGCATGCTTCTCACAAGTCATTTGATGGCATGAAAGTAACAAGAATGTGTATGAAAAAGTTGGATGATCTTTTAAATTCATGCTATTTAAAGTGTGGTTTGTGGACAGGCAGCTTCAGTACCACTGGGAACTTATTAGAAATGCAAATCTTTGGCCCTCACCTCAGACCTACAGAATCAGAATCTTTGGGAGAGGGGCCCAGAGTCATTTACCAGGTGCTTTGAGAAGCACTTTGTAAATAAGAGCCACCACTTATTAAGTGCTTACTATGCTAGGAGATGCTCTCAGTACTTGCTGTATGTTATCTTAACTTAATATGGGTACCAACCAACCTTGTGAGGTAGGCACTATTACATCTATTTTATAAATGAGTACATTCACTTTTCCAAATTCAAACACAGAAATTGGTGAAGTCAAGACAAGCCCAGCTCTGTCTAACTCCAAAGGCTGGACCTTCTTTTGAATGAAGAGGGTTCTCGTGATGCCTTACTGGAATATAAAACTTTCACTACAAAAATATAATTTTAACTGCAAGCCACAGATGCATTTATATACCATGACACTTTATACATATCAATAGTTGTCACTGGACATTTGGGTAGGGCAGTGACAAAAAAGATTAAAGTATAAACATTACATTTTAAACATAGTTAATTAGAGACCACTACAGGTTTTGCAGACTGGCAAGTGTACCTTCTTTCTAGTGAAGGCCATAATTAGAAGCAGAGGTATTCATCTGTAATCAAATTTAGAAAGGGAAGCAAAGTTTCAGCTTTTAGTCAGAGGCCAAAATTTGGAACAGGGAGCCAGTACATCTAAACTAAATCTAAAACTCAATGAGTTGGGGGTGGGGGAGATTTAGGAGAAAAAAGAAAAAAAAGAAGACAGCTTTTCATAATTCTAACAAATGCAGTTGAAGAAGAATCTGCTGGGATTAGCTTTTGTTTGAAAAGCATTGACACAGGTAGAATTTTAATGTGCCACAGTATATAGGCTTACATCTAAAGCTGCTGTTATCTAAAAACATTTTCAAAGGGCCCAACTCCACCGGGCTTCTCCCACACGCTCCACCTCCAGATTCTGCATAGAAGTAAACCGTTTGCTCTGAATATTCAGTTCAGCTTTTTGTTAGGCAGGATATCCAGGCCAAGGGGAGGGCAGGGGAAGAACAAAGGGAAGTCCACTCCAGGCTGCTCTGCTGACCCATGGCGTCCACCCACTGAATTATCAGTGGTGCTGGCCAGGGGAGCGGGCATGCTGGGCTAATGGGGCACGGAGCTCGAGCTGGACTGGCGTGCTGAATGCCGCTGAGTGCCTTCCAGCGCTCAGCACCCGCGAGGCTTGGGTAAACTGTTCTTCCTCCAGCAGCTGTTCTCCACGGGAGCTCAGGCACTTGCCCGACAGCCAGGACAGGGAGCCACTGGGGGGCTCCAGACGGCCCACGCGGACTTCGTGCACGAGTTCAGCGCTTTGCAGAAAAGAGACTCTCAAGGAATCGCTGTGGTGAGGGGATAAACAATTCTGAAGAAATCCCTCACTGAAATGTCTAGGAAAATAAGGACTTCCGGAAAGCCGACCGTGAATAGTGACAGGTCCCTAAAGTAGGATGCATGTTTTGTCAACACTGAAAAGGAAAACGTTCACAGATGATAATAAAGTCGCTGTCCTCTCGGCTCTCCTCCCTGCATCACGAGGAGGAGATGACACCAAGTGACCCTCTGCTTCTAGGTGTGAGCTGGCCCTGCGCACCCTTCCTTCTCACCGGGCCAGCGTGCAGTCTGCTGAGAGCCACTGCGGCCACAGGGGCTGCTCTGAAGGCCAGGGAGCTTTCCAAGGCAGCTGCCAGCCTCGTAAGCGTGCAGTATTGAAAATTCTAACTCCGGGAGAAAAAGAGTCACACCTCCCGGAGGAGTGGGACAGATGAAACGGGAGGACTCTGCCACAACAAGCCGACATCTTCATCCCTAACCACCTCCGCTAGGAAAACTTTGTTTTAAACTTTTCAGAATTCCTATTTATTTATTTATTTTAACTGTGTTCTTTGCTTTACATGGTCCTCCTGAGAAATCTTGCCTTCTTTTTTAAAAAAGATAAGAGTCCAGTAGGGGAACTATTTGTTGCTCTTATGAATAATCTCTGGCACACAAATTGCTTCTCAAACCTGACCTAGTCACCTTTTCCTTGAGGAAACGTGCTGCCTTGCAGACCTACGTGCAGGACACCAGGAGCGAAGCAGGCCTCTGCTGCACCCCCTCCCCACCCCCGTCTGTGCCTCCCGGTCTCAGCTCTCCAGCCTGGGAATGTGCTTCCAGACAGGACCAGGGGAGAGGACAGGAGGATTCCTTGCCACTAGGTCAGAGACAGAGGTTTCCTCTAATAAAATGAAAGCTTCAGAATACGCCAGATGGAAAGAATGCCAATAGAAACCGTCTTTCTTAGCTGCCTTAGTAGGAGGGACACTACTAGTGTCAAGCACAACAAAGATGGGGGCCGAGGGAGGAAGGCCCTGGAAGGTGGCCATTCGTGGTTTTGGGACCAGGTGCAGCTGTTTCACATTTAAAGGGTCAGCTGCTCAGAGCAATAATTTTGGGGAGCTGTAGATAAATGAATTCATAACATTCTTTACATCTCTCGGTGCCTCTAGCCCTCTCCAATCTCCAATCTCTCTACCCCTTTTTTGGTGGCTCCTTATTTTCAGGACTAAGATGAACGATCTACTAAAAAGCAACACTTCAAGAAAATGCTCCCAACCAAGAAGATACACTCTGGGAGCAAACGTTATTCCCAGGTGGTCTAGTTGGGAAAGACTGAGGTGAACCTTGTTAGCTAGCATTGGTCACCGAGCGTCTGAAGTGCCTGTTTCTTTTCTCTGACACAAGTCACGCAGCACTCTTGCGTTCAGCACTTTGCAAAGAGCAAAGCAGATGTCAGCTGTTGAAGAATGCCTGAGAGCCTGCAGCCAGCAACACTGCAATCCACCAAACGCCTGTGATGGAATCCATAGCTCCTCTGCTCACAAGTTTCCTCACTGACGTCATTTCAGGGGAAGCCAAAAATAAATAGCGAAATATGCAGGAAGAGCCCAGACAGGCTAAAGCGGCTGAGTTTTCCAAGCAAACAGCAACAGCGGAGGGATTGTTTTTCTACAAGGGAGGGAGTTCAGGGGATAAGATCCACACATATGTGAAGCAAAACTTTGCACTTCACAGTATTTCGCCAGGATGCTCTTTCCTGTTAAACCCAGATAAATATGGTAAAGAAAAGAAAAGAAAAAACAGCAAGAAATAAAAGCCTTCTTCCAGTTTCGGTAACAACAGCTGGGGAGACCTCCATTAATCATGTAATTGTGCGTCCGAAGGTTTTGCTTGCTGGAAAGGAACTCCAGGCAGGTAGCTGCAATTACCTGGCAGGAGCAGCTGAGACTTCTTTGTCTGTGGTGGGAGGAGGGCATGGGGAAGGACCCAGGGATCTGATGCGGAGGAATCCTTACAGTCCTTGCACCTGCACACACTGATTCTGGCAAAGCCACACTTCATGTTTAAAGCATTACGTAAGCCCAGGTTTCTCTTGCAGTAATGGGAGATGTTAGGTTTGAAAGAGGAACACAGCAGTGTCTAAGCACAGAAATAAAATGCACTTGAAGATTTCAGGTTATGTATTCCTAGTCACTGTTGCCTATACGCACTACTACTCTTTCTTTTTCTCACTGTCCTATGGTAGATGAAATTTGGGGATTTTTTAAAAGCAACTGGCAAATTCAGTCTCACTTTTGGTTGTGCAGGTTTCCATCAGCCAGCCTCCCAATGCCCCTGCCTGTCTGTAAGTAGGGGTTTATTGGAACACAGTCGTGCCCATTCATTTATATTTTCTATGGCGGCTCTCATAACTATGGAGTTGGGTAGTTAGGATAAAGACATGGCCCACAAAGCTCAAAATATTTACTATCTGGCTCTTTACAGAAAAAATTTGCCAGTACTTGCTTTTAAAAAATTAGAATTTCCTTTAACTTTTGAAAGTAAGTACATGGGCAAGAGAATCCAGTTAATCTGTAGCAAATGTCAGCAGATACAATGAAGTGGGTGGGATGAGGGTTGGATCTCAGAGGCCTTAGAAGTTTGTGCTCTACAATTCTTTTTTAGGATAGAGAACAAATGGACTTCGACTTTTCGTTAGTCATCCTTTAACTAACTATTAAATGCCATACTTTTCCACGCCTACAGGTTGCAGGCAGCTTCATATTCTCTATTGTGAGCAATGAGATTATGACATCTAAGCTCCTGGTCAGGGCAGGAGTAAGGAGCAGCTGCCCCTTTGTACCCAAAAGAACCCCTGAATGTCAGTGTGACCCCTACCCTGGTGGGGAGAAGCCATCTGTACCTGTTGGCCAAAAGCTGGGACCTGGTTCCCGAGGGCGAGGTCAGGTAGATGGCCAGGTCTCCCCTCCTGGGGTGGGTGATGGTGATGCGCACAACAACGTGCTCCAGGTAGTTGACGTGGCGGTTGGGGTTATCAGAGCAGCCCGAGGCTTTGTAGATGGAGCGCACTGCACTGTTGGGGCGAATCGTCCTGCAACAGAGAGAGGGAGTTTGAGCAAACTACATGGCGGAGCTCAGCTGAGTGAACCCAGAGGCTTGGAGTGAGTACACGATGCCAGGCAAGCAGCTGAGCCACTAAAGGGATTCATGATGAGGCAGTGGGAAAGATGTGGGAGGACAAGGGGGATGCAGGGACATCAACTTCAGTGTGCATTGCTATCACCTTGTTAAAACACAGATTGCTGGGCCCCAGCCCGAGTGTCTGATTGGGTAGGTCCCAAGAATTTGCATTTCTAGCAAGTTCCCAGGTAATAGTGATGCTGCTGATCTACAGAATACCCTTTGAGCACCACTGTATTGTATCAAAGTGGAGGCTTGGGGATTAGCATGTCCATGGTTCAAATCCCTGCTCTACCAATTCCTTGCCTTATAAGCCACTGGTACATTCTTCCCTCTTGCCTACAGGTTCCTGTCTTCCTCTTGTCACATGGTTCCCTTGAACACTGGGCTCCAGCCACACTGGCATCAGTTCAATTTCTGGGATAATATAATTCAAGTTTCCCACGTTGGGGACTTTGCACACACTACTCTGCCTGATGATGTCCCTGTGGCTGATTCTTCTTCCTTCAAGGTCAAAGATTAAGCTCCACAAGGGCAGGGAGCATTTCTTACTCCTCTTTTTATGCCTAATATCTAGCTCAGTGCTTGATGCCCAGTAAGTGTGAAAAAAATAGTTCCTGAATTGGTGAATGAGTTTGTGAATGAATAATCAAATAACCCCTTTGATCTCATTTCCTCAATTGTCAAATGGGAATAATACTCAAGTTGTTATAAAGTTTTAAGAAGAAAATATACATGGAAGTTTCTAGCACTTGGCTTGGCCCATAAATAAGTGCTCAACAAATATAGGTTAACTTTCCACTCTTTGGGCTTTTTTCCTCATTCTTTGCCACAAAAGAGTAGAATAGAAAAAAAAAATCCCAACAACTTTAGTCCATTTATTTCTGCTTCCTAACAAATTTCCTCAAGAATTATAATGGCTCTAGTTTCATCACTAACCAAAGTTCAAAAATATTTTTCAGAGAGAGAGAAGTCTCTTAAAAGAAACTCTGAAAAGAAAGAGGAGAACACTAATAAAGCCACTAAGGTAGAATCCTGTTTCTGGGATTTAGCACCTAGGAGAGACTTCACACAGTTGTGTAGTGAATTTGTCAGCACAGCCTCTGAGTCTGTGCAGGTAAAACTGGGGAACGGACCCTAAAATCTCTAAGTAAACTGCAAGCGCAGTTACTGTACATTTTGCACCACTCATTGGATAACTCCATGGTAGACAGGTGCTTCAGTGGTTTGAAGTACACTGACTTCTGGAGAATACTTGCACTAGCAGACAGAAATATTGACAGAATAGAAAACTTCAGAAAGCCTATCTGTAAGCATATCCCCAAGTCCCTTTTTAAGAGATGCTTTTCTTTTAAGGATCCTTGGGTTATAGTAGTGTGGATTCAACAACTTAGAATTTTAGACATTCTATTACAATGTCATAATTACATTGGAAAGACACTACAGAAGCTTTTAGCTTCCATGTGCAACAAGGGGCTGTCTCGAGGACTTGTGCAGGCTTGCTCTCTTTGGGGGCACTCTCATGCTGTCTGCTGGCAGCAAGCATTACTTGATTTGTCGGTCTGTGCTCTCCACACACACATGCTGCCGGGGAACCGTGGTCCACTTCTCTGCCTCCATCACCATGGCTTCTGCGTCCATCAGTCCAAATCCATACAGGTGGCTCACTGTGGAAGGCAAGAGGCTGGTCAACTTCACTGTGGTTAGGTGCAGCCTATGCTACATATCTTGTCTTATAATGTCACTCAGAGGAGATCTCAGACACATCCCCATGGAATACTACCTATCTTCCCAGTCATGATTTGAAAAACAAATAAACAACTATAACAAGGAAAGAAGATGAATATACATTTTCCTTGATTATATATTATTACCAGTAGCACGACTATCATTTATGAATTGTTAGTACATGCTGAGGACTCTTCTACATTTTTACATTTAATCCTCCCAACAATCTTAAGATGTTAGTGCTATTATTATCATCACCCATGGATGAGAAAACTGAGGAAGAGAGAGAGACTTGGCCAAGACTGCTAGCAAGTCAGTGGTCCAGCTGGATGCTAGTATACAGTTCTGCTCCAGGGCCCCACTGTTAATCACTTGCATTCAAAAGTGATGACATCATTGCTTTTGTAAGATCAAATTATTAATAGTTTTAAAGAGAAGTGATAATGTATACAACTTCTTATAGTGCAAGAAGAACTTACATGCAAGAAATATCAATTTTCTGACATATCTAGTAATTAGGTTGAATACCTCAGGAGACATAAATTATTACCTTTCTTCTAGCATATAAAAAATTTATTAAACTTTACGCATGAAATATTTGGAGGCCTCTAGAATTTTATGCCAGCTTCTTGTCTTCAAATCTTTTAGTTCTCAATTACCATACCTATTGATCTAAATCTGAATTTGACAAAACTGTCTCAGAAACTTCAATTACATATAGGAATATTTTAATGATGATACAGCAAGATTTACATGTGCAGTTCTTTCTGAAAATACTTTAAAATTCTGGTTGGATACTTACAATCTCCACTTTGTACTGAACTGTGTCTTATTTCTTTATATTCAACATGAAGTAATACTCATACCAGTTTTTGTCTAAAACATTTTTCATTATCATATTAATTACTTTATACAAAATTTCTATAGCTGCCCATGCTTATGGATTATTTAAACATACCAGCTGGAAATTCACAGTGTTCTAGGACATAGTCCCATTCTACTTTCAAAACAACCTCCTCAACAACATTTTTGCTTTAGGAAACTCTTAAAGTTCCCAGTCAGACCTTGTTCTTTCTGCCTCACTGCCTGTGCCCTTGCTGAGCTCTTGGCCTGACATTCCCTCATTCCACCTCTCTGCAGAGTCAAACCCTACTTGTACAAGTTTCTGAAGGCCTGGATAGCCTATCATTTCCTAGTATTTTCTGATCAATAAAAAAGTCAAAAGATATTTACTGAAATTCAGCCATCTGTGACCAGTGAACTTTTATCCTTTTTTCTCTGATAACTAATTAATTTGTCATTCTATCTGTGCTTCTGTCTATCCATCCATCCACCCACCCATCTATCCATCCATCATTTCTTGAGTCCCTTCAATGTGCCAGGCATTGTAGTAGGCACTGCACTTTGTATCTAAGCCATCAGTTACATTGCTAATGACCTCTGTCAGCACATGTGTTTTTACTCTAAGGGTATCATATAAACTGTTTGATGATAGGAACTGGGTCTTATATTTCTTTATATGTTCCATGAGATTAAGTAGCACTTTAGTCACATGAAAGGACATGGGAAAATTATAGCCAATAAAAAAGGAAAATTGTGCTAGGATTAAAAAGTGCTGTTTTATTTATGCTATTCGGTTATCACACAATTCTCAGCAAAAAAAAAAAATTAATCCATAATTTCCTTGTTTTGGGACATGATGACCTAGCCCATCACAATGATTAAGTTCATTAGGTATTATTATGTGTCCCATGTGAGAAAATCTGTGTAAAGAACCATACCAATGTAGGGTTTATTACTATAATATCAGGTACTTAGCCAGACAGAGTACTAAGTAATAATAATAATAGTAAAAACCTACTTTGCTATGGTGAGAATATATGTAGGATGTTTATACATGTACTTCTGCAACTTTTATTATTAATAATTTTTTTCTGCTTAAAAAGTAATGCATGTTCATTGTAAAAAATCTTATCCAGAAAAGAATAAAGAAAATAAAAGTCATCAAAAACTTCATCACAAATTGGTAACTGCCATGAACAATTCTGAATATTTAGTTTCAGTTACCTACTATTAGAAGGGGTAATTACAAAGAGACAGAGGGACTCACGATACAGGTGCAATGTCAAGTTTTGGCTTAAGGAGACCAAATTGTGGAGATCTTTTGTTAAAGTTCATGTCCATCATACGTTCTCACTCATCATCTTTAGCCTACACCATTTCATCACAAACATGCTAAGGTATTTTCTTTTTCCTGGGGAAACTGAATTTTTACCAAATTATACCAGACTCTTTACCTCTGATCAGTACTCAAACCTCCCCTGTGCTAGTGTTAAGTGGTCTAAGACTAACACAACTTACCATTTTCTCTCAGTTTGGGGAAATGGGATTCAAGGTTGGATTGGTACATGGGATGTGGGGAAGGGGAGTGGGGAGGTGGGGTGGGCAAGGGTCCGGAACTGCAATACCCAGACAGCCCCGACCCGAGCCCCCGGGCTTGGGCTTAGCTGCTCTTGCTCCTGCACCCCCTCCCTCCCCAGTAACTGTCCACCTAACAACCATTAGGACATTAAGGAACACAAAGAATCATCAAATACAACAAACACCTCATACCTGTTAAATAACCACTGGAGTTAAGTAGAAAAGCACCTTGAGTCTTTATGAAGACCATAAATTTGTTTCCTTTTCCAATTCAATTCCTACCCTCCAGAGACAATGTCTGTTCATGAAACACTCCAGAAAGATGTTCACAAAAGAGGTTGACTAGCTACAATTAAACTATAGTCTGGCAGGTCAAAAGAAAAAAATTTATAACACTATTAATAAACAAGGGGATTGGATTAGATCAACGAAGGTTATTGAGTCAGTAACAGAGATTTTTAGTATTTTAAAATACTGGAAATCTGTACTTGTCCACAGTGATGATACACAGTCTAAGAAAAACATGGAATACGTTTCTTTATCCCCGCCCCCCTCTTTTTGGGCTGGCAATACATCAACTCCATGTAGTCTGATTGACAGTTATTTTGGGTTTTTTGGTAAATACTAGTAAGAAAATAATTACACAACAAATGTGTTGGGAAGATAAACTCCCTCAAAATGTGGTGTCAATAGGAGAAATAGGCATTCAATGGTTTGGAAGCATTAATAATTTTTTTATATAACACAAAATTTTCACACTCTAAAATGACCTACAAATAGAGAAACACTGATCTTTTTTGGTGACCGTGTGAGTCAAGTCTGTCTTGCTCATCCTTGTCTTACCATGATGGGCCACAGTACACAAGGTGTGACTCTCTCCAGAGGCTGCAGAGCGCCTGGCTTAGAGGAGGGCTTTCATGAATATTTGTTCAATAAATGAGTGGACTTTATTCCCCAAGTGCCATAAAGTGTTTACTAAAGAATTGTAAGGGGGAAATAAGAGGTCTGTTCTTCTTATTACTGGCTTCTGTAAAGTTATCCTTCACACTTGCAATTTATTCAAGTATAGAGCCAATATTCATATTTTACAAATTTACAATTAGAGCAACTATACCATGTAAACAACTGGTTGTGATTATGGCCATTCCATAACTAAAGTAGTCTTATTTATGCACATTTCTTATCCCAAGCTCAGAGCAAAACCTGGGCCTGAAAATAATTTTATGATGATCAAGTGGAAGCCACTCTATGCAAGCACTGTGTAAAATGCAAAAGTCTATGAAATCAGAGTACTATTAACATTGGCGGGAACAGGAATCCCGACCAGTTCAAATAGAATTTTTCATTCCTACAAGTGGGGCAGCAAACATTCCATTCAGTTTTAACCTTAGTTAAAATTCAAAAATCAAATATTAAAAAGATATTGAGGGAACAAGGCATGTATATAGAATAATTAAAGATCTTGAAGCGAAGTAGATTTCAGAAAGTAAATTTATTTTTTAGTAGAGTGAGATAGGACAAGCTCAGTTTCAATAAAGGGGATTTGAAAAACTTGCATAACATTATATCTGTTCCTTTAGGCTTCGGGGCTATTTACATTTGGATACATATAAGATAGCAATCAAGACCTCATAAACAGTCTCCTTTATGTATGCAGATAAGCTCAGGAAAGTCCTTTCGTCTTGCACCTGATGTACAACTAGTTTTTATTCAAAGTTATCCAAAGGCTTGCCTGCTTGGAATAGTCAGATGGACAACAGAGCTCAGAAAAACAGATAATATTCTCTGGCAGGTATATTCTCATTTTCAGATGAGACCGGAAGTGCTGTGAGAAGATAATCGTTAGGCACACAAGTAGGTAATTGCAGAGTTTGAAAGCAGATTCAGTTAATTTAAGCAAAAGCTTGGCTAGGAGGCCTAAAAAACTCAATTCTAAAGATAAGCTAGAAAGCTCAGCAGGAAAAAAAAAATTGTAAGTTTCTGAGCATAAGCTATAACCAGGGAAATTGGGTATACATTTATTTCTTTTAGTGGACTATCCTCACTGGAGCCAGGTATTTCCAATCTTTTTTTTTTTAATTACACTAAAAGGACATTTTATGATGACTTTAAAATGACTATGAGTAAAGCACTCCATGTATAATAAAGGAGTTGATCGGTTAAAAAGGTTTTGAGCTTCCTGAGCTGAAGAAGGACTTTTCTGCTATCAGCTGTCAGATGTATCATCCACTGCAAAATAGAGCAAACAAAAAACTCTCTACAAGTAGCCTATGAGAAACAGAATTTTGCCTATGACTGAAAAAAAAGGCAACTTAGTGATAGCTATTCATCACTGAGTATTTAATATAAAAGCCCAGCCAGTGTCTCCCATTGAGGAAATCATTCTGTATAACCAGGGTGACTCAATGTTCAGGTTTGCAAGGACAGTTCTAATTTTAGTACTGAAATTCTTGTGTCCTGGGAATCCCTTCTTTCCTGAGCAAACCAGGAGATTGGTCACAGTACATGGAACTGAGATAGTAATGTGATGCTGCTATGGAGTAGCACAGAGCTCTCACAACTTTTAATATCAATAGTCTAATCACCGAGGGTAGACGAAGCCTCCTGAACTTATATTTGTATTTGTTAAGATGCACACAATCATCCAAATAGGAAATATTGCCGAAAAATTAGGTTCAATTATTTGATTATTCGAAAGTGTCCATTTCAATATACTTCACCAATATAAGCTAATAATTGATCCAATTAATGACTCTATCACTCATTCAGTCATAAAGCACTTACTCTGTATTCAACACCATACCAAACAGGGAGGGTCCAAAAGAAACAAAATGATTTGTGTTCTCTGTCAAGCAGGGAGTAAAACAAGAATAACTTTACTATTTTACTGAGAACCAGTTAAAAGCACCAAACTACGTAATTACTGTAAGTACAAAAAGACTTCAAAATAGTAAGAAATTAGGCAAAAAGACAATGGATGTGAAGGACCCCCATAGATCCAGGTGCATAGTCAGTACCTGATCGATGTTAGCCAAGGTTTACAGTAAGGTAAGACAACCTGAGGGTGCAGTGATCTGCATTTGGACTGTGCTTTGCTGCATGTGTAGGATTTGGTCAGGTGGAGATGCAGGTAGCACATTCTATGAGCTTCCTGGTTTAATATCAATCAAGTCTTTGTGCGGTTCACTGAGGCACTGAGGAAACCAGCACCCCTGGAGTGGGTGGTGCCTGGGGTGAGTGGTGAGCAGGGATGAGGAGAGTGGTAAATATCCCATGTAACAGAGGGTGAGATCAGACTGCGGGAGAACTGAAAGCCAACCATGATTGCTGAGTGTCGCCTGCCATCAATCAAGTTGTTGCTATTCTCATCTACCTTTAAGTAAACCACAAGAATAAAAGGTGGTTACCTAAATTCCTGTCTTGGGGCTGGCGGGGGGGGGGGGGGGGGGGGGGGGGGGGGGGGGGGGAGAGGCTGCTTGATCTGTGGGCTCCGTAGAAACTCCAAACCAGAGATCAAAGAGCTGTCTGCAGCTGTTGGAGTCCCAGCACCTTTGCATCCTTTGATCCTCAATGTGCCAAACCACCTGCACTGAAGTAACTGCTCCCACCAGGGACCCTATGCCTCCCGCACCTATTAATCAAACCAGGCCAAATATGCGGGACAGGAGGAGGCGTGCGACTGAGAGGGTCTGGGACACTTTCCTAAGTCACCAGGTCCCACATTCATAATGTAAACACTTAAGTACGGCCTTTCTAAGGTAAAAATAAACAGCTATATATGAAAATATACAACATAAGCTTTCTAAGAATGAAAAAATGGTAGGTGATGCTTTTCAGTCTCATGTTGGCAATTCCACACCTGAACATCTTGGGCAGGTGAAAGCTGAATGCTCGCAGTATCACCCATTTCTTCCTTTGCTATACTCCCTTTCTCCGACATCTCTTCATTTCGTATCCTTTTAGATTTCAGTGCGAAAGGCACATAAACTTCTTAGGGAGAGAATCAGAACTCTAGTTGCAATGCTTTCTTCTGCCTCCTAGTGCAAAATGCAGACTCCCTTGGGGTAGGAAAGTGGAGCAGCTCGCACCTGCATTCCACTGCCTGCTTTGTTTTTATTTTTCCCCTGCCCTTCCTAAAATCTCAGGCTCTAGTAACAGCTCCAGCCAGATCCAAACATGTCAGCCATCCCCAGAGCTACTGAGGAGTTGCATGTGGAAAGTTTCCAGATACTTGGCTGTCTCCTGGGTCTGTACTTCAAAGCTCCTCTTGGGGTGGGTTTGGTTAGCAGCTGTGCGTAGTCACACTCATCAGCATTGAGACGAAGTCACAGGAGCTCAGGGAAACATGGCAAGTTCCTCTATCTCCCAGTTCAATGAGCTTCATTATATGTATATGGGAATATATATATTTATATACACATCAATTATACATAAGTATAATATTTACATATGCATATGTAAAATATATATTTATTATTATTTGTTTAATTTTTAGAGTTATGAAAAGAAGGAGATATGTCTGCTTTCTTGCAAGGGCCTCTTTCTATGTTAGGGAAAGAAAAAAATGTCAAATGATTTTCTTCTTTTCTCTGGCTAGTCTTCATTTATTTACTCCTAACATGGTTATAATAAGCGAGTAATTTGCTTAAGGTAATTGACTGGTATTTCTTGAACAGAGGCAGGAAAACTATTTTACCAGCTTGGGGAGGGAGACCCAGCCAGGGAGCTCAGGGCTTATCCACATCCCATTTTTGCTTGTTTTTAGGAAACTAAGATTGTCTGGACAGAGATGAGAACAAGATAAAACATGTACTAGGAGGGCCTTTGAGTAAAGGCTAATTGAAGATTAGACTGACCATATGTCAGCTTCCCAGCCTAGATTTTCTTGGTGTAAAACTTGAGCAAACAATTAACTGAATGGGATCTTGAAGATTAAGCCAGCAGTCAAAATTCCTCTTTGTGGATTGTTTACATATTATTTTCAGAGAACTCTTCATTTAATTTTCCTTATGATTTGCTTTTTTCTTAAATTCTCATAAAAGAAAGGCATAGAAAATCTAGTTGATATTTATTTCAAGTCCGTGCATGCTTACTCAGTAGTTAATAGTAATTATAAAGATTTGGATATTTCACCAACCTAGACATCCACTGGCTCACCTGACATGGAGCCTTCACCCACCTTGGAGGTGGAAAAAAATACTCTTTGCATCTGGGAATGCCATTATCTCACTGAGAAGAAAGCTACTACTTAACCTTCTAGGTTTGAAGCACTACGTTAGGCTTCTCACAAATATTCCCTTTCATTTATATAAAACTCAAGTAACTTTTAGGCTTAATGAACAATAATAGAAAAGTTTTTGTAAAATTTCAGAAAAGTCATTAATGAGAGCAGAATATTCTCTTAGAAGAAAGAACACCTGAGAGGGCCCTTAAATCCTTGAGTAAGATTTGGATTCACGGAGGGAAAGTAACGAGACCAGGATAGTTGGAATAGTGGTTTCCTCAAGGAAGCTGTGTGGGCCTGAAATGCATGGCTGGATTTCATCTGGAGGCAATGAGTAGCCAAGGAAGATCAAGGAAATGACATAATTTAATTGATGCTCTAGAAAGACTGGTCTGGCATCAGTTATACAGGATACCAAAGGGCAGAAGGGCCAAAGCAGGGACCTTTAGTTACTGCCATGGTATAGGCATGGAAGAGCATAAACCAGGTGATGGAAACGGTGAATGAAGTAAGAGATCAGGTGAGAGAGGAGCAATGGGATTGCACACCCCACACAAGGTAGACAACCAGGAGACAGAGGAGTCAAGGTGAGCAGAGTCATGGGCAGAAGGGTGTCCCCTGACCATGGAGGTCAGTTTCGGGGAGAAGTTGTTTTGTGAAAGATGACTGATGGATTGTTTTTTGGAGGTTCCAAGTTTTAAATGACATAGAGAGAGCCTTGTGCAGAGACTCTAGATTGGTAATGGATAAATACAATGTTGAAGCTATAGAACTGAAAATCATTAGCAAGGAAGTGATATTTGTAACTGAAAGGAAGGCAGAAATGTGAAAGAAAAGCAGTAGAACTAAGAGGATGTGAGAGGAAGGGGAGTGGGAGAGAGAGGGAGAGAGAGAGGTCCCTCTCTCCAGAGCTCTCTAAGCAACAGACTTTAGGAAAGGACTGTGGTTAAAGAAAGGGAGAAAGAAATCAGTAAAGACCCACAGAAGAACAGGGACTATATCTTTGTATTGCCAAAAGAAGGAAAAAGAGATCAGGACTGGGTAGGTCAACAACATAAAACCCAAGCCTTCCAACTTGGCAAGCAGTAGATGGGTTAAGGTCACAGAGCCATTTCAACTCATAGGTGGAAGTGCAAACAAGACTTCAGGAAATTAAAGGACTGAATGGTAAGGAAACCAAGGTAGCTAATTCAGACTACTTGTTGGGAATTTCTAGTTGTGAAAGAAAGGAACGACAGGACTAAGGCAGCAGGATCATGGAAACATTTTCCCCACCTCTAAGAAGGGTGATACTTAGTTTGAAAAGAGAGGGTCATAGTCCAATTGATAGGCAAGAGAACGAATGCAGCTGGGAGCAAATGGTTCAACAACTGACAAGGGATGAGATGTTTGAGGAGCACCATTCACAAATTCCTTATTGAAAAACTGCAGAGAAAACATGACTCAAGAGACTATTTTTTCAGTTCTTCTGGGGATGGCGCTTCATTAGCACCATTCAAATGCATAGCAGAGTAGTTACTTCATTACATATAGTGGGTGACTTAGGTCAGTAGTCCCCTCAAACTCGCATGTGCGAGGACTTGTTAAAGCACAGACTGCTCAGTCCCGTGATTCAGTAGTTTTGAGGCAAGGCCCAGAATTTGCATTTCTAAAAAGTTCTCAGGTGATGCTGATATTGTTGGTCCAGGGACCATACTTGGAGAACCACTTACTTAGGTTATTAGGGCTGGTGTTTCTCCTGGAAAAGTCTGGTTAATTAAGCAACATAAGGTCTGAGACTCTGAAGGCAGGATTCCTAAATACCCCCTTCCTCATGCCAGGGGCACAAGAGATGAGAGTTGGCTACACAGTATATGATGCCAATATCTTTTTATATGGGTTATCCCAAGCATTTTTGCTTCTTTTACAAAAACATTTTAAGCAGATCAAGTTCTTGTAATTAATCTGTAGATCTTTCACACTTCAAGCACAGGTTGGTCTAGATACTTTCTTCTTTGGATGCACACTACTTATGGCCTTAAATTCTATGCATTGCTAGGACAGAATCAGGGTTTGATTGAGTTGAAATAAAAAACAATCATACTCGGTGAACAAAGGTGAAAATAGGAAATGCACTGAGTGAAGTGTCTATTTCTGAATCCTACTGCCTCTACAACTGAAATGCATTAAATGCACCAACCATGCTTCTCAAAGTAAGATGCCCAGAGGAAATTTTATATGAGAGGTAAAAATAATATCTTACATATTTACTTTATTACATATTAGCTAATAAAATCTTCACAACAATCCTATCAGCAAGATAGTTTTACTCACATTTTACAGCTAAAGAAACTAAGTCTCATGAACATGAGAAGAACTCCTGAAAGGTCATGGGATTTGAGTTCAAGTCTTCAGAATCTCTTTCTACTATATATTTATCCATTGCTTACTGTTGTCTATAAGACATACAGTATTTGTTTCAACTAAGGTATTCAAATCCATCACAATCCTCAGAATAACCTTGCAAGGTAACAAAGTGGAAAAAACATTTGGGGAAGTCATCTACATAACTTCCTTTGCCTTTTGCAAATCAACTGCATAAAAACGGCTCTCGTCTTCAAAACTTCTTTGGAACTCATTAAAACATCATGTGTAGAAAAAAATATGTTGGGCTTAGCAGGAAAGTTTAACATCTGGCCCATAACACTTTCCCCTATTCTTGCTGAGAAATGACCTTCTTCAGTCATTTCTATCAGAGATTTTCCCTGAGTGTGAAGATATTAATATGGAAAAGATACTTTACTTTATATTCATGCTTAGGCCCTTTGGTTTTTTTGTTTTGTTTTGTTTTATTTTTTTAATTAGAGCTGACCAAGCATGCATAGTTGGAAGAATGACACTGACTACCAAAGAGCAACTTCCCATTTGTTAACTACTAGCAGGGATCACAATACCTTTCTTTTTGGCTCCTTCAAGGATGACTCTGGAAATTTCAGGGTGTACCGTGTCTTCCGGTATAACATCATAAAATGAAGTCTGTTGAAACCATTATTGGGATGCGTGATAGAAGTTTGATTGTTTTGAAATGCCAAAGGCCAGCAAGATGGGAACATGTGTAAAGGCTGAATGGAGATTCTAAGAAAAAGTCTGGCTCTATTTATTTCCCAGAAGATAGATCCAGAAGGATCTGCAAAGCAACTGCCTGGCGTGTCACTGTACCCTGCTAAATGTGGTGGCCTTAGGAAGTCATGCATAGAACTAGGGTGAATTTTCAGGATTTTTTTTTTAATCTTTGTTGGTTTATATTATAGACACTGGCACCAATGTTAAGATATCTCAGGATAACAAAAGAGGATAGGAAAGGCTAAGCCACTTTTACTAAAATTATGTTTTAAAAAGATGTAATCATAAGGCCCTTTTCCTCTTGTTCATTTGGGCCATCTTACTGATCCTGAACCCGTTTCCACCAGGCCCACTTCCCACAGTCTCAGTGTGGCCACGGCAAGTTAGAGCCCTCTGTCCCTGATGGGTAACATACAACTGGCACTGCAGTCTATGCTAGGAATATTTGATGCCAGAGTCCAAACTGATATGCATGCATTAATTTCAATAAAAGAGGTAATCCTATTTACCTCAATCACAGTTTTTCCTTTTATACTGAAAGCTCTGTTCCTTGGTAGAAAAGATGCTCTGCAGGGAATACCTTCCAAGACAGCTTGGTGATAACCATGGAAGATTTCAAATAAAGCCTTTCCACCACTGCTCTGGGCTCATTTACCCTACAGATGTCAATATTTACAAGGACTCTTCACTACAAATGTGAATTTCCCTCTACTGGGCCCCAGATGAAACAATTATATGTTTAAATTCATTAAGCTTCAATCATTATTTTTGGTCACAAAAAAGTGTGAATGTAAAAAAGGTTATGAAAAGAAAAATAAATTTGAGTTGAGCACTCAGACTTACTGAAAATTCTGAGATTTTACTTAAACTTTGCCTAGAGAGCTGGTGATAAAGCAAATGAGGAAACTGTCACAGATATTACAAAACTCAATTTGGCTCTAGTAACACTGAGTTAATATGCTACTGAAGAAACAGGTTCTGTGAATGTTAAGATAGAAGCAATGGCTGATGGTTAAAATGAACAGGACCATCTCTGGATGGATACCTATTAAAAGACACCTGTGCCTTTGTCAGCCTTGGGAGAAATCACAACAGAATTCTATGCACAAGGGTAGTGCCTGTGGGACCTGTCAGTTAGAGAAGGTACCTCTTTCTTTAAGGTGAACATCATCTCACTCCAGGGCACACACTTTGGAGAGTGGATGCCAGGCCGGATTTCAGTTCCCACCCTCTCAACCCTTCAGTCTGGCTCCTCTGTGCAGTTAACAACCTGTGCAACCAACTATGGTATATCTGCCAAACTATCATAGACATTTCTTGCATTTTTTAGCTATCTTCTCTGATTTTTTTAATAATATGTAGCTGGTATTTAGTGGGGGGGGGGTTTAGGCTTCTAAGATGCACAATATTAAGCTTTGGAAGAAAGCTGGACATATACCTTCTGTCTTGGCTCTGAAAATACTTTTGAAGGTAAAACATGAAAAGAAGCAAATTATTTCTAGACAAAATCACCCCACACGGTATATTAAGAATGCATATACATTGTGACCTCTGGTGGGTTCAGAAAAGCAATGCAGCTCCCTAAAGCTACTGACAATTCTAAGTTGGCTTCATGGCCATGAAAAAAAATATTAATGTAAAACTTTGGAAGAATAAAAAGTTATTCATAAACTCTAAATGCTTCTGTCATTCTGCCTGCATAATAGTCTTATAGCAACTCAAGATGCTAACTACAATTATGTTACTTGCTCTCTTTAAATCTTTGCAAAAGTCACATGGCAAATACAAAGACCATGACCGTATGTTAAAAAGAAATTCAAATATCAGAAGTTAAGTGGCTTTCTGAAGGTCACGGTGAACAATAACAACCGGTGAAAAGACTTTGGTCAAAAGAAACTTGTAAAGGCTTCTCCAGCACAATTTCTGACCTGACATTTTTCAAGAGGCAATCTTGTCACCACACCCTTTGCCCTTGGTTTATTAAAGAGGCATTTCAAAAAGCATTTCTTTCTCTTAAAATAAAAAAGAAGGAATGTAGCAAAGATGATCATAGATCCCAAGTCTCTAACTTTCCTCATTTACAAGGAGGCCAAGAGATGATAAAAAAAAAATTTCGCTGAATGGCACAGTTTTTAAGGTCATGAGTATACAACTGCATACTAAGATAATAAAAAACGATCACTGCCAGAGAACTTTCATCTATTTCAACCAGTTAATTTGTTATATACATGCCATTTTGTAAGACATATCATAGGAACAATGGATTCACATTATCAGTGTAAGAAATGTGTAAGGAACTCTTTCTGACATCACATTAGCAACTAGAATTAACTTGCTTGAAAGGCAATACTATTTTCCAGCTTACTTCCTCCAATCACTGCAGTGGCTCTAAAATATTTTTCAAATCAAATGAGAACCTCTAAGGTTCAAGTAGCTTTGTTCTCGGTTTCTTTCAGATCAAATTCCTCATCATACCACACCTGCCCTTTTTGCACACTGGGCGCTCTCTCTCCTTCCCTACCCTTAGCTGTTGTCTTGAGCACAGCTGTCTCCTCCAGTTACAATTTCCAGTCCTCCAGGAAACACAAACAAGCAAAAGAATGCATCTGTTCAAACCGACTAGCAACTCAAGAAACTATAGTATTTCAGATAAGCTTTGGTTCCCAAACTTTTGGTAACCCTAAAGTTCTCAAACATTTTCCACCTTCTCATTTTTTGTGCTTCTGATTTAGATTATAATTTAACATTAATATAGTTCATAATCATCAGCATATTGTGCTTTAACACTTTGAGTGCATTTGCTTACTAAAATCCAAGCAATCTTTTAAAGAACACAAATAAGGAGATTAATCATTTCTCCACAATCAACTAAAATCGCTGACAATATGAAATGAAAACAATAACTCAAATTAGAGAAAACATTGAAAAGATGAGAAGTGTTACAAGAGATATGTGACTATAACACAGTGAGTTTAATGTTTCAAAGTGATGGTGGAGTACGTTTTCATTTCTAAGCTACACAGACCATTTTAATGGACATAGCTCTATACATATCGACATCTATATTTAAATACAGTATATGCTCAATATTTATTATATCAAAATATGGACAGAAGATTAACTGAATATGTTATATTAGAATGTATGACATATAGATACTAAATAATTTTACCTGAGTGCATATTATGAAAGAAGAATGGTACTAAATTCTTTATATGCTATTTTCCTCATTCCTCCCTCACTCTGCCTGTGATGGCTCCTTGCTTTCCTTTGAACAAACCTTGTACATGTTATTCACCTTGAATGAAATTCTCTGCATCTGGTTAGCCATTTGGATTGCTGCTCTCTTATTCCTCTGGGTCTCTATTCAAATTAGAGAATACTTTTCTGACTAATCTTTTCAAAATTGTAATTTTTCCATATAAAGACTTGTACATGACCATTTACAGTAGTTTTACTCATAATAACTTCAAGTTAGAAACAATAAAATTATCCATAAAAAAGTGTATGAGTAGACAAATTGTGGTATATTCATATGGTGGGATAATACATAGCAATAAAAAAGAATGAACTGTACTTAATGACATAGATGAACCTCAAAAATATTATATGGAGAGAAAGAAGCCAGTTTCAAATAATTCTATTTATATGGAAGTCTAAAAGACAATCTAAACTACGGTGCCGGAAAGGAGATTGGTGGTGTCCAGGCTAGGGGGAGGGTAAAGGGTAGGGAAGGGATACAAAGGACTCTTTAGGGTGACAGAGATGTTCTATACCTGGTAATGATTACATGGATGTATGAATTTGTCAAAACTCATTGTACTGTACAATTAAAATGGCACTTTTTATTGTATGTAAATTTATCCCCAATAAAGTTGATTAAGAATGTATGAAGATTACCAAATATACTGTTCATTTGTTTACAAAGCTGGATTCAATCTCAGTTTGACTTTGGAGTCCATGCTCTGAACTACTGAGTTCGGAGCTGAGTGAATTTTTTTTTGTTTTAAATAAATACAAAATCTCAAATAAGAAAATAATTGCTGAATTTTAAAATATTCCCTGTAAAACAATGTATAGACAGGGTTTTGTGTGTGTGTGTGTGTGTATTCTGGTAAGACTGTCTTGGCTTATATCCTTTTTGAGCATCCTATTTTGGAACTGGATTCATAACCCAGTTACAAGTGGTTCAAAGAAATCCATCTCATAACACAGTTTTGGACTGGAAAACAGCATTGGCTCTGGTTGATCACCCTCTATAATCATGGGATTATGGCTAGATGACTTTTATCTCTGCCTAAAATATCAATTGTAACCACAAAAATAGCAAGATTTGCTATTACCAAGGATAGCAAACTTGTGCTGAAAAGAAGAATCTTAACAATACCTAAGGAAAGTCCAGCCTCATTAGAATTAGTGACTTGGGTTTCTTCAGGTGATTACACAAAAACAGACATCTACTTTCTCTTAAATGTAGAAGCTTTTGCACAATGTTAAAAAATCATATTTTATACTCACAGTTTTTAAACTGTATATTAATTACTAAAGAGTTGATAGGATAGACTACAATCAGTTCAGATTTCTACCATGTAGTTCCTATGTTGAAGCAATTAATTAGACCTTAAAAGATTTAGTATGTTGAATTTCAAGTGACATTTAAACTAATTTGCAAAACAGAATTAAAGTATAGTTGTGTAATCATTGTTATACAATTAAGGAATAAAAACCTTGATGACATATTAATGATAATTTTATAATAAAGTCCTTAATATATTTTCTCTAGCTTACTTAAGGCAATTGAATTTTCAACCCCAAAACAAAATTCTAATTCACAACAAGGTTCCATATCTTTATCCTCACATCAGGGAGTAGAAAGCTTCAACATATGAAAATATGCTTTTAAGACTGTTTTTGTGTTTAGTATTTTCCATTTTCAAAGGACTTTTCATTCAACTCAGCCTTCTCATTATGTTTAGTCTTAGCTATCCACATTCGGCAAAAACCAAGGTACAAAAACCTTAATTGGCTTCCTCAAAAGCCACAGAAAAATATCACTAACAGACTTTCTACTTGAATTTAAAGGTTCATAAAGATTGTGGAAAAACCACAAAACCATTCTTAACATAATTCTCTTCATTAACTAATTATATCCGGTAGAGAGATAATAAGCAAATAGTGCAACCATCATTTTAATTTTATTTTGAGGATGGATTTCAAGTGTGAAACCACATGCACTTAAAACTTACAGGAATGAAAAAACAAAACAAAACAAAATAAAACCCCCAAGATTCTAACAAACCTAATGCCACCATTCAGTCAAAGATCAGCATGGAGGAAACATCACTTATCATTTGTAGAAAATATTTTTAAACCTCACATATTTAGCAGACATGAATTGAACATTCTGATGGGACAAGTGGACGTTTTGTATACAAAACTCTAGATTAAGCAATGATTAGGCAGAGTTTGCTATCAGGGGTTCTACATTCTCATTCATATAGGTTTAGGTAAATTATCCACCAGACAAAAGAATAAAGGTAAAATTCCTAAATTATGTATGATTCACATCTTTTTTGTAAGAGCTAGAAGATAAGCTCATATATTCAATGGTCAATATCATAAATACCAAAATGAAAGGTTTTTAAGTCAATGCATATGAAATGAATATGAGTTCACAGCATAATGGTAAAAAACATAGAATAATGAAAAAAAATCAGGTGGCATTTCTAGTGAACAAATTTTATTAGGTAGAATCAAATGTATTTACCTCCCTCTGTCTTTTCAAGTAATAAATGCTTTATTTCTGCAAATGGGATCAAGACTGGAGTCAAGCATCTGATTCTAATACCACCTCTGACACAGACCAGATGAATAACATTTCATTTTAACCTTTCTTAAAAACACGATGTACTATTACCAGTTAAGGTACATTATGCAGCTTTAATCATAGCTACCAACAGTGTATCAGCAGACTAGGTGACAAAGAAAGAATATTATTTGTACAGTGTAATAATAAAATAAAATGAAACTTTATCCTTTCAAATAGTAACACATCATAAATCATTTTATACACTCAAAAAAGCATTTGAAAACCTTTCGTTTTGATTGAACACACAGCATGCTTCATGGTTTCAGCACTTCTAATTCTTTTTAATAAGTGATACAAACCGAAAGCAAGATAGATAGGTATTAAAAATATATTGGAACATCTTAAAATTATCAGCCCTACCAGTGGAAATAAAATGATGGCAATTAAAAGTAATAAAGGTTATTAAAAGTTAAGGCCTTGGAGGCTAAGAAGTCATGTTAGACTATCAATTGTTTTCCCCATGGCGGGTAATCAGTTAGAAATTAAAAAAAAAATCTAGTAGTTTAGTTGTGGTCAAAGAAAGAGTCAGTGGGGATGGGGGAGGTTTCAGCAACATGCTGGTAGAAAACAAGAGACTTACATAGTCTGGGAGGGCAGTGAAATGGAAGGCGTGGTAACCTCGCTCACTTAGTTGTCATTTTTTGATTTTCAATGACATTTTTTTCATTCTTTCGCCTAGTAAAGATGACAGAAGGTCCTAATTTATTATCTGACATCTATTCCTGTTCCTAGATTTAAGAGAGTTTAACTGTATACAGTCATATAATCCAAAAACAAACACTTTAGAAAAAAAAACCAAAACTAAAGCACTGATGTTGCATGCATTCAATTATAGTTGTAACTGCACACTCAAACCAAAGATAAGGATTCAGGGGAAAGAATCAGCCTGCACAGCCCAGACTGTGCAGGGGGTGGGAGGGATGGTGGATTTGCAGTTTCCTCAGATTAAAGCAGTAAAAAGGAGCCGATCACAAGAAAGAGATAACTTCTTGAAATAATATGAGCCAAGGATTATAAAGAATGCCTGAATTAAAATCTTTAACCTGGCTCTATGGGTCCCCATATCCTGTATGCACAAAGCTGGTCAAAATATACACTGGACACCACAGTAGATATTCTCTATATTAGATGCCTTCTGCTGCTGAGGTTAGGCCAAATTTTAGATGATGAGAGACGGATCATTGACATTTCTATCTCACATGACCTGGCACACTGTTGGGGCTTGACTGAAGGAAAGAAAAGGCTCAGTGTAAATTTCTGTTTCTGTATGTAAATTATACCACAGCAGATCAAACTAGGCAATACCATGGTATCCCTGACATTTTCTCCCACTCCCATTTTCTAGGTACAATTCAACATGTGTTGAGCTGGCATGATGAAGCTACTCAGGAAATATCTGCAAATCAGTAAATGAAGAGACAATATCAATTAAATTCCATAAAGAAAAGCACCCGGATGACAAAAAGCCTTCACTTTTATAGCTGATTTATACATTTTAAGGAACAAGAGGGAGGATTAAAAAAGAATAGAAAACAAAACAAAAAACTGGAAAAGACTTTTCATAAGCAGAAAGGGAAGGGATTAAGGGAGACAAGAGGAATACTGAAAAAAACCTAAATAGCTTAATGCCAAAGTCACTTCCTGGCGTTGCAAATGTTGGTCAATAGCAAAATACTGGAATTTGGATCTCAGTTCTCTAATGGCAGAATATAGCATCTGTTCATCTGGTCTAAGACAAATAGTGTCCTATTCTTATGTACAATCTCAAGTAGATTCTTTGATAGGTATATGGTATTTATTCCATTTATTTAAAAAAAAACTCTGGAGGAGATTTACAGTGAAAAGGTATTATATGAAATTTAGCTAGGATTATTTACAAGATGAACAAGGCAAAACAATGTTCGGTCCGTTTCCATAGGTATGTATTCATGGGACTATGTTTATTTTGAAAAACTAATCTGCTATAAAAGACATTCTAATTATACTATAAAAGATTATTATTATTATTTAAGAAGCAGCAGGACAGAATAATCTTAGCTTAATCAGAATGGTTAAACATTAAGGTACCACTAACATAAGAATGTTCATGAGTGGCTTCCATCTTTGGGGCTTCCCTCTCTGTTAGCTAATCTTACTATTGCATCATTTATAGAGTGCTTCTATAAGAAGAGCACAGAAAAAGGAGAAGAAAGTTCTCTGTACCCAGCTCACCAGTGTGCAAGTCCCACTCTCAGAGGAACACAGGGATGACATCAGAGATCTACATTATTTAGTTTTCCAAGGTCACCCTCTTTGCCTGAATGAGAACCTGTCTGAGCAGCAGCTGCTTCAGGAGAAGGACCCCCTTCCCTACTCCGGTCCATAACACACGTGGGTGAGTGGATCAAGTGTGTGCCTTCAGGAGAGCCCACACCAGTCCAGTTCACACGTCACCTAGCTCTGCAGTCTGCCTAGGACGTACGACATGTGGGCATGTGTGAAGAAACGTAAGGAGGTTGTGTAAAACGGATTTGGCAGTGTTTGGGGAGAGACTATTCTTTAAGGTGTTGGCTTTTCTGAAGTTACCAGTGATAACAGACTATCAAATCTGTTGATGTCCAAACCCCAAAACCGAGTTGGTTGCCATACTGAGTGGCTTCCACTTTCCCTGACGAGAAAGTAATTCTGACAGGGATACTGAGGTCCCCATTATGAACAGATACCTACAGAGCAACTTGTGAAACTGCTCTCATATATATATATTTTTTAACTTTTGCTCTTCAAAAGTTAAATTGCTCAACATTACGACACAAAAGCAAGCCCAGGGAAGCACAGGTGTTTTCAGATTCATTTCATGCATTTATCTCACTCAGCGTTGGGACTGAGTTGGGTGGGACAAGGGCACGTACAAGGCCACTTGCTTCTGTTGGCAGGAAACTTCCCTTTTCTCCAGTCTAAGGAGAAATGTGAGGCCAGGGATTCCTACGAAGCAGGGCCTGCAAAAGCCAGCTGACCTAATTTAAAGGACGGGCCCTTGTTGTGCTCCCCTTGCATGCACGTTTTCCAAGCATTAGCTCTGTTTTGTTCTTTCAGTTCTTATTTCATAAAAAGTCACACCATTTTCCTGCAGTCCTACTGACCTGCATTCTCTATCTCCCCAAAGTACGTTGCTTCTTGCTAGCCTCTGCCATACTCACTTTTATTTGTGGGACACTAGGGAGGAGATGGTAATGTTTAGAGCAGGGAAGAAAATAACTCTTATTTTTTTTTTTTAAATCATCTTATTATGGTCCTGTTTAGATGAAATATGGGGCTTGCCATCAACAAAATTACAAAACAATCCCACTGGGAGCCCAGCCCTTTCAGAGTAATTCATCTATGAAAAAGCGAACTTTAATTGTTACTCTTGGCAGCCATCTAAGAGAAGAGTGAAATATTATACTAAATATTGCCACGTGCAATAGTAAAATACTCTTTCCTCCTTGCCAGAAGCAGTGTACAGCCCCCTTCAGAATCAGGTTTGGGGCTGGTGATTTAGCCTAAATCCTCTGTTTCCCCCTCTCCAAAACCAACAGAGGTTTTCAAAAGAGCTGTGTTTTTATTAGAACCATTTGCTCTTTTTAAGTTGCCAAAAAGGAATGAGTAAAACTAAGACATTTATTTGGGTTAAAGTTGATTCCTCAGTTTCATGGAGGTCAATGTACTTAGTCTGTGATCCTTCTGCTAAGAAGTTCATTCTAGCTTTGAACCAGCTAAGGTTACGTGCAGGCCCCTTCTTTCCTTCAAGCCTCATGGATTTATACAGTACGGGTTGGGAGCGTGGGGACGCTAATCAAAATGAAACATGCACATGGCAAATTACATCCTGGATTTTCCGGAACAAATGAAATTTCAAATAATCTTGATGCCACCCATACAATTGCAATTTGGGGATCAAGTGTCTTGATTTGGGCTTTAGAGAACTGGATCCCAGAAGGTATTTATAAATCTTTTTTTTTGAGACAGAGTCTCACTCTGTTGCCTGTGCTAGAGTGCTGTGGCGTCAGCCTAGCTAACAGCAACCTCAGACTCCTGGGCTCAAGCAATCCTTCTGCCTCGGCCTCCTGAGCAGCTGGGACTACAGGCATGCGCCACTATGCCCGGTTAAATTTTTCTAAATATTTTTAGTTGTCCAGCTAATTTCTTTCTATTTTTAGTAGAGACAGGGTCTCGCTCTTCCTCAGGCTGGTCTTGAACTCCTGAGCTCAAATGATCCTCCCGCCTCAGCCTCTCAGAGTGCTAGGATTGCAGGTATGAGCCACCACGCCTGGCCAGGTATTTATAACTCTTTAGGTTAAAGCTCATTGAACACTGCTGCATCATGTAGTTTTACATGCATGGAAAGGTATTTGATAATACTCCAAAGATGAGAGATACTCTCTTTCTAAAAATGGAGTGAAGCCTGCAGTGAAGATGTTAATCAAAGAACTATTTGTGTGGTGCTGGTTACCTGGGATATTTATAAGTTTTGGCTTAGCTTGCATCTATAATAAGGTATTTGCAAATGATTTTTAAAATGTACATTCTAGCATGAATATTTGCACACACTGGGCATATAATGATATATCAAGGTCATATGTAAGATGGGAGATGTAGATAGCATGATTAGCTTCCAAAATGTTTAAATGTAGGCAGTTAGGGCCCTTAAAAATTAAATGACTTGCCCAGGATTACTCAGCATGTTACTGATGGTCTGAGGACCAGAAACTCAATTTTTAAGTAGATATTCCCTATGCTATCAAACACTGTTTTTCATTCACAGGGATATATAATGACACTAACATTTTTTGGGAATAAGTTTAAGAATAGATATATGAAAAGTAATCTTTGTTATAACTTAAGTTAATGGATTAAAACGTAGGTCATTTGCAACTTGAGTAAATATATTAAACTTTAGGATATATGATTTATATAATTATTTTCTTTTTATATAACATATTATCTATGACAACAAACAAAATGGCTACTGTTAATAACAAGATAGTTTGAGGGAAGTATAACCTATATCAGTCATGGGAAAAATATTCAGTACTTGTTATTTATATATATTGTGCACAACTGCATAAAGACTGGACATTTTAAAGCTTTCTAAAAGCTTTTAATTTATATAAAATAACATTTCTTAGAAATATGCCTGTTTTTCTGTTTGTGGAAGTTTTAAAACAAATAAAAATAAAATTTATAGAACGTATGGCCTAGCAACTAACAACACTATGCTAAAGTGAACAATATATATCAGTTATTATTTAAGTGGAAGTAATCATTATAGAAAGAGAGGAATTTTAAAATACATTGTTATAAATACCACTCAGATAATCAATGACAGCAAATAGTAAACTAATTAGGAGTCCCATAGGTCTTCTATACTGGGGAGTTGGTCTGTCTTTTAAAACTGACCTATTACGTGGGAAGCCAAGGAAATCTGTCTTATATGTGTAGTTTTAATTTAAAAAACTCAATCTGCCTTTTATTTATTAAAAGATCAAGCTCTTTCTATGTCAGCACAAAATTTAAAGTTTCGTTTGAGGGGTTCCATTTCCTGCTCTCCATTTAAAATGGGGGAAAAATAAAAATATTTTGCCTGTGACAGAATATGAAAGAAGTTCTCACCCTTAAAACCAGCAGCATTGGTTTTCCAGTCATTAGCGTTCAAATGTCCCGCACGGGAAGTCCTGACAATAACATGCTGTACGTCTCTCCAGGTCAGAAACGGACTGGGGAAAGACAAGGTAAGAATCATTGTACCAAAAAAAAAAAAAAGATTGGGGAAGCAGAGAGTCACAAGCAAATTAAAAAAGCAAAATCAAAATGGCAAACTACTAAAAACAAAGGGTAAGAGATTTGGGTTTGGGATAACCAAATACCAAATGCCGCTCTTGTTCTCAACAAGGAGAAAGTGACATTAGTCTGTGGGAGGCAGAAAACGTAACCTTAAACTGAAGAAACAATAAGATGGTGGCCAGCGGAACTTAGCTTTTACTAATAAAAGGGTGAGCATTTCCAGTTTCCTCAACAAAATGGCCGCCCACTACGGTGCTCATCATCCTTTGTGTCAAAGCTTGCTTCATCATCAGAAAATTACAGTAAGCTAAAGTCAGAACGGAAGGCCTCTTGCTCGATTGTATAGCTAGGCAACTGATTTCCAATTTACCAAAGGACTTAGCAATGTTTAACCTTCTGCGCATACATATGTGGGATATGGAAAAATCTCAACTGAAATTGAGTCTCCACTTCGAGCATTCTTTGAGGAAGAGAATATGGTACAGAACCCCAGCTGGGCTCCAAGGCACCAACACCTAAGGGAGTATTCCTAATCTGCAATAGCAGTTGTTATGTTAAGTTACCAGATACCTAGTTCTTCGGGCTATTACCACTGAAGAGCACAAAGAAACTATTGAAAAGGAAACTATTGAAAAGGAGGCACTTTCCTTGGAGAACTGCAATGCTAATCATAAACACAAAGAAAACAAATCCAAGCACAGATACACAGACTTCCCTTTCAAAGACTCTGTAGATACGATACGACAAAACATTGGACTGAGTGCATGTGTGTAATTCTAATCAGGATACTTATTCAATTCAGTCCCAAATTTTGAGGTGTGATGATCTCTTATCTACCATGCAGCTTGTGCAGCCGTTTTCTTTATTTCTTTTAAGCCACCTTTATTTTAGAAGCAATATTTGCAAAGGATGGGTCAGAACAGTTAGGGAAGAGGAGAAAATGACTACCTGCCTTGAGGTGTGATGGGGTTTGGCATAGTCTCTGGGTACCTTCTTTTGCAAGTGTATGGACACTGGGGTTTTTCAGGCAGAGGGACAACTTAATGTCTTAATTGTAGCTAATTTTTAATGATGGAGCCTGTATATTGCTTCACTTTATACTACATTTTTTCCCATCATACTCACGATGTGTATGTTTTTGAACATGGCCAGGGTGGCCTCCTGGTAAGAAGGGGCCCAGAGGTCAGATTCTGGCTCTGTCATTTCCTATCTATATGAAATTAACCCCTCAAAGTCTCAGTTTGCCCACTTAGAACGTGGATACTAATATCTTCTTTATTTCATTGTACTGATTGCATTAATTAAAATAATGTCAAGTACTTAACCTAGTGCCTGGCACATAATAAGCTATTGAGAAGTGGTAGATGATACAGCATTTTGCTAAATTACCAAACGCAACTCTTATTTGGTGGCTTGAAAAGGAAATACTATTGAGTTCTAATAGTGTTCTGTTATGCTCTCAGATTAAAAATAAAAGGAGAGCGAGTACTGCCACTTTTAAAGTTCTCAAATGGGGTAAGATTGGATCTAGACCATTGGTAGCGTTTCATTAACAAAAGAACTTATATTAAGAAAATTAAAACCCAATTATATAAACTTTAAAAATATGAGAGCTATGGAAACAGAATTATTTTTGTTTTGTTTGGATAGAGCACTTGTTCAGAACCAACTTTAGAACCTGATAAAGCAAGAAACTATTAAGAAAGGGAGGGAGGTTGTCTGATGGATCCCAGAAGAGAAGGAAGTTTTGCTTTTAAAACAGACAGCATGGTTTGACCCTTTGCTGTCTGCCACTGAATTCACATGATCAGTAGACTCAATGCACTTCGGTCAGGGAAAATAAGAAATGAGTCAAAGGATACTTTTGATTATTATGTTGATTCCAGTCTCAACACCAGATTTTCTAGTTCTGCCTAAGATGTGACATCCTAGATATCAGAGTGAAGGGCAAAAGCAACAGCAAGAAAGCTCAGTCCAGAAAGACATTCCAGCCACTTATTTTATGGTAAAGCAGAACCCTCGCATATTGAACATACATGTTTTTCTTTTTTCATGAGTAAACAACAAGACACCAAAAAGTACACTTGGATTTGATGAATGTATCTAAATCAACTTAGTAATTTAAAAATAGCATTTCACACACAGTTAAAACTTTTATGTTTTACATCTTACCCTTTAGGGAAAAAAAGAAAAGCAAAGAAGTTTCCCATGTTACCTATCACCAGGGCAAGCCTCCTACACAAATACCAAACATGGAGTTCTGACCATTGGCAGATACACGTTTTTTCTAGTGAAGCTTAGCACTAAAAATATAATAATAACAATAATAATAATAGAACAGGGAACATTTACATTTATCTTGTACCTGAAGCAGCTGTATTCTGGCAGATTCAGGAAGCCTCCTGCTTTCAACTCAGCCTGAAGAAATGAGTTACTTGTTCTCATGCTGAGTTGCAAAAACTAGTTCTTCTTGGAGTGCTTGTAATTAGAGGGAAGAAATTAGCTTCAGGAAATTGGAACTACACATGGCAAGAGGAGGTGTTTGGACGATTTTACTCTGACATTTGAAAATGAACAACTTCAGAAATTATCTAATTTGAAAAGTTCCTGAATTTTACCAAAATAAAGCATGGAAGAAAATATGGGAAAGCAATGGGTTTGGACTCAGTGTTGTTTCTACCTATGGGAAGGTAACTAATTAGCTTATGAAATAGCTGTAAGTTAATTTTGGTAGACATTATGGTTTAGTTATTGTTAGTATCCAGAGAGGACTCTTATTTATGGGCAAGTCTCATTGGCATCTTACTTCTTATTTGTATTTATGCTCATAGGGATGACGGAGAAGTGAAGCCTAAGTCAAACTATAAAAGATTTGGTAAACCATGCATACAGCAAAAACAGAGAAGGAAGACTGAGAGTCCTTTGCAGAGAACTCCATAGTCCACAACAGTAAACGTAGTAACCCTAAAACTTATCCCTCTCTGCCAAACACCTTGGACTCACACTACACTGGCCTCTGAAAACCAAGATCCCTCTGACCTCAAAGAACATACAGACTGAACACCAAGAGCTTTGGAGCAAGCCACAGTTGAGAGGCTGAAAGTATAACCCACGTAGAGAAAAAGAGCACTATCTCTCAACCCTGAGCCTGGCCACCGCCCAATAATAACCCACATGTAGTCAAGCTACACACCCCTCAAATTTGTTCCTGGAATTATTAACGATTACCCTAAACAGCAATATACATGAAAAGAGTAACATTTATAAATGCCTGCAAGATCTGGGTAGCTATCTGTGACTATTCAAAGCAATGAAATGAACATAACTTTCTGGGGAGTTCTGTATATGTAATCTTTTCCAGAAGTTTTGCATCCTTTACTGACCTCATAATAATAACCAACATTTATTGAGCACTTGGTCAGGGCCAGACACTGTATGTTTTACATGTATTATTGCTATGTAATCTTGACAATCATATGATAGAGGTAATATTTTTATTCCTGTTTCACAGATGTCAAAACTGAGGCTTTGAGTTACACACAGCAACTCAAATACACAGGTAGTAAGTGGTAGAGCTAGAATTCAAACCAGTTAAACTTGGCTCCAGAACTTTTCTATCAATCACTAAGTAACACTGTTTGCACATGGATCTGCAAAGGTGAAACAGAGACATACACACATTGATTTGAAAATTGGATCAAAAAGCTAAGTATGGCATGTCATGTAATGACAGTCATGTCATCTTTGTACATGCACTATCTCTCTCAACTCAGTTGGCTGATTTTTGTTTACCATAATATTCAGAAGATTCTTGAGTCTTAATTTAATTGGTAGGTTTTAAAGGCCTAACTTGGGTTCTAAAGGCCTAACTTTTGCACAATCTATCTACGGTAAAAAGAAAAATATCACACCAGGAAAATCATATTATTTTTATAACATACTATTTTATGTGTATGCTATATGTCCTAACATTGTTGTATTATTTTACACCATTATTGTGGTGAATTTGTCATCTTGCCTGCCACTGTCACACTTTGATGTGGTTCACAGACTGGTTAGGTAACTCTTCTTCACTCAGTGAACCTCACCTCAAACACTTCTAGTTTTCAGCTGCAAAAACAGGATAATTAATGACACTATCGCTACCTGGTGTTTGTATTACATTTTTGTTCTGAGCAGTTCAAAGTATTTCATGGGCCCAGCACTAGCTTTAGAAGAAGTAGGCCATATCCCAAGAGAGACATTTTGTGTAGTGCTTCTTGTTGGGCTTCTAAGAGCGACTGCTAGCACTTAAATTAAAAAAGAAAAAAACTCCACCGAGAGTTTTCTCAGATAATTCTGCAGATGTGTGAGTGTTTGAAATAAACCTGTACTTGGTGGCCCTTAAAGAAAAGGCCCTATTTGAAATCTTGGGTGACTAACTCTCCTGCACTTGTGAAAGAGAAAAAATAACTAATCTTCCTTTCAATCTACCCGCCCAAATAGGTCTATCATTTTAATTTAGGGGCAACTGATAAAAGGGACAACAACAGATATACATCTTATTACAGACAGAGAATTTATCAATAAGAGGAGCAACAACAAATCCAGATAATAAAACTGTTTCCTAACGGGGCAATCTTCTTAAAATAAAAGTGATTCTGCCTAATGAAATGACAAGGTATTATGTGGACCAGATCAATGGGAAAACAGCATGACCCATCAACAATCACCCAAACTCAAACTTACTAAATAGCCAACAACAATCCAAGATAGAACCAGTCTCCTTGTGTGCTTCTTAAGATTATGTAAAATACAAATGGGAACCAGCAGCCAGAAAATCAACGTCATTGTACCAGTGCTACAAGAAATCAGCAATTACGGGAAAAGATTCGTTGTGAGCTAGAGCAAAAAAGATGAGGCAGAAAGCGTTTAAAGCCTGCTGGAACTGGTAAAAACATTACTCTGAATTGCAGCCAGTGCATGAAAATGATGATAATTCTAGAATAAAATACCGACCATCCAACAAAGGAAACCAATCGTCTTTTGTCAGGTAATGATGAACCTGAAAGGATCATCGGATTGTCAGTCCCACCTTGAGGAGTATCCACTATTCGGGGTGCATTTGTTTTATTTTGTTTTGTTTTGTGCTCTATATTAATCAAAAGTTCCAGGCCTGAAGTTGAGGTGTAATATTGGAAAACACAGTTAATAATATCTCAAGATTTAGAAATTTGAGTTGTATTGGTATTACCTGTATACGCACTTATGATTCATCCACACATGAACCAAAGTGGAAAAGATGAAAGAAAAAGGGAAAGTGGTTTAGGACTATGCAAGTCAAATTTTTATTTCATTATCTTGCAAAACCATTCTCTGATTCCCTAGATTTAGTGTAAACCAAAGTTAAAGAAATTTGGTGTCTAAACATACTTAAGAAAAGATAGCCCTGATTTACAATGAAAAATTTTGTCATTTAAACTGATGTGCCTTCTTTTCCTTATAAATCCTGGCTCGTCACTACAAATACTTGTTATCACACCTAAAAGACCAAAATTGCATTTTCTGTAGCCTCTGTAAACCAATGATATTTTGTTTGCAAGCTCAATAATCATTTCCTTGAAATCCATTGCTACATAAACTCTTACAGAATAAAACTTGAAGAACGGTCAGACAGAGGTAAGCTAACTTGAGGTCACGTGTATTGAAATCAAGTCACATTTATGAAGCTTTCTATGACTTCTCCCTACACACCCCACTCCGTTACACAATAGTACCCTGAATATTACACCTGAGGCCTCTCTTTACTTAAACCCACCACCTGGAATCTAGGTCTGGCCCTCATTCTTGTCCCAAGCTTTAAAACCTATTGGAGTAATCTTTGTGGAAAAGAATTTGGAGATACCGTAAAGAACTAAAAATAGAAATACCATTCGATCCAGCAATAGCATTATTAGGCATCTACTCAAAAGAGCATAAGACATTCTATTATAAAGACATCTGCACCCGAATGTTTATGGCAGCACAATCCACTATTGCAAGGACATGGAAACAACCCAAGTGCCCGTCAATTCATGAGTGGATTTTTAAAATTTGGTATATGTTTACAATGGAATATTACTCAATTCTAAGAAATGACAATAAGCTAGCACTGCTTATATTATCCTGGATTGAGCCCATTATCCAAAGTGAGGTGACACAAGATCAGAAGAATGGGCTCCACATTTACTCGCCATCAAATTGGTACTGACTGATTAACACTATGGTGCTCAAAGGGTGGTGGTGTTCACCAGGGATTCGGGACTTGAGGGGGTAGACCCACATCTGAGGGATGAGGCGAGCATTGTGGAGGGGAAGGGCATACCTCTAACCCTTGCTAGGGAGAGGCAAAGACATAAAATGCAACCAAAATGTTTGTACTCTCATATTTTCTTGAAATAAAAAAGAGAGAGAGAGAATGAAATAAAGAAAATTTCAGATAAAAACAAACCTATTGGAGTAAACAAACTGTGACAGTATGAGTGCTTCCTCTCTAAACTCATCCCTGTCCACCTGGGAGAAACTCTTGTTTACTTTCCCTTTTCTGCTCATTTTTATAGGCTGTCCCAGGATGTAGCATGGATAAATATGCAATTCTAGGCTCAGTCCTGCAGGAAGACATCATTACCTCATTATTTTTAAATTTGTTCGCAAAATAACAATCAATACAGCCTCGAATTACATGAGAATGCCTTAAATTATGCTTTAGAGTTAAGAAGACCCAGGGGTAAATCATGATGTGTTACTTAACAGTCCTGTAACACTAGACAATTTACTGTACTCTCTAGGACTCGGTTTCCCCAGCTGTAATGCGGAGACAATAACATTCCTTCACAAGGTGACTGCAAGAATTTGAGATAATGAATCTAAACAGCCTGGCATCAGATAGGCTGCCAAAGACAATAGTCATTACGATTTATTGAGATTAACAACCTACTTTACCATAACAAGTCAGAAGGGCTATTTTCTGAAGTTACACTAGCATTTGATGAATCTCCAGTTAGGCTAAGTTTTCTTCAATGTTTCTAAATTTTAGTAACATGTTTTTGTTAGTTTTACTAACTTATTAACAGCATAGCAATTTCAGCACCTTGGTGTATTTCTGCTTAGTGAAGGAACAACACAACTAAGGTCTGTCAAAAAGATATGGTTTTAACAGGCCCATGGCTTAGGTGGCAATCTGCCTGGCTAGGGAATGAACATTTTATACCCACTGACTGTGATTGTAACAAGTTCTCTCCCCTTTGTGGGAAATCTTCCCTCTTGATGATTAACCAGGGATGTGATATTGAGGAAGATAGTGAAATATTCTTTGGTTTGATATCAGAGTGCCTTATAATATTAAATGTTAGAATGAGGACTGCAAGCACATTTATTTACTTAACCAAATTGCCAGATTGCAGGCTTTTCACCTAAAAGCCAGTGGTTAAACTGTTGGACAGGCAAGAAAAATTTGTTGCATCTCTGCTATTACTATTATTCTAAATTACTTTACAGCCTTTTTCTCCCATTATTTTTTCTGTTAAATATAAAGAATTAAAATGATGCTTTTCTAGATACTAATTGAAGATGTGCATTTTTAAACAAGGTTTTTCAATGTTCAGCTTTAATTTTAGGCACTGACAAAGGTCACTAAATGTTTTAGATTCTAAAATTTGAAGGAAATATTATGACTATTTTAGAAACTCATAGTTTATTATATCAATTCCTAGCAGGCTTTCTAATTATTAGACACCAATAGTTATAAAAAATATTTTAAAAACTATTCTCCTCAACACACACATACATAAAGGAAAAGATCAATGAAGACTAACAGAAATTGACTACAAAAATTTTGGAGGTATTTCAAAGAACCTTATGGCTCATGTGACTGGAATGAGGAAAATAACTTTTCACTTTCGTTTTCACTGCCTTTCTCTAATATATGTGTTGAGATGCCAACACTGTGTCTTTCCAGACTCCCTTATTGTGAGGAGTTCACATGAGACAAAGTTCTGACTAGTAAAGCATAAGTCTACTGTGCATTTCTGAGAAAGAATTTGCTTTCTTGCTATAGGCATTGCTAACCCTGCATCACTTTTCTTCCTTTTACCTGGAATGCGGACGTGATGGCTGGAGCTGTGGCAACCATTTAGAAAAGACCAAGAATAACAACAGCTGACATTGGTCCAGGCAGTCCAATGCCACAGTCTCAGCTGGAGTGGGTCAGAGCTGAGTCTGACCCACTCCATCTCCATTTTCTTGTACTGGAAGCTGGCCCATGATGCAGAGTCCTGTTAGCAATGCTTGTAGGGACTGGCTGTTAAGCTTCTACATTTGACAGAAGGGGTAGGAAATGATCCTCTCCTCATCCAGCATACTCACTTCAGATGGATCTCTGTCAGAATCTCAGAATTAGAGCAGGAGTTTTGCTCCTCATCCCACCCTTCAATGGCAGAATTGAGTAAGTCTGCGCTTGGACACTAAGCATAGCCAGGGCAGCATCACACTTTTTATGGAGAAAGAATACTTTAAAAAAAAGAAAAAAAGCAAAGAAAGGAAGGAAAAAGAAAAGGGAAAAGAAACATAAAAGGAGAGTACAAGGGACAGGAAAAAGAAGTGGGAAAAAGAGAAAGAAGAGTGCAGGGAAGAAAACACTAATATGGAGCTAATGGAAAACTGCAGGAAAAGGAATCCTCCAGCAGCAAAGAAAGCTGAGAGACAGTGAGAAGACTACAAGTAGAATAAAGTGGCATTAGCAAAAGCAAAGTTTGCGCTGGAAGGAGTAAATTCATGCAGATACAGATATGGTGGAAGTGATATTGTGGAAAACTGAGTTAATAATGTGGCGTCCAAATGTGAGAATTTCTTGCTTACTTTAAAGGAAAGCGATGAAAAGGAAAGACAAGATGATGGATTTGGAAGACAGGAAACAGAAATCCAGTTTCAGAACATTGGCTTTGTCTTCCTCCGACTAACAATTATTGAGTCATTGTTCACCAGACGCTCTACTGAGTGCTTTACGTACATTCCTTCACTTAGTGCACGCAAACAGCCCTGTGAGATAGTCAGCATTATCACTCCCCTTTTACAGACGTTGAGACTAAGGCTTAGAAAGGTTAAATATTTTTCCCAAGGCCACGTAACTAGTAAGAACCAGAACAGGAATTTGAAGCCAGGCCTCTCATACCCCACAGCCCACGCTCCTGAAGCCTTGTGCTAAACGTAGCCAGTAATCAAAGTCACAGTAGACTAAAAATGCTCAAGGTAAGTTAAAAAGACTCAATATATTCCAGAAAATATTAATAAAAAGAGTTGCATCCCCTAGACCAGTTGTAAAATATATATTTTCTTCATTACAAATACAAATTAAAAAATAACACCAAAACTTCTATTCAGGAATTTTTTTAAAAAAACTAAACAAAACAGGATTTCTGGCTTAAGACACTGCAAAGCTAACTTTAGGAGACAATAAAAGAACACAGTTAAAGCTATTGAGAGGAAATGAACCCAAGAGTTTTATACTAAGCTTGTTGTACTTCATGAGTGAATGCAGAAGACATGTATTTGCAGGAGTGAGAAAATATACCAATCTATCTGTTGACAAACACATATTTTGGAAACCAAAATACAATAAGTAAATAATTTAAAGATTTATTTTAGCTTATGAATAAATAAGCTAAAATTAAAAACCCGTGAATGTGTAGTTATTATTAGAAAAGACCTAATGATGACTCTGAAATAAATTGAACAGAGAGTTAAGATTTAATAATTTTTTTAAAAAGAATTCTTCTGAGAATAAAAGAAAAATAATGGTAAGAAATAAATTAACTAAAATACTCTGTTGCATAAATCCAGATTATGGTATTAAAGATGGGGAAATAAGTAGGTGAGGGCAACACAGGAAATGTGAGCCAAGTTTATATAGCAAGGAGTCAAGATATACTTATTTTAAAATATCAGCTTTCTGGAACCCATTCTACTAAGTGAAGTATCCCAAGAATGGAAAAACAAGCACCACATGTACTCACCAGCAAATCTGTTTCCCTGATCAATACCTAAGTGGACATATAGGAATAACATCTATAGGGTGTCGGGCAGGAGCGGGGGGAGGAGGGGATGGGTATATACATACATAATGAGTGCGATGTGCACCGTCTGGGGGATGGTCATGCTTGAACCTCTGACTCGAGGGGGAGGAAGCAAGGGCAATATACATAACCTTAACATTTGTACCCCCATAATATGCTGAAATAAAATGAAATAAAATAAAATATCAGTTTTCTTTATAAGTATCTATAATAAAATACAAGGAAACTAAAAATTAAAGAATGTGAATAGATTTTTCCACAAAACACACACAGAAATATATGGATGGCAAAATTAGTTGCAAACAATATAACATTTTAGACAAAACACACTTAAAAGGACAAAGAAGTTAAATTTACTTAAAAGACAAGGTGCTATCTAAAATAAATATCCAATAGCATGACATGTGTACACCAAATGGGTGAATCAAAGACTTTAAGAAAAAAGAAGTCACTGGAGGCACAGTAGTGTTCAGATAATTTAACTCATTTATTTTAGGAGAAAGAATATAGAGGATTTGTTTATATAATAAAGATAATTTAATAATATTGAAATATATCCTACAAAGAGTCATCTTTTTAAAGACTTTTTAAAGAAAAGTTGAAGATATATTAGGCCAAAGGGAAATCTCAACAACTGTCTTATGGAAAAACAACCCTCACAAACCACCAGTGTTGCTAATTATCTAACATTATTATCTCACCACAATGCAGAGGTGGGAGGAAGGTCAATAATAGATCACAATAGTGACAAAGTATTAAACACTTAAATGTACTTTTCTCTCAGGATCTGGAATTTTTTTTAAAATAATTAAAAAGAAAAAATACTCTTCTTAATTGTCATTCTATTAATATCAAAGAGGAAGCCAAAATATTATTAGAAAATAAATAACATTCAACCAAAAGTGTGTTCAGAAGTAAACTCACATTTTTAAAAAGTTTTATTAATGTAAAAGGAAAGATAAATGAATTACAATCAACCAATAAGATTCATAAAAGCACAAAGAGTAATCCTAAAGAAAACAGGAAAGAAATTAACAAAATAAAAAAAGGCCAATGGAAAAAAAATTACTGATCAAGAAATCTAAGCACTGGTTCTTTGGAAAACATTAATTAAAAAAAGTAATCAAGAAAATCAAAAGAAAATACTAATGAAATAAATTCTAAATATTAAGACAGTCATAAAAACTAATATAAAAGATATTTGTAGTATTAGAAAATACTATATATAATAACTGGCTAATAACTCTGAAAATCTTATGAAGTGGACATGGTTTTGGAAAACATAAGTGAAAAAAATTAAAATTCAAATAATTTATCAAAGAATTACCTCTAAGAAGGCTTTGGGGTTAGATGGTTTCCTTCAAACATAAAAGAACACCGATCCCAAGGGTCTCCAGAAAAAAGACAAGATGCAAAACTCCACAATTTATTTTGTGAATTTAACATCACCTGCCACCTGAAACTTGCAGAGACACAGGGCCAGTTCCAAGGTCAAACCAACCTGGGCTAAAAGCCCAACTCTCCATTTACTACCTGTGCTATCTTATATATGAGGAATAAATGAAATAAAACATAAAGTATACTCTAAAAGATGCCATTTATGTGCTGTAAGTACACAATTAATGTTAGCTAGCTGCTTTAGTAAGACAGAACACACACATATACACATATTATTTGGTCAAAGAAAATTAATCTCTCTCAGGAAAATAAATGCAAAGACATAAATAACATATGCTAAACCAATAGCATATTAAATAACTAAATATAATTCACAAATAGAAAGAGAATAAAATTTAAAAATCTATTATTTTAACAAATCATATCAACAAATCTAGTATGAAAAACTATATCTTAATCTCAACAGATACTGAAAAAACACCCAAATCCTATTCCTAGTGAAATCTTTATAAAACTAAAAATGCTGCGTAGGCATGATGAAGAATACCTAACAGAAAAATAAACATCAACAAAAAGCAAAACTGAAAAAAAAAAAAAAAGAATCAGGACCTAGACATGAAAGCTTACTATTATTTTTGACATTTAACATTGTTTGAATGGTTAGCCAATGTAGTAGAAATAATACTATGATTATATCAGCTTCCATATTTTTAGTACTTTCCACATACCTAAGTTCATTCAATCCTAGCAACAGTCCTGTGATTCTGAGTTATTCACCCAAATTTCAGATGAAGAAACTGAAACTCAGCAAGGTTAAGAAATATAATTTTCATTTGCTCAGGTAGTGATGGTAGACGCAGGATTGGAACTTAAGTTAGCTTCACTCCAAAACCTGAACTTATAATGACTAATTTGTACCACCTTCCAATAAGGACAAATATGAAAAGTTCTCAACCCAAATGAACAGACACAAGTTCTATCACTAGATGCCATGCATACATTCTGGCAAAAACCAAACAAGATAATCAGTTATAACATAATGTGAATTAAAGGGTCTAGAGATAAGAAAAACATACAAAAACAATAGCTCCGTTATAGAGAAGCAATATCCAGTTAAAGACATAATGGTAATAGTAAAACAAACAAATATTTGCTACTCAAAAAATAAGTCTAACCCAAAAAGTATAAAACTAAAGAAATGCCCGAAACTTTATTATGCCAATAAAAAGAGGAGCTGAATAACTTAGAGACAGATTTTCCTGAATGAGAAAACCAACTGTTATAAAGAAGCCAAGATTTTTTTTTTTTTTTTGAGACAGAGTCTCACTCTATTGCCTGGGCTAGAGTGCCATGGTGTCAGCCTAGCTCACAGCAACCTCAAACTCCTGGGCTCAAGCAATCCTTCTGCCTCAGCCTCCCGAGTAGCTGGGATTACAGGCATGCGTCACCATGCCCGGTTAATTTTTTCTATATATTTTTAGTTGCCCAGCTAATTTCTTTCTATTTTTAGTAGAGACAGGGTCTCGCTCTTGCTCAGGCTGGTCTCGAACTCCTGACCTCGAGCGATCCTCCTGCCTCAGCCTCCCAGAGTGCTAGGATTACAGGTGTGAGCCACTGCGCCTGGCCAGAAGCCAAGATTTATACAATTGTTATAAATTGTCACTGGGATTGTTTGTGGAACACACAAGACTGGTTCTAAATTTTATCTGGAAAAATGAACAGGTAAAAAGAGTGTTTACGGAACTGTTTAAAACAAGAAGTGGTTTTGTAATGTCTAAAGACTTGACAGAATAATAGAACAGAAAACATTAAAAGAGATCTTTATAAATGCAGCAATTTAAAGAATGCAAAACAAATTGTTTTTGGAGGAGATAGATTACTCAACAGAAGACATCGGGCAAATGAGATCCCTGTAAAAATTTAATTAAGACCCTCATATTGGACAACAAAATAAATTCTAGTTGGTTAAACATTGACAATGAAAAGTAAAACAAGAAAATTCAAGATGAAAATGTAAGTTGTTAATTAATAGATTTTGAGATGGAATGGGACTTTCTAACCCGAGAGATCTTAATCTGGGGTCCATGGATTACCCCAAAGTATAACAGACTGACTGCTACATGTAGATCTGGGCTTATTTTAGGGCAAAACATACATTGCTTTCATCAAATCAGCACCCATAAGATTCTCCAGGAGGTACCAAAAGATCAAGTATGACTATTTAACTGAAGAATTCACAAAGGACACATATACTTGACTAATAATTTAAAAATAAAGAAAAAAGTTCTCTATTTCAAAACAATATGAAGAAAACTTGAAGGCAAATGTAAAATTGATAAAATATTTGCTGTGACTACGGCTAAGGGTGATATATTGAGTATATACAGGTAAGAAAAATAATTAGCAACATGAAAGAGTATTAAGTAGTTTGTAGAGGATTCAGAACTTTATTACCTTTTTGACTTTTAAATACACTTTTGAAATTCAATTTGAATGTTAGTTCTTACAATTCAGAAATTCCTCAACACTCAATTTCCAACAACTGAATGGAGAAAGCACCCACAAAAAAACTGAAATCTTTCATCTAATCTTGCTTGACTGCAGGTTAGATAAAACATTATTTGGTTAAAAAGGTTGATAAAAAGACTAATGAGGGGGAAAACAAAATGAATAATGGGATCTGAAGGGAATGCAACATGCAGATTGAAGGCAAAGCATACAATATTTTTACAATAAATATGTTGTATATATTAACATTCAAAAGTAGCATCATAGTATTAGGAGTTATTACACTTTTCAAGCTTAAAACAGCTGCTTAAAGTTGACTGTGCAGGCAGACTTTTGATTTACATATATCTGCATGATTTGTCTATATATTTACAAAAAGTTTATATTATTTTGATGATAATCTAATTTTAAAAAATTATTCTATTACTAATAATATTGGTGGCCACAGTCACTGTTTCTGGGATCTGTCAGAATGAAATAAATTTATTTGCTTCTAAGATGTTAGTACCAAATAAAATCAGTGGAACGTTAGCAAGCACCACTATGATGAAAAAGACTCTCAATTTTTTGGATTTGAAAGACTGGTACATTGTTTTTCATTTTGGGAATCAATGTGAGATTGGACACTTTTAATTTTGCTAAACAAGGACAGCATCATTTTATACAAGTAAAAAAAGTTTATATCAAAAGTCTATAATTTTAAAATAAGTCACTTTAGAAAAACTAAAAAATATAACTTTATTTAAAAAATAATCTATATTACATGACTATTGTTATTCTCCTTTGCCTGGTGATCCTTGAGCACCACTGTCACTGAATAGCATTTCTACAGACCAGATGGTCTCTGGGCAACCTTCCAGTGTCATGATTCTGCAGACAAACTGACAACAATTATTTTATATTCCAGGTATGGGATCCCACGTAATTGAGAATTTTAGCACAATGAAAATTATACAATTGAATATATCTGCTATGAAAAGTGAGGCTATTAGATGTCAACTCCAATGGCAACTAAATTCAGAGCAGCGAATAAGAATTCAGCATGACTAACAAGATCACTCCTATATCATACTCCCTCCAGGAAGCTCTCTACAACATTCTTTCAAGTTGTTTGTAAAGGTTTCCAATAGCAAAATAACAAGCAGACTCCTCCGAGAGCCATTAAGGGAACACATCTCCCAATCTTACACTTCATTCAAATTCTCTTCCTTTGTCCCAACATTCCCTGGTTGTGTACCAAATTTATCAGATAAACTAGAGTGCCCACTGAAGAGAGAAAAATAAGTTGTTTTTTTTCTTTTCTTTTATTACTGTATTCTTGCTGCCTAGAAGAACAATTTTAATCTTTGAAGTGATGTCAGTTTTCAACCTGTTTTCAATCATATACAGGCATGTTTCCAAATTCATTGCAGAAATATTAAAAAAAATATATGGGCTGGGTGTGGCGGCTCACACCTGTAATCCTAGTACTTTGGGAGGCTGAGCCAGGAGGACTGCTTGAGGTCAGGAGTTTGAGACCAGCCTGAGCAAGCATAGGACCTTGTCTCTACAAAAAGTAGAAAAACTAACCAGGCGTGGGGGCGCATACCTGTAGTCCCAGGTACTCGGGAGGCTGAAGGAGGATCACTTAAGCTTAGGAGTTTGAAGTTGCAGTGAGCTATGATGATGCCCCTGCACTCTAGCCCAGGCAACAGAGCAAGACTCTGTCTCGGAAAAAAAAAAAAAAAAAAAAAAAAAAAAAAAAAGGATCATTCAGGCTTTCCTCCTTATCATTTGGCCTTCTTGGTCATGATGGCAAGCGCTATTGGATGAAAAAGGTGAAATGTGGTTAATGCTGCCAGAAAGCAATGACTCAGTAAAAACAAAACCAAGTGTAATTTGGATTCCTTTTATGGTGCCACTGGCAGCAGGAATGCTATCGTCTCATTGGTGGCCTTGCCTTAACCTGTCCTTATTTGCCATTATTCATCCTTTCCTACGCTTACCCCACCATCACCCTCGATCTCAATACAGTGCTTTGTTGTATTTTTTCCTTCATGTCAGGCATGACTGTCTTTAATCTGTGCCTCACTTAACTGGAATGTAGGCTCCACTGGAACCAAGTTCAAGGCCTCACATTTATTTGTGTTCAACCTACTCACCATTCCTAGAAACTCTGGCAAGGGCCATGCATGTTCTGCTCACAGCAGATGTGCTATGGTTCTTAGCACAGTGCCAGGCACATACCGAACTAGCTAAATATTTGTAACTATGACTTGTAAGATGTATTAAAGGTTCAGAGATGTGAAAAAACGTCTGCTTCAAAATAAAGAAATTATGGCAACAAGCACGACTCAATACATATTTCTTGAATGAATCAATCAACATTTAGAGTTAAAACCAAATTTGTTGGTGCTATACCTCACTGACTACAGATACCAATGCGTACTTTTGAATAACTATAGAGAGAGTTCCTTCCCTTCATTCATTCATTCACTCATCCATTTATTCATTCATTCTACACATATTTGATTGCCTACGATAAGCCAAACATTGTTCTTGGTGCTGGCACTCCTGCAGCATACTGACGGTCAAGACACCTACGATCTAGAGGGGCTTTTCATTGTGATCTATGAACCACTTAAAATTGAATCACCTGAATTATTTTGAGGACTTCAAATTCTGCATTTTTAAACAAGATCCCATAATAAGTCACATGCACACTAAAGTTGAAAAAAGAATCTTTAAAGTATAGCTCAAATTCCTCTTGTTCTGTAAGGTCTTCCTAAATCATCCCTGTTCAAAATTTTAGCTCCCTTCTCCAAACTCATGGCCTTTATAGTTCATAGCACTTATTTGCAACTAACCATGTCTTTTTACAGCTCTTAAAACAGAAAGGTGATGTCATGGGATGGTGGGTTCTGGTGTCAACTTCCAGACCTATCACTTACTGCCTGTGTGAATTTCTAAGCCTCATTTTCCACATGTGAAATACGGTGATAATGCCTCCTTGAGAGCACTGCTTTGAGGATTAAATAAGATTACTGAGGTAAGCACTCAGCTTGGGATCTGGCATGAAGGAAGCATTCAAAAAAGGTCAGTTGCTATTTTTTCTCCATCATTTTACCTTTTAATTTTATCTTTCTGCATTATGCAACATCTCCACACCCAACTTCTTGCCACACCAATGGCAAGAAGAATCTTTTGTTTCATATACAAGATGTCACAGTCTAATGCACTATGAACATTATTGGTTGGGGATGATGCTACCAGGCTTCACAGACTGCTTTTCTGGGAATATGCAAAGAACATAAACCTTTACTTCATCTTAGTCACACATATGGCGGTTGGTTACTCAATAAGATTCAAATCATCATGAATTGAGAAATGAAAATTTAATCCAAAATGGTAAGAAATAATGCAATCTTATAAACACACAATGTCTTTCTTTTTATGTTGCATCTTCTATTCCAGGTATCACAGCTTATTTCACTACGAATGTGTTATTTGGAGTTTTCAACATATCAAATGCCACAATTGACTTGATGTCAGGATAAATAAATTGTATATATTAGTGAAATTACATGCTTTTCAATCTGTTATTTGTATTTCTCTTATTTACTTTTCTCTCATACTGATGGCAAAATGCATTATCAAAACTTTTAAAAAAGATAAAAAGAAAGAATGCTGGAATCAGCTAAAAATAAAAACTAGATTCTTGTGTCACTAGGAACAATTATGCTCTTCTGAGCAAATGACACAAAAAAAATCCTAATTTTTATGTGACAAAAATGTCCTGGAAGTAAAAAATTATAAATCAAGACAATGTAGCCATATGCCAGATCGATTAAAAACTCAGACCAAGAATACTTGGCATATCGACAGATGAACTTTAACTGAGTTTCAATATAGAGTTTAGGAATATAATCTGAGAATCTTCACATATGAAGACAATGATATTTGATGAAGCCATCCAATGAGTCATTATGCAATGAGTTTTTTAATATGCTTTGACTAAAGTAATTAAGTAGCAGGCTATGATGAGAAATTAATGGAACCTGGAAAGAAAGTCAACTTCTTGTTTTCTTAGCAAGAAAAATTGTATTTGATAGTATTTTGGGTGTTACCATAGGCACTATCAAGAACAAAAATTTCCTGGCAATGAGTAAAATCCACAAACAAACCCTCAAGAGACTAAATTTAAATACCAAATTTCACATATTTCTTGTAAACTCACTAATACATTAGTAGATTTTCTAAAGCAATTGAATTGGGTAATTGCACAAAGGTTAATTTGCTGTTAACATCCTATTTAAATTAAAGGACACAGAAGCAGATGAGTAATTTACAATGTAAATACCTCCATATTCTTTTTTTTTTTTTTTTTT
>VBSM01003204.1:62512967-62544775 GCA_008086735.1 Cheirogaleus medius | reverse complement strand
CCTAGGCCTCCCAGAGTGCTAGGATTACAGGCGTGAGCCACCGCGCCCAGCCAATACCTCCGTATTCTTTATTTTCTTTTACTTTTTTAAAATGTAAACTGTCTCAGTCATTTATAGCAATCATGATATCAGTCACAGGCATTTTCCTAGGATTGATTAATTAAATGATGGGAAGGCTGGTGTACCAAAGTACAATCCATAAATGCAGTAGAAATTTGCTATAGGTCTTGTTGCAAGACTTGTAGGCCCAGCAATCTTTTCCTGTCAGGTTTTTATGCTCCTTCTAAATCCCAGAATCCCAAGGGAAGAATAAAAGGTATCTATTTCTATAGATGGTACCACAATCCACCCAAGTTTAGCAAAGAAACTAGACTTCAGCCTTGAATTTTTCCCTTTTCCCCAACGCACATATCTAATTCATTGCCTGCTGGCTGTACCTGCAAAATATACATCAAATCTACCTGTATCTCTCTATCCCCAGTACCATCACCTTGCCCAGGCCACCCTAATCTCTCCTGTACTACTGCACTAGCTACCCAAGTGGTTTACCTGCCTTGCTTCCACACAAACTGGACATTTATAACGTGAGACTCTTCTAATACTTGATACTTGAAAATGATATCTGACCAGCTACATAAGGAAAAAGTCTGGTGATTCCAACAGGATTGACAATTATTCTTCTTAAAAAACAATCTTTATTATTATAGTAGTAAGAATAAAATGCTTTCAATGAATAATACATTTTTAAAAATACTGCTAAGCAAAGAGAGGCAGGTAACAACCCCCTAAAAACTTTTCTGTCCTCAGTTTAGTCTCTGAGCAACTCAACTATCCAACATGTTTCCCAGTTTCCTTGTCTAGGGAAGCAGATGGAACACACGAGCTCCATCTCCAGATAATACAAGGTGAATCAGCCTGTTGACCAGGGCTTTTCCAGTTCTAATGGATACCTTTGGGAGCTGTACTGTTTGAAACCATGAGTTAAGGTACAAACTTGAGTCCAGGAAAAATTGGCTTCTATTTAATCTGAACTTGAGAAGTGCTAGAGGACAGAGTGTATTGTCTGTGTGTACGTAGACATAACAAAGCTATTTTCATGCGCAGTCCTGGCAGAAGGCCTGTGGTAACTGCTCTGTGGGTCTGGTTACAATTATTTCACTATAGGGAATCATTCAGGACAGTACATCCCTTTCTCTGTCCGCTCGGCCTCAAGTCTGAACGCATGCTGTTTTTACCTCACAAACCTTTCCTGCCCTCCTTCCTGATTTCCTTTAAATTCTCCTCACCCTCCTCAGGCAGTAAACCCCAGTCATTCATGCCAAAAATCTTAGCAAAATTCTAAGCCCAAACTACAACTCCACAGTATGGGAAAGGAGGGGCGTGTGTGATACCTGCTTCTTTACCCTGGTAACTGTATGCAATCTGGGCACATCTGCCTGTATTTCTCACTGTTCATGCAAGTGCTAAGTTGTAATTGAAAGAAATAAAACTCTCCTCAAAGGAAAGGGTTGGCATGTACTCTACAGTTCTACTTCCATCACCAGATGCACTTGTGTTCCCCGCCCACTGCGACATCTCAGGATGTTGCAGGGAATATTTTTAATGGAACATTTAAAACTGAAATGTGTTTTTAATTAAAAACAAAACAAAACAAAAAGATGATAAGACTAGTTTACCAGAAATCAGTAATAAGATGCTAACCCCAATATTTAGGAATGTTTATATCTAAAAAAATCTTTCTCATGTGGCCTCCCTTGATCATGCTCCATTCTAGAAATCTGAAGCCCCCCAATGAGTCCCTTTAACTCAGCTTGTGCAAGAATTCAGACTCCTCAACTGTTCCACATAATCACATGTCCCAACAACTGTATCCCAAATATTTTGGTCATTTCCCTATATTTTTCCTGCAGTGGAAATATACATAGGTGAGACAGGTTACAATGAAAGGTGAAGCAAAGGCTTAAGAATGGCTGATTAACCAGAACTGCATACAATTTATATAGATAGACTTTTTAGGTTTAAAAGAAATGCAGATGGTCAGTTTAATTTCCTGAGAAGTGAATTTTCAGGATGGTTTTGTGAAATCAACAGCATATGGTGTGGATCATTTCTTGGCTCCATTCTTCTTTAACTTTTCACATTTTGACCTTTCCACATCTCACAGGATCCCTCCACCAAAGATAAAAGGTAGAGGGACTTCCCTTGAAAGCCAAGAGACGGAATAACATCATGTCTGTATGTTAGCCCGGTGAAGTCCAAGTCTAGAGAGTAAGTCAGTAGGGTGAGAGATGGGTTGAGGCACATGGGGAGTAGAAGACGCTAATCAATATCAACTAAAGGACCTGCAAGGTAAAAATAATTAATGTATAAAATTGAACAATTCTGTTAACTTCCTCATAGGACTCAGTACCACTGCACAAGAAGGAACATTGAACTAGATAGATTAATTTAATATTTGTTAAAAATTGACCTTGTTGAATACATTATGCTTAGGTGTCATAGAGAATACAAAAATTCTGTGGAACCAACATTTCAATTTGAATCACCAAAGCTGACCATTTCTATTTTTGGCCAAATCCTCCACCCTCTGCAACCTTTCCCTTGACACTATTCCATTGGCTTTCTTAAATAATTTGTGTATATCTGTTAGTGAACATTTGCTTCCCTAATGAGATTATAAAAGCCCCTGAAGGCAAGTGATATATTTTATAAATATTTGAATTATATCTTGTCTAATTTAGTGTCTAGCATGATGCTTTAATTTTTTGTAGTGTTCAACATATTTGTATACATAAACAGAAATTATATTATAAAATACAACCCTTATTCTCAAGGAATTTAAGTCTTGCTTGGAAGATATTATATACAAAAATATTTGTAGTAGAATAATAAAGATTATCTAAAAGACCTAGAGTTATTTTCTATATTATATTAATATATATTCTATGTTCTATATGTATCCATATGGTATATTCTATAAACCACTGGTAACAGAACAATTGTAAAAGGAGGGAAGAGATCGGTAATAAGGAGAAAGTTTAGGATGTGCCTACCTAAAACGTGTCAGTGTGTGTATATGTATGTGCATATACAGTGTACTAGAGGTAGCTAATGTTTAATATGCACCAGGTATATTTCTAGTATAGAAGAACAGCTGTCATTTCGATTTGTTTATTTTCTTAATTTGGATATAAATATATTGGGTTTTCTCTAAGTAAGGCATTCCATTGGCTTCTGAGATAAAATTTGAGAAAAAGGCTTTTGGGTCATTTAAACCAATGACTTGTGGGAGATTCCTTACATCAATATCTGTTTTATAAGTCCTAAATAATTTCAGAAATTTCAACCTCAGTCACTTTTATTTGCCATTCACTATACAGAGTGACATTTCTTGATTGCTAAACATATATTCTTCAATTTTCCGATAAAAGACTCGTTGCAATTCAAGGCAAAAAGGATTCTTTGGTGAACTTAAAAATTTTGGATTTCCTGAGTTAATGTTGATATTTTAGCATATGAAATACTCCACTAAAATAGCTTTTCTTTGCTAATAATTACAGACTCAGGTCAGGAAAACTTTCAGTAGAACATAGTTTATTATTCTGAGGACTCTATACTTTTACGAATGTTAGTTATTTCAACTTTACTGTATAAATCATTTGATATGAAACATCATTTGATAGCAAACTTTTTTTGTTCTTTCCCACAGGTCTAGAGTACTAGTAACAAGAACTGGCATCCTGAAGCAATTTAACACTTACAAATGTAAGATGTTCTCCCAAGTTGCTAACCTAAAATTAGTACGGTCATCTTTCATTACTTTCTTCACTTAAGAAACCTGCTTCCTAGCACACTCCCTTTATTTGAACTTTTGGAGTTATGCTATATAAAAAGACATCATTCTAAGCAGCAATGGCCCAAATGGTAACTAATTCCCTTATAATCACTGATTACATGTTCCCTATTCACTCAGCTGAAAAATCAGAAAGTTACCCCCCAAATCCACAAAATCCAAGACATTAAAAACCTCTGAATGAATAAATATGTGCTGAGGGTACTCCCACATAAAAAGAGCTTTTCTTCCCTCTCCTTTAAGATAACATTATTTTCCCTTATTCCAAAACTGTTCATGATTTTTAGATTTATCTTTGAGAACAAGGAGGAAATTACTTAATTTACCAGAAAGGCAAGAATCATGATGAGACTGTCCGAGGTGCTGTAGAGCTTACACAACCCAGTTCAAAGGGGCTCAAACCCAGGAAAGAAAGATAAAGGAGGCAGATTTTCAGAGGAACTGAGAATGTGTCCAGTCTTGGGTGAGCAGTACTTTTATTCAAGTATCTGGGGCATACCAGAGTGGGGTTTGTTGCAACACGTGTTCTTATAGATCCTGTAGGAAAAGGATGGCCTGGTAGTCCTATCAGCTGTCACAGCAAAATTCTTTCATGAGCAAACTTTTGTTAAGTTTGGATAAGAGATCTGGATACTTTAAGCTTGCATGTTTCTGTGCTTTGTACTTGCTTTCTTCTCCCTTTGTTTCCCGAGGTTTTCAAATGGCAGAGAGGCCAGTGGTGGAAGTAGCTTCCATAGTAGAGCCACTGTGCTACAAATGCTGGCAAGTGCCTGGGGGACATAAAGGAAGCAGGCTGGGAAGCTTAGGATGTGGGAGTTTTCTCTGATGCTCCTATAACTGAGTAAATACTGTAATGTAGTGACATTCAGAGAAACAATACATTTCTCCTTATAGTGCAGGGAGGGATAGCTGGGACATGCAGTTAGATTGGGACTGGAAGATTCTGCTTGTAACTTTTCACCTGAAGTCTCAGCCCATCCAGTTACCCAAAGAACTCTGATGGGGGCGGCTATGCATATCTGGAAAGCAGGGTAATGTCCTGAGTCATAATTCTGCCTACCTGTGCCTTTCTCTCCTCTCTCCTTGCGAGGGAGTATCTTGTTGATCTGGCTCTTCAAATTGTGATAGTAAAGGCTAAATCTCAAAATACCAAGGTTTAAATGCTGTTGAGAAGTAACAGTGTAAGAGGAGATGGCAAGGGGTGGACTGAGTAAATGGGTGAGGCACATTTGCAAGAGTTAGGCTTAGCTTCAGAGCAACTGCAGCCTTGGTCACTATTATATTTGCTCCTCTCTACAACTGTTTAGTTTTAGAGACACTTTGCCCACACTGGAGGCCACTGCTTGCTGATGCTAGTTTAACAGTGATGCTTGACCCACTCTTTTATAACCTAGACTTCTTTCCCGTAATTTTCAGCTTCACTTACAGGCAAAGATTGGCCTGTAGAACAAACCAATGATGTGACAAAGAAAGGTTTACTATTTCTCATTTTATCAGATAGTTTACCATCTATTTTGGCCCTATGATTGAACTGAGCTGCTAAAATCTTAAAATACAGTGGATTTTCCAGGTAGCCTGTATTTTGAAAACTTCCCTCCACCCATCACAGTTTTGACAAAAATAAATCTTAAAAAATGCTCAGAATGCAAAAGAAAATAAAACAGTTGCAGTCTTTCAATGTGTTTGTTCCCCAGGACCCAAGTGACCTTATCTACAGAGAGAACTGTTAGAAGCATAAAGGAAGGATTTTGCATTTCAGCTTAAATAGTGATTAAAAGGATTGTTGTTGAAAATTATAGAGTTGCAGTAATAAAAGAACTGATTATCACCAAAGTCTGTTTAGCAACAGTCACAATATCAGGCTGCCAAGTTTGAGTTTGAGGTCACAGACTTTTTGTGGGGGGGGGGCAGTGGAAGAATTTCTGATTTTTTTCCTTCAATATTTTGTGGACAGGAAAATATTCTAGAGAAACAACCTAGAATTTCAGAATATAGAGAATATATTTTTCAAAAATCATACTTAGAGTTCACCAAATTAAAAACACGCTTAATTGAGACTTCTGCCAAAACACTCCCAGTGAAAAGTTGTTAAGTGAGAAGTTAATAGAATAAGTGTCAGTTCCTTACTAAACCCAAAATTTTCACACCTTAAAAGATATAATATGTTGAAATGACTTCATATTTAACCTTGTCAAAAAGAAAGAAATCCAAATGTTCGCGGGGGCTGGGATGTCTCTCAATGTCAAGGCTTAGGCAGGAGGCCACCCAAAGATATGGCGCCATGTCCAGAGCCTGCATTCTTCTCACTGTTTCAGTCCAAGGCTTTACATGACTTAGCAACTTACTGCATCCACATTATATCAAGGCCTAACTGCCCTAACATAGGCTCTCTGCCTTGCAGAGCGACAGCTGTCAAAGTCAGGCAGCCACCCGTGTCCTGAGAATGAATTGGCACCATTCTCATTGGAATACTGAGCCTCTCTGTTGTCCTTGCATTCCTTCCCTGACACCTGCTGCTATGGCTCTACTTCAGGGTGCAACTAGATGAACAAGTCCTCCCCTTCTTCCCTAGGGCAAGGGTGCAAGGCTATTTTTGGAAAAACGCTTAGGTTGTTATTTCAGTTCTTTTTTCTTATGATCCTCCTTCAGGGAGAGCCTTGCAGAACAGGCCCTCAGTCCCTTTTCTAAAATCCATGGACCAGATGTGTTTGGAATTCAACATTTTTTCAGACATGGTTTTCATAACATATATTACACAAAACTTCCAGCGGAGTCTGAGCCAGCACCTCATAATCAGAGACTTAAATATTTCTGCTGTGAAATGTTAGAAATTTTCACAATAAATGGAATAAATAAAGATTGTAAATAGCCTCAAATGAGTCAGGGCAAACTTTGCCATCCAGTGAATTTAAGTGTTAAATTTGCAAAAGAACGGTCAGTTTTCCAGGCATTTTGGATTTTGAAACTGAGGACAAGAGATTCTAGATCTGTATTAGGTTCTCAACAAGGTAAGACAAATTAATCTATTTGCTGTTAGAGAAAGAAGAGAAGGGGATATATTACAAATAGCCCAAGGGGGCTTTTCATAGTGATCATTTAGACAAAAAATTTGACTATACTGCACAGGATTTGAGATAAATCACTTGTTCTTGTTCCTGGCTCCTGCCATAGGACCTTGACAAATTCTATCTTCCAGAGCCAGTCTGTGACAGTGCTATTGTCCTGGAATCTGAGCTGCCTCGCTGAGCTGCAGAGAAAGGGACAAGAAGTGGGCAGACCTAGCTTTTCTGGGACTCTCAGGAACATTCCCAGACTAGAATAAAAACCTCAACAAGGCAAGAGTGTTGGAGCCAACTGGCATGCTTATTCTATGACTCCATAATAAAGTAATTACGCAGTTTGATTTTTCTAAGCACATAAAACCCCAAAACATATCTTCTTCTTAATATGGGGGGATTTTTTTAAAGCCCAAATCTTTGAAGTTTTAAAGGTGGGATTGGGAAGATTATATTCTAGGTTGTCATGCTAGGGACTATTTACAAGGGAAAAAGTAAACTTTCCCTGAGATCAAGGGTTGTCACCAGTGAAGACATATAGAGATCAAGGCTTACTTGGCTTCCAGGGCCAGCGCAATGATGCCCGCAGCCATGGGGGCTGAGGCCGATGTCCCAGTGTGGTTGTCCGTGCAACGCTGTCTTAGATCCGTAGTGATCTAGATAGAAGACAGAAGTGAAAAATTTAGATCTCTGGGGTCACTGTGTGTCACATGAGAAAGAAATTTGCTCACAAAAGTGGAATGGAGGGTGTTGAAATATTTTTTTTAAATTCCTTGTTCCTACACTCTTATAACCATATCTCTTCCAGAGAATTGCCTATGTAGATCAACTATGAAAAGGGAAGGGTTTGGAAATTGAACTCCACTTCTGTTAAAACCAGAATATCAGGGCCAAGTTGAGCCCATGTCTTGAAACATAAAGGTTGTGCAAATACCTCCTTCAATTTTGCACTATAGGCACCCAACTTGCCTCACCCTAGAGCCAGTCCTGGTTAAAACTAAAGTTCTTTCATTGGCCCAACATTTCAAAATAATCAAACGTGTTGAATCAACAACTAGACCCTGAGCCAGGCATAGGTAGCAAAAGGAATAAAAGTCCCCAGTCCCTGGTCTCCCAGAACTATTATCTTGAGAGAGCTACAGATTTCCAGCCAAAAGTACACTCTACCATGGGAGAAACCTTTGCTGGTGGACTTGTTTCTAGAATTCATAGAAATGTTGCATGGATGAACCAAGACTGCCTCAAAGATTAAACATGGATGCTAAAAATAAGGCTGAACCCAGTGTGCTTAATATGCAATGACAGCGATAAGTGTACGCTTGTATATTATAGAAGATTAGCTATTTCTACCTTTTTATTTTTTAATCAAAATGTGAGAACTAGATCATTTTTATCCTCTTGGCTTAAATCCAGTTCACTTCAGCTGTGGCTAAATAACATTACTATCTACCAAGGTGATGTTTCTCAACTTTTGTTTCATTAAGAAAAAAATACTAAATTCAAATTCTCCTTAACAGGAAAAATTAAATACTATGGACTAAGATTCTGGAAACCATTATAATATCTCTAAGATTTTTAAAATCCTCCCTCCCTGACAATGATCCATTTTTGTCCCCTTGGGGCTAATACCTCCTCTACTGAGAATGCACAAGGCTAGGAGATGAGTTAGTGGTGTCATTATCACTGCTGAGAGACATCAGAAAACCTTTCTTCAGTATGGAGACAAGGATATTACCACATGTTACAGATAAGAAAATTGATGTGAACGCTCAGCAGAAAGGTGAAGAGAGATCTGGGCTATGGAAAACAAAGCCCTGTTCCTTCCAAGGGCTTCCTTCAAGAAGAGTGTGAACATTGGTTGAATTTGGTTTGAATATAAATTTGATCTTCACTGGAAGAAAATGCTGCGTAACTACTTAGAAAGGTACCCTCACTGAAAAGCTTCTTCTATATCCCATGAGGATGTCTGAGTGGACTCTTATTACCTCTTACAGATCTAGACTGACATCCTGGCCAATTTAGTTTCATAGGACATCATCAGTTCTTTTCTTTTCTTTGTTTCTTTTGACACCTCTAATGATTCCAGATTATCATCTGTGCCAGGTAGGTATGTGTACTGATACAAAAGAAGTAGGAGAATGAACAAAAATATATATAGAACCACATAGATATGATGCCATGGGAAGGGGTTGATCCTTTCACTGTTTTCCTGACTAATCGATTAGTGTGCAAGAACCCTGACAGAGTGAGAGTGTTTGACAAGCATGGGAAATTGTTTTTTGGTTAGTAGACTTTGCCACATCGGATGCTTGCAGGATGTTTGGGTGAATAGAGTCTTACCCACTTCCATATTGAGAAACTTTCTGGACTTCCAATTGTTGACTTTTAAAAGGTATTTTTTTTTCTGTTTTAAAAAACCTATAACATAAATTTACCCTCAAACAACTTTTCCGTGTACAGTACAGTTTATATATATATTATATATTGTTATATGCACACTGCTGTACAATATTGCTAGAATTTTTTCATCTCGCAAGACTGAAACTCTGTACCCACTGAACAACAATTCCCCATTATCCTTCCCCTCATCTCCTGGCAACCAGCATTCTACTTTCTGTTTCTATGTGTATGATTACTCTAGGTATCTTATATAAGTGGAATCATACAGTATTTATCTTTTTGTAATTGGATCATTTCACTTAGCATAATGTCCTCATGATTTATCCATACTGTAGCATATGACAGAATTCTCTTCCTTTTAAAGGCTGAATAATATTCCATTAAGTAACATTTTCTTTATCCATTTGTCTGTGGATGGATGTGAGAGTTGTTTCCACATCTTGGCTATTGTGAATAATACTGCAAATGTGCATGCGTGTGCAAAAATCTCTTTGAGATCCTGTTTTTAATTCTTTCAAATCTATAGCCAGAAACGGGATTGCTGGGTCATTAAAATGGTAGTTCTGCCTCATTTGAAACTGTGGGTGAATCTGCAGCCTTTGTCTCCAAAGCCCTTGTCCCTAAGTCAATGCATGAACACACCAGAAGCAGCTTGTTTCCAAGTCTCCAGATCTGCTGTTGTTGAGAGATGACTGTCCCTGCATTCTTCCCATTTTACCTCACCCCACGGTCACATTCCTTTGTCCAAGTTTTATTTTTTTCAATGACTTGTGCTTGGATTCAAGATTGTTCATGATGTTTTCCCACTTGGCTCTCCTTGCTTATTCTTCAGCTGCACCAGACACATTCAATGCACAGAAACAAATTCAGGATAAACACTCCAAGTGTGTGCAGCATTGCTAAGCGTAATAAATAACCACCTCCAGCTAACCTCAAATGTGAACAATCAAAATTTTATGATGTAGGGTTTGCAATAGAAATACGTTCTATCCATATACAGTCACCAAGCACATATACATAGAATATATGCTTAAATAAAAAGCTACTTAGTACTTTTATACATAAACCCCAATGAAGTGTTAAAAGCCATTAATGTAGGCGAGCTTGTGGAATTCCAAATCATCATTTGCTATAATTTTTTTCAACCGGTTTAACTAAATGAAATTTGAGAGTATTGAGTAGGGGTGGACAGGGGGTGGAGGAGGAAGGTGATGGAAAGGGGGAAGGTTAAAAGGAATGGGGAGAAAAGAAACAAAAACATCCTCACTCCCTTCTCTTCCTGCTTTAAGTGCAAATTCCAGCTGGGTCATTTCAAGAGGAAGTTACTGTCAGTGGTGGTGATATTTAGGTGTAAATTACTAGAAACATCTAAGGCAGGGTTTTCATCATTAACAGAAGCCACAGTACCAGAGAGTTTTTATGTCTATCTTTAGAGAGAAAAGGCAAAGACCACCAAGGAGCATGCAATCTTGAAGAAAAATGATGTTCTGAAAACTGGAACCACATGAGGTAACCCCATTAATCACAATGCATGCATTGTGGATCTGACAGTATAATTCAAAGGAAAGTTGCATTCAACGGTCGGTCCACAACATGGGGCAGAGAGTGCAGAGATTCTATATGCGAAGCCAGAAAAATAAAGCACTTTAACTTTAGATTACTTTTTTTTTTTTTTAAAGTTTCAGAATTTGGTCTCAGTCCTGGTGGTACCTCTTGCATGCTCCAAATTCCCACAATTCACTACCCAAATCAGAAACAGATTTTTTCTCCAAAGAACTTCTCAGATTGCTCAAGAAAATATCATTTGTGCCCATCAGAGTGATGAAACTGGAAAGGACACCAGGCCCTGAGCCAGATCAAAGCTGTCCTGATCAGCAAATTAGAGTTTCAGCCTTTCTCCGGATCAGTAGCAGATGGTTTTTGGACTCCACATTGTCAGGGATGTCATCTTTCTTTGGTGAGAAATGGCAGGTATTGTTCGGGTCGCGTCAGGCTCCTCTGAGAAGAGCCATCACTTTAACTCATCCTAAGCTCTTATTTCCTAATATTTCACATTTCATTATTTGAGCTGATTGGACCTTTGATTTTAGCCTGTTGATGTAATTCTCCAAGGAATCTCAGTTCAGACTGACTTTGGCCTTTAAGTGACAAGCCTTTATAGCAATCCCACAGTTAAGAGCTTCACTCTCCCAAATCACCTTGTGATCTGTTTTATTTTGAAGGTGCCATATTGTCTCATATTTGTTAAAAGAGCAACTGAACAGATATTTTTAAAACATGAAATGATTCCACTGCCTGTTTCTGGTGTTGATTTTGATTTGGATTAGGAATGTGCCAAGAAAGCTGTTTCAGACACAGCTATGGGGGATAAGGGCAGAAACCAAATGTTAAATGTGTCAATGAATAAAATAGAAGAAGCTGATTTATTAAGCACAGTAAAATAAAAAAAGGAACTGAGAGCCAATGAATGCTTTTTGTGTCTACAGAAGTCACAAAGATTGGTGTAAAATTCAATCATGACAAGTCCATACAAAATCCCACTCCTATGTTGCTAAAACACTCTGTAAATGTGAAGTGCAAATGTAAGATTTTGCTTACAAATGCTGCTATCACTAAGGAAGGAGCCCATCTTATATCATTTTTAAATCTCCATAATGTTCAGCTCAGTTCCATGTACCAACCCAGGCACAATATTTATTTTCTAAGTTGAGTTGCTAAAATCAAGCTCCTTTATACTTATTTTGTTCTATATGTTAAACTCTCCCATTCATTAGAAAAATACTTCAAGGTCACTTCTTTTTCGACTATCGAAACAAAACTCACAGAAATTCATAATCAGTCTTACGTGTGTATGTGTATATACACAGTCCAGGGACTAAAACAACGTACGGCTATTACTCTCACAACTACTCCAGGTTGAATATTCCTTATCTGAAATGCTTGGGACTCAGATGTTTTCAGATTTCAGATTTTTTCCAATTTTGAAATATTTGCATTACACTGGTTCAACAGTTCTAATTAAAAAATCCCAAATCTGAAGTGCTCTAAAATCTGAAACTTCTGGGGTGTCAAAATGACACTCCAAGGAAATGCTTACAGGAGTATCTTGGATTGTCGAATTAGGGATGCTAATCCTATTACCAGCCACCACCAGTTTCACAACTTCTCCTAAAACTACCACCATGAGCAACGCGCAGTGAGGCAATGTGCAAGAGGGGTGTGTGTGTGTGTGTGTGTTCGTATAAAATGAAGTATAAACCCACAGGAACTCTGCGAGGATGATATTCTATTATTTATTAGCTAAGGAAATGGAGACCCAAAGGGGCTAAGTAACTTGCCGAAGGGCACGCAGCTACTAACCGGCTGTTAAGCAATGCAGATATCAAATCCTGAAATAGCAGCAAAAGAAGAAGCAGAGTTACAGAGTGCAGTCATCAACGACAGGGAAGACAACAGTGCCAGACCACGGCAACAACGGCAGAGAACCTGCCTTGAGGTCCAGCCTAAGTCAGCAAGTGGGTATGGAGATTCTCCTTCAGGCCACAGTTAAAATCAAAACTTTTCAGGAACAAAATTTCTTCTGTACTGATTAACCTTCTCCAGAGAATATGAACCAAACTTCCAAATAAACTAAGCACATCTGGATTCACGAGTCTTTTTACTCATGAAAAATAATGACATTTTCTAAATCAAAAGGAGAGATGCTAGAGAGTAATGCAGTGCAAACGGTGACCGCATTTGGAAAACGAATTGTTCGGTGGGGGTGGGGAGAGGGTAGGGAGCAGCATGTTTCTGCAAAAGCAAACGTGGAGCTGCTCAGAAGCGTTAGAAGCAATAAGATAATTCCTCCACAGGGAACTGGTCGTTCAGGCCAACCCTGAGATACCCCAGGCAGCGAGTTTGTTTTAAATGCAAAAAAATAAAAATGCAATCTGGAGAGGGCTAAGCAGAGCAGATATTCTCCAAACTTTGGCTCACAGACCCCCTCCCAGGAGGAATACGATGGACTCTGTATCCTAATCACCAAGCCAAACTACTAGGAGGGGAAAAAGTCAAAGGCTGAACAAGTCCCAAAAGAAAGAGATAATTTAATGATGGGGGTGATTGGGATGAGAAGAGAGCTTTATCTATAAAACAGAACTTCAGAGAAATTCTGGGAGGTAGTGAGGGGTTAAAGATGAGATCTTTTAGGCTCTTTAACACTAAGAAAGTTTATAGGTACAGCTTTATCATGTAACAGGATTCCTACTGGCAATTTTCTATGCTAAATATCTTGTCAAATACTGTTCGACTTTCACCAACTTGCCAATAGAAGGAGTTTCTCGGACAGAAATATAGCACCTCCCTGTTTTCCTGTGGCTATGTACACAAGGTATGAAGCCTTCAACCCTCTATATGTTTGATAGTCATTTATGCACAAGTGTTTATTGAGCTCAGGCTCTGGAAAGGAACAAAACAAAGACTTCATCCTCAAGTACATTTCATCGTAGCATGAAAAACAGCTAGTAAATAAGAAAATACACACTATCATGGTAAGTAGCTCTAAGTGCACTAGAAAAAAAAAGAACAGGTAAAGAAGCAGAGAATGGTGGAGGAGAGTGTCCCTATTTTAAGGAAGGTATAAAGGAAACCCTCTCTCAGGTGAAATTTGAGAATAGACACAAATGAAGTGGTATCTGGTAGAAGAGTGCCCTGGTTTCAACATCATATCAAACGTCTGACTCTGGGAGCTCAGGGCTAACTCTGCTGCTGCAGTAAGTAGCATCTCAGCTTTAGTTTTTTCAAGGAATCCAACTGTCCGAGGGGGCATGAGAAGAAGGAAAGGCAGGAAATTCAAAATAAGTGGACTAAGCAGTGAAAAACAATAGAAATCTGTATATTCTAAATGCTTTTTTATCACTGTGAAAAGAACACAAAACAGGTAAGTGTCATTCTTTCATATAGCCCCCCATATTGATGTCCACGGAAAGTTCCAGGGTAGGACAGCACACTTGTTACAAGACGGGTTTGGATGCTCATCATAACTTGATTAGAACTCAAGTTCTACCACTCACTAATTGTGTTTTTTTTTCCTTCCCATTTTCCATTTTCATTTATTTTTTGTTGAGGTGAAATATACATATGTAATTTACCATCTTTACCATTGTAAATGTACAGTTCAGTGGTAATAAGGACATGTGGATTCTTTCTTTCCCTCATCCTCCCCCCGTGTCTCCCCCTCTCCTTCCTGGTCTCTAGTTACTAGCTGTATTTTTTCTAACCTTTCAAACTTTACTTTTCTCATTTGTAGAGGGGGACAATGATCCTCCCACATAGGGTTTTAAGAATACAGTGAGATGATGCATTCGCTGTGTACAGTGCAATGCAAAGCACATATGAGAAGGGCAAAAATGTGACATTTATAACATGTTAATATAACTATAAATGTATTATATGGCAGACATGTAATAAGATATAAACAATTAGGCTAATGAAAGCATCATTTCATAACATGGCTTTAAAATAACTAGTCATTTCAAATTACTTCTATTTAGCTTATAAAAGAGCTTCTTATCATTGTAATCTCGATACTTTGAATGCTTTGTTTGCTGTAATAAGATATAAGGCTATCACTGATCCAAACCTATTAAAGCATGAATGCAATACCAAGGTCCACAACTGTGCCAGTAGTAATGGCAGGAAACCAAGGGACAGAGACTTCCCTATGTTTTGAAACCCATGGCAAGATATTCCTGCTTGTGATCCATGAAAAGTCATTTTGTCCAGGAAAAGTAAAATTTATTTAACAAATGTGCTTTCCCAGAAGCAGAGAGGAGTGCTTTCCTCTCTCCTCAGATCCTCAGCCATTGCCTCGGTTCAAACCACAAAGGTGCTCTATGAATGAAGAATCACAACTGTGCTTTTCTGTAGAGGCTGCAAATGACAAGAGGAAATGAATGGCTCAGGGAAGGAAGCCCGGTACAAAGGGAGACACTGCCATTCCTGTAACACTCAATCACAGATGCCACTAGCAGGATGCGGGCATCACCGAGGGACCCCAGGCGTCTGGGTTCAAAGCCTGGTGAAGGAAAGGTCCCAGGAGCAAGACAGGATGATTCGTCATTCTGACATCTAGAAGGAAAAGGGGTCAGCCAGACCATAAAGTGCCAAGTCCACTCATGTTCAAACTGTTAACATGTTCACGATCACAGTGGTCTTTCTTTATGGGGTGGGTGAAACAGATCGCAGTATTTTATAGGTGGGGAAAAGGGAGGTGCAAGAAGCACCTCTGTTAACAACAGGTGGAAAAATGACAAACCTAACCTCCCAGGATGAAGAAAGCCACACAGGCTTAGGTAACAGAGATTGAGCTGCCTGTGTGTGCCAGGCACCATGTAGGTATGTTACACTCAGTACGTTATCATCTTCATGGAAACCCTAAGGTCAATGCTGGCATCATCTCCATTTCACAGATGAAATAATCAAGACTATGAGGGTCGCTTAGCTACTGAGCAGCCTGTCTAAAGCTAGAGACTGTAATCTCAAATGGCTTCCAACTTTCCTGTCTAATTGGGGGTAATCTGTGGATTTAGGCAAGATAAGCAATCTAAGAACTAGATAGAGAAAAATTCCTAGTAAGTTGCTGCTATGAAAATAGGAGAAAGAGATTAAATAAAGATTAGAAACAAGTAAAAGTTAAATATGTAAAGTGAGTTATTGAAGGTTTTCATATAAGAAACAGCAACTAAGAAAAAGTAAAATATATGACCCCATGAAAGGGTATTAACATTTAGTCAGAGTGTCTATTTTCCCTTGCAAGTTAGGATAGGAATTGTCTACCTGTGGGAGAATCCTAAATGACCTCCCCCCAGCCACCTGGAATGGGAGTCACAGCAGCTACCAAGCAATCACAGCAAACAGTGACGAAGGGCACATGAATGTTAAGTCTAGCCGGTAAATCTTGTAGTAGTGATTCTAACTCCCCCTTCTCCATACTGTGTTCTCTCATCAGGGACCCAGGCAACCCTTCCTTCTTGGATGTTTTGCCCATTAGACTATAGGCTTCTTTTAGAGAAGGCATTTATAAAACTTAACAATACTCTCCCAAGAGCAATTGCCCCACAGGAAATAACAGGACTGACGAGGTGGGCATAATTACTTTGAAGCATTGGTGAGTCTGACTTAAGATGACTTCAGACTCTGGAGGTAAAACAAGAGAACTCTTATTCCAGAGAGTTTTCATCAGGAATTTCACGGTGCAGAACTGATGGATGTCACTCAGTACTAGGGGACATTGACCGTGAGGTAGAAGACATAAGGTCTTCTTCCTACTTGAAAGCAAACGGATATTTCTAGATTGTAACATCTCTATAATGATGGCAAAATTTCATGGGGCATCACTTTCCAATTAAGAAAGCCTGAAACTTCAAAACTTGATCATCCCTGCATTTTCCCCTTTTATATTTTACTTTGTGTTTCCAAGTTATGCTTATTGATGAATGATGGAAGTACTGATAGGTGGACTCATATTTATATACACATGTGTATATATGTGTGTGTATATATATACACACACACACACACACATACACCGGTCATTGTGAAAATATCAGCGAAAGATGGGTGCATGTGTACCAGTAGGCAATTTTTACTTAAATCAATCAACAAAACGTACCTAAAAACAGTAGTAAAAAGTAGCTGAGAAATCAAGCATAAAAATCACACAATAGCCAGGAATCAAGTGGAATCGAATGGATGTGGATCAAGAATTGCCAAAGAAGGTAATGTCCTTCCCCTATATTTTCACCGCTGGGAAAAATGCAGATGTAGCACCAGTAGAGTGACCCAAACCAGTGCGGATCTGTAAGAGCTCTACTTTAGAAAGACAAATTCTGAGACAGTTTACAAAACCATTATTAGGAAAAGAGCCAAGTGTAAAGGTGTTTGAAGTTTATAATCAGTAGTAGAGTGTTGGGCACCCCAAAAGTCAGAGCTTTTTTTAAGCCTCAATGGGTCAGGCACTCTGCTAATAAGCACTTTTTATTGACTTCCTCATTGTCTTTGTAACAACTCCATGCACTACATACTATTAAATGTTTCCTTTTCATAAGTAAGGACATTGAGACAAAAAGATTTGGTAATTTATCCAAAGTCACCCAGCTAATAAACAGCTCAAGAGTGCAAGAAACTCATGCAGGCTAGGCCTGCGACCTGAACTCTTAACCAGTTGGCTCTCTGCCTAGAGAGCAGGACATACTGGTAAAGAGGTGATCCCGTACGACGTGTGTGCTTCACCATCTGGCAAACTTTGTGCTGAATATCAGAGAAGAATCTTTTATACAGGTTTAGTCCATGTTACTAAGTATAGTCTCAATGGAATTCTTAATTTCCTTACACACTTTTGCTTTTCACACTGAATTGGCTGTACTTAGAAACCAAAGCATGAAGTTAAGGTTAAAAGTCACTATGAAGATACGGCAATAGGGCACTGGCTGAGAGAGTCAGGTTTAGATTATAGTCTCTTCTCTGCCACTAAGTCACTGTGTGAATGTGGGCTAAATCCTTTGTCCTCAGGAAAACTGAAGCTTAATCATGTCTAAGGCCATATTAAATCCTGCAATGTGATGACCTGGACAAGCATTTTCAATGAATTAGTAACATTTACAATTACTTGCATCATTAGCTAATCTGACTTTCTATTTTTGCATATGACCTGTGCATATATATTTATGGTTCCCCCTTTGGATTTCAAAGTGAACATTAAAAAAATAGATCATGACAGGCATGCAAATGCCACGTACGATTTTCTTATCGTAGGACTCTCCACTGCTGTAGGTGGTGGCCAGCGTAGATGAACACTCTTCCAGGTACCAAGGTTTCTTTCCGCTTTCTGCTGTGCTGCTGATGGAGATGGTGTAGATGCTGTTGGTGTAGCCATCACAGGAGCAGTGGTCTTTGCTCCTTCCGCCATTTCCGGACGCCCAGACAAACACAGAGCCGAGGCCTCTCCGCCCCTGTACGCAAACAGAGAAAGCTAAATGACGGTCTGAAAAGATGACGATCACAGGCACTAAATGAAGAGGAGATCAGAATAACAGGGCAAAGTTGAATATCTGCAGAAGGGATGCGATGTTATTTAAATAAGCTGGGCTTAAGCTGCTTTTGAGTGGAGGTAAGAAGAGTTATTTTTATAAACTAAAACAGTCACCCAAGTAACAAGCACACCAATGATGACAATGATAATGGCTAATATCTATGGACTAAGCGTAATTCTAAATGCTTGACATGAAATGGACTGAATCTTTCAACAACCCTGTGAGATTGGTGCCATTTTTGTCCCCATTATGCAGATGAGAAATTGAGGTACAAGTGTAGAGAGGCTATGCATCTGTGTTGCATCACATAGTCAGTGGGCAGCAGAAGCAGGTACTGATCAGGTACTTACTTCTGGAACCTACCTCCCGTATGCATGGTGTGGACACTCATTACGAAGGGATGTTAATGGATGCCACCATAAATAAAGGTTTTCAAGATCGCATATGTTTGGGAACCCCTTAGTTATACAAAATTAAATAAGCTTCTTTATTGTAAAACCTCTAAGAGTCTTTAGTAAGTGAGTGATCACTGCAAAATTCTAAGAGCAGGATAGAGTCTAAAGTAATTTCCAAACGTATTTCATCATAGATACCTTCTTCAACCAGATCCATTAACTTTTTTTTATAATGCTAGGAGATGGAGTCACATTCTTTATGCCAAAACTTGGTAACTAAAAATCAAACAATTAAAAGACTTTCCTATGGTCCTAAATAATCAAAGGATAGAAGCAAAGTAGAACACAGACTTACAAAATATACTGACTAGTTCTCTAAGAGAAGGTCTTCAGAAGAAAGCAGAGAAATAAGCCAAAGTGAAGAGTATTTCTGGGAATAGTTATAGATGAATCCTTAAGAAATTTTACCATTTTAAAGCTAGAAGGCATGTTGGAGGATATCTAGGCCAAATCTATCATTTTGTAATTAGGAAGTAAAAACCAAAGCCACATAGTTGGTGATTGCTGAGCCTCTTTCTTCCCTCCAGGCCCTAACTTTCTGGTCATAGGTGGAAGGAAAAGTGTTTGGGATGCGTCTTAGAATTTCTGGAAAAAGAGACAAACAAAAAGAGACAACAAAGAATCTAGGGTATCCATGATAAACTCTCCCTGGCCTTGAATCTCGAAGAAACAGAATGAATATTTATGATATGATTTGATGGACGTGAACACAGATTTCCTTTTGTCCTTCAACTTGGAAAAATGCAATATGATTACATAGGAACAGGAAAAATTCATGGAGAGAGGCAAGTATGACCTTCCAGTTGCTGTGACTATAAATAGCTGGGCCTGGTTTACCGCCCTCCCCATCTTCCCATCAGAATATTCATGAAACACAAAGGACACAAAAATCACGAAGCCATCACAAACTAAGAATTTTGTTTAATTCTTTGTCAATCTCTAGGAGGAATTATGCCTCACTGTGGTATGGGTGGTCAGACTGAGAAACCTTGGTGACTGACTCATATCTAGGCCTCAGAGACAAAATGACATAGCCAGAGAAAGAAGAATGTTCCAATCTATCATCGATACATCCCTCCATACATCCCCTAATCAGACACTGAGAGGCTATGTTTTGGGCAAAAAGCACGGTCACAGTGGGCCTTACCTGACAGGTGAACAGAACATGAGAGATGGCTCACCCACCTGGTTTAAACAGCATCATAACAGATGATAAAGAACCGCAAAGCAATGAAAAAACACAAATAGTACAATCACATGTGTATATCTATGCAAAGTCATGACTGTGTGCCTATGTCTAAAATTCAATTAAAAGATCTTTAAAAAGTAATTTGATTTTAGAGAATATTTAATAAAATATTCAGGAAGTTCTTTTGTGTTCATGACGTAGTTACAAATGTAGGATGTGAAGCGATAAAGTATGATCTCAGTTTAGGAAAAAAGCGTGTGTGTATGTGTGTGTGTATACAAAGAAGTCTATGTGTATAAAGTTAGACACGTAAAGCCTCCATAAAATGACAACATAATAGACATCCTGTTTGGTTAAGTTTAAGAAAGATTTTTATTTTCTTTTTTATATCAACCTCTTCTGACCATGTACTACTTATAAAAGTAGAAACAAACACGTTAATCCTCTATTAAGAGGGAAAATACAAGGCCAATTCTTAAGAGATAATTTTTTATGTTACGATCAAAAGAGGTTTTTACCCATAGAAGGTCCACTGTGTTCTAAAAACAACACAGCCTAACATTTCTAGAAACTTGCTACATGCCAAGCACTACGCAAACATTATTCTGCACAATCCAAGCCCATATCCTCATCCTTTTACAGATGAGCAAACTGGGTCTTAGAAATGCTCACTAATGCCAGAACCAGACTGAAATTTCTAAGTGCCAAAGTCTGAGCTATCAGTCCTTACAACAACAGCTTCTTTTGGGCAAAAAGAGGGCTAGAGGTTATTGTATTGTTTTCAGCTAAATCTCCTGTGCTTTCGTTGAAACTTGGTATTAGGATCTAAGAGCAGACCAAGTTCTTTCCAGATTTGGTAAGAGAATTAGAGCTGATACCGAATCAGAACCAGAGAGGGGCTCCCCCTCAGAAGTATGAACACACGTCATTCTATTCTGGCAGCACCCACTGCTGACACTATTAAGGAGGACAATGACATTGCCTAGGGGTCCTCTGGGCTCTACTGGGTTGAGAGAGGATTAAGAGCATAGCGAGTCTCGCTACTGCCCTAAAAATATCCCTTCAAGACAGAGGCAATGTCCTTGTATTAAACACATAGTTTGAGGGAATTCTTTTACAACTGAGCATGGTGAAGAGAAATCCTAAAGGACAGTGTGGGGTCAACAACACTCCCAGGCCTGAGCTGCACAGGGAGATGGGAGTCATTGGAGTCGAGACAGGCGAACAGGAGTTGGTCAGGGTATACACTAACTCACTTTGGCCATGCAGGGAGGGGGACAGGTGAACACATACTGAGCCCTCAATCTCCTCCAGCGACCATCCTGTGTCTTGCCAGTAGACCCCACTGCTCAAACCCCACCAGAAGCCCATGAACCCGGGAGTCCACAGACAGAGGCCATAGAGAGCCGTGTTGCTATGCACAGAGCTCATGGAGAGAGATCTTAAGGGTTAAAGAGGAGACATTTAGAATAGTCCTTAAAGTGTGCTAAGGACTGAGTTGTGTTCCCCCCAATTCATATGTTGAAGCCTTAAAACTCAATGTGACTATATTTGGAGACAGAGTTTTTAATGAGACAATTAAGGTTAAATGAGGTCATAAATGCAGGGCTCTAATCCTATAGGACCGGTGTCCATATGAAAAGAGGAAGAGAAGAGCTCTCTCTCTTTCCTGGAGTGTGGGCACAGGGAGAAGTCCACACGAGGGCATAGCGAGAAGGGGGCTGTCTGCAAGCTGTGGAGAGAGGCTTCCCCAGGCTCCAGCTCTGCTCCCATCTTGATCTTAATCTTCCAGCCTCCCAACCTCTAGAACTTCAAGAAAATAAATTCTGTTGTTTAAGCCTCCCAGGCTGTGGTGTTTTGTTACGGCAGCCGGAGCTAACTAACACAAGGAGAGGAGGAGATAAACACGGCCTGCCCCCATTGGGTCCCGTGGCTCTGACACAGGACACACAGAGGCTGCTATCCACCAGGCACTCCGACCTCTATGCTCGTGCGTATGGTTTATGATTAAAGTTCCAGGAATAAACAGACTGAATTTGTGGGCCGACAATGCCATACAGACAGCTGCTAAAGATCCATGGGGTTAATGTGAAACAATTAACAATTCAAAGATTTATTTACTACAGATACATAGGGGGTTTTCATTAGTGTGAAACATCCAGAAACCAAAACACATGTGGAAAAAAAAATCTGGACATTTCTCCAACACACAGAGTAATTTAAGAATTACTGAAATAAAAAAAAAAATTAAAAACAAAACAAAACAAAACAAAAAAAAAAAGAATTAAATGCTAATGTGGGGTGGAGGGAGCAGGGAGGGTGGGCAAAGTACTAAAAAGAGAAAAGAATCTTGAGGCAAATATTTTCCCAATGTGTAGGAAATAGTGACATTTTTTAGCTTGGTGAATATTGTGACTACAGTTGGTTATTTAAATATGGCTTTGTATGGCACACACACACACACACACACACACACACACACAAATAAATCCCTTCAGCTTAACTGAGTGTTAAAAGTTAGTAAACTTAAGGTAAAATATATTATGAAATCTATGCAGGATCCATTTGACCAAACTGTAAATATTCCCTTTGTGCATTAAATGTGCATGTGTTTTTCCTCACATATGCCCTACAAAAATCAATTTATATTACCCCATAAGCATTATTATTAAAGGATAGAAAGGGAGTGGACTTTCTTGTGGCTCAGGAGGTCAGAAAAGGCCACTTTATGCTGGATTACCAATTAAATCACACACCCCGAGCTAGCTTTTGAGAGCTGTAGAGTATGATGAAACTAAATTTCTTTCTTTAAAACGGTGTGATTATTTTTTAGCCAGTGCAGTTAGGTTTTATTTGGTATTTTAATATTACTTTGTTCTCCTGCATTGCTTAGAAAATATTCTTAAAGGGCCATGAATAAATGGAAGGTATCTTGTGTTATAAAAAGGAGGAAGAAAGATAATAACATATATTAATATGTGGCTAGATACCATGCTGGACACTTTCATATATTATTAGTCAATTTAGAGAAACACCAGCAAGATATTATATTGTATTATATGGATTTGTACAGATTAGAAAACTGAGAAACATTAATATGCCCAGTATCATATTAATAGAATGTGGTGGAGACAAGCGGTAGAGACCTCAGATCTGACCAGATCCTACGTATCTCTATATTTCAACATGCAGAGACACAAGAAAACTACTTTAGAATAAGGAACTTTCATTTCTCTGTAAGCACAGCCTCAATACACAACTTACCAAAGCCCCTTGCCATTCCTCTCCCAACCTTTTTTGGCATTCCTCCTCTCAGTGAGAAGAGAGCACTGCCCTCTCCATAAGCTCTTTCCATATACCATGGTCACTCCATACTCCATAGTCCACGGATAAGGGGCTTCTAGGGATAAGGGAGAATGATGTAGAGAGACGGGAGTCCTACCCCAAATGACTCAGTAGCTGAGATATGAAGACAGAACTTTTCATCTTTTTAAAGCTCAAGGACATTCTGACTAGTGTTTCCAAAATGAATCTTGTTCCTTCACAGAGCAGGGTTCATTGAAAGAAACAGATCTGGTGTAGAAACATAATGCAGAGGCAAAAAGAAAGAACATCTCAAAAACAAGAACAAAACAAGACCCTCTAAAAAACTATTACTTTTAAATTATTGTTTTTTGTAGCACTCACACAAACCATTTGTTTCAGAATGCTAAAATGTATTGCTTCTTGAAGCAATTTTAATAACTTTTTGAATCATTATCATCAACAGGATAAATGACTCACATGAACCATAAAGGTGACCTGAAAAGCAACCAGAAAAGAAATATAGTCGATAATTGAAAACAAATCAGGAGCAGATGGGCACTCCAGTCCCAGGGCCTTGGAGACTAGACTGGTATAGCTTGGTGGGAGAAAGCTCTCTTTGGGATGCACACAGAGAACGTAGCCATGGTACAGATGCAATAAGATATTTTGGGGATGAGCTTACTAATGCCTGAGACTTGTTTCTTTAATTAGTTCATTTGAGTAAGATGGGGGCTGAGGATAGGGAAACTGATTATACAAAACTGAAGTAGACCCAGGGTATAAAGTGAGCCATTCCCCCCCAAAAAACCCAAGGGACTTAAATGAGACGGATATGAGATGTTTTGTCCAGTGCAAAGAGTATACAGATTTCACCTGATTCTGCTTCTACTTTCAGAATATTTCACTGTTGTGCTCTCAGAATAACTAAGATAAATGGAGGAACTACTTTCTATATTTTGACACCAAACTGTCATTCATTATGGTTTATTTACTTGGTGATTTGAGTGTAGCAAACAGTTCAGTAATTCCACTTGTTTCCAAACAAAAATTATTGAATTGAAAATGCTCACCAATGGAAAGCAACGGCTCCCCAAAGATGATTTCAACAGCTAGACAACAACCTGAGTGTCCTTCACACCAACACCTACTGGCCAGGGCCTTCCTCAGCCCCGTTCCTGCCCCTGCTAGTGGTCTCAATGTTTACGCATCTTCTTTAGAGTGTCTGCTGCCAGAGCCGCCCATGTGGTTAGACCGGGAGGAAAGACTGTGTAACTGTCCACAGACTGACTTCCAAAAACCACTCTATGGGAGTCTTCACCACTCTCATTCTATGCTACTCAGCCTGCTAAAGGATGGCTGATGAGAAAGATGGAAAATACAAATGCAGTTATTTTCTACTTCTCTAGGGGGAAAAATGGGACAAAGAGGGTTTTTCATGATAGTAACCTATTTCTCCTCATTTCTGTCTTCCTGCCATTTCTCATGTGACATGACTTTATTCCTTCCTCATCCTCCCCATCTCAATCTCATCCGTCTTCTCAGCTCCACACCAGGTACTCTGTATTCCAATTTCCTATATACAACAGGCCACTAGGCCAAGTATATGAAGTAATTTTTTTATGTTCCTTTGACTTTTTAATAACACACTGAAAATATTGGATACTGTTATTAGCAACCATATTAATTTTACCATTCACAAATGAAAATCCATTTTATATGCTTCCTGAGCATACCGAATGCAGTCGACTTCACTTTTAAAAGAATAGAGAACCCAATAATGATTATAGGAATGGCTGTTGGTGACAACAGCTGTGAGCATTTTGGTAAAATAACAAAATTTGAAATGAATGCTATTGATAACCTACATTAGGGTATTTTCACAATATTGTTCATATTCTAGTCCATGAATGGACAGCATGTTGCATTGAATTCAGGGAACATAAAGGTGACTTTTGGTCAGTTTTCTAAACACTTGGAGATGGTGAGTAAAGTAGTCAAAGACCAGTGTAAAGAATAATAATTAATCAGTGATACAAATACAGAACTTCCCTACACTCAGGTTCCCGATAATCAGCAAATTTTATATTTATTGTGTGAATAGAAAGAAAAAAATTGAGCCACTTATCCATCATATCTGCTGGAATATAAATTCAGTAGAGCATCAACTCACTAAGGGCTTAATAGAATCAATCTCATTATCAGAGATGCCCTTTCTTCAGAAGGGTTGACACTGAGGGCTCACCCATTTAACAAAGCTTCTTAACTTATCAAAAAAGTGCACAAGTGTGACCCTTGGCTCCTGACAGCAGCTATCACAACGCTGTAGAGTTTTCTTTTGACTTTGTTTATCTTTATAGCATAACCAGAAGAAAATCAGTCTTTCATGGAGAAAGGGTAGTAGAATACCTATGAAGAAATAAAAACTGGGTGTGTATGCTTTCAAGCAAATAATTTTATTTTGATTAATCTTTAGCTATTCTGTATATTCAGGAAATTCAAATAATAAAAATTTGGAGCTGAATAATGTACTACAGATGTTATGTAAAGCTGGACACATCAGAGGTTCATTCAGTGAAATGTTAAATTTCTACATAAGGAACCTAAGGAAATGAAGTTAGCAGAGCCAATTAGAGGCAGGGCTGGGACTGAAATGTGCCCAGTCTTGCCCTGTCCAATGTGCACCTCCATTGACCAGTAGTGACACTGGATGTTCCTAAAAATACTGAACAACACAGTTTAGGAAAATATACTTAACAATAGTGAATTAGAGAAAAATTTACATAACAAAACAATCTCCCCTTCTGCCTTATTTCATTTGCTAAATCAACAATTCCCAAATAATTGTCTGTTTTTAACATTCTCCCTATGTCAAGTCATATCCCTCAATCTCTTGATTTTCTTTAGACTTCATTTTCCTCATCTGACTCACAGAAGCCTCAGCAAGACTCAGGTTAATAGTTACTTCTGGTCACTTCCACAGTCCTCCATGCTTTGAGCCCCACACAGGCTGTTTTCTCAGGGCATGGGAACTGCTAACGCTGGCTGGAAGGAAGGAGGAGCATGCAGACTAGGTTTCTCAATTCCTCATTCCAAGCAGCTGAAGAAGTAAATGTGTATCTCACATGCTCTCTGAAATAATCACAATCAATAATGAATAGCACCAACACAGCTGTTCTGGGTGCACCTGCCAACCCAGCATACTCATATTTTGGAGAAGAAAAGTCATTCTCACACCTGCCAAAAGTTCCTACATCTTGGATCATCACAGAGCAAAGGCAAAACTATGCTCAGACTTTCAGCAGAGCCAGGTTTAGAAAACTGAGACAGACATTTCCAGTATTCACGTTAATTACCGCTGTTGAAAATGCTTAGAAATATACCATCACCTTGATATGTATATTGAAGAGATAACATTTGAAAAATTATTTTCACAGAGAATAAAAACATTTATTATCAACAGGGGCATGAAAGGAATTTACTGTAAATGTTTGGAAAGGCACTTAGAAAGCAGGATAGAGGGATATTCCTGCAATAAAGAAAAGCTCATACTTTTCTTTAAGTTAGCTCTAGAATACAAAATTCCTCACTGTGAACTGGTTCCAAGTGCCAGCTCAACTCTGAAGGGGTAAGCAAGCTGCCCCTCTCTAAAGCCCAGCATGGGGCTTGAAGGGTATCAGGCCTCTACTACATGAAGTAGTAACCTTGACCTTACAAGGAGTAGCTCCTAACATTTCTGAAACAGAGAAAATCAGCCCTCTACATTTTATACCCATAAACACAATCCTGTCTTAAAACAAATTCTACTTTAGAAAAAAATTACAGTTAGGTTCATAATATATACACGACTCTGTGGTGACTATTCCAGGGTCCTTACAGACGCATCCAATGCGGCCCTTCCTCCGAAAAGGAGCCTAGCCCCTGGGCTGCATACTGCATTTGGGCGATCTCATTCAGCCTTCGTAATGGCAACATAAAGCAAATTTTATCACCGCCTTTTCTCAGGGAAATGGAAGCTCTGATAACTTGTCTCAGGTCGAATAGCTAGAGAGTAACCAAACTGAGCAAGGCCAGCACTCTCTGCACCATCCCGGGGCTCATCCAAGGATGAAGAGAAAGAGAACAGACCATATAGTGAAGTTCGGGATGTGCCAAGTCAGTTGCCTGGATAGTAAGTTCTCTGGGAATTCGGAGAAGAGAGAGATCTTTGTTGTAGTTTTTGCTTTTGTGACCACAACTCAGCTACTGTTGACTGAGAGCTGAGTGTGCACAGATGGGTACATGACTCACTAAACAAGAGCACATATTGCACCCAGCATGGTGGTAGAGAGCACCACAGTCATGCTTCTTACTGGCCATGTCACCTAACTTTGTCAAGACTTAGTTTACAAATAAATAAAGTGGGTGAACCTGTGAGGAATAGCCCAATGCCTAATTCAATTGGCTATCAGAGTTAGCCAGCGAGGAATGTAGGCTCAAGTTAAGTGAGAAAAAGATCTGCTGTAGAAGCCATATGTACTTTCAAATCATTTGATATTATCAACCCAGTTCAACTGATCCTTGTTGATTACATAGTGGCCATTTTTTTTCCAATTACTGCCATGTTATGTTGAAGGAAATTTATCTGTCTGTTCTCCCCATCAGCTTTCCCTCAAATCTATGGTTCGAATCACAGCAAGTCAGGAGTGGAATGGACCTTTACTTGATCCAATTCAATCCCTCCATGATTCTGAATCTTCCCTTAACAGGGACCACCCAGCCTATACTAGAACACGCCAGTGAGAAGGAACTCACTTACCCCCCAGGTAGCCCAGCAGTTACTATAAAGACAACAGAACAAACCCAAAGAAAAAAAAGACTGTTACTGATATTTGGTTAATCCAGGAGTATTAATAGAAGAGTCTAACAGAGGGATTTAGAATGGGATCCACAAAGGCTAATTTAAATTATTCACTAAGGAATCTCTGAACTAAAACTGAAAACAAAGTGACAAATAAATCTTTGAAATTTGCACCTACACAAGGCTAGAACAGATTTGTGCTCTTTCCCACAAAAATGTACCACAATTCACATTAACATACTCATCTAAATTTGATACTTGGGTATCAGATAACTTTGTGACAATCATATAATGTGAAACCACATATGTGTTTATGAAAGATACACACTTCTTTGTTTCCAAAATAGATCCTATTATAATGGGTACACTTGGCAAGCCACTTCTTAGCTTTGTTACTGTTACTAAATACACAGAGTTTCACCAGGATAAAGTTAAATCCTGAGGGAAGATTTTTAAAGTAAATCCCAGTTAAAGTTAATTTTCATTAAGTGGAACCAATTTTTAAATAAGCTCCCTTCTCTGTCTTTGCCTAACCATATATCATTCCAAAGTTTTACAACATTTGCCAACTAATTTAACAGCAATCTGTCATTTATTAAAATGCAAACTGGTACCAATCCTGTTACAGCTGGATGTATATCAGATAAAAACATATCCCTCCTGGGTGGAATCAGTTAATTTTATCGTGATTATTATTACTGCTTTTATTATATAAGCTCATTATACCTCTTCTCTCCCTTCCTGGTGAACATATGCCTTTAATTAAAGGGCGGAGAATATGTGTGTGTGCACACGTGTGTATGTAAGAGCAATGTATGACTGTACAGCAACCTTGTGCTGTCAGCAAATACTTCTAGTATCCAGTTTCAAAACCTGGTGAATTGAAAAGGCAGTTGATGATGGGAAGGCAAAATAATAATCATGGTCCTCATAAGAGATTGAACAGTCAGACATATGCCAATAAATGTTCATCAAATGTCTCGGTTTCCATCTGGACCCCTGAAAACAGCAGAATGAGAATGGGATAAGGGCCACTGCTCCAACAGGGAGATTAAGGGCCAATGATTCTGATTTCATTTTCTTTTCTTGCCCATCCTTGACAGTGGCTCTGTTCTGTTGTAAATTCATGCTTTAACTGGTATTTCAAAACCCAAAAAAGCTCCAAAGGGGAAAAAAAAAGAAAAGACCTGGACTTGAAAGTACATTTGTAGATAAAACGACAAAGCAAACTTCATGAGTGGTGTCCCTAACAGATCTACAATGAACTGCATGATTTCTCCAGACAAAAAGACTAAGACAAATGCCAAACCAGTGCCTGGCATATAGTGCATACTTAAGAAATATTTCCTTAGTAAAATAATAAGGGAAGTACTGGTAACCTTAATATAGGCCTTTCTGACTACAGAAAAGATTCAATTTCAAGTTTTTTGCTCTTTTTCTAAAGAATGTTATTAAACACACTTGTCAGGAAATTGTGAAATGCTGTCAATGCATTAGACACCTGCTGATGAATATCAATTGCACCAGGTCTTATTAAAGTTTAATAATCCAAATGGGGCAAAGAAGATGATTCCAAGGCAACTAGACTGCAGTGAAGTTTTGTTATTGTGTGCTGCTTTTTCTGCCCTAGCTTACCTGAGTCTGTAAACTGAAGGGACTTTGGGAGTTTGCTTGCACTTTACTTAGAACATTTATTCATCACTATACAGTGAGTTCCCCAAAGACAAGGGCTAGGTGTTATTCACGTTTCCCTCCCACTTAGCAAAGTGCCTGGAATATTATAACCACCCAGTGAATGTTCTCTGAATGTAATCAGGAATAGACGACGGAATAAAGAATCTATAAACGAAAACTTCAGGCTCCTAGCTTCTTATTTTGACAACAAACCTGGGGTCACCTATATGGGAAACATTGTCAACTGACTCACTTGTTTTATAAAATCATTTTCCTATCTAGGACGGACTGTGAAGATAAGCCAAGAATGTTCCAGGAGGGAGCTCTTTGCCGGTCACACCAGGAAGCCAGAGCAAAGGCTCACCATGGCAAATGGAACCATGTCAGTATGAATGAGAGAAACTTTTAAACTGTCCTTTCCTAAGATGACATGTAAAATTTCAATTCTGAGACCCCTGACAAAATCGCATGCTCTGCTAAGAAACTTAGAATGTTTTTTTTGTCACTCAGGGGGAGCCGTTGTGAGTTTTAAAGAGAAAAAAATTGGCAAGATTTGCACATACAAATATTTCTTTGACAGCAGGGTTCATGCAGAATTAAAAGTTGAAGCTTCAGCTGGGAAGTTTTGGAAGTATGCTCTGATAACAGAAGTCTGTAATAGACATGTCGGTTCTAATTGTAAGGACAAGAGGGTGGATTCCATATACTTCTAGGAAATAGTACTGGCAAGATTTATTAGATGACTGGGATGAGGAAAGAGAGAAATCACAGGTTTTAGAAAGGGACACTGGGTGAATAGTAGTGCCATCGACAAGAAAAGACATGCATGAATGGTGGTAAAAATTGACTTAACCACTAACATTCGAATATCCTGACTCCAAAGGTCTAATGAGTTTAGCTGAATATTCATAAAATACTTCCAGATTTTAAAATGAAATTACATTTAAAAGCAATTCAAAAATTCATAAAAAGAAAAGCTTCTACATGACTAAAGTTGAGAACCTTGATAAGTTAAATGCATCTCTTTGCCACAGGACTTCTCAGAGCCTTTAATGTGCTTTAAAAACTTCAAAGAAAGCATGTAAGTGGTGTTTCTCAAGTGTCTTTGACAGCAAACTCCTTCTATCTCCAACCCCTTTTGTTTAGTATTTCATTAAGTTTGTGATTTATGGAATACGCTTTAGAAAATATTCTCGTGGATATTTTCTCCCACTTACAAAAGCCATTCCTTAATAATAATCTCAAGATTATATAATTACCTTCCATAAAATCATTCAGCAATATGAAACTGATTAAACCCAGAGATTTAGAACAATCAAGACTTTTATGTATTTTACATGATTAATCAGAATTTTGTTTTTATTACCTTTGCCCATTTTCAGTGGTGATAATGATTAAGATTCATAACATAATTAGAGACTTTACATTGTTTTAGGAACTTTACTGAATATTTTACAGGCATTAATCACATAATCCTCACAACACTCCTATAAAGTAATTACTAGCATTTAGCTCCATTTTATAGAGAAAGAAACTAATCCTCAGAGAGGCTAATTAACTTGAAAAGTATTAGGACCCACATTTTCAACCAGAGAGCCTGAATTCAGAGTCTGGGCATTTTAACCACCATACTATAAACTGTATGTTTATGACTTATTTCTAGAATATTAAGCAGAACAATGCAAGTATGCAGCAAGTTGGCATGGAAGTCATTTATATATTCAGTCATTCTTTCTTCGCTAAACACCTGCTAAGTACCAGATACTGTTTTGGGTACTTGAGATACAGTAGAACAAGCAGTAGCTAAACTCTGGGTCTTTAGGGAGGAGATAACCAATAAGATAAGTGGATAAAATAAATAGAAGGAGTGACAATAATTGCAAAGAAGGGGTTCTGAAGGGTTGTAGTGTGCGTGTGTTATACTGAGCATAGGAAGAACAAGGCACGGCTTCTTTTTTTTTTTT
>VBSM01003204.1:62502009-62512867 GCA_008086735.1 Cheirogaleus medius | reverse complement strand
AGGGCAAGGATGAACAATGGTTTCAAGGAATTTCATTCTAAAGGGAAAAAAGAAAAATGAGGCAGTATTAGGAAGGAGATAAGACAAGAGAGGGTGTTTCCTTTCATTCTCGTAAGACAGGAGGATTAACGGAATGAATATATATTGATGGAAATAATAGAGTTGAAAGAAAAATGTTAATAAAAGAAAAAAGAATGGCTTGAGACAGGCCTTCAATGGGGTAAGAAGGGATGGGGTCCAGTGAACAAATGGAGGAGGTAGGAAGTGAAAAATTAATTACAGTAGTAACAGGAGAAAAGTTGAGAGTATGTAGTCACAGATAAAAGTGGAAGGTTCGATATGCTAAGTAAAATAGAAATGACAGGTAACACAGTTTACTAGATTTCGTTGAGGCCCATATTCTGACTTCTTCAGCTGTGTTGACTTTCTGCTTTTCCTCTCTAAAATCACTACCTATCTTACGACATTATTATGAAGATTAAAAATTATCATCTATTTTAGGGCTTAGAAGAGTGACTATAGTATAATAGACTGGCCAAAATCTTAAATGTTGTTCATGCTGCTATTGTTATTATTATTACTAATTGTAGGCAGCCCACATTTTATAATTCCAATTCTTGCACTTAATTTTATAGCTCCTTAAAATAAAATAAAATGCATTCCTTAGGAGAAACAGCAAGTTGTCAACTGTGACATGGTTTGTTTAACACAGTTTCTTTAATGCAATTTTGGCACATTAATTCTAACAGGGCTATAAATTGAATTCATTCTGATTTTGTTAAAGTCTTTGGAAACAGTGTTACATTCTATTGAGCCAAATGCTTATCTTATAGTAAACAAACAGGGTGCATTTTGAAATCCAATATTTGCTACATTTTTTGATTAGCAAGCAGAAGGAATGGATGCAATCAATAGTTGGACTCCCTGAGCAAAATTTATTTATTTCCTCCATAAAAATCTTGCTTGATACTTAGGCTTGTCTCTGTTGCTGTCTGATCTCTTTGGTGGTTTTGAAGCTGCTGCCACCCTGGTCCAACACACCCCTGGACCACTTCAATCTTCCACCCTTGCCCATCCCTCACCCCACAGCCAGCCCACTGTTTACACAGCAGTGATCTTTTAAAACTGTGAATCAGGTCAGGCCATGACTCTGTTTAAAACCTCCAATGGCTTCCTATAACATAATAAAATGCAAACACCCTCGATGGTTTAGAAAGCCTTGCTGAGCTGGCCCCTGCCTATCCCTCCAAACCATCTCCCTCTGCCCTTTCTATTCCTGTTGCTTCCAAAGCCCAAATTAGCACTCTGTTCTGAGAATACACCAAAATCTTTCCCTACTTGGGGTTCCTTCTGCATAGAACATTCACCCCCTCCAAGTTCTTCAAATACCTGGCTTGTTATCATTTATGTCTCCATTCAAACATCACCTGCTCAAAGAGGACACCCTGCCCTCCCTGACTAAAGCAGTTCTGCTTTCCCTCAGCCATTAGTTTAATTTCATTCATTACTTTTATCCTCTGCTGAAACAATCTTGAATATTTCTTTGCTTGTTTGTCTCCCATCTTGTTGCTAGAAGGTAGGGACTTTTATGTATTACATAAAAAACTTAGCTATCTTTTTTACCTCTTTATCTACAGTGTATAGAATGTGGGAGCTCACTAAATTTAATAGGATGAATGCATAAATTCAAATCCCTGCATTTTTGTAGATGATGTAGTTAAAACCCCAAAAGGACAGAGTGACATTAGGCTGGTGCATAGGTTTTCGCTTAGATAACTGAAGGAGTTATTTCATCAGTCATTTATTTTTCATTCCTTAAATCACTCAGCTAATAAATTATGTATTTCTTTATTGTACTCTACAATCTAACTTTGCATAAAGTTTTTATCCAATTATTTTCTCTATATATGACATATGTATTATATAAAATATGTATTATATAAAAACATAAATTAGAATAATCTCAAAGATTATCAAATTTACTGTATCATTGGATCCTAAGAACACAGAAAGCAGTAAAAGGTTTCTTTTTCCCTGAAATACTATCTAATGTACTGCTTAAAAATATTAAATTATATATTCATAGATATTTAGAGAAATATCCTTTGGGAAAATATAAACTAAATTCAAGACTACGAACATGGATAACTGGAATGAATTTATATATCCAGAGGTTATCTCACTGAAATTAAAGATGTGCTTTTAGGGGCAAATGAAATTGAAGGTATGTAAAGACATAGGAAGAACAAAATAAATTACAGAGCTCAGAAAGTCTATGTTGACTTGAACCATACTATTTTTAATCTACCCCAACAGGTAACTCAATGGAATCATCTAGAACTCTGCAGTGTGGAAATGGTATAGGAGAGAAGGATGAGGTATTAAGGACAAATATAAACCATTTTTTGGAAGGACACAATCTTACCTCTGAAAAAAAAAATTAAGTGCATTTATTATAATTTAGGCATTGTGCTAATTACTTTATATGCATTGTCATCTCATTTAACACTTATAACATCTCTGTGTGGACTCTTTTCACCCCACCTTAGATGAGAAAATGGAACAGAGTGGTACCTTGATCTATATATGGTCAGAGAGAAGTAAATGATGGATACTAGACTCAACCCTAGCCCAGCCCGAAAGCCTATTAAACAAGTGAAAATGCTGTTCTGTTGACCTTATCACATCTAAATAGGTCACCACTGTTTTTCCATATTTAGATGTGCAATGTTAGGAACCCTAAAATAATTTGTCCTTTTTAGAAGTTATTTCTTTTGTTACTACCTCAACTCTAGATGGTTTGTTTTAAAACTGAGCTTCTTTTTTTACAGGTTAAAACCTTGAAAGATCTTCAATGGAATGTTGAAAAAATATGGTATCTCTATACTTCAAACATTTTGAAACAAATAAAACTGATGAGTTCTGTCTGGAAGGACCCTGGAAGGACCTCCATGGTAGACTGGTGAATGCAGCAATGTGGAGGGGTATATGATCACGTTTGGCATGTTAATGTGCACAAGACTATGGAAAGATGTGGTCTATATTCTTAACAATGGTTACCTGGTTGGGTGGAGAAAATCTATTGTTAATTTCATCTTTATACATCTGTGTGTATGATCTGTTACAATAAGCATAGGTTACTTTTGTAATTAATAATGATTACAGAGTAAATTTTTTCTAAATTAACTTATTTCTAAATATAATCTTCCTATGTGTTTAAGTAGCTTTCTCAGATGATTTTTTTCTAATCTTGACCATTTTTTACTCTTCTTTCAACCAAAGTACCATATTTTCTTATTTGTTTTACACACTAAGCTTCCAGTTAAGATTTTCATTGAGCAAAAGATTCTTTAGCAAAAATAAATTTGAAAATCATTGGTTCATGTCATCTGATTCAGTGACAGACCTGTTAGTCTATTGGTAAAACCAGCTATTGGCTATTAGGCTTTCCACAAATGTATATGTACATTCATGACGCTATGTGCATTACTAATCTAAGTATTTTTATATTAATGAGAAGTTTCAGATTGATTTTTATTATAATAACCATAGATATACAATTTGAGATTAAATGTGAAATTAGCTTGGTTTACTTAATTTGAATGATTGGTCTATTGATGGCATAGAGAGAGAGAATAGTAATTTGTAGTCCATGGTTTTGGTAATGAAATCACCAGATTACATGGAGTACATTCATTTGGTGTTAAGGCACCTTGAAAGGAAACTTCTAGGCAATGAGTTAAAACATTATCCTATGGTTTAAATGGGCTGTAATGTAGCTGAAAATTGGACAGAGTTAGAAAAGTGAATGTCTTAATCAAATCTGAGCTATCATTTAGTTAGGAAGGGCTACAGAACATGTATATAATTTTCCTTCCAGTCAACTTCAGAATAATCAGTAGATGGCTTAGATCATTCTTCCATTAAAACCCTAACACCAATTGCACAAAAATATGGGAGAATGATTATTATTTTTATTCCAACTACAATGTTACATTAATCAAATGAATGCATTCTACTGTTTCAAATTTGGGCTGAATATATAGCAGCCCCTGTGGTTAGCATCATTTGTAGTAAATTAAATTTAATTCAACAAACTTTTATTGACTACTCACTAGAATTCAATGCACTGTCTAGGTTTTGCAAGGCCCATAAAGATGTGTAGAGCATAATTTCAGCTCTCTGAGAACTTAAAATTTAATGAGAAAGATACACTCAGAACTAACTCTGATATAAAGCACCAATAAGAATATAAAGCATAGGTAGGGACTGCTTACACCTAATTCTAGTTTGGGCAGGAAGAAAGCTTCTGGGAAGAAGTAAACTTTTAGCTGAGGTTTAAAGGTCAAATAGTATTTGGCCAATAATGCGAGGACTTGGGAATGGGGCACGGTGCCATTTGGAAGGAAAGCAGTAAATGCTGATGGACAGTAAGAAGGAGCACACTTACATTACAAGGAGTAAAAAGACGGCCTTAAATGAACATGATTAAATGTATGCTTTAAATCACCCTGAAGCCCATTCACAAGTAAGGAAGAGGAAGATATATTACTTCTGGAGGAGGTCTCCCCTTTTTGTGACTATAAAAATTACCACCTTTGTTTTTTATTTAACTTAAATAAGGCAGGATTTCTTAAGATCTGTAACGTGAAACAGACATTTTATTACATTAGGTTATGTGGTCAGTTTTGGGGGAAGAACGGTCAATTTTTTTTTAGTGAAATCAAGGAAAATATTGATCGGTTAAGCTATCTAGTTAGAGAGATTGGAAGCCAGTATGAAAATACTGTCCTGGGACAGAGGTGAGACGGGGGAGGGACTTATAAAAGGGAGAGGCCCGGAAGAGCACTACTGGATGAGCTATCAACACCACCTATAGAGTGTCGATATCTCCAATCTCTGAGTCCCAAGAACTGACTACTCTGAATGCAAGATTAACATACTAATTAACATATTTTCCTTGAACTAATCTAATCATCTAAATATACCTCTGTTCTCTTCAGAGGAAACTCTCTAGCTCTTAGTTCACTGGCAGAAGAGAAATAACTCACGAACCCACATGTCAACACCTTTTGCCATGAGCCTTTCTGCTCGCTCAGCCTAAGAGCTCCACCCACCCCTCTAGACTGAAGGACAAGAAAAGGAAACTCACAGATTCTTACATATAAAATCTGTCACCCGTCAACACTGAATGAGCCTAAGTGCTATTAAAACCTACCATTCTCACACCGTTTTCAAAGGCTTGCCGGGTGAGCGGGGCTGGTCCATCCACAGTCTTGCCGTCGTCATCTGGGCCCCAGCTGGCGCTGTATATGTGCACGTGCTGGGGATTGAAGCTGACCGATTTTGCTTCCACCATGTCTGTGACGTCTCCGTCCAGCATTCGCACTCCTTCAAAACAGAAAGGAGAACTGGCTCATTACAGAGGCTTCACTATGTGACACTCAAATAAACCAGTTGTAGGATTTTGGGAGGAAAGAATAAATTATTAATCAACACTTAAGTGAGCATATTTTCCCCAGTAAAAGGATAATGCACACTTTGTGGGCTCTATCTTGGGGAGGAAGGAAATTACACTGCATGTAAAAAAGCAAAAGCAAAACTTTCTTAAAATCTTTTTTATCTATTATTTTCTTTTTCCAAAGTTTCAATCCCTATAATAGCTTGCACAAACTCCCTTCTCAACTCTCCCTGTGTGAGTACTTGACAGAGAGACCCTCAAGCAATCCCTCTTTCTTAAATTTCTTTTCATTGAATAACTTGTGTTCATAATTGGTATAAAACATTCTAACATCTTATAAAATTTGGAAAGCTGTCAAGTTAGGTTGGTCTCATTTCTTCCATATTTAATATTATCCACTAATCTGTAAGATTGATGTGAACTTAATATATTATTTTGCTAAGTTATTTATAAGTCAAATAATAAATAGGCAAGCTCTCTGTGCATGTAACACTTCAAATAGTTCTCAAAGGGTTCAGCAATGTTTAGTCATTAATCTTCATTTAAGTATTTTCCCATCAGAAAGATAGGAATTTATTATTAATCTTATTTTACAAAATTAGACACTAAGATATTCAGAAATCAATTATATGCCAAATGCCAGGCTTTTCTTTTTTTACTTTTATTTTGGAAACTAGCAAAAGCAACAACAAAACATCTAATTGTTAAGTAAACATATCTCTCCTTCAGCTTAAACCAAATACCATCTGTGAGACATTGTATTATTTTAAAATTATGTCTTTACAGGCCAAATATAGTCCTTAGGAAAACCTTGTTATCCAGTAAGATTTCAAGATTTTATTGGTTATCAATAAATGAAGATTAATAAAACCACAAATCAGGCAGCTTTAGATACCATTTGGATTGAGGTGGGAATACTGGTGTAAAACCAAAATATTCTTGAAAAAACTGTGCCTTCTTTGTGCTTTAAAAAAAAGTTTAACCTTTACCTACAAAACTTCAAAGAAAAATAGAAATAGTGAACAAAAAAACCCCTACATAATCAGTACTCAACAACTATTAACATTTTGTCACATTTTCTTAATCCAAAAATATAAATATTAGGTTGAATCACTTTAAATTCCATGACAGATATGACCTTTCATCCTTTAATTTTTTTTTTTTACAAAAAATATGAAAATAAGTCCCTACTGTCACCTAACACCCAGTCAACATTACATTTTTTTCCAAGTATCACTAAAGACATTGCATTTAGTTGTTATGTTTCTTGATTAGCTTTTCCTCTAGACTTTTGGATATTTAAAGGAGATGCATTTTAACAGGTGATGTGAAGAACGAAGGCCGTGAGCAAGTCCCATTAAAAATTGTGGAATGGAAATTATACTTAGAAAGTGTGCCAGTGGTTTGTTTTATGGGACTAGAAAACGCAGCACAATGTTCTGCATGTACCAGGTCCTGAGTAATCACTGGTTTATTATAATTTAATAGGAATATTCAAATTTCACCTGCATGTTTTTAGCAAAGAAATATGAACTACCTTATTTTCTGTTTAAAAGCATAACATGAAACTACTTTATTGGTACAATGAGGTCTGATATAAATACTATAATTGCCCAGGATAATCTCACCAGTGTGTCTAAATGCCAACATGAGACTAAGACATGACACCTGAATTTAGTTTCTATGTCATGCAATTTATGTGAAATCCATGAAAAAAATGCTTGCTAAATCACACCTAGAGGGTACTATTAATTTTCTGTTCAAAAATTCACAGAAAAGAATTTCATTTGGTCACATTTAAAGATAAAAGTCTGCTAATTTTTCCTCATTTAACTCCAAGCTTTCATGCCTTGGGTCTAGGGGTTAAATTTATAATTCAGAATGTTCTTGTTTCAGAACATTTTGAGTCATTGCTATACATTCATTTATTTGACCTTTTTTTTTTTTTTTTTTTAACTAAGGTGCTGTTAAGCTAGGTCAGTGGTTTTTCTGTGAGTTCACAAGTTCATCCCCTCATTCCTCCAAGGTCAGTAGGAATGCTGGGTTTTTGTGGAGAGGGATGCTGAGGCTCTGGGCTGTGTGTCTGTGGATGTGAGAGACTGTGTCCTGGACCAGCAGCCCCTGATGGGATTCTCCTGGGAAGAGCAGGGGCCTCCAGAACCCTCATCATTCTTCAAGGAATGTCATCTTCATCTCCTTTCCTCAGCTTCTCCACCTGCATTCACTTTGACACACAGCAGATGCTCCCTGAGTAGAGCTAATTACTGGTCATTCACTCTAAGAATTCAGGGTGAAATAAAGGAAACAAAGAGGTCAAATGTACTGTCGACTGACACTCAAGGTAGTTTCAGAAAACCTTTTCTAAGCTCTGTTACTATATACTCTAAGTATTTCATGATACAGGACCTCTATATTTATATTCTTATCCTAGAAAGAACTGTCATTTTTATTTTTTAGTTCCAAATCTGCTTACCATTTGGAAACAAACAGTCCATTGGAAACAAGGAGGTCAGCCAGGTTCCAGAAGCCTCATTCGTCTTATGATACCTTTTAGCAGACCCCTAGGGAACACCTTCAGGCCAGGCATAGTAAAGTCGCTAGGCTCTACATAAAATCTACTATAATGTATAATGTTTCCTTCTCATTGTGTGTGGCTATGGCACCAGGCTGTTGCTTACAAAGATGATTACAAATGGGAAAGTTAGAGTTTGCTTTTATAAATGCTTGGATTTATACTGCTTTGGCTGGGTGCTTACAGTAAACATATGCATAGCTGAGTTTGTACATAGGTGTGCACATGTACAGATATCTGAATCATTCATGAAAACTGTATCACTACACTACGGGACTACGAAAGAAAATTTTACCATTTACCATTTTAATTACAATTAAAAGGAACTTTTTGTCAAGCCCAAGCAAAAGAAATAAAAGGAATTTCTGCTTTGAGGAAATTTCAAAATTCTTCTTTCCGCAGAGATATGGCCTGATGTTTATATTATTAGTTCTTTCTGACCCTGGCACCAATTATATAGTTTTGGTACAAATGTCAATGCTCATCTTCACTACTGGATAACCTTTTTTCAAGCCTGCAACACTTTAGGGGTACTGCTTTGGAAGTCTTTAACTAGTTTTATTCAAAGTCTTGAATAAAAGCTATATTTAACACGTATGTTAATATGGTCATTTTGCTGTCACCAGTGGTTGAACACTATTAGGGAAAGATATGCCTAATGGTTCATCTTTCATTTAACAAGGGTTCTGAAAGCCAGTTAGCGAAAGAGCTAACTGGCTCGTTTCTTTACCCACGTAAGTTTGTTTCCCATACCTCCGATCTTGGCGTTGAAAGCAATGCCAACTGTGCAGTGAGAGTTGTTTGCAGCGGCTGCCACTTCTCCAGCACAGCGGGTCCCATGCCTGCAGGCAAAACACACACACTTTCTAAAGCAAGACGCTCCATTCTCACAAACTCCACAGGTCATTGCCACCACTCAGGCTTCAAAGTGGTGAAGAAGGTATCCAGCTGTGGCATTTCTGGAACTTCCTTCCCAAGTAGCACTTTGTCCATGGCAAACATTCAGCACTTAATTATATTGTTTTGGATTATATTCTGAATATGTTTATTCTTGATATCTTCCTTTCCCAATCAGAAAATCTCCTTGAAGGCTAAAACCAATTGGTGTTTTGTGTACTCCAAACTTCTACTGAACCATCTGGGGACCACCAGCCACATGTGGCTATCAGGCACTTGAAATGTGGCTATCAGGCACTTGAAATGTGGCTGGTGCAACCCCATCTCAATGTTTAATTTTATTTAATTTTAATTAAATGTTAATAATGAATACACAATTCCATTATTAGAAAATTTGAGATGGGTATGAGAATCTGCTTTGTAAACTTGCAAATTTAAATGCAGATCAAGTATTTCCAAAGAAAATGCATCATCTAAAGCAACATGCACTGTAAACATACACTGGGTTTCAAAAATTTTATATGAAAAACTGAGAGAGTAAAATATCTCAATCATTGTTTTATATCATTACATGCGGAAATATTTTATCTAATAAACTATATTATCAACATCTGTATCACCAGTTTGTTTCACCTTTTCACTGTTTTTTTTAAACGTGGATACTAGTAAATTAAAAATTATTTTCTGAAAGGGATTCCTGTTATTTCTTGCCACAATAACTTTGTTCCTTGATCAGAAAAGTCTTTTAGCTGAACGGATTTCTAAGATCATCTTGTTATAAGGATGGCAAAGAAGTTTCAAGTATAAAGTACAATTTGCTTAGAAATGGTGCCCTAAAACAGTATGAGAAGAATATTTGCTTAGAAATGTTGACCTAAAACTGTATGTTGAGAAGAATTCTAAGGCATATTGGAGCCCAGAGAAAGAACACTAGGACTGATGACTAATGTGTGCCATGGTTTCAGAAGAGGGATGTGACAGTTATTACAGTGTATTTTACAGCATAGCTGGCTAAGACTACACTCATCACAGGGTTTTTCTGCCGTCTGTGCAACTATAAACAAGTTACTGCTTACAACTGATAGGCACACATGCAAGTTTACATCAAAGAGATATTACATACTGCTTTCTGTTACTTAGTAATGTCATGCTTATATTTCTATATAAATATTTACCTATACACTATTTTAAGGGTTCCTAATATATTGTGTAATTCTTTAAATGGTATATATACAAATATGTGTGCGGTGTGTGTGTGGATGTCTGTCTGTATGTATATACACACAGTATAAGCTCTTTAATAAGTCTTCTATTTCTGGAACTTAACCCAGTTGTTCATTAATGTTAACAAAGATATTAAGAACAACCTTGAGTATGTATATCATTTCATACCTTGGGACAAACTCCTAGAAGTAGAATTACTGGATCAAAGAATACAGAATATTTTGTCAAATTGTTAACAACACATGAAAGTAATATAACCAAGCCTCATAAAAACTGCAAGACTGAAAATATTACAATACAATAAAAGTTACAAAATACTAGTGAAAGAAATTAAAGAGAACACAAACAAATGGAAAGATATTCTATGCTCATGGATTGGAAGAATTAATAATAATATTCATATTACTCAAAGCGACCTATAGATTCAATGCAATCCCTATCAAAACACCAATGACATTCTTCACAGGAAAAAAAATCTTGAAATTTGTATGGAACCACAAAAGACCCCAAATAGCCAAAGCAATCCTAAGCAAAAAGAACAAAGGTGGAGGCATCACACTACCAGACTTTAAAATATATCACAAAGCTATAGTAACCAAAACAATATTGTACTGGCATAAAAACAAAGACCAGTGAAACAGAACAGAGAATGCAGAAATAAATTCATTCATATATATCCAACTCATTTTTTTTTTTTTTTTTTT
>VBSM01003204.1:62487306-62497786 GCA_008086735.1 Cheirogaleus medius | reverse complement strand
GCCACTGCGCCCAACCCTGTTACTAATTCTTAAAGAGTAGTAGTTATTTATTTATCCTCTTGTCCCACCTACTACCCAAGCTAAGAAAGTCAAATATGTCCTTTGTCTCCCTGTATGTAGATTTCTTGTTTTGTTTTTTTCTTCATATAGTTAAAGTACTGAAGATGGTGTCTCAGGGGTTTTGTTTTGTGCAGAATCCTCTCTCACCCCATTGGACCAAGGCCTTGTGTCCTGCCATCCCTGGCTTGTTAAAATACAGATCCAGGCTGCCTGGGATTGGTTGCTCATTCCATATATGCATGTGCCCACCTAGTCTTACAGTTCTCAGCTTTCTCAAAGAAATTCTCTTAGTGTCCCACCGGCTAAACCATGCACTAAAAAGTTCCTTAATATTTTCTCTGGAGTTTTAGATGTACTATACTGGGAGAGATATAATGGAATATTTATTCTACCATATTATTTTAAAAATGGAAGAACTAACTTGGTTCTGTATTCCTAAAATGTACAAAGCTCTGCACAGATTACATGCATCATTAATACACAGTGAATGCTCCTGAGTGAATAACAGAGTGACTATCTCCTCATAAAAAGGCTTCTTGTAAAGATTTCTGTACGTTACTCTACATCATAATATATGGACCATTTTTGGGCGAGAGTGAAATTACCTGAGCTGAACCCTCACTCTCTTGCTGATGCATATGCATTATATATCAGTTAAATAACACATTGCAGCTCACTGTAACTGAGGGTCCAACTGGCTGGCTCACCTACATTTAAATAGCCCACTCACTTCAGATGACCATAATCATTATCCCAGAAAAGTACCAGTCATCTTTTTTATTTTCATATCTTGGTTGGAATCAGTGTTTTGATATGGATATAGAACAGATCATAGAACAATAGATATTATCATGACCTCTTTGAAGTTCAAGTGCTTGAGCAAGATTCCATTTTTTCCTATCCCAAAGAACAAGGGTGGTCAGCAAGAAGTATGGTTATGATATCAGTTAAACATAAAAGTCACAAAAACAAAAGCCTGCATTTTTGATGTATTTTTGTTCAGAGGCCATAGAGTATGAGCATTTGAAATATTTTCAGCACAGGAAGAAAAGTTTAGTAGGTTTTAGTCCAGAAAGCAATATACTCATTATATTGTACTCTCACCTACATGCACCTAAGTATAAACTTTACTAGCTAATTCTCATGTAATAAATACTCATTGGAAAATTAGTCATTGGTTAAACCTTCTCGCATATGCTCACAATATTACAAAGACATAATTTCTGAGACTTCCAAAAGATAACTCAATTATGTAAATTTTCATGGATTTATAGATCAATGACTTAAAAGAAATGGGACATGATCTAAAATAAAACGAACATAGACAAGCTAAGAATGAAAAAATGCTTCATATTGCATCACTTCTCTGATTCTCTTAAAGATACTGTCATTGCTGTCAAATCCCCAGTAGATGTGAAACATTTTATTACATAATTTTTACCTCAATAAATCATTTTAGCTCTCGAAGAGCATTCTGACTTAAAATCATGCCAGTCTTTGTTCCATTGCTTTTTCTTACCAAGTTTTATCATCTACTCCATTACCTGTTCCTAACAATAAACCATTGTAAATAAAGGTCTACCGAAGTTTTATGTGGATTATCTTATTGAAAAGATGGAAAATCCGACAAGAGAGTGGCTGTAAATTAATTGCTACATATCATGAACACACACGTTAGGTGAAGGGAGTGTGGAACATGAATTCGTGGGGTGTGCTGTACCTTGCTAAGTGGCAAGACTCTGCCTAAACTCCTTGTTTTGCTTTTTCCTCTCATCACACTGCTCTGTGAATTTTTTTCTTCCATATGAGTTAGTGGGGGTGGAAATATTAACTTATTTGAGCTTTCACCACAAATCTGAAGACAAGATGTGAGTCAGCTCAATGAACTGGAGACTTGAGTACGCACACAAGAGGTCTCCTTTTACACTTCCTATTGCTTTGCTCGAACGTCAAAATTATACCTGTAGGGAAGCAAGCATTGGCAAGTGGAAAAAAGATGACTTTCTCTTTCATTTCTTTCTTGGAACAAACATCTTCAGGTGTTCACGGATTCTGTCTACTCTCATTGACGGGGGAATATCATTGCTATTCTCTTCTGATATCTAGTGTGCCTGTTCTTCCTTGCAGATTTTGCGTTTGTACGAACCCGAGTGAAAACCAGTGTATTTGAAAAGCCCTCTTAGAAGTGGAGTGGAGAGCCAGAGATAGGGAAATGCTCTGCAACATAGCATTCAAAATTGAAGTTCCTGACTGCCCATATCATGCATGACAACATTACCACCTCGTGTTTACATCACACTCTCCAATTCTCATAGTATTTTAAAATCATTTGATTCTCATATCAACTGTGAAGCAGACAAAACAGATATTATTTCTCTTATTTTACAAATGATAAAATTTGGTCAGATGGTAATTGGAAGGTACAAAATGTAGCAAGGTAAGGTCTAGACCAGGGTCTCCTGGGTCCCTGTATAATGACTTTCCACTATTTCAGCAGACTCACAGGGATCCATGTTCCTAATGCTTTGAATGATTGCCAAGATCTCATGACTTCTTTGCTGATACCCTACTTTTTGCCTCCTATTGATGCTGTGTGAGGTGACTTCATTCCTCTGTTAGCACTGATGACAGGACATTTGATAGTATATTTTAGAGAACCTCCATGATACATTATCCGACTGAATTAGAAGAAGGAAATAGCAAGAATCTTCTTAAAAATGAACGATTTATAAGCATGGAAAATAGCTGAAAATGGATTAACACTTTGTCTTCAGTGAAAAGCTTACCAAAGCTCAAGAAACATATTCAGGAAAAAAAAATTGAATTAAAATTTTTCAGAAGCAAAGAAAAAAAATTACATAGTTAATTTTGTTGTGATTAATTTTTGTGACTCAATTACAATAATAGCTTCTGAAGTAATCGCAATTACACAAAGTCCACGAGGTCTCAAAAACATTAAATTCTTTTATTATAGTAGGAAGAGAGTTAGGAAAACTTGTTCAAAATAAAAATAAACAGATACATAGAATAATACAAGATTAGGTTCAGAGAGCTTATGATAGCCGAATACTGAAAGAATCTTAGGCATAAACTCTCAAATTATGACAATTTTTACACTTAGCAGTAGACATTGTGAATTCTTCTTTTGGTTTTCAGGAATAGATGTTCATGATTTTAAGAATTTAATAAAAGTTAGCATTCATCAACTGCTCCACCATCTGACAGATATCATGTAGACAAGGAAAAAAATGAAAAGTATATTTTATGGTATTAAGTAATAATTGGTCGCTATTGTTAATTAGTATCAGATATGTCAAATGTAAATGACTAGTAAGTTTAAAAAAAGAATAATAATATTTCTTTTGGTAGGTTAAAAGTATTGTCAGTCTGAAATACATGCAAGTGCAGGCAGAAACTAGTGAAATCTGAATAAAATCTGAAGATTGCATTAATTGCCATGTCTTGGTTTTGATAGTGTACTGTAATTAGCTACATTGTTACCATTGGAGGAAAGTAGGTGGAGGGTACAAGGGACCTCTGTACTATTTTTGCGGCTTCCAGTGAGTTTACAATGATTTCCCCCAAAAATGTATTTAAAAAAATCATTGTAGGTCTGAAGAATTGCCAGTTATTTATAAGATCAGTTGTGATTCACAAAGAATATTTCAGTCAGAACACAAATAACATTGGCAATAAAATAATGCCAAAATAAATAAAACTCAAGTGGTCAATAAAGTGCTTTAAATGTGTTTTCTCACCCCTGCCACTTGGTCTCTTTCTTGTCCTCCCCATTCTAGACCTCTGACATCTCTTTTTCTCCTTCTACCTGCCCCAGCCTAAAAGAACAGCTTATTATTCATTGCTAACTGAAAGAACATAACAAATTATGCTAACACATGTCTAAATGAATGAATAAGTAGCTTGGTTTTTCAGAAAACCCATTTCTTCCACTCGCTTCAGTTGCTCTCTCAAATATAATGTTTTAAGGAACGAGGAAGAACAGGAAAAACCCAAGACAGGCAGGTATGTATGTATGTCCGCATGCCTATATCCTGATCAAGATAGGAACTACCTCCTTATTCATCTACCTTTCTTCCCACCCGAATCTTAGGGATCAACAGCAACAAGGCAGAGGGTATGAGAGATCCCTGTTGATGAAATATGCTAATCATGATGCTAGAACAGGACCCCTTTTCTTGGCTCTCAGGTTCATACTCCAAATTTACCCCTACCATCCTTTTTGGCTCTTCCTTTTGTTTTAAATGATTAGTTTTCCATGTTGTACTTGAGCTTGTTTCTATGAAAAAAAGATTGCCCATGTCTGTCTGTATTCCCTGGTGATTCCATGATGCTATTTCTTCCATACTGGGTCTATCATGACTCTAACGTTCTGCTCCTCAAGCTCTCTAACTTCTTTCAGAGGGTTTTGTTTGATCCTCTGATATTTATATCTACTACTTTTTACTCCATGTAGTCGAATCTTTGCGAACAGCCTGAGCTCATTTTCCACCATGAATGGAGGACGGAGCAATTGTCTCCTCTAACCCTTGACTATGAATCAACGGAAATTAGCCATTCTTGTTGATTCATCTTAGGCCTGTTCTCAGTGAGCTGGGAGTCAAGTGCTTTCTCTAAAAAAATCACAAATGTGGATCTGGAGGATCCAGTTCTTCCCTGGAATTGGAGGGGCCAACACGATGCCCTTTTTTTCCATTAGACATCTATCTGTTCTGCTAAGTACTACCTATAATCCCAGAAAAGTGACTCTCACACCCACTCATATAGCTCATTCCTCACAATCAATTTGTCACTTGGGAGGCAATGTTAGGACAGAGGAGAAACAGAAAATAGTCCTGGGACTGCTAATCACACTTGCTGAAGAAATACAACTGATACTGCTCTATACTAGAAAAACAGAAGAATTATCTCTGGTGTCCTACTGAGTTCTATGACTCTCACTGAATAATTGAACCTAAGACCACTGACAGGGGTGTTGCAAGACTTATGCAAATAATTACCAAGTATTGTGCTACATGCTAATCAAGGGTTATGTACAAGGTGTTATAAGAATTTCTGCTCCAGTTGTTCTGATTTGGGGTTGGTGCTTGTGAAAATGCTTGGTATGCAATCTAAACAACTTCCTCCTCCTTATACCTGAACTGATTTTTCTATAATTTCACATCATCATAATTAAAAGAAAATTTCGTAATTAGAACTCAGTAAAGCATGAAATATGAAGTGTTCACTGAGTCTATATGCTAAGAGACTGGGAAAGATCTATAAAGATAATGAAAGAAATAATGACCTGTATCAAATTATAATTTTGATTTTTGTGATCTATTTCTTTCTACATATATTTCTCTTCTCCAAATGTACACTGGAAACTACCATATATAAGTATTTCTGAAGTAGCAGAGTAAGAGACCAGGATGCTAGATTGTATCCTGAACAGACAGTATTTCAACTTTACCTATACTCTTGTATATAGATAAACTTCAATTTTATGATGATTAATATTATGACTTACTTAATTATACCTAATGAGACCACTCCCATGACCTGACTCATAATTAATTTACTTTTTTGAATCACTCATTCAACAATTATTGATTGAGTACCAATCATGTGCTAAAGAATGTAATAGTCACTAAGGATTTACTAGTGAGAAAAACAGGCATGTTATGATATACTTTCAATAAATTCTATTGGCCAAGAAATCCTGAATAATAGACAATAATTCACAAGTCTATGTTCATTTAATAGTAAAAGTATTTAATGGATCTGTTTCTACTTGTTTTTGTTAAAATATTTAGATAAAGATACCATTCAATATCTATAGACTGTAACATGGGCTAAAAATACTTGCTGTTTTGCTCAAAATCTGTTAATGATTGACTGATGGAGAAAGATGATACTATAAATGTTTGTCTTTGCTCTGCTTGAGACTGCTTCCAGATATGAGCAAACTGTCAAAACACTTCTGAAGACGTGCAAGGAGGGTCAAAAACAGGTGACTATTACATAATCCTATTTATCTGAAATACAAGTGAACAAATGGCACAGAATTCTGATCCAAGGGCTCTCTTGGTGTTACCAAGTTCTTTCTGCAATACGCTTCAGGGTTTCAGGGTTTAAGAAGTTGGGTGGTGCTTGGTCTCAGGGTTGCTTTGCACTCTGAGTAGGAGATCCTAAAGTACAGATCAGAAGCTCCCCCAAACCATTTATGTTCACAGAGCCACCACATCACCATTTCAACTTAGCTACGCCAAGCTACTGCCAGCCCTTCTGTTTACTGGACAGCTATTTCTGGTTCTCTTTACAGAGTTCATCACAGCCATTTCTGCACACATTGGGAGGTTATCTACATTGTGGAAGTACTAAACCAACAATTAAGGAATGCCTCCTTTCAAAACATGGAATTTATTATAATCTCTAATTATCAATTCAACATTTTAGCATATATTTTACTTAGAAATAATTTATGGGATGGGGTTTTATAATGATAGTATTTGCATGAGTTTTTGAACAGGAATTGGTAAATGTTTTCTGTAATGGGCCAAGTAGTAAATATTTTAGACTTTATAGGAATACATACAGTCTCTAACACATAGTATTTTTTATTTTTTTAACCCTCTAAAAACATAAAAACCATTCTCAGCTAGAGAGTCACTGGGCAGATCTGACCCACAGTCTATGGTCTGTCTGTCTCTGATTTCTAGGCATGAAGGGTAAACATGACCATAGTCTTTTACCAAGAAGTCTTCTACCAAGACTTGGTAGTCTTCTACCAAGATTTCTACCATAGTCTTCTACCAATGACTTCCCAAGAAGTCATTTACGTCTTCTTGGGAACCACAAAATATATGCTTCTACCTTTTCTGCCTCTACTTGCTATGATTTGATATTGATACTGAATGTTGTTTTACATAAATTAATTAGCCCAATAAATATAATGCGTCATATCCACTGAAATGATAATTTCCATTTGAAAGAATACTTAACACAATTTGTAATTTAGACATCAAATCAATGAAGGTAGTAAGGATCACTTATGTATTATTTGCCAGGTAGTTTCACCTAGGTTCTCATATTTAATTTTATTTGATCTCTCTAATAATCAAGCACTACATGTACTTTTATTCCTGCTTTATAGGTAAGGAAACTGAGATTCTTATGGGTTAAGTGACTTTGCAAAGGTAATACTGCCATCTTACTCTGAAAGAACCTAAAACCAGATCTCCTGACACCAAGTCCTCTAGTTTCCAGAACAGTTAACGCACACTATATTTAAGAAGAACATGCATACATCCTTAGTTAGGCACACACACACTGATCGGTGCCAGAACAAAGTACCAGTGATTTGAGATCCTTTCCTGATACAAATACAAAGAATCTGCTGCACCTTTGAAGCTGGTTGGATCACTGTCCACAGGTGGTTTTTAACAGGATGCCATGATTATTAGGTTTCCTAAGTGATAAAGTAAAAAAAAAAAAAAAAATTCAAGAATGATGTCACTGCTAATAAAATTAGTGCTGACTTGAGCACCCCTCCTTTCCGTGCCAGGACTTTATATCTCTGTGCAAACATAAAATGCAAACAAACAATACAAAGCAAATCAAGCAAATCAATTGCCTAATGAACTTTCAAAAGACATAAGATTTCATACAATGAAAGAAAATAATATTTGTGAACAGCTTCAATCCCACTAAAAGCCATGTGGAAAGAGGATTCAGGAGTGTGAGATCAGTAAAAATGGAAGAGAGAAAATCAAGAAGGATGGCAGCATGACAGTGGCTTTAAATGAAAATGATTTGTCAATAAAATGATTCCAAATGGCCCTTGGAAAAACCGATAAAGGTTTTTATAAACTGAGTCTGTTTATGACCCTACTAAAATTCAAATTTCATAATATTACAGAAAAACTACAACTTGAAACATGATTCATTTTTGTTTGATGTAAGAATGACTCTAGCTACATGCTCTGTTAGATAATAAAATACATGTATTTTCATAGTTTTGGTTTTATTGTTTCAAATAAAACAGCATTTGTAACATTTATTACAAGATTCTAGCCTCAATTTAAATAGATTCCTTTCCAATATTTTCTCCCCTCAACACTCATTTATGCCATTAACATGTCCCTCCTGTACTAACTTCTCCAAATCAGGCAGGTTGTGGACTAAGTAAGAGAATAAGGAATTTGCTTCCCTCTCATGAGAGATCAGAAATGGTGACAGGGGCTGAGTCACTGCTATGTCCAGAATTGGCTTGCTACCTTGACCTCAAGAGTATATTCCAAGTAAGTCCCTTTCCATATCCTAAATGCTTCTTTCTCAAGTCACAGGAAGGCACAAGCTGTTTATACCAAAATAGTTATCAAAGTGATATTCCCCCATGAATACAATGTGATAATAGAAAATGTCAGGCCCTGAATTGCAGGCTCAGCATCAGTAAGAGCTCCCTTGAAGTCCTCATGCAGTTTCCTAAATCTAGAAATACAGATCTTATTTCCTTGGTTGACACACTACTTGCTCTGGCTGGGTGTGAGATCACACTTAGAGACATGGGGCAGTCCATGGCTGGAAGCCACTATGTCTGGTTTTCTTCAATTAAGTTACACATTGGGACATGAAGAAACTCCTTTCTATCCCCCAAGAGGAAAAGTGTGTTCATGGAATGGTGCTGGGTGATACTTAAGAACTAGCTCCTTTTTGATCTAGTATCTAAACATCATAAAATATAAAAGAAAACATTTTGTCTTAATGCCACTGAAGTTTTATTTGAGCATTCATATTGATTCAACTATCCAGAGTCATAAAACAGAACAAAAGAAAACAACTGTATTAATGCTTAACCATTTTATGTTAAAGCATTTATTTATAGTAGTCTTCATTCTCCTTCCTATGGAATAGTTTCAGAAAATGTAGCAGTTATGAACAACCTCAGAAATGAAAAATCCTTATGGCAAATTAATTAACATTCTCTCAGAAGTGAGAATTTTTCCAATTCCCCCTACTCCTCCACACACAGACACACACAGACACACACACACAATTTTCCAACATTGTATTTTTCCCTAAAATCACAGATTATTAGAACCACCAAATAGTCTCCTTTTAACATCTAGACCACTTCAATGCCCATGAAAGGGACGGCAGGTGGAGAACCAGGAAGAGCATCACAGGCCAGTTAATAGCAATGAGGTAAGGAACTTTGTGAAGGGTGGAAAAGAGATTTAAATTGATTAGCCAGGAGAGACGCTGTTGGACTTTGCATGTGTCCGATAATCATCTGTCAATAGCTCAGACAATCATAAAACTGTGTCCTTTTCAAAGACAGAAAAGTGAAATGACTTGGCAATCCTTTTCTTTTCCTCTCTGCCACTTTAAAATGGAAGAATTCTGAATCCTTGCTGTTAACCAAATGGCATTTACAGCTCTCAGTTGGCATGGGGTAGCTGAGAATCTAAAACGAGGAATGCTTATTCCATTTCCATTTCCATGGAAACCAGTCACCAACTGGTAAAAACAAGGTAGATCAAATTTTTTTGTGTAAGAATGTTGAAATAATCACTGTTACAAAACTTTTCTCTTGCATCAGGATGGAGAGCGTAGCCTAATCTCAGGAACACACAGAGATGTCTATTTGGATAAACAATCCACCACTGCCTTATTGTTACAACTCTTCTTCAAAATCGCAATAATTATTGTATTCTCCTGAGTTTTCTTGAAACTTCTTTGAAGAATAGATTGCTATAAATCCAATAAATAAATTCCATAATAAAATGGGAAAATTTCAAACCCAAGAACTCCTTTCAAAATTTATGATCATGTTCATTGTCTACATCCTCTTAGCAAATGCATGGGAAAGAAAAGTGGTGATTTCCAGAGAAAGGGCAGACACAGTGATAAGTTTTTTGGAAGAGATCTGGAAGGAGTATTACATTTTTTGCAACTCTACTATGAATATCAGACTTTACAAAGACCAATTATTACAAAGCAGAGACATAGCTCTTAGATCCATTCAGCCTTCCTAAGACAATGTGAATGCCCCTCTGCCCCCACTTAAAAACAAACAAACAAAAACAGTTATCACTCCTACTGTTTGCGCATTTAAAATACAAATATTCTAAACTGGGTAGAAATAATTTCCCCCAAAGAAGTAACAGGATGAAAAATGTCAATAATTCATTTAACTTGGAGCTCTATTATTAGAGTTTCCTGATGACAATACCTCTAAGCTAGCTCTAATACTGTAAGTTGTAAAAGTGAGAACCAAATCAAAGACTCAATTCCCTTCAAAATAGCAACAAAGAAAATAAAGTACCTAAGAATATATTTAACTGAAGAGGTAAAAGACCTCTATAGGGAGAACTACGAAACACTGAAGAAGGAAATAGCAGAGGATGTAAACAGGTGG
>VBSM01003204.1:62423633-62487206 GCA_008086735.1 Cheirogaleus medius | reverse complement strand
ATGTCCTCGGCGGGCCGCATGTGGCCCGCGGGCTGTAGTTTGAGGACGCCTGCTAAACAGTCATGTTGTAAAGGCAAAAGGGTGGCAGGATTGAGAATGGACACAGTCTTTAGTAATAATTTATCCAGATTGGGATTTTCTCACTGGTAGACTAGCTTTATGGACAACGAGGGACTGGATGTGCAGTGATCACAGCAGTGGCACTGCCACCTGGGACTTCAGCCCAGGAGGCTCAGTTGCAGTCATCAAGAGGAAAAAGGTAAACATCTCAATATGCTTTTATGATTATACATGCTCATAGTGCCATTTGAAAGGTGTCTCCTGACAGCAGGAGATAAGAATATTAAGTAAGCCACTGAAATAATGGCCTCGATACAGGCCGTGGCTAAGCCCAAGCAGGTGGAAAATGGCAAGCCGGTGATAGACAGGCATGGACAGACAGCTGCAGAAACAGAACAACAGCTTCTCCTCCTACAGCAAGGATGTCAGCAAGCTCCACAGCAGCATGGCTGAGCTGCAGAAATCTGAAGAGGAGAAGGAAGGGACCTGGAAACCAAGGGAGGCAGACGAGGCTCAGATAGCCCTGTTGTTGACAGGACCCAGGAGCTCAGAGAGCCCTGGGCATTTCACAGTCTTGCTTCCAGTGGTCTGCACCTGGGTCTACTGCGCAATGTCCTGTGGTCACCCATGAACTTTGAGTGGAGCCTCAGTGGGAACCTGGTGAGACTTTACTCCAAGGAGCTGGACACAGTGGACTCAATGATCCCACAGGTCGTCAAGATGTGCACGGGCTCTCCCTCCATACAAAGCCATAATGGGCATGCTTTTGAATCAGAGATAACCCAGCAAGTAAGCAACATCCTGCATGTAGAATAAAAATTACGTACATTCTAAAATCTCTGCAGAAAAGTAGAATAGGGTACTGATGTTTGTTCCCTTCTGAATAAGGATATTTCTCAGAAGCAGGCCTAAGTTAAGCCCCTAAAAAATAGTTTATAAGAGACCCTTCTTTGCACCCCGAGGTAAGTATGGTTATATAAGCATGAGTGAAAAAAGCAGGGAAAGCCATATGGCAAATGAGTGGGTGGGGTACTAACCACTATGTATGAGTTTGCCTCTTCGGGTCTTCACCCCACTGGGAAACAAATAAGGGAAAGGGACCCTCTGAAGTGCCTCTAACTGCTCATGCCTCATTGAAATTGTCAGCAATGAAGACGTTGGGTCCATCATACCAGAGTAAAGAGGTGTCCCATAGAAAAAGAGAACCAAGTCCCCAGTGGAGGGGGCAGCCTTTAGGCGATATAAAGTAACTATTTAAGGAAAGGGAAACGGAATATGTTGATATTTTTTGCTCATCTTTCTTTGATTATTTGTTCTGTGTATAGGATAGAAAGACAACTGCTTAGTAAGGATTTCCCAGGGCTATTGCCCCTTCTGTTGATCTGTACTTGTATGTGTATTTGTCATCCTCAACCTTGTTCAGTGCTGTGTATAATTTCTGAACTTACAGAAGCTGGTATTTCAGATCACCTATAGAGTGCAACTAATAGCTCTGCACTCAGAGATCCTGCCTCTTTCTAGCCTAGCCCTGTATCAGACACTGTGTACAAGGTGACGGTCCATTTTACCTTGTCAGTCCTCACTGTTGTAGTTGTTGCTTACGACTTTTTTCCACCTGGTAATCTGCTTTTATAAATACACTGCCAAAGCTTTGTAATGGCATACACAAGTATAAACCTTTCATCTAAAACATCACCCCCATTTCAGCAGGAATTAGCTCGATGACTCCATCGCCCCTCCTCCCATAGATATGGAAGGGTAAAATTGACAGGGAAGAATATGTAACAGAGTAGTAACTCCTCCTCCCATAGATATGGAAGGGGAATATTGAGAGTGGGGAATATGTGACAGAGGGAATGAAGTGGAAAAAAATGGCAAAAATATTTTCTGTCTTTTTAAGACATGCTCCACTCCTTTTTGAGAACTAAAACCTGCATGCCTGCCTCAGGCCAGTGGTTGGGAGGGGCAGGGTAAGTCTTTTGTTATTTGTGCTAAAGGAGAAGGCCCAGCCCAGACCTGGTCAAGGGAGCACACTATTATCATGAGATTGTCTTCAGCAGAGATGGGATGATCAGAATCATCAACTGTAGTTGAACAGTAATTGCCTGAAGCTGAGAATCCATCCTTTAAAATCTCTATATTTCTGCTTATTATTAGGAGGATGACATTTCAGACAGGAGTCTCCATCCTCCTCCTTTGCTGGAAAAATAATAAAAATTCTTTTTCCTTCTCCACACACACACACAAAAAAGTTCATTTCAAACTTATTTCTGCCACCGGTTTAGATTCTTCACCCATAAAACTTAAATATTTTGCATTTTATGGTCTTTCTTCTTTCCCTGGTTTGCTCAAAAACTGAAAAGGGGCCAATTGTCCTGCCACAGAAAAGAGATGTAGCAATACTCAGCATCTAAGTAGGTTCAATGAGTATTATCATAATGCATATCGTGATAACACTGTATTTTTAGAATCTCCAAGTGTGGTAGGATAACAATAAACCATTTATTGAGTGCTTACTATTTACCAGTTTTCAACATGAACGAAGCATACTATTATCAGACAACTGTAAAAAAACAATTAGTTAAAACCAGAGTGTAATGTAGGAAGGATTAAGTGGTATGGCTAAAAAGATACAAATTCTTTGCATACACCTGAAGAGTTTAGACTTGGTCATAAGGGGTTTCAAGATAGAGGAAAAACACATTCAGATTTGGGTTTTAGATAAAGCAGAAACTCTAGTGACAATAAGAAATTTCTGGCTTTTTGTCTTTACAAAAAAGAAAAAACCAAAATGGCTAAATGAGAAGATGCCTTTCACTCCAAAGCTTAGAAGAAGCTCATTAATAACAAGGCACTGTCAGTCATTAGAGACATTGTCTCAATAATGATTGTTCCCTTTGATCACTCATTGTCCAAGACTTGGGTCAAATGCTACCACCTCCAGAAGTCTTCTCAATTTAACCTACAGCAATAACTCCTCTACACCCTCTTCCTATGGCTTGTAGCATTGGTTTACCATTGTTTGTTTTGTATAAAAAGAACTTTTTATAGCAAATATAATTCTAAGAAGAATTCTATCATGTAAAAAAGATTTTTTTTTTTTTCTTTTGAGACAGAGTCTCACTCTGTCACCCGGGCTAGAGTGCCCTGGAGTCAGCCTAGCTCACAGCAACTTCAAACTCCTGGGCTCAAGCAATCCTACTGCCTCGGCCTTCTGGGTAGCTGGGATTACAGGTATGCGCCACCATGCCCAGCTAATTTTTTCTATATATTTTTACTTGGCCAATTAATTTCCTTTTATTTTTAGTAGAGACGGGGTCTCGCTCTTGCTCAGGCTGGTCTCAAACTCCTGACCTTGAGCGATCCTCCTGCCTCGGCCTCCCAGAGTGCTAGGATTACAGGCGTGAGCCACTGCGCCCGTCCGTAAAAAAGATTTTAAAATAAACTTCTTAGAAGAGAAAATAAACTTCTTTGGTTGAGGAAGAAGGAGCTGTACCCATATACACAACCTCCGGAGCCACAGTTGGACAGCCTATGAGATCCATTAATCGACTATAAGGTTCCATGAAACTCTTCTGGAAAACCAGTGGTCTCCAAATCACATCCTGCTTAATGGTTTGTTTTAACTGCACTGAATTAGTTAAGTGATGGATCAAAATTAAATTTCTACATACTGTAAATATATCACTAGTTGATTTTTAAAGCATAACCAAAACACAGTGCTACGCTCCTACTAGGTATTCAAAAAGTCTTTTCTGAAGGAAACAATATATCAGAAAATAAGCACTAAATTCTCATAAATTAACTACAATTATTTCTGTGAATTAAACATTGTCTATTGCTTATAAACAGTATATTCAGAAAAAAGCACCTAGTATCCTGCTCCAAATTAGAGTTTATTATGTGATACAAGGATCATGAGTTTGGGCCGGGCGGGCACGGTGGCTCACGCCTGTAATCCTAGCACTCTGGGAGGCCGAGGCAGGTGGATCATTTGAGCTCAGGAGTTCAAGACCAGCCTGAGCAAGAGCGAGACCCCGTCTTTACTAAAAGTAGAAAGAAATTAGTTGGACAACTAAAAATATATAGAAAAAATTAGCTGGGCATGGTGGCACATACATGTAGTCCCAGCTACTGGGGAGGCTGAGGCAGAAGGATTGCTTGAGCCTGAGAATTTGAGGTTGCCGTGAGCTAGGTTGACACCATGGCATTCTAGCCTGGGCAACAGAGTGAGACTCTGTCTCAGAAAAAAAAAAAAAAAATCATGAGTTTGGAAGCCAGATTCAATTTCATAAGTTATGTGAACCTGTCTCCAATTTTACTTTATTCTTCTGAAAAGAGAGGGCAGTGACAATGACATTTAATTTCCAGGTTCTTTGCTATAACTGAATGAGATAAGCAGAAAAGTAGTTTATTAAAAGAATATTGGGTAGCTTAGAATTATTGGGAGCACTGGTTAAGCAAGGTGGAGGCTAAGGATCAAGAAAAACACATGGCCGATCTACAAGGAAAGACCTCTTAAGAGAAAGAGAGAACACTCGTGTGAGTGAGAGCCTGCTTGGCCTCTTATGCTACAATGGCAGGCGCTGCTGATTTTTACAATCTAGGTCACATGGCCTGAGTCCTAGACTGGAGCAAGGGAGGCTGATAAGTGAGTAGCGCCTGGCATTTTCAGCCACCACATTGGAGAGCAGCCTTTGCTCTCCACTAGGACTCATGAGACACAAAATTCCTTATACATAAAAATGAATTCAAATACTAGGAGACCAAAACAATAATCTGTTCTACCTACCTGACAGAAATTTTTACAAATTATATGAGAATATACGTAAACTACTTTGTGAACTGTAAAGTTCCAGATAAATTATTATTCTTAATAGGTGGCATCTCCTTGTTTGAGAAGTTGAGATCCCAGACGGCTTGGAAGGACTAATGCCATTCAATGGAACCTGAGAGTGATCTTTTTTTCTCATTCTCTCATGAAAAACACATACTGACCCTCCTGAACTCTATTTAGACTTTCCTGAGTTTATAGCCCAAGGCAAAAACAGCCAAGGTATCTTCTTGGGGACAGTTATTCTTTGCTTTCCCACTCACATCATATACTAAGCTTCTCAGAGCTGTAGAACTGCTCACAGGCAAACCAAATAAGCAGCTCATGCATATTGAGTTTTGAAAAATTATTATAACGACATAACAACTTTCAAGAACAAACACGTAGTGTTTGCCCATGTATCAGCATAGGCATGCTTTTACGGTGCATTGCTCAACACATTCTCCTAGTCTATAAAAGAATTATTCAATTTTATTAAACAACTTATCTAACAGTTAGTTGGGCCTCCCTCCCCCATACACATTTTCTGGCTTCCCTCCAAATATATGTCTTGGAAATCAATGAGTGTGCACTATCCATATAGACTTCAGAAACTTATAAATCTTTTAAGAAAAACATATGTGAATTTAAAATATGGGTACCATCCTTAAAAAAGTACTTTCTTAACATAGCATCTCCCTAACCAAAGATAAGTTAAAAAACATGACATAACAAATATGAGGAAATTACGGGTATGTTGTTTCAATCAGAATGAATTAAACATGAGTTAGAATCCCTCATAATTGAAATAAGTTTTACAGTGGGGATTCTAACAGAAGCTCATAAACACAGTGAGAAAACTGGATGAAAATAAATGGAATTACCTGATGTAAAAACAGCACCTAGGAATATAAAATATGAAAGAAAGAACATAAATATAATTTTCAATGGCTTACCTGAATATCTTCTTCATATTTGTATTTGGGCAACAAAGATTTCAACAAATATGAACATATCTACAAACGCATCAGTGAAATTGGTTTTGTTCCTATACATCCACGTTGTGGAATGTGGTTCCACCATAACAATGCCACTAGTATTTCTACCTGCAGAGGGCTGAGCAATTTAATATAAAATCAATCTATGGGGCCAAGCACTCATGCCTGTTATCCCAGTAATTTGGGAGGCCGAGGAGGGAGGATTGCTTGAGGCCAAGAGTTCAAAACCAGCCTGGGAAACACAGTGAGCTTCACCTTTACAAAAACGAAGAAAAAATATCCAGGCACAGTGGTGCATGCCTGTAGTCCCAGGTTCTTGGGAGGCTGAGGCAGGAGGATTACTGGTGACCAGGAGTTTGAGGCTGCAGTGACATATGATCGTGCCACTGCACTCCAGCCCAGGTGACAGAGACCCTGTCTCAAAATAAAAAAAATTAAAAAAAATCAGCCTATGGAAGAATTAAGCCACAGTTGCTGTGGCATCTCTGTAATGGGAAAAACTACAGTCACAATGACAGGGCCCTATATTGTTCCATGAATGGTATGCTTCAACATGTGGATGATAAGGCAAAGGCATGGTTGTTAGAAGAGCTGCATCTCAGTTTGTTCCTCACTTTGAGGACCCCTTTTGCCTCTTTTTGAATTAAATTGCAACAAAGTCAAGTTTCTTAATTCTTTCATCTCTTCAATTCAAACTCTAGTTTCCATCAGATGCTCCACTGCCCAATCACCCCATTACTCCGTATGTGATACAAGAGATAGAAAAATCATAAAAAGGTGTTTTTATTTCAGATATAGGATCAAATATTTCCCACTCCTTTGCAAAGTATCAAAAGGACTTTTCAGGCCTTTAGAAAGAAAAAAATAATAAAATAGATTTTATGAAAGAGTCTGACGTCCAGTAAAATTAACCAACACAGGTCACAAAACTGCTGACCAACGTGAATTCAGATCAGGTCACCTCGTATAAACTATAACGAACTGGTGCCAAACTAAGGCAATTGCTAGAGACAAATGTGCGCTTCCTTCTCTGCAGGACGACAACATAATACCAGAGCCTATGGGAAGATCAGGGTACTGGGATGGTGGAAAAGGAAAGGGATATAGGACAACCTGATACATGGGGGGCTGGAAGGTTGGAGAGAAAATAAGAGTCTATAATTGGTAATTGGGACAGGCACGGGAGGGGATATGATCCTATCAGGATGAAATTCAGAAGGCAAGAATACCATCAAGAGCAAAAAGGTCATACAAAATTTTTAGCAGTCAGCTAATCTCAGCCCAGGATGTTACCACAAGGTATTGTATCTGCAATTCATGCAAATTCAAATGCATTTACTAGCATATGTAAATTATATGCAGATGGTGTGTGGATATCTAAAAATAGAAAGAAGAGGTAAACTCTTCTAATAAAGGTCACTCTTTTCTAAAATTCATGAGATGGCAGGTTGCGATGAGAGCAGAGAAAGAGTGACTTCAGGAGAATCTGCAGGAAAATCACAAGTAGTCTACTGCTCTTCTCAGTTCCTTCAGCCATTTTAGGCATTTTATAAGCAAGAGAATTTGCCACAATTTCCCAAAGTGGGACTCATCTTCAAGATCCTGTCCCCTTCTTAGGGTGAGAAGATGTTTTTGATTCCCACAGGCTGTGCTTGGGCTCAGTCTTTCCCTCCTACAAACAATCTTCCTTTCACAGCCCACATTTCCGGAGCACTCACAAAGGTTGTCATTTAAGTGCAAAAACACTGGAAAAGTTTCTCTTATTTTATGTGATTCCAACCTCAAAGAGCCCATATCTCCAAAGAGAGAAATGTGAAAACTAATCACCTATCCTCTGAGAATCAGACTAAAACTTTACCTTTTACTTAATAATTATCACCTTTAATAATAATATTAATAACATCCATACCTGTGGCACTTTAGTTTCCAAAAACCCTTTGTTACATTATGATCAGCTGGTACTTGTTCATGTTTAATTTAAAAAACCCAAAAAACTCTAGTAGAATGGTTTGAAAACAGATTTAAGCTCTGGCTTCCCCATGACAATTTCCAATCAGCCCAAACCTGACGCCTTCCCTTTCCTATAATTTGTTTGTTTGTTTCACTATAAAGCTTTCCCAGTCTTATGTCTGTCTGGCTCTCAGTCTCTGCAAGTGGTGGTAGCTGATTCCGTGCTATATACAGCAAGCTCTGAATAAATAGTTTCTGGTTCTCATTTCGGTGGCTTTCGTTTATTTCCACAGAACAAATGCCATGTGGAGTCAGATTTATATAATCATTGACTGTAATAAATAATCTTTGTTACTTGTTCAAAGTTACATGTACCTATGGTGTTAGCAATCTTTGCAGAGCAAGCCCCTCTCTCTGGAGAACAGGGCCCTTGGTGCTGGCACTTGGTAGAAGCAGGCTACTAGGTGTTTACCGAACACAGTGCTGTAGCATTCTGGTGATCACAGTTCTCTGATGATAGTAAACTTACTGAAGGCTGTGCTCACACGGGAATTAATTTCTCATCTACTTGACCACAGATTAATTTAGCTATACTGGTAATTAAACGACGTGAGAACAAAGGGACTCTAATTCTGACTCTGCCATTCAGTGACATAAGGCATGTTACTTAACCTCTGGAGACTTTCTCTTTTAATGTGGGTTTTTGTGAGCAGTAAATAAGACAACAGGCAGATGTGCTAATTTGATCAGCAGTGGCTTATAGTGCATTCAGATGTAGTCAAACAGCAATCCCAAAGATTTATAGATTTTTTTTTTCCGGTTATTTAATTTAAATAGGAACATGGTGAGACTGATACGGTAAGAAAGGTTCTGAGAAAAATGCTTCTCCAAGGTCACGGACATACTAAACAAAAAGGCTGGTACCTTGGCTATCCCAAAAAGCAGAACAATTTTTACCATATCATCTTGTCTTCTTGGCAACCTATTTTATGATGACTAATCAAATATGTCTTGATTCCCTATTTTCTACCTTTGCACCTTTTTGTTAATACCCTACAGACAGTGTTATCCACCTTTTAATAAGGATTGTAATTAAAACACACACCTACCACTGATATTAAACACATGCACACACACACACAAATGCTTATCCTAGGTATACTGGAATAAGAAGCTTCTATTGCAATTAACTGAGTTACTAAAACAAAAATTATGACCTCTCTTTTAGCTTATAAAAACAAAATTCTAACTTACAAGGCATTTGATATGAACAGGAGGGTAACTCTATCTTAATAATATCTGTAAGCTTGAGGTTTTATTATTGGTTCAGCATTTTCTTCTTCTGATGGCTGTACAGCCAGTGAAATAAATAAAACAAGGACTCTTTTTCTCCTTGTTCAGCATCTAACAAGAGTGTCCACTGGCTGATCAGATTTGAAACTTTTTGGATGCCTTCTCCAGTGCCTAGTAATAACACAAAAAACAACACTGCTACCATTGACCTCTCAAGGTATTCAGCCTCTAAGTTATACATATTTCTGGATAGAAGGAAACAATAAAAAAATACAAAGATCCAAGAGGAGGTTAGAGGAGAAGATTAAAAGAGAAAGATAAATAAATAAACCTGTCTGGAAAACCTGCTTAAATGCTTAATCCATTATTTAAAAAGGATACTTATCTCTTTCCCTTACTGTAATTTCCATCTGCTTTAGAGGTCCCAGAAATTTGTGAGTTTGTTTTTTAAATAAGAAATTTAAATTCAAAAAATGATCAATTATTCATGTCAATAATACAATGGGTTAGCATAAATTATACCCAAATCTCATTTTAACCTATAGCATCAACCAGACCCTCTATCCAAACTGTTACTGAAAGCCAAGAGACAAAGTCCCCAAATCCTGAAAAAGAACAAACTAAAATTGACAAAGGAAGAAATAAAAAAGTCCCGAGGTTGCCTTATCATGATTATGAGCCCTGGAATAATTAGTGCATTGTTTCATAAAGATGAATATTTACCATTTTCTATATTTATTCAACTTTCATTAAAGAATAAACAGCCATTTAGACAACTCTCATGAATTTAGTTAATTTTGTTCTCAGAGGTATCTGAACATTCTCCCTTTTACTCCACCAAAGATACCAGGTTAAAGGACAAACATACCTGTGTCAACCAAAGGCCTAGTAGGAAACACTGGGCTCTTTTATATCGGGTAACATGAGAAGAATTTATTCAAGGGACTCATATAAAGAGGCAGGCAGAGTTTGGGGGAAACAACAGGGAAGAGTGTAGTATTCTGGCCTAGAAATACTGGGAAACTTACATGTAAGGAGACTTGGGGCAGATGTGGTTACTGGTATCTGGAAAGGGCACCTTTTAGGAGGTCATCCTTAGGGCCAAAGGAGTCATGATCTTCAGGGATGCAACTAACCTCTGAAGATCACAGCGAGGAAGGAGCAGAGAATAAACACCCCGTCACTCTCCTGAATCCTGCTGACCTCCTACCTGAGTCTTTCTCGGCCAACCGCAAGGAGAAGCCAGAGGGCTAGGGAGCCCACTAATGTGGTCTATAAAAGTCAGCCTTTTGGGGAGACAGAGCATAGCAGAAGGTCAAAAAAAAAAAAAGTCCAGCACAAAGGCCCACTACATATAACACTGTTTAATAGGTCAGCTACTTCAACTGGCACACATTTTGCTCATTCATCTGAACCAGTCAAGGTCAGTACTCTTGTAATTATTCTAAGAAAGATCAAATGGACATTTGATATCCAACACTAAACTGAAAATCAACTTTGCAGTACCCATTCTTGCCTTTCTATTCCTACCTTGGTAAATTTGATCCCAACTACAACAGGAAAAGTTGTGTGAAAGAAATGCTAAGTTCACAGGTGCTGTGAAAACTGATGGGAGGGGCATCCAGCTCAGAGCAGGGAGGGTCAGAGAAGGCATCAGCCCGAAAGTGACATACGTTGGAGGAAGAAGAGGGATTCTCCTCTTCCAAACAGTTGAGGCACATTCAGAAAATTCTACAAGTCCTCTAGGGCCAATGAGTGAAGTGTAAGGAGGAGTAGTGGATACATAAAGCAGAACAGACTTCGTAATGAGGGAGGAGCTGGGTCACGGAGAATCTTGTATTTTTAACACATGTCAGGACATTAAAGGACTTTAATGTTATTATTTTGATTCAAAAATAATACTGAGGCAGCAGGATGGGGGTGAGACCAGAGATAAGGAAACCATTTAAAAGACGCAGGTGACACAAGGGGAATAAACTAACGTAATGGCTAGTGTGGGTGGCTGGGGGTCTGTGTGTAAGGCTCTTAAGAGGTATTAACGAGGAGGAATTAAATGGCGAGAACTGTCAGGACTTGATGGCTGGTGTTGTGGAGGCAAAGGGGAAGGGATGGCTGGCTTCTTCTGTGAGAGAAGACTTTTCCTATTATATTGCAACTTTTCACGTGTGGCCACTTCCCAGAACCTAGAAGATGACCAAAATGTTATTTACTTCAGTGTATTGCTCATGAACCCACCTGTATAGAAATGAATTTTCTAAAATATTTATTGCAGATTCTTTCATGAACATAAAATCTGTGGCTGTTACTAGGATCTGAGCATTTGTGTCCCTCTAAAATCCATGTGCTGAAATCTAACTCCTGATATGTTGGTATTAAGAGGTGGGGCTTTGGGTGGTGACTAGGTCATGAAGGTGGAACCCTCACCACTGGGATTAGTGCCCTTATAAAAGAGGCCTGGGGGAGCGAGTGTGCCCATTCCACCATGTGAGGACACAGCAAGAAGGTGCCATCTACGAGGAAAGAGCCCTCGCCAGACAACAAATCCGTGGGTGCCTTGATCTTGGACTTCCCAGCCTCCAGAACTGTGAGCATTAAATTTCTATTATTTATAAATTACCCAGTCTATGGTATTTTGTCATGGTAGCCTGAACTGACTAAGACAGCTATATATGAAAAGTGTCAGATACTTTTCCCAATTGCCTCTTTTGGTAATGTACATTTGTAGTCAACATTACACAAATTCATTTGCTAATCATTGATCAAGTAACTACTATGTAGTATATTGTAGATGTTATTTTGCAAAAGTATTAGAGAAAAAATTTCAAAAATATTTAAAAAAACAAATCAGCCTCTAATAACGAATCTAATTTTCTTTGGTAGGTTTGTCTGACCTACTAAGCTATAGGATAACTTTATCTTAACATATTTGGCTAAATCCTTGATGTGAAGAAAAAATGTGGTTTGTTCTCTAGTATTGAGTTAATATATTTCCATTATAATCAGAAAAAAACTGCATATATTCACTGGCTTTGCTTTGGAACACTATTTTATAACAACAGTCCTCATCTACAGGAATGAGGAGGAGAAGGCCACACACATTTTAGTTTCTGCCACATGGAAACATTCTTCAAACCAGAAATGACGTGTGAAAGGAGACTGAAGAACTAGAAGAAATGTGCTTCCATCCATGCTGGTTAAATCTTCCCCGAAACAGAGATAAGAAACAAAATAAAAAATCCATTCCTTTTAGAAAATGAGTCTTTAACCCAGGGGTTTGTTTATTTTGGAAAGGAATCAGATGCTGGGCCCATATACCACACATTTAGAATATAATGCCGTAGTCTCATCCACTAACTGTTGCTATGACTTTTCAGCAGAGAGAACATTTAACAGGAAGTAACCTAGGGAAGGGATGATCTAACCAAGACATCAATAATTCATTTATCAGAAATAGGAGTAGTGATATTAAATGCCAGCAGACTGTTTCATTTGTAGGGAGGCATTTTCTATTTCAAGCCTAGAACAATGTAGTCAGCTTCATTTGGCAAGCTAATATGAATGGAGGCAAAGCTGAATCAAAGGACAGGTTTTTATGGTCTCCTCTAATAATGCTATTACTTTAGCATCAGTTATTTATGTCTCACATACCACCATTTGGGAACTGGAAAAAGCGACAAGAAAGCGATTTTTATAACGTTTGTACTTCAGAGGTGATTTCCTTCATTCCAAAGCTTTGGCACTAGAAATGTAATCATGTGAGTCTAAGAGAGAAGATCTGCATGAAGTTTTGAGGGTACATTCTCTAGGAGTACTAAAAGCCCTCCAAGAATTAGTTTCTTATTAAGTTATTTCCCAATTCAACCCATTAGTAATCTATATTATTTCATCACTGTGTTCTGCAAGCATTTAGCACACAGCTGTTTGCAAAGCAGAGTCTCAATGGATACTTTGTTGAATGAATGAACAAACACAGCCAAGTATGAAATAATTCCAAACATGCTCTGAAGCCTACTGGTCAGCTGGCACAATGAGGAGGCATTTGTGTAACATATGCCTCAATTTCCTTATTCTGACAATGATTAGAAATTTTTCTCCTTCACTATCTTATATCAAATTCAAAGACTCAAGCTCCACCAAGGGAGATGGGGAAATGAAATTCAAGAAAAGCAGACTCACTGTGGACTGAATGAGTCACAGTTCTCAGCCCCCAGAGAAGCAAAAAGCCTATTTCAACCCTTAACCCTGGAAATAAACAGACTTCCAAGTTTTAATTTAGATTTGAAATGTTCATATGCATATATATATTGAGATAATTCATTTTTAACTGATTATTTATCAAGAATTAGACATATGAACAGAACACATAATTACAATAATAACAGCTATAATTAGTACCTATAATGTAGTCAGCTTGGTGTTTTACACATTTTATTGCTAATCCTTAGAGGTAAGTATTATGCCCATTTTAGAGATTAAAAAAAAAAAAAAAGTACTAAAGCTCATTCCATAAAGCTAATCAAGAACAGCCAGGGCTAAAAGTCAACTCATCTAAACTATAAACCCATTCGTTTTCTAATGCTAGGTGACCTCTATCCAAACAGAATTATCTATTTATGGATCCATGCTTAAGGACATATCCAGCCATCCTATCTAGCACTGTGGTCTAATAAGCAGAGAGGATATTTTAATCCTAAATGTTTGAATACATGCTCTTGGTCAGCCAAGATTGAAAAAAAAAAAAAAAATCAGGCAGAACTACTGAGAGGCACTAAAAGTACATCTATAACCCAGGGCACTTCTGACTTCCATAAAACAGAGGTAGGAGTGCTTGGGTTGTACCTAGGAAAATGCCATAGTTCACTGTCAAGACTACAAACCTAAGCACACATCTGGAAAAGAACAATGTCTGCGTCCTCCAACAATCAAACCCCCACTGCACTCAATGAACCATGGCATTGCTTAGAATGGGTCAAAACAGGACACACTAGAATACCCCAGAGAGAGCATGACCACAGTGATTCTTCTTGAACAAAGGTCTTGGGAAACCGCCAAGTTTAAAAGGAATCCTCACAAAGAATTCAGTTTTAAAATGGTAGTCTATAAAAAGCATCAAAGCCAATACTCAAATAATTGTCCACATAGACATTATAATCTAGACAACAACCAGGTCTCAAAGCAAACTATCCAGTTTAACTTAGGTCCTTTTCTCTTTTTGTTTGGAAGTTGTGGGAAATTCTATCTATAGCAATTTGTTTATTAATGCTTTCACCACTGAATCTGATCAAGTTACTTGGTTGTTAATATTAACAAACAACATATTTCTATAGCTACTTTGTTAAGCCTTCTTTGTAGATGGTAAAAAGAAAACACATATGTACAGTCACAATTTTCTAGGTCATATGGTTTTATCTAAATTTATTGACTTATTAATCAAATAATACTAGCTGAGAAATTTTTCCCTAAAGAGAATAGCAGCCTGGAAATAGGACATAATAAGTGGACTAAACAGTTCTCCTTTGCAACTTCTGTGATCCCAATCTAAAACATGTAAATAAAATTTCAAATGAAAATAACTAAATCACAGTATTGCCCCAGGAAACTTCGCAGTACAAAGGAAAAAAGTTAACTAATGTGATGCAGAGATTGGAAATATCTATTAATCTTTTAAGGAATCTGGGTTATTGTAAGCAAGAAAAAACATTTCCCCATTCCCACTTACTTGCTGAGAAAGGTTAAAATATTCTATGGTACCAAATGGATGTGCGTTTTCATTTGTGTTCACTAAAACTACAGTACCATACTAACTGGAAAGTGTAATTGTGGTTAAATGGGTTTCTGTGCCTCCTGATTTGGGGCAGGGAGCTGGTGGGGGGATAAGAAAGGCAATGTGTTCTGCAAGTGCAATAATTTTTCTAGGTATTTTAGACATATTAGTGGGAAATACAATCACTACAAAGTAGAGAAGAGCAAAGAAGAAGTAAAATAAGAATGCCCCTGGCAGTATTCAATCAGATTTGTTGAATTTAACAGAATAAAGTCACTCTTTTAGGAGGTGTTTTGTTTTACCTCCCCCTATAGCACCCCTGTCTCTAAATGAATGGGCCACAGACCAATTGTCACATGAAGGGCAGTATCTTCCACTTCCATCCTTAAGACCTGAAAATGTAAGCCTTTCCCCAGGCTTTCCCTGCAACTATTCTCACTATGTGGACCACCCTTTTTCTTACTCAGAAGCTTCAGTAGAAAGACACTTGTTTATCTTGGAGCAAATTCGGGATCATTTGTTACCAAGGATTTTGAAGAAAATACTTCCCTCAGCATAAGCAGAAAACAAAGCTCCTTGCCAGCCACACGCCAGCCACCCCTCACTTGGGCCTTACTTGTTCTCGTTGCTTGCATCATAACGAGGCATTGGGTCCAAGTCATTCCCATTCACATCGCAACTCGCTAGAGCATCCTATGGCCACAGAGGAGAGAACAAGAGAAAGGAAACGGGCATTCATTAATTAGCCATTGACCCACAGGCTCATGCATTTTTAAACACATTTCTGCAAGAAAGTAATTAGGTTAACTAATACGCTCATGGTTCGGTGGTGTCAGGATGCCTTAGGGAGGGACCGCTTGTTGGGTAATAATTAGTGCTGTATTTTCCCCCTTAAGGTGAAGAAGTACGCTACGCAGTGAACTGTCCATTCTTGCCAGCACTTTTTCCACTCATGCTTAGAATGACCCAGTTCGTGAAATGATTTCTTGAATTTGCAACTTCCTTATCACAATATAAATATTATAGAAGACAAAAATCATTCATATATCACTGGCAAGACAATTAAAAATCAATATTAGATATTTATTTTGTGAGGCACCTCAAGACCTCTATTAGACAATACTTGCCTGGTTTCAGATATTTTATCTACTATAAAAGAGTCTAGAATTCAGATGTTTTACTAATATCCAATGCCTTTGGGACCAGCCAAAATAATGAACAAGATTTTCCTACGCTAAGGTTTCAAAATGAGGAAACTATCTCCCAAACCAAAGTTAGATTTGTTTGTTTGCTTTTTAAAATGATTGTGAAAAATCTCTAAATTACTAAAGAAAAATGTACTGGGTTGTTGCCATCATCAAATTTATACCATTGTAAGCAGCCTAATTTAGGGTGCTTTGAATTTTCTTAGGCTTTATGATTATTCCTAATTTCAATGGCAATGAAAGTAAACACTATCTTGGTTTTCTGTCTTTATCAAAGGCTCTTGTTTCTGAAAATAATTTTTAGTACGTAGAGCCTGAAATGTTTGGAAGAACTGAGCAAAATATACCTCACACATAAAGGTGGGAAGTTCCTGCTTACTGCACAATGGGGCTCTGCAGCCCTTCTTAGCGGTCATGAGGGCACGGAGGCTTAGGATAGTACCCAATGTAACTTACTGATTTTCTTTATGAGGAAACAGAGACCCCAAACAGGTTAATTTCTAACCTGCTTTGGCATAAAAGAAACCAAGACTGGAACCCAGGTCTTCTAGTACCTCACCCAATGAACCTGTTCTTCTCCTCACTGGCTCCAACATAAGGAGAACTGAGAGGGCACCAGTATTGCTAATTGCACAGGTAATTCTGCAGAAAGTTTTTCCAGGGGGAGAAAATGATAAAGGAAAAGAGTGCAATCACAATTACACAAAAACTATGTGTATTTAATCAAATACATTCGTATGCAGTGGCAAGCAGTAGCACACACTAAAAAAACCTCTCTGCATGTGACAAGAAAGACATCTCAGCTGCAGGATAAGCAGCCATAGTTTCTCTCTTTCTATCTGACCCTGGATAACTCACTTCAGTCTTCAGGCTTCAGTTTCTTCTCCTACCAAAGAAGAAGACTAACCTGGAGTTCCTTTTTAGCTTTAAAACTCTACACTGTGAAAAGACAAGTTTATCTGAGTGCACTTTGACACAGCCACTCAATTGTTTCATTCACATAAAAACGAAATGAATTTGTGGTTCCTTCTTAAGAAAGGGAGTTGACTGGTATCTACAGACGACTGTGAAGCTGATCATTACTGCCCTTTAAAAAAAAGGACAGGGTGTTGGGCAGGTGGGAGGGGGGAGGAGGGGCTGGGTATATACAAACATAATGAGTGAGATGTGCAACGTTTGGGGGATGGTCATGCTTGAGGCTCTGCCTCGATGGGGGAGGGGGGCATAGGCAATATACATGACTGTAATATTTGTACCCCCATAATATGCTGAAATAAAAAAATTAAAAAAAAAAAAAAAAAAAAAAAAAAAAAAAAAAAAAAAAAAAAAAAAAAAAAAAAAAGACAGGCCGAGAGAGAAAGAGGTGAGCAGAATAACTTGAGAAAAGTTCTAAGTGTGTTTCTCTCCATAAAAGAAATAAAGAGTGTTGCCTGGCTGGTCAGACGAATTGTTGAGAAAAGCAGATGTTGTTGGGAGCAGATGGTGTTGGTGGTGGGGTTTCTGCTACCTTACTGCTTTCTTTTTGTAGGTCAGAACATCAAAGTTACTCAAAAGTTGAAAGTGTTATCTCATGCTTCCTGTATTCTAAGAGCTCATCTTTTATAAGAAAGGAGAAAAACACAGAGCTTATTGCATGTTGCTGCATTTTTTCAGTAGCTATTCAACTTATTGATAATCCTAACATGAGTTCCTCTGCTTCCCAGGAGGAAAGACATTCCTATCACAGCAAACACTCACGTAGTTTTGCATCAGATCCGGATGGGTTCTCTCAATGCCATCGTCCAGGATGGTGACCACAATGTTCTTTCCCGTGTAGCCTCTCTTCCAGGCTCCTTCAATATTCATGTCTGATTGGCAGGGATGCGTATTGTCACTGCAGTGCTGAAGGAGGAAGAGGACATTGCAAGATTACTAAATAGTGAGGAGATGGGAGAATTACCTACTTCTTCAAATAATGCCTTAAATCAATAGCAAGTTGGTGGATTGCCTGGTAAAGTAGAAGCACGGATCTCCACCATGATAAAAGGAAGGAAAGATGTAAAAAAGCAAGTGAAACAGAAATCTCTGCCACCAGTTCTGATACATATAAATCCCTTGGAAAGGCATAAAATAAAGTATACCACAAACAAGAGAAAAATAACAGGTTCTTCAAACTCTTTCACTAAATTAACAATGGCTATTGTACCATAACTTACAGGGAGTAGACAGACTCACTCTGCACTACTTTGAGAAGGGAAAGAATAATAGTGCAAAGTCCAGAAAGGTGCCCCACACAGGAAAATGTGTGTGAGGGCTTCAAAGGGCCGGCTGTAAAACATGGAATTCTAGCTCATTATGTGTAGTAATTTCATTCTGCAATGGCTACAACATACAAATATACTGAAAAATGAATTAGGCCCGCAGCTTTTCCTGATATAATTTACTAGCATTTGCCCAACCCATACAACTGTTCCTTTAAAGTCCATCTCTTTGAAATATCTCTGAGTGATGTTGTTTCCTAGGTTCTTAAGACTTCTTAGAGCAGTGGTCCCCAGCCTTTTTGGCACCAGGGACCAGTTTCATGCAAGAAATTTTTCCATGGATGGGAGGCACGGGGGGATAGTTTCAGGATGATCCAAGTGCATTATATTTATTGTGCAGTCAAACCTCTCTAACCTCTCTGCTAATGATAATCTGTATTTGCAGCCGCTCCCCAGTGCTAGCATCACCATCTCAGCTCCACCTCAGATCATCAGGCATTAGATTCTCATAAGAAGCACATAACCTAGATCCCCGGCATGCGCAGTCTAAGGTAGGGTTCGTGCTCCTATGAGAATCTAATGCGGCTGCTGATCTGACAGGAGGCGGAGCTTATGCAGTGATTCTAGCATTGGGGAGTGGTTGCAAATACAGACGAAGCTTTGCTTCCTGTCCCCCACTGCTCACCTTCTGCTGTGCAGCCCAGTTCCTAACAGGCCACTGACTGGTACTGGTCTGCCCCCTGGGTTTTGGGGAGTGAAGCATTAGAGGAACAAAGCAAAAGAGAGGTGCTGCTACATAATACCACAGAAACACAAGCCACCCAGGTCTTTCCCCATTCACTACTGTCTTCCTGCTTTGTTATGTAGTTCAGCATTTCAGAGTAGAAGAGAATGTCAAGCTTTATGTGCTCTAAGCATAACGGAGATCCCACTCCATTGATTCATTTAACACACATTTTACTGAGTGCCTACTACATGCTGAAGTATGGCAATAAACAAGCAAGATGAGGTCCTTGTTTTAATGGAGAGACACAGAAAATAAAGAAACAAATAAGACCCATCAAAATGCTCCTTGTGTTTTAAAGAAGTTAAAGAAAGTGCTATGGCGCATGCTGCGGGATCTGAGTACACTACTGTAGGTGGACTGGTCAGAAGAAAGACTCCAGTCTCTGAAAAGGTGAAATGTGAGATGAGACATGACTGAGGAGAAAGAGCTGGTCTGCCCACGAGCCTAGGAACAAGTGTCCTGGTAGGCGACAAAGCAAATGCAAAGACTGTAAGGTGGAAAAGAGCTTACCATGTCAGAGAAAGAGAAAGAGAAAGAGAAAGAAGATGGGTATTGCTAAAGCTTAGTGAACGAGGGAGAGAATGGCACAAAGGGCATCAAATTAGAAGAAGAAGCAAGGTCAGATCATTCAGGCTTTGTGGGTCATGACTCGGATGATATTCCAGGTACATCCTAAACAGAAGCTCCTTTCTTTCCAAACCTGATATCTCAAAATTAGATGTGAACTAGTGACAGATACCTCCAATGCCCCTTGATATGAATTTCTTAACTACTTATGCCCCCAATGAGATTGCCTTTTGTTAAATGTTATAAATACATTTAAATAGTTTCAATGATTCATTCTAAGAAAGAGTAAACCCATGTTTTCATAATAGACAATGTCAATTGCATAAAGAATAGGGATATACACATTTTTATGAACATTTCTATCTTTTTCCCACCTTCCTCACTTCTTCCTGGTACTTGAGACCCTGCACAAACTCTCTGCTGATCCAAACCCACTCTCCCTCTTTCCTCCAGTTTTCAGGGCACAACTCTGGACCTTCTCCCATATGGCCTTTTTCAGCCTATTCACCCTTTTTCCCCTTCCTTGAACTCAGAAACACACACACACACACACACACACACTCTCTCTGTCCTACACAATCCAACCCCTACTCAGTGAATTCTGCTGGGCTGTTGACTGTTGAATCTTGGGTGTGAATTTTGTTCCCTAACAATAAGCCCCTATGATACCCTGCATTAAACTAAATCTAACCTAGAATTTCAGAAATATTGGCCAGAAATGAAGGCATATCCTCAACTTTATTTCCATAATGCTTACTGCTCTGACTCCTTCAGCAATACTCAGGCCAGCTAATGCTTGGTTAACAGAGATGATAATGCAAGAAATAGCGTAGATTTCCAAAATACCTATGTTTTTCACAAGTCTCATTCTGGCCAACAGTGTGGGCCACTCCTCACCAAACATTTTAATTTAACACAAAGCAACCTTGACAGGTTTTTATTTCATTTTCTTTTCAAAACCCACTGCGGCCACCTGTGGTATCGATTGTGACATGAAGTAATGTTAATGTGGCCAAGAGGTGGGCCGAAGGAAGGAAACGCACAGGAAATGGGTAACCACAAATGGGATAACCGTCCTGGAGTAGAGGGATGCTGCCTGAAATTGTAATTATGAAAATTTAAGAAAACCAGCTGTCTATGGAAAACATGTGTGTGAACAGTGAAGCAATTAGATTTCTTTCTTCCACCTCTGCTTCTGTTGAGTCTGACTTTGCCATTAAATATTCTTGTACCACCTTTTTTCTTTTTCCTTTGTATCTGCCACCACGGGAGGTGGTGAAGGAGAGGAAATATTCAATTGATGTTTTCATATGGATAATCTAGTGTATCAAGTAGTCAAAATGTCAAAGGCAAAATCATCATCATCATCAAAGCCTGGTGTGTTCCTTGCAAATGAGTGATAAGGCCATAGGACACTTATGTCCTATGAACCCTAAATGCTGAATGAGAGCCTTAGGTTTTTTGTTTTGTTTTGTTTTGTTTTTTTAATACATTTCAAGTGGTCCGGACTTCCAAAAGCATTTCTAATGTGGTTGTTTCCTATACCCAAGGTATCCAGAGAGCAAAAACTATGGAAAATACCGATGGCACTCAACACTGACCAAGGATGAAAATGAGTTCATCATTTCTTAACTGTCTGATTGAAATGATCTTTAAACTAGGCTTCATTTACTTTCAAGGAATCTATGTGACAGCAACACCCAAAGGCAAAGGGAACAGGTAGTAGCCACGACCCCCTCATACGTGGTCAACCATGGTGAAAAGATCTCTGCCAGAGCCGGAACTACAGACCAGTGTCTGGAATTATGTTACCATATGTGCAGCCCATAGTCTGGTGTTCACGAAAGGGGCCAGTCAGAAATTCCCAGCATATCTGAAGCTGTTGAAAACTATACCTGTGCACAGTATATGCAAGATAAATGTTTATAGTTAATGTATGTACTTTCAGTTCTGCATAATGCTCATTATTTCAATGAAATTCTACACACAGATGATTAAGTATTTAAAAACAACACTGGACACACAAACTACAAAACAGCTTGCAGAAACAATGGCTACCACCAAGGTCTCCACTTTCTTATCCATAAAAGCTGTTATTCTCTTTAAGAATGAAAGTTTAAAGAAATCATTCTGTGAGTTTAAGTAATGGCCTTTTCCATACCAGGGTTATGAGCTATGTTCTCACTATCATTTTCTTCGAACTACCAGGCTTGGGGTGGGGGGGCCTCAGTGTCATTCTTTTTAAACCTCTCTAAGTTCTGAGGGTCTCCAATGAACTGCCATTTTACATGCTGTTGATAATCAGTGAACACTGAAACTATCCGTTGTTCATTATTACTGATACAGTGGCTCAAAAGACTGCATCTCTGACTCTACAATGTTAAGAAAATAGAATTAAATACACAAAAATCAGTTTTAGAGACAAAGAAACACATCTAGTCAACTAAAGTGTACATATGCTTGAAATTCTTCATAAAATTTGGAGCTTAGGAGTTGTCAGAAACTGAAAAAAAAACAACAAAAAACTGATATTCCCTTAAGTGAAAATATAACTAACATTAGATCTTTACCATGGCCAAGCATTATGCTAAACACTTTATATGAATTAGCATCATTTAAGACTTACAACAACCATTTTTGAGAGGTACTTTTATCATTTGCTTTTTTTTTTATTATTTTACTTTATTATTATTTTTTTTTTGAGACAGAGTCTCACTCTGTTGCCCATGCTAGAGTGCTGTGGCATCAGCCTAGCTCACAGCAACCTCAAACTCCTGGGCTCAAGCAATCCTCCTGCCTCAGCCTCCCAAGTAGCTAGGACTACAGGCATGCGCCACCATGCCTGGCTAATTTTTTCTATGTGTATTTTTAGCTGGCCAATTAGTTTCTTTCTGTTTATAGTAGAGACAGGGTCTCGCTCTTGCTCAGGCTGGTTTCAAACTTCTGACCTTGAGCGATCCGCCTCAGGGTGCTAGGATTGCAGGTATGAGCCACCATGCACGGCCTATCATTTGCTTTTAACAGATAAAGAAAATTGGCCTCCGTGACCTTCCAGAGCTCAAATAGCTGGTCAATAGTAGAACCAGAATTCAAACCCAAGCACTCTGACACCAGAGTACAGGGCTATGAAACTCTGGTGTTAAAAACTAAAACAGAAAGGGCTTAAAGCAGGGCCAAGCACAAGCAAATTCAGATAAGGGTAGATAAGGGGTAGATAAGAGCGGATGTTGGAGAACAGTTCCAGTAAAGAAACTCAAATAACAGAAATCACACCGGCCTTAGAACTATGGTCAGTGCATTGAAAGGATAAAGTGGAATATAGCTGTCTAAGACCTAAAAGACCTTCTAATTTTTCCTTATTCCATTGAATACTTTCCATAACAGGGAGCTCACGTCTTTATTAAATAGCCAATGATGTGCTAGTAAATCAGTTCTTTAAAAAAATAGCCCTTATTTGTAGGGTTTACAAATTCTATGATGTAAATACTCACATTATGGCCAATTTTAAACTACTACAATCACAAAATTCCTGACCATTTAATGATAAGGTTTCATTAGCTCTGAGAAGGCAGATCCAGCCCGCCACTGCTAGTAGTGCTCCGTTTCTGAGGAAGTCATGGGAGCCAGTGGGTCTGACATCTGCTTCTCAGTACTCAGAAACTACGCTAGGCTTATTTCTACCCTTTGCAGTTGCAGACAGTAGTTTCATTACCTCTTGCATTTATTTAGAGAAGACTTTTTTTAACCTTTCTTTCTCAATGCTACTGAAAAAACACAAAAAACCTAGACTTTGGACCTTTGTGAGGAAGTCCATAAGCTGATTTTGGACTCTTTTGGGGGTATATGAAGTACATATTCTGTGCCTCCAAACCTTAAGGTACCTTTATAGATTCTGGAAAATCTAAATTAAGCTACGTTAAGTTCTAAGTGTTTACTGCTATATTTATGGGTCAATTTGATGGACTTCAAATCCTTGGTCATCACATACACACACAAAAGTGCCCCTGGCCAAAACAGATACACTGTCTAATTTTTCACACGATGATTATTCAATCTGTAAATTATCCAGAAATTCCACAGAAGCCCAGTAAGTTTCAACAACACCAATCTCAGCATAGCAGTTAAGGACAGGAGCTGAGAGGAATCAGGCAGAACAGAGTTTGAATTCCACCTCCACGACTTTCCAGCTGTGTGATTTCGTAAAGTCACCTAAATTCTTAAAGCCTTATCTGTAGTTTGAACACAGAGAACTGATATAAAGATTAAAGAAAATAAAGTAGGTAACAACTGGCTACTGTTGTTATAATCATGTTGTTGATGACAGCACATTGATAGGAAGCATCAGTGTTCCCTATAGTTTAGGGAAGAATACTTTAGTTTTAAAAAGAAAAAGAAGAGAAGAGAGATTATCTTAAAATAATGAGATGAGGTTTTCTTCATTGTCTGGAGAGGTGGGTCCTCAGGCAAACTTGAAAAGGCAATTGATTGTTTGTAAGGATAGCTGGGATGACCTCAATATTTTACATTTGGGGTCATGGGCCTGGGCTGGGGGAGGAAGGCTGGGGGGATGGGCTGTACAAAGAGAAAAAGAAAACAGTGTCCTACTGCCTTTTGGTACATTGGTCAAACGTTTTGCTCTCCTACCAATCATCCTGCTTTACTTCACACATGTGTGCCAGTATTCCAACTCTGCTAGAACCATGGTTCCCATTTACTGTAATTTAGTTCTGACATAAGATTATTTCTCAGCTACAGACTTTTAAGGGTGTTCCACAAAATGCCAAAGAAACATCAGAAAATAGTAGATAGAAGAAGGCGTACAAGGTATGCCTATACAGAGGAAAACAGAGTGAATCCAGTTCCAAAATTCTACTCATAGTGGAGGATCAGGAAATCGAAGCAGGGCAGGCAAGGATAACTGGGCGGTCTTTAGCCTCAGTTGAGTGGACAATATTCCTCATTTGTACATTTTGTGATCCTTTTTGAATCTTTCCAAACCTGACCCATCATGAATTCGAACCTTTCAGTCTTAAGAATACTTAACAAAACAGAAACCAATAAACCAATAAACACATCTTCTGTCTCCTTTAAGGAATCTTTACATGTCTCATATTAGTGCTTAGAGAACTGGTTTCAGCTATATTACCTGTCCTTGGTGCTAACAGGTAACCAGCATCTCTAAAACTTAGTGGGCATTTCTGTGGCACTAAGAACAAGCTTACCTTTTATATGTACAGCCCTCCACACCTGCCAGGACTCACACCAGTCTCAACACATCAGGTCCAAAAACTAAGTCAGGTTTCAGAAATATAGGTCTGAAACCACTGCCTCCATCTCCATTGTCATTTCCCCTTCTCACTTACCACACTGCGGTCACTACACTGGCCACGGCACTGTCCCTACTGTCAAGTCCTTGATGTCTAGTCCGTGCAACAAACAAGCAATTGAGAAAACGCATGTTAGGTGTTACCACAGGGGTTGCCAGGGTACTGTGGGAACATGGACCCCACCCAGGGGGACGCATGGGAAGGCTGAAAGCGCCTCCTAGAGAAAATAACATTTAAACTGAGCCCCTATATATGAGCTGACGAGCCAAAGGGCAAGTGGGGATGACGAGGATGTGTTCCATCTTGGTTAAGGTATAGAGGAATCAGAGACTGGAGTGTTACAGGAACTAACAAAAATTCAGTACCGCTGGAGGATACAGGTTGCGAGAGGTGAGGTGGAGATGAGAAAAATGGAAAGAGATAAGGCGGAAGAGGTGAGCAGAGGGTGGTTCGTTGCCCAGCACAAGTTTATTCTTCTAACATACAAGGTTATCAGCCTGAGGGAAGCCAGCCAAACCAGAAAGGCAGGAGAAAAATCAGTGCATCACGCTGAAGCAGCTTGCCTAGAAGAGAAGAGAGCTGGCCATAAAACTGGGAAAGGGAAGGGCAGAAGGAACACCTAAATGTGTCAAATACATGATTCTAAGCAAATGCTAAGATCCCTGGACATTTCAGTCAAACATCCCTGTCACAGGAAGGCCGGTGTTTTTCTGTTTACCCATCCAACACTCTTCATGTCAGTAATCTCTAGGTATATATGTGTTTTGTCTTCCCAGGGAAATGACAAGCTACTCATGGTAATGGAACTTGCATTATTGTTCTTATTGTATCTTTATAATCTTTAGTGTTTATAATAAAATAATTTGTATATAATAAAATAATTTGTTTATAATAAACTGATAGTTATTTAGAGGGCGTGATGGTTAATTCTGTGTGTCAACTTGACTGGGTTAAGGGATGCCCAGAAAGCTGGTCAATATTATCTTATGGTACATTTGTGAGGGTGTTTCCCAAAGAGGTTAGCATTTGACTAGATAGACTGAGTTAAAGAAGACGGCTATCACTAACGTGCGTGGGCATCACCCAATCTGTTGAGGGCCTGGACAGAACAAAAAGTTAGAGGAAGGGTCAATTTGCTATCTGCTTGAGAGCTGGGGTGTCTGTCTTCTCTTCCCTTAGACATTGGTGCTACAAGTTCTCGGGCCTTTTGACTCAGACTGGGACTTACACCATTGGCTCCCCTGGCTCTCAGGCCTTTGGGGCTTGTCCTGGAACCACACTACCGGCTTTCCTGAGCTTCCAGCTTGCAGGCAGCAGATCATGGGACTTCTCAGCCTCCGCAGCCACGTGAGCTAATCCTTCATGATAAATCTCTTTCTAAATGTGTATATATATATTATATATATATACATATATATATATCCTATTGGTTCTGTTTCTTTGGTGAACTCTGATGAATAAATATAGAGAGAATATTAAGAGAGAAGGCAGAAGTAAATTCTAAAATAAAATGTAGAAGAGGATAATTGATATAGTCAAGACATACAATACAGGTAATAAAAAAAAGGTAAAGATATGATCTAGAAATCTTTGTCTTCTGCACATGGATTCACAAGAGGGCACCCGATTATTCAACTTTGTCAATGAAAAGGTCCAAGAAAGAACATAGGAAATTTGCAGGGACTGAAGCCTTCATAGGGAATTATTAATCTATGCAAAGAGAAGACGCTTGTTTGGGGGTGCTGATTGTACTTATGCGCCACTTACAATGTTCCATCCTTCTGGCAGAAAAAGTCAGAAGAGATGTAACATAGTGAGTGACAGGTGAGCTATTATCCCCGCACAGGCCTGGTAGGAAATTTCTCCTGTCAGGGGAGGAGCTCAGGGGTGCAGAAGTCTGTTTCCTTTGGAAAACACAGGGCATGAAGAAAGCGAACAAGTCTCAACTCATCTCTGGTTTTCGGTATATGGCTCAATATGAATATTGTCTGACCTTTTAGGTCATTCAGCAATTCTTCCACAAGTTCAGAGGAAACTCAGTTTTGCCAAATGACTCTCTTCCTGGTTGACTATGAATCAAAACCCAACTATTTCTTAATATATTACTCTCTCCACCAAATTGTGCGATTAGTAAATTAGTAAATCGTGTTTGCTTAGGGATGATTTCAATTAAAATGTTTTCTTTAGGTGCCTACAAGCCAAGAAACTATTTCTATGCTGGAGGTCATAAAAATGAATTTTAGAAGCAATTGTGTTGCATTATTTAATAATTATGGGAACATTAGCAGGACGCAACCCTCATTTTTTTTCTAAAATGTAATTTTTTTGTTTACATTGTTTGCAAAATTATGCTTATAAAGAACTCTTCATCCTCTGGGTTCCCTCTATGCATAAATCTGCTCAGAAACCTCTGCCTCCTTTTTATTCACTGAGGTCTTAGGAAATGGTGTTACTAGAATGGAGCACTTTTTCCTTTCTTTAAAATGAGCAGAATACAGCATGGTTTGGATAAGCACGAACAACCGGCTTCAGCTCCCACTACTTTTACTTCTTCAAAGTCACAACAAAATTTGAGAAAAAATGATGGGAAATAATTTTTCTAATGTTAAAGACAGTTAAGGTCGAGGAGAGGAAATGTGAACATCATTTGAAAATACTGGAATACAATTTTATTAATATGTCATCTTTCTTCATTTCTATTACTTCATAAATGACAATATTGTTATGAAACATAACAGCAGAGCAGCTATTTTTCAGGCAAGAAAACAATCCATTTTTCAGTTGAACAGATAATGAAGCACAGGGATATACTTAAATAATTAAATAACATCCTTCCAAACCTTCATTCATTCTGCAATCAGGGTTTGACAACATAATCATTATCTTTTAAATGAACGGATGCACAAACGAACAGATGAACAGAAAGACAGACAAATAAACAGTAAAATAACACATGCAGGTTTACTCTCCAAATCCTATCACATTTCAATTTCTCATAGCTTTTTACTGAAGGCTGCACCTCTTTCTAGGACTTTGCAGAACTTCTGAACAGTAAAAGCCACTTCAAATTCCTTAAGTCAACCCCTCAAACTCCTGTAGATTAGATAATCTCAAGGAACATTTACAATCAAAGACAAGTCACAGAGGTGACATATATAAGAAGAGGATGCAGAGGGATGGAAGAGGAGGAGAGGATCAAATGCACATAACGGAGAAGTCATGCACTTTCAAGTGATGATTAGATAGTCTTGGCCCCTTCAAGACTAAGAACCACTTAACTGTCTTAATAGAACACAGCTGAACTGGTTTAAACTCAACATGTAGAGCAGCAGAGTCTCTAAATAAGGCACTAAGGTAGATACCTTAAAGGAGAGAAAGATTTATTAGTTTGTTGTAATTATATATAAATATAAAAGGGATGTGGGATTTCAAATAAGTCTTTTCAGATTTTTGGACTTTTTTGTCTCTCTAGATCTATGAGATTACTGACTCAACTTTCCAAATATTCTGAAGGTTCAGGTTTTGAAGGGTTTTTCAATGCCCTCTAATAAGTTATTACTCCAAATACATTTATTTCTACAAGAAATCTATAGCAACCATGGTACAGAAGCTATGAAAAAAGTGTGTAATCTTATCAGTATGCCAACATTCTTATTCTGAAAATCAAGCAATTGTATCAGAAGAGGTAGGGTAGGCAAGATCCACATGAATTGTACCTAGTTGCAGACAAAATCTCAGTTCAACTTTGCTTTCTTGTGAATACACTAGCTCACTTTGACACCCACAAGTCTTTTCTCCTTCCTAGAAACATGAATTCTTCAGGTATAACTACTCTGTATGTTTTTATACAATCAAAGAATAGGTCTACTATACTTAATGGCCTCAAATAAAAGTGTGTTGCTTAGAAAGAGAGAAAAATATCCTTAGTATCAATATTTACATTGTCAACTTTTTGTTTTTGTTATCTTGTACAAACCAGCTATCCCACAAACTTAATGGCTGGAAAAATTATTAATTATTACCACTCACAGTTCTATGGGTTGTGTAGGATCAGCTATGTGGTTCTCACTTGGGCCTCCCATACAGTTGCTATCAGGTGTCTACTGTGACAAGAGGCATTGGAAGATTTCACTGACACAGAAGTTAATATGGCTTTTTCATTCACATGAACAGTTGGAGAATTTTCAACCTTGTGTGTAGGAGTTAGTTATTAATGTGTGTTTGTCACAGTTGAGTTATCTGCAAGTCCTTCTGAAGCACATATGTCTATTGTATAATTGTTTTATCCCATAATAGGTAGAGGAATGGCAGTTACATTACAGTTAGTCTACATCTGTAAAATGCCAAACATTTATCTATTCATTTACTTACATATGTTTATTTTTTTAAATTTCCAAGCAGTATTTATTAAAAGTCTTCTAGATGTTGAGTCTACATCAGGGAATGACAAAACACATAATCTGACCTTCACAAAGTTTATATTCAAATTGGGGTAGAAGGATAATAAATAAGTAAACAAATAAGACAAACAACATAATTAGAGATCATGGTCATAGTAATAAAGGAAATTAAAAAAGAGACCTTGGATAGCATTGGGGGAAATATGCTATTACATTTATACTCTGTGTTCTTTACAATTTTGCTGTTATTGAGCTGACATTTATTCAATGAACACCAAAACTTCATTTTAAAAAGAGACTCTTATAAATATTGGGCAATAAACTCCAGCCATGGAAGAGTAAGTTAGAGCAAAATTGAGGTTCCAGACCTATTGCCATTTAAGATTAAAAAGACAAAACAAAATATATTTTCAAATTTCAAATAAAAATTTAAAAACAAAAAAATTTCTATGGCAAAACCTATAGCAACAAAGAGTGATATGCACTATTGCTATAACATATTCACAGAAAAATAAATCTACTTACAGGGCAAAGCAGAAACAATCTCACCTCTGATAGTCAGCAAAATCAATTCAGATAGCTACTAAAAAGACTGCTTTAATATTATTCCTTCTAGGTTGAGTAAAAATAATTGTCAGAATCTACCTGACATCTTCACTTTCATTGTCTGCTTGAAGATATAAACTAGCATAAAATCTACAAAGTTCTTGCAAGGATAATGACATATTTTGCTTGGACAGGCCAATAATATGTCTAGGGTAAGTAGTAGAGGCTTCACAAAAAGATGAAGCATTCCACAATGCATTTGATTAGCCACTCAATAAAGGAACCTACAGAGAAGATTGCCTCTTCGACCTGGTGAGATTCTCTCCAGACCCTAGAGTGTAATGAGCAAGAAAACAAAGTCATTTTTATCCTACACTAGCAAATGTAATTGCAAATGTTTTTCTTATTAATAAAAAATGTCGAATCCTTTTAAGAGTCTAACCAAGCAACCTGCTTTAAAAGCATCCAACAGAATTTCTCATGTTAGAGAAAAATGATAATTCCAGAGAAGTCACTATCCAAACATAGTGGTGCAACTCCATTTATAGGTAAGGACATTGAACTTTCTCTACAGTAACTTCTAACTCTCATAGTGGCACATTCAGGGTAAACTAGAATTCTGCTCCTGTAACCTGAGCCACATTTTTCCCCATTCACTAATGAAAGAAATAATGTTAACACAATTAAATTCAATACTAGGGTAACAGCTTTCCATAGCACACTCACCAATCTCACACACATATTTTAGGACACAGTTTTCCAAGCAGGTTTTCTTTTCTACCTATCTAATTAGCAAGTTCTTCATCAGTAACTAATATAAATATTTCACAGACAACTGTGGTCCAAAACATCCTCATATCTGACAGTGGTATGTTTTCACTGTCGATTTAGAATAGAGCTTTCCAAAGTTGAAAAAGTGGAGAAGGACATTGAAAAATGTTGAATTGTTTGCAGAGTTCCAAAGAGTTATTCAGTCGACACAGCAGACAAATGTGGCCCTTTCCATTTTATTCTGCAACACCTTATTTTTCAGCAGAAGAGAGAGCACAGTGAACAATAAAGTGATAGATCACAATTCCCCAAAGATTGTAACTAAAACTAAAAATAAAATGGATTTTATTTTAAATGGATGGGTTTAACTATACATTCCTGAAGTTACTTTCTAGTGAGAAGTTTATATTCGTTTGGAATGTTTTCACCCACAAGGAAAAGAAAACCTAACTAATCATAGTCCAAAAAGGCATTATCACTCAACTAATCTGTAAGTAGGTAATTTCAAGTTCATACATCCTTAAGGAACCAGACTCTATATTCTCAGCCACCATGCTTAGTCTTTGGCTCTCTGTCCTCTGCAAGTGCTCCTGGTCGCAAGATAACTGCCTTAGCTCCTCATATTATATCCCTCACCAGTATCCCAAGCAGAAAGGAAGAAGTCACAAAAGGCTTTTCCCTGACAAGAGAAAAGAAGTCCCTCAGTGACAGCCCCATCAGTAGTTGTTGCTTGGCTGAAAGTGGGGAAATGGTGCACCTCTTTCTCCATCCCTGGTGAAGAGCATATGCATCCCATGGCTGGCTTTGACCTCTTGTGATGCATTCCCTAAGGTTAAGGAAGAGTTTACCTTCCCTGAGTTAGGTGATCACCACAGCTGCATAAACATAAAGTCAGGGCTATTAAGCAGAGAATAATATGGTATAGTGATAGAGGAGAAAAAAGGCAGTCTGAAATAGGGTTACTCATTAGCTTTTGTGAAATTGTTCCATGTATCTATCTACCTAGATTTTGATACACTTATCTAGCTATATGAGATCTATCTTTCTTTTACATGTCTAATTCACATTGTGACAGAAAGTTTAAGGTAGCTGGATTTTTAAAGGTTATTTGAAAAATCAAACATGAAGAACACCATCACTAAGTAGAACATCAGTTCATATAATGGGAAAGATAAATGTTTTACCAACTTGAATTGAGATTGAATAGAACTGGAATCAATTCTTTTTTAGTGTATCTGCACATTTCATTAGAAAATAACACATATTATGATCATTAAGTTTGCTACTAAATTAAATTAGTATCTGTAATTCAACAAATACTTTATGTTCAGCACCATATACCAAGTATTATACTAGGTATCAAATGGAATGTGAGAAACTGCAACAAACATTTCTTTCCCTAAAGTAGAGATGCTAGATAAAATAAATACAAGATGCACAGTTAAATTTGAATTTCAGATAAACAACAAAACTATTTTTAGTATAAATATATTCCATACTCTGGTTTCTCTTCAGATCGTATAAATCTTTCACCTTTTAAATATATTCCATATAGTGGGATAGTCACACTAAAAAGTTATTCATTGTTTATTTGAAATTCAAATTAAACTGGGTCTGCTCTATTTTCATTTGCTAAGTCTGGCAACCCTTAATACCACTAGTCTAAGAGTAGGTAACTTCGCAACAGTATAATAATTTGTCCTATGTCTCCCACGGTAAACAGTTGTATCTATATTTCTTAAGGAAGAATTAGGATGGCTATAGTAAAAACGCAAAGAAGAGGAAATATGTAGCCTTCCATTTCCCTCATATCCAGAATAGGTGCTGGAGAATCTAATCTTGGTTTCAATAGGATAATAAAAGCCACTAAATCTTAATCTCTCCATGCACCCTTCAAAAACACACATACAGATCAAACAAGGAGAAACTATAAAAATGTTTTTTAGCGTGTATCTACATCATAACTAGGAGAAAGGAAATATGATCCTCAAATTACACCTAAGTAGGAGAAAAATACTTAAATCCAGCAGACATAGCTTTTGAGACCACGGTGGAGCAGAAAGTCAGGTGGAGACTGAGCAGAAAACTAAAGAGGAAGCAAAAGCTCAGTGGTAGTGGGACACGGATAAAATAACCTCATCCAGAGAAAGCCCCGCCTCGGTGGGGAAACACTGAGCAGACCTGAGACCTGAGCTCACAGTGCAAAGCAGCAGAGATGGCAGTTACAGGAAGGCACCAGTTCTGGGAGTAAGGGAGTAACCTGGAAGGGGCACCCCTTGAAGACTTGGTGGAAGAGATAAGAAAGAGATGAAAAGTAGAATTTGTACAAAAGCAAAAGGGAATCACAAAATCAGAAGACTATCCTCCTTCCCCTCACTCCCTTCGAAAACACTGGTCAAAACAAATGAACCTAACTGGACTAAAACACAAACGCTCTCTTAAACTGTGGGACTCAATAAGTCATCCACGCTTTCACCTCTTTCTACACACAACTGCTACTCCTGGCCTAAGAAAAGAAAATGTTTCAAAATGAACAGAGACCACCGGTAGATAAATATCTAGTCAATGTTCCTATAAGTACAAAATATAAAAAGAGAATCAAAATATTACAGCTGATAAACATTCTGCTCAAAATTCTGCAATAGAACAAAAGTGTAACACAATACCTGAACCTAAATGAAATATGCTAAAATTGAATCTGAAGATATGGAAATATAGCTCGAATTAAAATTTTGAAAACATATATGGATAGAAAAAAACAGAAAAATGCAAAACCAGAGTTGACTAACTCTGGAAATAAACTGAAGACTAAATTATATTATAAATAAAAACTAAAGTGTAATGTGTCCAAGAGAGGACTGATTCAACTGAAAATACAATCAGGAACATTGAGGAAAAGCATAAATATAAGAAAAGAGAACAGGAAGCAAATAACATAGAGTTAAAAAAGTACCCAAGCCGGGCTTGGTGGCTCACGCCTGTAATCCTAGCACTCTGGGAGGCTGAGGCGGGCGGATCGCTCAAGGTCAGGAGTTCAAAACCAGCCTGAGTGAGACCCTGTCTCTACTAAAAATGGAAAGAAATTAATTGACCAATTAAAAATATATACAGGAAAAATTAGCCGGGCATGGTGGTGCATGCCTGTAGTCCCAGCTACTTGGGAGGCTGAGGCAGTAGGATCGCTTGAGCCCAGGAGATTGAGGTTGCTGTGAGCTAGGCTGACACCACAGCACTCACTCTAGCCTGGGCAACAAAGTGAGACTCTGTCTCAAAAAAAGAAAAAAGAAAAGAAAAGTACCCAAGAGAAAGTAGCTAATAAAGAAAATGGGCAAAGAAAATTTAATATGCTTGTACCTGTTCTAATTTTTAACAGCACACTTTCAGCAAAAATGTCCGTTATGCCTCCAGAACGAAAATAAACAAACAAATAAATAAAAGATCACTTGCAAGGTAAAAAAAAAAAAAAAAAAAATTCAGCCAAACCATCGTTCAAGTACCAAGGTTATAGAAAACTTTTATACAATGAAGAACTCAGAGTATACTGCACTTACAAGCCCCTTCTAGGTAATTTAGTAGAGGATGTGCTTCATCCAACCAAATATGACTGGCAAAAGAATTGATGGTAAGCAGGAAATATATGTAATTATAAATCTAAGATTAAAGCAAAGATGGGAATCAGGGTGGAAGAAGAGTATCTGTGTTATGTGTTCTGACAAAGTAGGAATAATAAACTTAAAATAGAAGGAGAAAAGAGCTAGAAATGGTAAAATAGAATAAGCAAATGCATTTTTCCATAGGTAGGAGTCAAAGGGTATCATTTAAAAGCTGACAAACCAAATACAGAAGCCTAAGTGAAGAAAAAAGAACTAAGGGCATATAAAAGTTACTTGTAATAATCACTAAAATAATAATATAAACTTTCCACCCTCCTCCCCGCCAAAAAACAAATCTCTTTTAAAAAAGCAAGGAACAGATCATATAGTCAAACAATAAAAATAATGCAATATCAATCAGATAACAAACATAAAATAATATGACAGTTGAGATTAAATTTATTGGCCATATCTATAAATGTCAATGAGCTTTAAAGTCTCTATTAAATGAAAAACACATTAAAATTGACTCACAAAGCAAAATATAACTCCTAAAATAGAGTAATTCAAATTTCCAAGAACAAGGGGTTGGGCAAAGCAGTGTTGTGATCATGATATCAAATAAGATACACCAAGACACCATTTCTCACCCATGAATCTAGCCAAAATCCAAAAACTGACAATAAACACAGCCAGGTAAGGGAGAAAACGAGCTCTCAAACATGGTCAACGGGAATGTCAGCTATTCTAGCCCTATTGAGGGGGATTTGGCAATATCTAATAAACTATATTTGCTTCTACCTTTTGACTAAGCAATTCTAGTGCTAGGCACTTACCCTGAAAATATAACTCCAATAACAACAACAGAAAAATGTGCACAAGGTTATTCAGTCTGGATTTATTTCTAAAAACAAAATATTGGAAAACAACCTAAATACCCAACAAGTGGTGTCTAATCAAATAAATGATGGTAACTCTACCACAATGCAGCTGTGAAAAAGAATAAAAATTTCTAACTAATATAGGATGATTTCCAGGAATAGATTAAGTGATAAAAGCAAAATGGAAAAAAATGCATATATAGTATTCTATGTATTTTACTTTGAACCATATGTTTTTACATATTCCAACATAAAAGTAAATTAATAAAATTAAATATATAAAGATGAGGGAGAGAGCTATAAAACTGAACAGAACAAAAACAAATTAACCTAACTATGTATCAAATTAATGATATAATCATAGAGAAAAAAATTTATTCGAGCAACTTTTGAACCAAGTAGTCTTACTGTATTGCCTCAGTGGAATATATTCTAAGGACAAAAAGAAATCTTAAATTTTACTTAAACAGGCCTGTTGTTGGTAGTATTGGCGTAGTAATTCCAGCACTATTTTGTATGTCTGGGGGTAAATTTACAGATGTGGTTAAGAACCATGATTCTCACTGTGGGAAAAAGGGAGAAAAATATGAAATGGGTAAGGAAGAAGAAACCTGTGGTACTGGATTGCAATTGGAGGTACCACTATGAACTCCAGATATACATTCTTAGTACTGTCCACTGAAAAAGGGCATCAGAGCCAATGACATCCTTATCACCAATCTCTTGATTTTTAAATACTATTTCTCAACAAAAGAAACCATCTAGTGGAGAAATGGTTATTTCTAGGTCTGGTGAGAGAAAATAGAAGGTGAACATTTTGTTGTGCTATAAAAGAAGAAATGCTAAGAGACTGTTAGGAATGTCTCAAAAGGACATAGGAGCCAACTTGAAAGGTCTCCCACTCATCAAACTTGGGACAATTTAAGAACTAAAAAAGAAAGTCAGTAATGCCTATAAATGAATCATTACAGTTGAAAAGAATCCGTGAGTTCCTAATATTTTTTTTAAAAGCAGATTGAATAAGGGATTACGGAATTAGAAAATCAACATCTTACAACCACTGATGATTAATTTGGGAAGGAATCATCAATACATGCTAAAATCTCAGGAAAAGTTTGACAGGAAATAGGAATATGCACACAGCTCAAAAGTATCACCCCTCAGATATCTTATTAATTATAAAGACAAAGTGTACTTTTAGAATACAAGTGAAATCTAGAAGATATCACCTCAACCAACCAAGTGAACAAAGTTAACATCATCAAAAAATGTGATTTCTGATATTATACCACTTGATGCGAATCACTGATAAAGATATGATCTCACCTGGGTAGTTTTCATGCCAAAAATGTTTAACCCCTCATTTAATCCTGAACAAAACCATCAAACAAATCCAAAGTGAGATTTATTCCACAAACCACAAGCCTTGCCTCATCAAAATTATCAACATGAAAGACCACTTCATTCCCTTCCTCAACTTCACCCTCCCACATACACTCCAGTAAGGGAGATGAGCTCCTCCAGACTAAAGGAGTTAAAGAAATGGAACAAATAATAATGTATGACCCACCCCCCTACCCCACCTTGAGTTCTGGATCAAAAGTGATAGATCTATTAAAAAAAATCATTGTGACAATTAGGGAAATGTGAATATGGACAGTAATTTTAATAAAATCACCATTAATTTTCTTAGAAGTGAGGATGGTACTTTAGTTATATAGAAGAATATCATTCTTAGGAGATGAATCCTGAAATATTTAGGAGTGCACTTTCACAATGTCTGCAACTTATTTCCAGAGGGGAAAAAGTATGTGTTGGGGGGGCTGTATAAAGAGAGAAAATATTACCTTTTGGTAAATCCAGGGGAATGGAATGTACGTGTTAGTTATACTATTCTTTAAACATATCTGTGGATTTCAAATCTATCAAAAAAAACTCTTGGGGGGAGAAACCCATCACAAGCACAATTTTTTAAAAGTTATGTAAAGATTAGGCCCCAAGAGTACAGAGCACAGAGCTCAGGCCATGATGCTCCATTGCAAGATGATCTCAAGAGAGGCAGTGGCTTCCAGCAGCAGCAATGGGAGTCACCTGGAAGCTGAGCCAGGGCCTACACACCACCCACTGTCCTTCTTTTGACCAATGCTGAGCTCGCCCTTGCTAGGCAGCATGCCAGCTCTCTCTTCCTGAAAGCTGTCTGGTTAGAGCTTTTCATCAACAGCATGTGACAAGGATGCCCATCCATGCCCCGAGATTTCTGTTGGGGTGGGATGACCTCCTTTCCCAAGCCTCATGTCCCTCTGTGGTCTCTTGCTACTTCTCACATAGAATTCTCCTTCTAAACCACCTTGTCCCAAAGGTATCCAACAAGGCAGCTAAGGCTCAGTGGTCAGAAAACATTAACAATACAGAAACAGCTGAGGAGAGATGGAAAAGAAAGTGTGTACTCCCAAGAATTTTTCTCAGCATACCAAGGCAAAGCATCTCTTTTTTTTTCCGCATTAGATTTGAACTAGGAACTACAGACAGCTAGCTTACAACCATGAGCAGAAAGCTTGTTTGAGAATGAACCCAGCAACTGGAGAGATCAGAGCTATACTGAGTGGCAGAAAGAACCGAGTTCCTGGAGACCTGCTTTACCTCCGGGATCAAGCAAGGTGTACCAGTCAGGAGTTACAGAAGCCCATACACTCCCTCCCTCTTCCATTTTTTTCCCATTCCCCCAGCTTAGATTGAATTTTCTGATGATTTACAATTCAATCTCAATTGAAACTATGTGTTGTGTAAAATGTATCCTCTGGAAAAACAGGTAACTATGTTAGGGAAACAAATATTGCCTATTTACATCCCTCTCTTTTCAATTCACAAAGCATATTAGGATAATGAAGTCCAGGAGAAGTCTTGCAGTAAAGAAATCTTCCTAAGTTTGTTCAAATCACTATGTCCCAAACAACTTGACTTTGGAGATGCCTATTAAAAATCCTTAGAAGTAGTGTTCCATGGGAAGCAATTTTTGCAATAATTGTGTGGAAATTGTTCATTTACCTGCAAAGAAATCCTCCCCAGTATCATCGCTTAATTTCAATATCTAACATGTGTATATATAAGATGTTAGGAATTGAGGCTCATGTAATCAAAGATCCTAACAACATCAAAATATACCTGCAGGGGTCTTGCGGTACTTTGTGCATGCATGCATTATACTGTTGGATATTACATAAAGTTAGCAATTTCACAGTTTGACCACAACCTGCTAGTGAGCAGAGTGCATAACTCTTTCATCTTCATTATCCCCAGCAAGTTGAATTATGCTTGACACATAGGAGGAGCTCAGTAAATGTTGTTGAATGAATAAAATCATTACCAATTTACTTTTTTCTGTGGAAATTACATTTCTTGTTTCTTTCTTTCATTTTCTCTTCTGTTACACATTAAATTAATGCCTTTATTGAGCAGTCTATAGTAACTCCTAGTTCTCAAGTCCCAGGAGGATAGAACAAATTCAATGCTCATTAGTGTGTACAACTAGTTTAAATGATTTGATCATTGCACATTCCCTTTCACTTGTCCAAGATGAATCAGGTTGGATCATTACGGAGCTCTTTAATCTTTCATTTTCTTGGACAAAATTCTACAATTAGAAATGTTTCCAGGCCTGTTTTACCTCATCTTTCAAACTAATAAAGAATGGCAAGTTTAACACACTCTTTCCTAAAATAGGCACATTAGGAGACATAATTATCCACTATGGTGCATAGACCGAGTGGAGTTAATGTCATCCCTTCAAGATAGAGTATTTATTTCCATGGCATTAGGTTTTTGGAACAGATGGTTGTGTTACCTTCCATCTACTATTGCCTATGTAAGCTGCAGCAATGCATACCTATGTAATATTTTCTAACCTTCCACTTACAGCACAGAGAACATAAACTAAAACACGTTAACAAAAAAAAAAAAAAGAAAAAACTTACATTATTAATAGTAGAGTAGATTTAAAATCATGTAATAGGTAACAAAGATGCTTTTCGAAGGACTCAAGATGATTGATCTTAAGAAGGTTCTGGGATTTCTGGGATGCATGAGAGCCATTTCAAAATGCTTGCAGAAAGAGAAATATTCCAAGTAATTTAGAACAAATAATCTGACCACGTGACATGTGTTTTTAAGGACAAAACGAACTATATGAAATTTGAATTACTGGTAGCTATCACAGTGCTGGTGGTAGTACTGTTCCTCTGAGATAATGTTGTATATAGTATGAGATAAAACCAAAGAGTAATTGTGTTGGTGACACTGAGAACAGAATTTTCAGCATAGGAAAAACATGCAGATGTAAAATTGATGAGGGTAAATCTTACAAGCACTGTAAAATTGATTTTATATTGAAAATAGCTGCATAAACTCATGGGATATTTTATATATTAAAAAATGCATATGCTCAATTCTGTTCACTGAAAAGTTCTAAAGACCAACCCTATAGCAATGAGAATCTCAGCACTCATGTTGTGATCTCTATATATCGATTTAAAAAAAAAGGAACAAGGTTTTTTTTTTGGAGAAATGGTTGATTTCAGACCTGGAACAGGAAATTTACAAGATAAGTATGAGAGTTTGTCATGCCAGAAGTAAAAATACTGAGGTCACATCAAAAGGACCTAGGCTAAGCGCAGTGGCTCACATCTATAGTCCCAGCACTTTGGGAAATTGAGGCAGGAGGTTCGTTCGAGGCCAGGAATTTGAGACTAGTGTAGGCAACATAGCAAGACCCTATCTCTACAAAAATAAAAATTAAAAAAAAAAAAATAAATCAACCAGGCATGGTGGTGTATACCTATAGTCCTAGCTACTTGGGAGGCTGAGGCAGTAGGATCACTTGAGCTCAGGATATCGAAGCTGCAGTGAGTTATGATGCAGTGAGCCACTGCACTCCAGCCTGGGTGACAGAGAAACTTAGACACTCTATCTCTAAGGGAAAAAAAAATTAAAAAATTAGAAAAGGACCTAGAAATCAATTTGAATGGTCTCTTTCCTACTAGCCAAAGATGGGACAAGTTAAGCAAGAATAATGTTTGTAACTTCAATGAAATAAAACGCATCAAATATGGTGAAGTCCATGAATTGGTAATGAAAGTAGAAAAAAAAAATTTCATTGATACCCTTTGGTGAATGCTAGGGAATTAGCCCCTAATGAATAAAATGAAATAATTGAGTATTAATCTTGTCTTTCCTGTAGGAACTGTATTTCACTGTACCAGACAACAAATGAGTAATTTCTCTTTATAAAAGTATTCTATGCCAGTAAATGAAGAAGAAATTATAGAAAGAGAGTATCACTATTTGGCAAACCTTAATGAATACTTAAATGATCTAGACAATGGTATCTGTTAATATTACAAAGAAAGACAAGCAGACCTCCAGATGGAAGTACACACCATCAAGCAGGCAGTAATCTTCCCTCATTCTCTCAACAATAAAATTGAACTTGAACTTGAACTTTTAGCTCTTACTACCTACCAGTCTACTGATAATATCAGAGCTAGAACTTGCTAAATGAACCCCTGAGAATGTAGCCAGCAAAATCAAGATCACATGAAGCTTGAAATGCCATAGATTCTTCAAGCAAAAATTTTCAAAGGAAAAAAATGGAGAGAAATCTATAGAATAATGGAGATTGAAGAGATATATCAATCAGTCACAATATATGAACCTTATCTGGAGCCTGACTCAAACAAATTACAAAGAAAAAATTTCAAGGCAGTAGGGGATATTTGAAAACTGACTGGAGATATGATAATATAAAAAATTAAATTTTTACATGTGATATTGATATTATGGTTTTACTATAAAATGGTTATCCTACAGAGATACATACTAGACTATTCAGTGATGAAAAGAAGTGTGCCATTTGCTTTAACATAATCAGAGGGAGGGAGCAATAAATGAAAGAATATTGGCCTTGAGTTGATAATTATTGAAGTTGGTAATGGGGACATGGGTGTTCACTATATATTAGTCTCTGGACTTTTGCTTTAAATTTTCCAAAAAGGTTCAATAATATTTGCAGTGTAAGCACGTGAAATAGGGATCAGATGTGATGCCAACCTGGAATTTAGACCAAGCGACATAAGTTTCTGATAAAGTACAAGGAAGTGTTTTTGAACAGAATTACTCATTACAGAAAGAGCCATCTAAGTGGAGTATATTTTTAGTGACTGAAAACGTATGAGGCTTAAACTGAGTTACATTTCAGGCCCATTCTAATTTGGTGGTCTATGAGCTGTTCTTCAGTATCTTCTTAAAGACCACCTAATTCAGAGTAAGCGCTAATTGCAAAAACATGCACAGCATCTGTTTTTGTGTGCTTGTGTGGTATGCATGGATGTGCAGTGGAAGGGCCTGGAATACAGAACATGGACACAGAAGAAAAATGGGAATGAGCATATGAAACATCTCAACAAACATTAATGAGCTGAAAAAAAATGTGGACCTGCTATGCTTAACTTACTACTGCTGAGAGTACTGCTGAATTTCTTTTAGTTTGCTAAAAGATGAAAATGCTTTCCCTATCATCAAGTAACTAACCCAAACACCACGTTTTTAAGGCACTAATTTAACTATGCTTGTGGAAACCATGCAAAGAGATCATTAGAGAACACAGCTCTATGCCACCTAGGCATAATTTGTTTTGCTTTGCTTCAGACATGCTAATTTTCTATGTCTGGACCAGAATTTCTATACCAGCAGGCTTTTTACAAGGGTCAAATTCAACTCACCAGGAAACTAAAAGAGAAAAGAAAGAAAACAAAAGCTACACTTCTCCCAAGTAGTCTTTTTAAGATTATTCTGTAAATCTTGTACAAATATTTGAATAGACACTATCCAGACAAACTGACTAATTTCTTTCTTAGCAGAAAGGAAGAAATTAAGTTTCTCATCAGGTTCTCCCTCTTTTTAATCAAGGAAAGAATAATCAGTGAATGCATTTTTCACTTTGACCACATCATCCACCATCAAAAAAATAACACCTCTGCATTCTGAACCCACTTTTGATCCTGATCTATGCAATTAAGTAATCAAATCGCATTTCTGGAATTAATAGTTTTATTCTACTTGTCTTGCTGTAATTTGACTTCCTCTGATGTGAAGCAGCTATTTGAGCTCGAATTGTTTGCATATTGGACTATACATCACTAGCCTGGAATGCCATCCCTAGGCCCAGTCAGCCTACCAAGGATCTTCTTATATTGGAAAAAGTGGGAAAAATCATATTGATTTTGATGTGCATTCTATTTGAAGATCAATACTTTCTACTCCCCAGGCAATTTAGACTTTTATTCTTTCTGATTCTTCTCATCCCTGGATCACTAAGTATCATTCCTTTTACTCCATTAATTTCCTGGCCAAGTTCACTGCCGATCAAAATTAAGGAAAAGATGTATTCCAGATGCCTGTCTCAGATAATTTTAGAATTTGAATTCTCAATACAGAACATCTGAAGGCACCATCACCTTTCAGAAATGGCCAAACTTGAGTTCTGTGATTTTGGAAAATGATGAAATCTAAATGAGCGAGACTCTCTCTCACGTTTTATCAACAGACATTTATTGAGCACTTACTCAAAAAACCCTACCTATTGGCGGAAAGATAGGCTAGAATAAGCCAAAAAATGTGTCTTGATCGCTAGAACTGATTCCAATATCGAGTGAAAAGTAAATTAAAAATGAGAAATTCAGAGAAGCTGTCTGATAAAAGAATGTGAATCAACATGTTCAAGAAGACAACCACAGATTAAGTGAGTTCAAGGGTCAATACTATCTGCTCTCCTGCAGAAAATGAGTTACTGATTAAAGAAAAATCTTATCTAAAATCTTGATAAAAACAACTTTGCTTCTGTTAATAGACCCACTCATCATGGTAGAGTGGGGCCCAAAGGGCCAGACTATGTATGTTATTTTTTACTCTTTGAAAGCAAAGCTAAAAAGATAAATTACCAGTGTGAAATAAGTTATATCTTGCTCAAGGAGTTTCATAAAAAGTTGTAACAATTTGCACTGGCAGGAACAGATGTTATCAAAAATGATTTTTCCAAGTGTATCATTAGTTATTGTCCTCTTTTGGGAGCATGTCAACTAGTTACTTATAGGTTAACAACATTCCTAATATAGCCACTTTCATCACAATCATCACGTGCAACAATGAAATCACAATTATCATAATCAACATAAGTTAATTGGCAAGTACCAATTAAAGTTCTGCTATGTACCCTCAGTGGACCAGCATCAAATGATTAAGCAAACTGATTAAAATTACCCAAACCCCTACCCATAAAATGTTCCTCTTAAGCTCATTGAAGAAGGAAACATGGCCATCTCATTTATTAATACTATTTTTGGTGTCAGGAACAGTGTAGGTGCTTAGAAAAATATTAATCTTTGCCAAATATAAATGAATGAATGAACAAATGAATAAATGCATTAATAAAGGTCTGCCTCTCAAGAACTTCCATTCAGTTGGGATTTCCCAGGCTGTAGAACTAATATGGACCACACCTGAGATACAAGTTTCCTTTTTCTTGGAATTATCAATGATGAGTATTTTTCTTTTGTGTTAATTGATTGATTTAGTGAATATAAAGTTTTTAAAAAGGAGGTGCTATTATTCTAGCTCAGTCACTCATGTGTTTGGCCCCCTAATACCCTTGAGCTAGGTTTAAACTCAAGAAAGTGATGGAGATTTTCAAAATACCATAATAGGAGATCTTCACAAGTTATGGAAAATTAAGATTACTACCTACAATGAAAGAAATGGAAAAAAATGTTTAAAAAAATTATGAAAATATTAGACTTTTTCAAAATGAGAAGTCACCATCATTGGGAAGATAACAAGATGAAAGAGGGCTGCATGTGTGTGAGTGCAGGTGCATGAATCTGTTGGCGTGCTGCCCACATGTCTAGCTATTAGTACATCGGACTTCCACCTAAGTTAAAGAAATAGTCCTATGTAACTAGAGGCAGAGCAGGACAGCTGTAAATGCACCTCAGGAACACAACTGCAAATTCAAGATATAAGAAAAAGTACTCCCAGATAAATCACAAAAACATAATTTCTTCTAAAACACACTAAAAAAATCATAAAATACCCATTTCTTCTTTACTAATGGTTAAAGAATGTTTGAAGTTAATACAAAAATATAGTATTGTATAAATATTAGCACAAATAATCTTTTATTTATTCATGCTTCATTGATCTATTCATTCATTCAATAAATATCAATAGGGGTCCAGTATATATCAGGAACTGTGGGAGGCACTGAGGATTCCATGATGATTCTCATGGTTCCTGTCTCCATGGAACTTATCCAATGCCAAGGGTAGTCATCACATGATCACACAGAGATGGAAAATTATAATTACGTTCAGTACAAAAAAAAAGGCATGTGCATGGTGATACAGCAAAGCAATGAGGGACCTGCCTACTCAAGGAAGGCTGAGATAAAGTTTATAGCGATTTCAAGGGAGTGTCAGAATTAACCAGGCAAAAGGGCATGGAGGGGCATCCAGGCATAGGGATAGCATGTGTAAAGGATCTATGGAGTGAATGAACCTGGTGTGTTGTAGGAAGAAAATGCAGTTTGCAGGCTGGAAGCAGAAAGTGCTGCAAGATGTTTGGAGAGATGGACAGGGGGCAAGCCATGTGCAACCTTAAAGGCAATGCTATTTGGGTCTTTATTCTTAAAACACCATATTGTTTGCAAAAACAGTGTTTCAGAAGTATTAAGCAAAGGAAAGTAACTAAATGGGAAGGTATTTTTCTTTGCTTGGTTGGTTGCTTGGTTGGTTGGGGGTTTTAATAATCATTCTGGCTACTATATGGAGAAGAGATTGGAAGACTTCAAAAGTAGAAACTAGGAGGCAGGAAAATAGCTATTGCAATAGTCTAGTTGAGAGACAACAGTGGCTCAGACTAAGGTGGTGGCGCAGGGAGGAGAGATGACAACTGCCTCAAGAGGTAAAAGCAGCTTTGACTTGATGGTGGATTGGCGTTAAGGGTGGAGTCAAGTATGACATTCAGATTTCCATCCATGCACTAAGAGACGGAACAGTGAAACAGGCACATCTCGGGGGGTAAGATTATGAATTGGGTTTGGGGAAGTGGAGAGAAGAGTCAACACAGCAGGCCTGAGACTGGTATCCTTTGAAAGTCCTTCTTGCAAAGCTGGCTGTTGACTGGCAGCTGGGAACGTGGATTCTGAGAAAATTCCCACCATTCCCTCCTAAGAATGTCTCACTGCACCTACACTGTTTATGCAAACAATATGGGGAATGCTGAACACCTGCCTTCCTTCTGTGAGTGTGGAATTTTGGTAAACAGTAGGCAAGGAGCGACTATGTGACCATCCCCCAATAACCACCATGGGCACTGAGTCTCTAATGAGCTTCCCCCATAGACAATACTTCTCATGTATGGCCACAATTGAGTGCTGGAGGAAAAAGCGCTTGGCGTGTGACTCTACTGAGAGAAGTCTCCTGGAAGCTTGAGACTGGTTCTCTATGGACTTTGCCCCATGTGCCTTTTCTTTTTGTTGATTTTGTTTTGTATCCTTTTGTGGAAATAAATCATAGCCATTAATATGACTACATGATGAGTCATGAGTCCCAGTGAGTCACCAAACTTGCGGGTGGTCTTAGGGACCTCCAACACAGGGTAAAGATCAAGTATAGAGCAGTCAGGAGCTCGTGGGGTATTCTTAGCTGGAGATCAGACATGGGCCCATTGAAGGTGTGATCACCATAGACTCAATACCCAGTACAACTTTCCACGTGGAACTAAAAGTTAAAGCAGGAATGATCTTAAGAAAGTATCTAATCTAGATTCCTCATTTTTTCAGATGAACTAAGGTTTAGAGAGAGAAAATACCTTTCTAGAGGTCACAGAGCTAGTTAGTAGCAAATATGAGTGCAACCAAACCATGTCTCAACCCCCGGCAGTGCTATCAGTACATCATTTATTGCCTCGCTGGAACGTGTCCTTTCTCCGAAGGCCTCCTGCTTGCATGAGAATGTGCCACATGGTTGCAGATTTCTACCATGTTGCATTTGCAATTAAAACAGCTAAATGCGATGTCTTAAAAGGATGATTTCCAAGCTGTCAGGACAATAATGCCACAAACCTCACCAGATTTTATGAGTCAAATGACAGTATAAATCATTAGAAAAATGTGTGCCAACCACAGACACAGCAATGCTGCAAACTCTTAGAGTACTGAACATCATCCAGTTGGCTGAGAAAAAAACATGTGGCTTCAAATCATTTTTCACAATTACTATCCTAGCTAGTTCATAGTTTTTGGCAGATATGCCCCACATGCACAACGGAACTCAGCTAATTTTCACTCTGCTGATCGACAAATACGATTTTTTTTTTTCCTTTCAGAAAAACCACCCAGAGAGCTTTCATGAAATCTGAGGTAGTACATCAAAAAATGAACCCATTTGTTATGCTCTCCCTTTAAATAATGCATATTAAACAGGCCACCCAATATGCCTCACAAAAAGCTCTACTGTGCTAAGATAATGAGTCAAGAGAACAGTCATACAAACTACAAGGGCCTAAGAGTCAAACCAAAATCTCCAAGTCCTTTTTTACCTTTTTATTTTAAACTGAGCTTGCCTTCCATGTGGCGAAAATTATATATATGTGTATACACATACACATTTTTTAAAGTTACTTACTATGAGTTTCTCCAAAATCATTATGAGTATTTAACAGACTTGAAATACTACATGATCAATTTCCTTAAGCAATATTTCCGTGACTAAAGGAATAAAAAAGCTTTTATTAAACTCACATTTTCCCCCAAGTATCATTTCCAAGTTGTCTTCTTGAGAGAATGTTCATCAATAGCCCAACTGCTGAATTTCCATGTATGAATATGTGTTTTATGAAGATTTTGAAATATGTAAATCTACTGTACACTGAATAACCCATCCTACAAAGAGAAGCATCCCAGCAACGAGGAGGAACTCCCAAAATGTGTTTCAAATTTAGTACCAGTGGTTACTCTGTAGAGGATGAAGGGACACTATTATAACAGGGATCACAGGGGAGTTCAAGTATATAGATAATGTTCTAATCTCTAGTTTGGGGTAGGTATTAGTTAGATTTTTTGGTATGTCTTAAATATTTTATAACAATTTTTAAACTATTTAACTCCCTGAACTTGCTCACTTGGCAATTCCAGATCTTTGAGGAGGAGTCTTGTTTTACCTTGCTCTCTGTGGAGTCAAACTGCATTTTCTTTAGTAGTGTAAAAATGGTCCCTTGTATCTGCTAGGTCCTTTAAAACCAATTCTATTATCCTAAGTTCCCAACGACTTGGCCAAATCCTCACAACTTTTCCTATCAGATATGCTTTGTCTCACGAGCAGTTTGAAAGAATATATAAGCCAAGGGTATTTTCAATCGGTGCAGATAAAGTGAAAATATCTTCTCATATTAAAGCTGCCAGCTTCCCAAAGAGAAAATTGTGTCAGTAAGGAAAAGGCACAAGACCAAGAGAAAGTTAAATTGGCCCAGTGTGCTTCAAAATGCCCCGTAAGTTTAAAAGCCCTTCCTTCCCCACCTGGTAATTGGGAGACAGAAGCAGGTTGTGCTCACATAAACTTGGGTTTATAGTATGGTAAGGCGGTGGGTTCTCAAAGGGGTTCTGGGACCCCAGTATCCAGGACCAATTGGGAACTTGCTAGACATGCAAACTCCCAGACCCTGGGGAGGGGAAGGAGGTGGGTGGGCAGCAATCTGTTTTAAGAAGCCTTTAAGAAGGTGATTTTGCTGCCTGCTCCATTAAGAAGCACAGGTGTAGAAGGAAGTTAGAAGTGAGCGACTGCATTTGAACACCAGAGTCTGCCCTTGGTAAATGGTGTGACCCTGGGCAAGTTACTTAACTTTTCCATGCTTTAATTTCTTCATCTACAAAATGAAGATGACAATACCGTAGCTCCTAACTCACCGGAACACTGGCAGTAAGACGATATGCATGAAAGCATGGCAAAATGCTTGACTCATACTAAGCATTCTCTACTAGGGAGGTGATCACAGATTTGCTTTTATTCCAAATTGCTCATCCATTTGTTCAGTTAGAATTTATTGAGCATTTACCACCTACTGCACATGAGAATCACCCAAGGAGTTCTGATGAAATCCCACTGCCTGAGCCCCTCTCCATATTAGAACATAGACTCTCTGACAGTGGGGCCCAACCTTGCACAGGTTAAAGCTCTCCAGGAGCTTCTAATGGAAGAAGCAAATCTGCAAGCAAAAATTACAGCCCAATGCCCAAGTAGCAGTGGCTGGATGTATACACATGATCCCAGGGAAACTTTCAGGGAGGAGTCGCTTGCTCAGCAAACTTTCTTTGGTGCTTATATATTCCTTCTGGCTTTACTGAGCTTCGTAGGAGGCACAAATCATGTTTTTCTAAACTCTCATTGCTTGGCAACATGCCTGACAAAGAAGACATGTAGAAGTTTGTCGAGGCAACAAACAGTGACTTGGATTTCTAGGATTGGGACCTCCAACTCCTGGAAACCCGGGCACGGTTCGTCAGGACACAGCAGTAATTATAAGGCCATTATCTCCGTAACAAACTCTCATAAATGCACATTTGCCTGAATATATTGCCCAAGCCTCAAGGATAGACAAAATGGTTTCACACATCCGTTTCCAGGGGAGGAGTGACATGGGAAAAGCTTTTAAATTAATTAAAAGAGACACTCAGGCACACTTCATGCTATTCTTTAATCTCCATTCTCCTGTGATAAATATTGAATGACAGAAACAGGCCCAGGCTAACGAGCTGGAGGCAGGACCCTAAGGGGGTCAGAAGCACTGCTGCAGGGCCCAGGGCTCAGAAAAAGGGAGAAGGAAATCCCACCTTGCCTTGGCTGTGTCGTTAAGGTGCCACCAAACAGTGCTCCGAAGAATGCCCACTGGACATGAGCTCTCACCCTTCTCTGACTAATAGCAATTTAAACAACAGATAAAAAAGAACCAGCATGATTGCAATTAAGAAGTCAGAGAATAATAATAATTATTATGATTCACTGAGGGTTTTCTAGCATCAGGCACTGTGCTAAAGGCTTCTCATGAAAAATTTCATTTGATTGTGGTGGAGGGCCTCCACATGGCCCCCAATGATCCTGCCTTCCTAACAGACACGCCCTGGCCTAGCCCCCTTGCACTCTGAATCAGCACTGCCTCATGTGACCAGTAGAAAACGACAGTAGTAACTGTCTGAGCTTGTTGAGTCAGGAGTAACTGACTTCTGAGGTTAGATCATAAAAGACATCATCATGTCCAACAAGACCTCTTGGGTCACCTGTCTGGGAGAAGCCAGTGCCAAGTTAAGTGGACACACAAGCAGCCCTGTGGCAAGACCCACGTGGAGAGGAACCAGTTTGCCAGCCACACGACTGGGCCACCTTGTCTGATGCCCCAGACATGACAGACAGAGGAAAGCCATCATCACCGGCCTCTGAATTCCTGACCTGAAGAACCTAGGAGCTAATTATTGTTTCAAAAAATAAGTTCTGTGGTGTTTTGTGATGCAGCATACACAACTCATACACAAGAGCGAGATACCTTTATGCTACAGTTGAGGAGAGTTTAACTGATTCGATCTCGGACAGACTAAGTGAAATAGCAGGGATTTGAATCTGGGTTTGCAGATTTGAGGGTCCCAACTCCCACTCTGTCCTAATACTCCTGACAGATAAACATAAGGTTTATCCCTCCCCTATTTCCCATCCTTTCTGTTAAGGGAAAAGTAATCATTTAATAGGAATCTGTGAAGTGCTTTGGTTGTCCCCAAGATACTTTGTTCAGCCTACACAGCACCCACCATTCTGCCTTGTATTTTAGTCATTTCTCTATGACTAGATTAGAAGCTCCCTCGCAATGCTTGTAAATAGTAGAAAGGTAAAGACAGGATGTTGTGCTAATCCTGTGGACGCTGCTTCAACTTGTCTGCTTTGGCATGTCTTCCGTTTTCAGGCCTGGTGATCCTAGGCAAGCTACCTAAATTTCATGAGCCACAGAATCCTTGGTCTTATAACAGGGCCAATATTATCACACGTGTTTGTTTACACTGCATTAGAAAAATACTCAGAAACTCCTTAACACATTGCTTGGCACATTGTAAGTGTTCGATAAATGTTACCTATTTGGATTATTATTATCAAATATGTGCTGAAAAACATCCAGCATTTTAAATGGCCAAACAAAAGCTCTTCTCCCAAGCTCTCCTCATGTCAGGAAAAGAAGTTCCAACGAAATATTACATAGCAGTGGTTCTTCAAAGTGACGCGATCTCACTACGCAGGCACTGAAACCTGTAGTCACCAGGCCTAGCCATGTGGCTAAAGACTTGGCCGTGGCTCCTACGAGAGTCCAGCCCGCCCTGCTGGCGTGATGAGAGATTCAGGAAGAGCTGCCATATATGTCCGTCGTCTAGTGGGCACGCATAGACAACGATTTGGCTCTTCCCTACAAGAAGAAACAGACGGCAAGGAGGGTCTGCCTCCCCCTGGTCTTACATAAACAGGAGCGTAGAGGCAGTTTGTTTCCATCTGATCTCTTAATCCCAAAACATTCTTATCATTTTGTCAATGCAGACAAAGCTCTTTAGCCCCTGCCAACACTTACGCTAGTACCTTCCCTTGTGGTTCGTTCTTTTTTGGTCTTAGGGCTAATAAGCCATCAGGTGTTTTACTGTCCCCTCACGTGACTCCTACTTAAAAGATGTTTGGATTCTCACCTCCCCTTGAACTTAGCTTTATGGCTCCCCCCTTTTTTCCCCTTAAACACAAGAAAGTTTTCTGTGTAAAGTTCTGCCTGGGCTCTAAAATATTTCCATAACCTTCCACTTCTGGGTATGATTAAGCAAAAGGAAGCTGGGAGAAACACCAGCCACATTCACCCATCTCCAAAGAAGCACAGATTCCTAGCAATGCAAGGTGAGAGGTTGGCTTCTCAGGTGGGCATACAGAGAGGGACCAAGACACAGAGCTGGCCCTCAGCAGCGACAGAGGGACAGGAGACCAGGGGGAGGGAACAGGATGGCAAATGAGGATGCAGGGGAGGCCCCTGGAGCAGTGAGGGATGGGAAGATCCTGACCCAAGGAGGTGGGGAAGGGCAGAGAGAGCGCTCCGGGCAGAAGGAATGTGAGGCGGGCATGGGGAAAGCTATGGATTCCTGTCCTTTCTTCAGTTTGGAGACATTATGTAGAGAAGCAGGAACAGGGATTACAAAAAATAAAGTAGTATAGTGGAAAATATGCTGGCAATGTTCAGCAATAAAAATTTTCGAGAAAGAGAAAAGTAAAGGGCGTTTTACCCACTGTAGAGCAAATCAGTGACCTGTGGATTTTATGACTAACATGCTCTAATTCACTTCTCAGTGATCATGAACCTAAAAACCCTAAGGCTAGAGACGTGTATTTTCAAAAGAGGCAATGTCAACTGAACTGGTGGATTACTCTTCCCAACATGTTAACTGTTAAGTTTTTTTCACACTGAACTATCAAGTCACACACTTTCCAACTATTTTTTCCCTGGTTTACTTTTAAAAACTATTACCTGAAGTGACAGGGCACACTCAGAAGGCATAAGTCTGTTACCTACCAGCAGTCATTGCAATGATTTCCAAGAACCAATATCCATTAACTAGACTTGTTTCAGGGTGAAGTAAATGTGTATCAGAGGTAAACATGATTATTGATAGGTCTAAGGGTGTCTGCATCTCTGTATATTTTTCTATTCTCTGGCCCAAACTTAGCAAGCTACTGCACACAGTAAGCTCTCAAGCAGAATTTCTGTGAATCAGAGCTCCCTTTTCTTTCTCATTATTAGAACCAAAGATCTAAGTACAGAAAGATCCAGAAAACATCACAGACCATTAACCAATTTCAAATGGTGGGTCCTGAAACAGGAAAAAGTCCCTCGTCATTATTTCTGCATCCTCTCAGTCCAGCGAATGTTCCCCATACAATGCAAAACTGGGTGACATGGCCCCGGGCCAGGCTTTCTGAGCAAACTTACCATATACCACATGCTTGGCCACTTGGGATCATTGAAGTAGGTAGACTGAGTACGACTGAGGTCATAATCCCTCTTTGTCCGTTTTTTCACCACTTGCTGTTGGATCCACTCCACCTATCAAGAAGGAAAACATTTAGTGAGTGTTCAAGTTCCATCAGGGTTAGCACAACATAAACAAGGCATGTTCCATCTTGAGTCAATGCTATTTAAGTCACAGGCTTCATTGTGGCAACTAAAATCTGAGTCCGGGAGCTCCAAGATTCCCTAGAAACCCAGTTTTACGGTTTTAATTTTTAATGCAAGCAGGTGTTTTAGTTTTTTTATAGACAGATCATCTATATCTCTCAACAATGAGCTAACCTTTTGGCTTTTTCAGAAAGCATATTTTACTCACGATTTGTTACAAATTGATAGTTAATTTTTAAGGTAGTTTTTCATCCTTACCTTATACTAAGAGTTTATAAACTTTTTCTATAAAGGTCCAGATAATAAATAATTTAGGCTTTGCAGGTCACCTGGTCCCTAATGCAATTCCTCATTCTATCAGTGCAAGCACCATAGATAATACATAAATGAATGGGCAAGACTGTGCTCCAGTGAAACTTTATGTACAAAAACAGGCTGGATTTGACCCACGGGCCACAGTTTACAATTCCTGACTTACATAATGCACCAAACTTTTTAAATGTTCTGGGATCAAATGCTCCAGGATCACAATTTTAAAAAATTTCTACAACACAGTGTGATGGAAAAGCACTATTTGGAGAATCAGAAAAGCCAAAGCCCTAGTCCTATTCATGGCACAAAACTGGAGAAGCCACTTAATTTCCTCCCCTGTAGGCTCCTCGCCAGCTCGACAATTCAAACACACTCACTACATGCGAGTCTTAATATTTAGTCATAACCTTTGTTTAAACAAAATAACCAGAAACCCTGAGTTTAATACCGGATCAGTAACCTAATAGGACAGGCATGTATGGCAACATTTTCTTTTAAAAGGGTATCATTATGGCAACAGAAAAATAAGCATGTTCTAGTTTTAATCGAGTGTCTCAAATGCAGTATCAACCCTGGTGGCATTCTTCAATTTGTTCCTAAATGCTTCTTTGTTTGATTCTTCTGGTGACAGCTAATTTCATCACAATGCTCTGAAATGTTTTGGTCTACCATTTATCTCTACTCTCCACAGAGGAATTAAAAAATCAGTTGAGGAAGAGGGAGACTTTGTAGTTCACTGCTATAATTCCATATCCACCCATTCGGTAAAGATGTTACAATTTCTCTTGCCTACTCTATTAAAAGATTACTGGAGAAGGGCTCCTAAAGTATCCCCCTCAATCAGAGTGGAGCAGCGAGTATGGGCACACATGTACAGTTTTTATTTCCAGGAATCATTTTAACCTCTTTATTTCGAACACTCAGGAATGAGTTTCATTCACTCACTTATTCATTCAACAAGCATTAAATGCCAGGCACTGTGCAGAAAATATAAAGATGAGTAAGACTTGTCTTTATCTTTAAAAGATTTAACATTTTACCAGGGAAATTTAGCAAGTATTTTACAATTCTGCACCTCATAAAACAATGATCTCCATGAATGTCATCTGACATAGGCTCTATCACATTTAATTGACAATTACTTAGACCACTCATGGCGACTTTTTTTTTTTTTGGTATGAATATTTTTTATTTTTTATTTTTATTTCAATATATTATGGTGGTACAAATGTTAAGGTTACGTATATTGCCTACTCATGACGATTTTGACTACAAAACTTATATGTACAATCCTTATCTTATATGACTGTCAATAGGTCTTATCCCAATAAGGTTGAACTAGTTCATGTTTGCACGCTTGGTAAAAGAAGGCTGCAGATCTATTTAGATAGAACTCTTTTCAAAACTAATCCTATATTGGCAGTGGCCTTTCCTAAGAGAGCCTTCATAAATTCCAAACTGCCAACCTATATGCGTGCACAAATCAGAAAGTGTCAAATCTCCCCCAGTGTGGACACAATAAAGAGACTTCTAGAGATCAGGACAGTCTATACTGGGGTGGCGGGGGTGGATAATGGTTCCTACAATGATACTGTAAGTATGTACTTCTTCCTATGCACACATTCCAATAGACAAATGGGATAAGTATGTGAGAAAACCAAGTGACAGCCATTTTCCTAGATGAGCTATAGGTACTAAAATAGAACAAAATATCTTACCAAACAGCACCTCTTCTGTAATTTTACCAAACAAAAATGCTTAATTACAGGACTTGGTGGCTAGAAGGTGGCACAGCAACTTGGCATCTAGCTTTGACTGCAAGTCACTCTGATCACAGGGCTGCAATACTCAAGAAAAGGTCAGTGGGGTTTTTTTTAGTGTCAAATACTATGTATTTTGCCTTGGTGCTTTATGGGTATAAGTATATAGCACTATATTTTTTAGAAAGCGCGAAAAGCACCTCTTGGATCGGAAGGTTTCTATGACTGGAAAGACCATATTTATATGTTTAAACTATTATCCATATGTCTGTCCTTGAGCTCTTCAGAGAAAAAGTCAGAGGTAATGTATTGTGCAGATTTTATTTCTTGCCAAGAAGCCAAATGCAAAGAAAAGATACTTAAAAATTAATTTTCATAAAGCTATGGTCAGCCCAGGAGAAAAGAATAATCGTGAGCATTCCCTCATTGATTTAACTTCTGAAAGTTCTATTACTATTTCCTATACATTAAGGAACTACAGGTAACCTGTGAAAACTATGGGACCTTTGAAACCATCAGTCTATTTTCCAGTATTTTTAACACACACGTGCTACATGGTTTTAAGGTCACTCCCTCCATCTACTCACAGCACTCTCATCCCTAGGACCGTGGTCCAATTGAACAATGTGCATTTGCTTCTTAAGAAACTTCATCTAAAGATGTATGAATCCAAAACACATCAGCTGACAACTGTGGGAAATCTGCCCTCATAATCTCACCTGAACTTATATCTCACTATTTTGGAATTTATCAGCTTTTGATACTAGGCAACAGGAAGGCAACGGGAGAAAAAAAAAGGATGTTATATGAATATATATTATATAAGTTATTACATAAATATAAATGGGAAACAAATTATGCTGTTATTTTTAAAATCTACCTTGCAGTGAGAGGGAATCAGCCCTTTAGATATTAAGAAATATTAATACTCATGATTAACACATATACTGTTAGCACGTATCTACAGATACATCAATGGAATAGAATAGAAAGTCAAGAAACTGACCTGAAACATAGGAATACAGTGTATGATAATGATGTTATCCTAAATTCATAAGGAAAAACAAATTACTACATAAATGGTGCTGGAACAACAACCAAAGGGGGAAAAAAATAGAGCTGAAGCCACTCTCACATCTTACAACAAGATCAACTTCAAATGAATCAAATACTTAAATGTAAAAGTCAACAAATAAAACCACAAAAGTACCATACGAAATAAGGAAGACTTTTGAAAATAATCTTAGAGTAGAAGATGCCTATCTAAGTATTATACAAATGAAAAGATGATTTAGAAAACTGATAAATTGAACTACATAAAAAATAATGTAACTTTGAGACAGCAAAAGGAATATCAAAAGCAAGGTAAAAGACAAACTGGGAAAAGTTTACAGCTCCAACCATGAACAAAAGACTATCTCCCCAATATATAGTTTCTACAATCAATAAAAGAACATTAGGAAAATGGGCAAAGATTAGGTGCACAAAAACCTCTGGAAAGGTAAATCAAGTTTCTTAAACATGTAAAAATATACCTAGCCTGATGCATATGAAGACACATGCAAATTAAAAAAAAAAAAACAAAACTAAATCGAGATACCATTTTTTGCCTTTCAGATATAAACAATCTAAAGGTTGATAACATATTGTTAGTAAGGGCATGAGAAAATAGTCATCCTCACATAATGATGAGGAGAATATAAATGTGTCCAACTTTGTGGATGATAATTGGACAATACCTTCAAAAAATGACAAAAGATGTAATTCTACTTTTAGGAGTTTACTCGACCTATTTATTTACACACGTGAATACACAAGGTTATTTACTAAAGTACTGCTGATAAGAACTATAAATTGTAAATGATCTAAATATATATATATATCTCAATTGAGGTTAATTAAATAAAAAATGGCATATCAGTACAATGGACTATAGTACAATGTAACCATAAAAGAGAATGAATTGGACTTTATGCACTGACAAAGAATCATCTCCATGATATAGTTTAAAATGAAAAAAAAGAGTAAGGTACGAACAGTTTATAGAGAAGACTAGAATTTTTGCATTTCTCTGAAGTGATTACACACAAACAAACCTGACAACGCTAATAGCTTTCTGGAGGGAAAACAGGGTGACTGGGATATAGGGACAGGACGAAAACCTTTGCCTGTCCTTTTATGCCTCGTTACTTCTGAACCATAGGAATATCTTACCTATGCAATTAAATATTTTTATATTATGTTCTAACATGACTTAAATATTGAGAAAAGTTGGGTAAGGTAACAAAAAGAAGTGGCTGGAATTGGGGGAGCTTGGTTATTATCTTAGCTCTGTTACCAGTCACCAATGTGATCTTGCAAAAATCTTTGTGGGCCTCTTTTTACCTGAAGGTTAACTAGTCTCTCTTCTAGCTTTGCATTTGTTTCCCCATAGTCCAATTCTCTGGAATGACTGGGAATAAAAAGTTTTTAAAAACAATAGAGAGGTGAGGTGGAAGTTTAGGTGATAAGTGATCTTAAGTGATTCTGTGAAGATGCAAGATCAGTATTTGGAAAGGAGTGTAGTAATTAGGTTACTCATTTCATGATTTGAATGAAGCAGTTGCCAGGAAATAAAATGGGTGGGATTCTATATTTTATATTTTTTTGTATCATATTTTCTATCTTTTTTTGACAAAATTGAGGAAAAGAACATGAAAATATTTTCCCTGTTTTCTTCTCTGACTTTGAAAAAAAAATAAATAGAGTGGCCTTGATTTAAAAAAATATATATGAGTTAAGTGCATAGTGGACACACACTTTTTTGCTGTGGAAGAGAAGGCCTGAAATATTTTAGTACTGACATGCTAGTCCCAAGCCCTAAAATCCAAAGGTAACATATGCCAGAAATTTTCTAAAATGCTAGTCAAAAAATCAGAGTTAACCCTTGGGGGAAAAAAAAAACCAGAGAATCTAGTAAAAGTATTTGTTTAGAGAAGGGTATTCTATTCTTTAAAATGTGTTCCGTCTAGTAACTTGTAACTAATGAGTAATTAAATATTGACACTGTTATTTTGTCACTTTTTTAAAGAAAAAAGATAACCATAATTGCTTAAATTCTGTCTATGTCAGCTACTTGTGGACACAATATAGCATTACTTTTTATTTGATGGAGAATTTTTACTTATTTGCTTGAAATAGGCATTTTGAATCTTGTTTAATGACTGCAAACATCAGAGGCTTATATCAGAGAATACATCTGGTCAGGAATACGAGGAATCATATAATTTTTGAAGGGTCATTTAGAAGGAAGTTGTGAAATAAACACTGCCTGTACATTTGGAACACTGTTATAGAAGGCAATACAGGCCAAACTGGAAAACTGGACCCTGCCGTAAAATTTTATATTTAGCTGGCTTTCTCTAAGAAAGCCAAAGTTTTAGAAACGTGTTATCAATCTAATCTTGCTATATTTTGTTTAATAGAAGAACTATTAGCATTACCATTCTAACTACATTACTTAACTTTCGGAGAATTAATGTCATATATCCTCCCCTTAAACTATTCCACTATTATATATACACTTATAAAAATTTAATTTCCTAATTTGTTGCCTGTTTTTTTTCTCCCCACTTCTTATAAAATAAAATGTGTTCCCCACTCTCTGAGTTCTTTCATTTAATCTTTGTTCACTCTAAAAATATTTATGGAGTGGCTCCTGTGTGGCAGGTACTATCTGCATGGTACAGAATGGCAGTGACCGAAACTGCCAACTTCCTGCCCTCGGAGAGCTTCCATGCTAGCAGGAGTCAGACAGCAAACATGTAAATAAATAAAAGATTACATAATAGACTTTCCTAGTGTTAAATGATGCAAAAAGTGAATAACGTAACCAGGTAGAGAATGATTATGGAGGAAGAGGGTATTTTATTTTAGGTAAGGTGGTCCAGCAGGGCCTCTTTGAAAGATGGGATATTTTAATAGAATCTTGTATATGGAACTAGATGCATAACTGTCTCAAAGAAGATATTGCAGGCAATGTGACTAGCTAATGCAAAAAACCCTGTAATGACTGTGTATCTGTGTATTTTCATCTATGGGCCACAGATGCCTGGGGCCATCCCTCGGGCCTACCAGTATTGCATTTCGCCCTCCAGTGGAGAGACAAAGAAAGAGGCTCACACAAGTCATAGAAGCAGATCCCCAGCCAATTCTGGGGTCAACCAATTCTGGGCTCCCTAGTACATAGAATATGATCTACAAGGGGTACAACCCCTCCAAATTCCTCAGTTGATGGGGACAAACTTGGCTAAAAGAGGAACCAAGCAAGGCCCCCTGAAGCATGAGTCCCTAGGCAAGGGCCTCTCTTGCCCAGATCTAGGGGTGGTGCCCTGGTGATGCTAGCCAGTATGAACTGGTTTATTAAGAGGGCTTTGATGCACATTCTGTCCTTTCAATTATGCACTAAAGATCACAGATTCAATCAATGCTGTCATCTAAACAGCAGAGAAATTATAAAATGATCTCTAGGATAGAAAGGGTCCCAAGTATGAAACATTCAAACATAAAGCATAAAATTCAACTTAGTTTAGCAGCAGACGTAGAACACTGTACTAGGAATCAAAAGACATATAGTTACTTAATTCTTTGATCTGAGACATAACCACCTCTTGCACCTCTGTGAAAAAAGGAAATAATACCCGTTGTTAGATGAATCTTGCAAAACGATTTAACATTAAATTAGGTTTTATAAAAAGCAAAGTGGTTATTTCTGGAGCTGGAGCTAAAAATATCCTGTGTGTGCTCTTTAAACATGCCATAGCAGCACCATGCCCTCTGTTCCCAGAGGGGTGGGGCTGAGCTAGACCATGCCACAGATGGGCAGTGCAGATGAACAAAATGGGAAATCACTTTACCCAAGTTCTTAGTAGAGTACTACCGATCACTAGTCTGGCCACTTTGGGCAAATCACACAAATTCTTGGTATTCTATATTCTCATTTGTAAAATGGCATTACCTGCATTGTTAAGGGGTCAAATTATAACATGCTACACAAATGCAGACTCCTGTGTTTTAATTGTATGCTTCCTCCACTGGCTTTGGGGGGGAACTAGATTTTCGTAGCCCTAGTTACCAAAGGCAATGCTTAGCAATAGGCCCTCAATAAACAGGTGTAGAAGGATGGATATTTTTACATTGTATTAATACATTTTTTGGTAGGCATGTCTAAGTTTTTTACTTATTAAAGGAAAAATAGCAGGAGATTTTAAATAGGAGGGGGTGAATAAAAGGAGCCAGAAACCTGTATTTAATCCTACCAAGTTGTAATAAAATATTTGTATTTTAGTAACAGATAGATGGTAGCACAAGGATGATTACATTACTAGGAATGAACAGCATTGAACAATATTAATGGAGGATATGTTCTTTCTATATATAATTCTGTTTTTAATGTATCATTGGCCCCTTCTGTTTGACACTCACTTCAAATCCACCCACTCCTATACAGATTTTTATCTCTTGAGATGGAGCCATGTCCTCCACCTTACCAAGCTGGTCTCAGATGCAAAAAAGGGACAGTGTCTACAATTAAAATGGATAAACACAAAAGTGGTTGATAACACATGTTAAGAACCTGGAATATTACTGCGGATATGAGCAGTTGTTTTATAAACTGCAAGGGCTTAGAGTTGAATAAAGTCAATGAATTCTACGGTGCTAAGTGATGCATTCTCCCAGACTAATAAAAGGCATCTCCAACATTTTAATGGTCAATGATTAGTCCATAATCAAAACACACAGCAAAAGAAGTATGAATTTAAAAGCAGTAAGTATGGAGGGGGAAATATAAAAAGCAAGGAAATTACTAGAAACCAACTCTTACAGCTAAGTGGAAAAAGGTGCCAACTGAAAATTTAAAAAAAGAAAAATAGAAGATATTTCTTTAACCTTTAAATTTTTTAAACATTTGAATTTTAATATTTTATTATTAAATAGTAATATTTAATACTATTTCTATTTAATATTAAATAGCATTTATAATATTTAAATACTTATATTTATAATATTTAAATATATATTTATATTTAAATATTATAATATATCACTTATAATATTAATTATAATATCAAATATTTATAATATTAATATTAATATATAAGTAATACATATAATTATTTAATTATAATATGGAATAAATATTTAACAAAATGTTCAATATTTTAAACATTTAAATTTAAGACTTTGTTCATCTGGCTACTAGTAATAACTTAAAAGCAATAGATTTTCCACAACTTGTGAGGACAATATTTTGTTCTGCTTTACTTTATCCTTCTAGGAAAGATAATCTCAAAAGGTCAAGCACATTTTCCCATTGATGTTGTCACTCCCAAAACTTTCTTAAAACCCCTTGAAGGCAAAACATTTATTTTATATTTGTCTTAAGTAAATTCATTCTTTGAGACAAGTTTAATTTTTCCTCCGGGGAAAAAAACAATAGCTCCTCTATTTGTAGTCATGCCAAGATGCTTTCCAGCAGATAAAAAGAATTTAATTTTTGAGAAAGAAAAAAAGAAAAGAAAAGCAGAGAAAAGAGAAGAGAAAGAAAAGAAAACAGAAGAAAAGAGAAAAGAAAGGAGGGAGGGAAGACCAAAAAAGACACACCCAGAACACGAAATAGGTTTGGGATATTTAAAAAAAAGCCTCATTAAATATCTGTTGAATGGCAAGATTACATCCAAAGAATCTTCTTTTTTCTAACTTGTGTTTCCGGTTCTAGTATTTTAAATCTTAGGTCAATTAATTTAAGCAATGAGAGGAAATTTGAAAACAGTTTTGATTGCCCAAGTGTTAAAAGGAAATGAAATTCTAAAGTACCTAAAACTAATTCTACTGTCTGAATGCCACCTGGGGTTAAAGTCACACATTTGATTAAATGCAATCTTAACGCAGGGGTCGAATTGGGACAACACATAATTCCCTCCAGCTTCACTCTAGGATCAAGATTATCACTACATTAAAAACACAGAGACATGACTTCATTCTACATTTATTTGTTTTTTGAATAATCACCCTCTAAGCAATTTGAAAGCCAAGGCAATGTAATTAATAAAATCCATTCAACATTTAAAGTAAATATGTTACATTTCACGCTGCTCTTAGTATAGTTGAAATTTTAGATATCTGCAAGAATGACGATTGTACCTTAAAACAAAATGTTAATCACTTAATGGATTTTTTGTTCTTTGACCAATCCCGGAAGTCTGTGCATAAATCATTCAAGATATTCCCAGATCTGTATTTGCAAAAATTGGATGCCCTCAAGTTGTATATCAAGTGAATAGAGAAAGAGGAGCATTATTTTGTACAGAGTAGAGAAATTGCTCAATTCAGCTGAGATTATTATAAAAAGAGGCAAATGCTGGCAAAGGAAAGGGCAGTCATTCTCTTTATTTCTGCAAGCAGAGGACAGGGGGTGATCTGCTAAATATCAAAAAGCATGTCAGCATCTTGCTTTTCAATATAACATAACACTTAATTCCATGGCTCATAAGCAATGATCATGAAAGTTATATTCCCATGGAGAGAAACACTCTTCCCTTGTGACTAATTCAGCTCCATTGCACATATTGTCATCTTCTCCTATTTAAATATAAATGGCAATGGCTTTTTGTTTCTAAATTTCCATGGACCCTACTGCTCTGATTTTGATCACAGTGGGAAAACTGAGGTGGGGGTGGGGAGCATGGCTTGAGCATGTAAATTCACAATTGGGTACCAGAAGTTTTAATTTCATCCATTTTTTCACCCTCAATGAGAGGCATTCTCAATACTCTGGGAGCTTCAGCTTTTTAATCTTTCCGGCATCTTTAATTCTCTTCATTGTCAGAATTTAAAATCTTGGAAATCAAGGAACTACCAATGGTTACATTGGCAAGCTCTAGCTTTATGAACCAAATTGGGTTGGGTAAAAATCAGTCTTTTCTTTCTGCTGTTATAAATATGCAACTTTTAGGGAAATGGATGAAGTTTGCACAAGTGTTCTCTGTTCCCTTGAGGTTAATCTACATTTTTAAACTCTAAAATGAGTTCAAAACCCATAAATAAGTAGTATGAAGTCACTGGTGAGGAGCAGTCTGGACAAAGACCCCCAGGAGGGACCCCCAAGCAGCAGAGAGAAACTGAGAAAGGTCAGCCTTGGAGGAAGGTCTCTGACTTAGGCTTTCGTTACGTTTCTTTTTTTCCTGAACTCTACCCTTATACTTGGCAGGGAGGGCAGGGGTGTTTTGCAACCCAAAACACTGGAATTGTGGCAGCTCTTAAACACCATCATCACCCTCTGAAATATTTAGCAAACAGCTACTTTGGTCAGGGTGGGGGGAAAGCGTGCCTTTCAGCCTCAGGGAAAAATACTGTCCCAAATCCCTGAGCTACCAGGAAAGGGATTGGCATTTTCTCCCCTAAATCCAGTCGCCTGAGGCAAACCAAATGTTTTCTCAATTTGAGTGCTCAGAAACCGCTGTCGGGGTTCCCAGCAAGGTGGTAGTTGACAAAACTTGCAGGTCATAGCACATAAAAATCTGGAAGCCGGCCCGATGAATGCGTGCACCGGCTGGAGCTGCCGCCAGCCCTCCGCGGGCGCTACGGGAAGGCCAGCAGCGCCCGACTCCCAGCTTCCTGGCAGTCTCCGTGTGTGTCGCAGACAGGAGTGCCAAGTCACTTCCCTGGGCCTCCCTCTCCCTGAACACGTAATCCATACCCACCACAGTCAATTATAGGAGCCCCGGAGCCGAGGATCTGAGAAGCAGAGAGAAAACACATTTTCATCACTGTCATCGAACCTGACACTTTCTCAGTTTGAAGACCCAGAAGCAACATACCTCCCCCGTCTCGCTTCCTTCTTTCACGCTGTGTGTTTTGGATGGCTCACCCTGGAGTCTGTTGTGTCAATGTTCATGGAAATGTGATGCGGTTTCTGCGTGGGGGAAGGGGTTGTCCCCAGTCCTCTCTCTCCTTCCCCTCGCCCCATCCCCAAAGAGTTCCTC
>VBSM01003204.1:62373115-62423533 GCA_008086735.1 Cheirogaleus medius | reverse complement strand
CCCCCCACACCCCCCGTGAGTTGGAAAAGCAGAAAAGCAGAGCTCTCAGTCACTGGAAAGCGGGAGAAAATAATCCTCTGTCGTTTGCAATCAGGAGCCTTTGGATTTAGGTTCACATAAGACCACTGAAGTTTTTGTCACAGAGCCAAGGTACAAATAAATAATGTAGGTGGTGGTGGTGGTTTTTCAGGTACTCTGATTTACAATGGGTAATCACTGGTTGTTATGATTTTAGAAATATAACTATTTGACTTTTTTTCTCATGTTTGTGCAAAATAAAATCTTTCCACCTATTGTTTCCTTAACACCACCAAACTGTCCTATGAAGGCATCATCCTTTTACCAGTGGGGAGACTGAGGCACAGTGGGGTTAAGTGACTTATCTGGTCACCCAATAGTAAAGGACCTGAATCAAGAACCCGGATAACATAAATCCATGCCCATGTTTCTTTCCATAGCACACAGTAGCTCCTTTCTGAAATATCCTCTCAACTGATGGAGGAGGGTTAGGGAGCAGATCTTTTTTCTCTCCCTTGGGTCTTTCTCACAACATTTCTATGCCTGGAGATTAGTAAAAGCTGATCACTTTACTAAAAGTTTTATGGGTGAAACATAAGGAAAAGAGGAAAGAAAATAGGACAGAGAATGGCATGACATTGGAGCTCTTATCGTCCATGCAAGGAATTGGGGGGGGTCCCCAATTACTCAACTGAAAGCATTCTTAAATGGGTTAATAGACTTATTTAGTCTGCAGATAACAGGAGAATTGTCTGATGAGTAGAGAATAAAAATCTAAAACAGGCAAAAGAAACCTTAGGCACAGCCTTGGCAATGATGACAGAAATCCTTTTTCCCTCACGGGCACCTTCTGACTTGTAATTTAAGAGCATATAAAGTTCAAAGCTTGAAAATTTCCCAAATTTAAAAAAAGGGGAAAAAAAAAAAAACCTCATAACTGAAATCCTTAGGTACCCAGCTGCTCTGAATCAGATTGAATTAACAAGATGAGGCAAAGGAAGACATGATGGTTATGGATTAAGAGTTGGGTTTCTGAAGTCCAAGGAACCTGTGTTCGAAAGTTCTTGCTCCCCCAGGGGAAAGCAGGGTGACCTCAGACAAGTTAACTTCTGCACGTAAAATGGGCAAGATAACTGAATCTAAAGAGTAAATGAGCTGATTCCCATTAAATACTTAGCACAGTCCTGGTACAGGAATAGCCCCCATGCAACCATGGTGATGTGTTGGTGTGCCAAGCTATGCCCACCAAGGAGTTTGCTTTTTTTATTAGCCCAAGAGCTGCAAGCTTTATTTGAGTCTCAATTGACCAGTATGACACTGAAGTTAGAAGTTTTATAAATAACTAGAAATCAGGAGACTTGTACTATGCAGCCCCGTTACTTTTCTGATTTCAGTTTCCCTAGGTACAAGCTTTAGGGGCTGAGCCAGGTCAGTGATTTGATCCGTGGGGTCCAGAGAGGTGCCTCCAAGACCCAGGGGGCAAAGTTAAGCAGTAAGGCCAATGAACGTTCTCGGCCTCCCCTTTTCTACTCTCCAAAGTAGGCCATCTCTTGAATGTGTTCTGCTTCAAACTAGAAAAGACAATTGCAAAGGTTCTGAGAGCCCATGTAGTTAGTAAAATTCTATTGAGTCTCTGAAACTTTTAGACCTCCTTTTTTGTCTAGCACTAGGACAATTTGCATTAACCTCTATAATTGCCATCCAGATCATTAAAAATGTTACAGTTATGTTAAGTTTGTTCATTGTTTTTAACAAATTTTCCAACTATTTTTTCCTCTGGAGTAATTAGCAGTAGCCTTCGGATGACAACTAGAAGCAAGCCAAGCTGTGTTGATGCCAGAATCCCATGGGGTGCCAGCCACGATGTTTCCCTGTTGAAGTGGACTCCCAGACCTTCTTGTAGAGCAATCCCAGTGAACACAAATATCTTTACAGAAGTCGTATTTAGCAAAGCAAGTAGATAATGTACATAATGATGTCTACGATAATATAAACAATTAGGTTTACAGTAAGGAAGGTTACAAAAACATTCTACAAACCTTATCCAATGGTCCCTACCATTGACTATGAAGGATTGATAAGTCTCCATGCAATGGATCAGATCTGACCATTTCTGAGCACTCCCACAGCCATAACTCTAAGACCCTTATTTTCTCATATCCTGCTCACGGAAATCCCTAACAATCTCCTGGCTGGATTTCTATAAAGTTCGCCTTCATGTATTTTACCTTGCAAGCTCTTGCCAGAAGAGCTCAGCAGGTAAATTCTTTTATCGTAGCACCTTCTTGGTAAGGGTGCCTTTCCTTCTAGGGTGCTTTCAAAGCTTATCTCTACCACAACCACTATTAAAAGCATTACAACTGTTTCTCAGACTTGTTCATGAAGCATATACACCTGGAAAAAAAGAGGCTATATTTTCCATATCTGTGTCCCTGGCATTTGGCAGATTACCTGGCTGATAACAGAAATGCGATAGTGTTTGCTGAATGAATTCATTTACCTGTTAATGCATGAACAATACAACATGAGTCTGTGACAGACTTAAGACTGGCATTCAAGGCCTTGCATCTGCTGGCCTAGTTCCTGAGACTGAGCTCTCAACACTTGTTTGATATAGTTGTTTCTTGCTAAGATTTCAAATCAACTTGATTCAACAGTCATTTATTGAGCACCAATCAGGTGCCAGGTGCTGGTGTTGTATCAGTGAACCCAGCAGCAGGCCTCTGACTTCCTGGATCAGGGAAGACACTTTAGTTAATTGTTAGCAATTAATTAAAAGTCTGGTCCTCCCCTGGCGGTGCCCACTGCCCAGGAAAGGAGTTATTATAATACCAAAAGACATGTCTTAGTAAGAGAGGATTCCCCCTGGCCACTTCTTAACTCTAAAATGTTCTATCAGGCAACATTTTGAAAGTTTTAGCATGCTTCTGGCACTAGGCTGTATTGTGTGAAATGGGTTAACAATACCGAAAATGAGAACCTAATGCTAATCCTCAAAGGATTGTTTGTGAAAGCTGTACATTTAAAGCACGTCATAGCTCCTTCCGGGCTTTAGATAGAACATGTTACCTTGTATTTGCAATAATACTCAAGAGAAAAATGGATTACCTCCTTCCCCTTGGAGATTCTATTTACAAAAGCTACCTGTGACCCAGACGGAGAGGAACAAAAGCTATATACAGAGGCAGAACTACTAAACAGTTTTCCTTTATGGTAAAGATAAAACATACAGTGATGAATTGTTTTTACAATATATGTTACGGTAGAAATCAGATGGGCAAACCTAAATGGTTCAAGATTTAATTCTAGGAAGCAACACATACTATGTGACCCTGCCCAAGTGATTGAACTTATCTAATTATTTGTTTTCTCATTTTGTTGTGAGCCAAAGCTCAGGGCACATAAAAGGTTGCAGAAAATAGTTCCTTTTCCAATCCCACCACCACTCTTGCTGCAAAAGTGTCACATATGTTTAATGACAGGTAAAGGGGACACGCTGGGAGTTAAAATATGGGTAGGTTCAACTGCAACTAATTAAATTGTATTGAAATCTGTAAAACCACTAAAAAGATGTCTACCTTTACAGCAGGAAGAGAACAGATTACCAGGAGATTGGGAAGGTGAGCTGCTCTCTTTCTGGGCAATGTATCCAACAAATAATCTGTTTTTAAGTAGATCTTGAAACATCATTATTGAGGAGAAACACTGCAGTTGACAACCATGATGTCATTTTTCACTTTTGAGCTACTGTACACTTTTCAGAAGATAACTAAATTATCCGAGTTTTTATTGCACATTCACCACCATAGGAAATCTCTGATAGGCATTTCAGCCAATTCCTCCCAGTGAACAATCTGTAGAGATTGACTTCTGTAAGGACTTCTGGAGAGATTGTTCCTTTTTCTGACATGCCTCCAGGGTGAAGAAATGAGTACCCTTTGGAGCCCTGCTTCAACATAGTCTGAGATGTACCCAAAGTGTTAACTGTGGAGTGACTCCTAGCTGTGCTGGCAGATACATGGGCTTCGGACCAAGAGAGGCCAACATAGCATCACAGGGCAACACACTCTGAGGGCAGGGACGAGATCCTTGTTTCTATACTTGTCTGCCTTACGATACCTTTCCTCCACCCTCTGCTATCTGTCTCTAATATGTCCTCGATAGCTCGCATGCTGCTTAGTTTGATCTACGTTCCTAGTTACAAACCACATCACTGCTAGTAACCTGTAGCCCTCAGGTGGCAGTTGTTGAGTTCAGGGTATTGTTCTTCCCAAGAATTCCCTCTTTTTTTGGCATGTGACTGAAAAAGCAAATAGCTAGCTTTCTGCATTCATTAGTCTTTGCTTCATAAACCTAAGAATGAGGGAAACAGCCTTTACCAAAAAAGTCACCAATAAGCATATAGGATGGTTAATTTTATGTGTCAACTTTACTAGGCCACGGGGGGCCCAGATTAAATATTATCTTTGGGTATAACTGTGGGGGTGTTTCCAGATAAGATTAGCATTTGAATTGGTGGACTCAGTAGATTGCCCTCCTCAGTGTGAGTGGGCATCATTCCATCCATTGATGGTCTGAATAAAATAAAAAGCAGAGGAAGGAAAGAATCATGCCCTTCCTGCTGGCCTGCAAGAGCTGGCCCACTGGTCTTCTGTCCTGGGGCTGGAATTTACACCAGTGGCTTTCCTGGGTCTCCAACGTGCAGGGGGCAGATGGTGAGACTTCTCAGCTTCCACAGTCAAGTGAGCCAACTCCTCATAATCAATATCTCTATATATACATATATATGCACACACACGTATATAGGATACCAATAGGACATCTCCTATTGACATTAGAGATCCTCTAGTTCAAACTCTTCTTTTTATAAATAAGGAACTTGAATCCAAGTGGGATTACAATTTATTGTGATAGGAAAGGCCTATTCCCTCTCAGGCCTGCCTGTGGACCACTATTCCACCATCCTTTTAGTCTAATACTTGATGCTTGGCTTCTAGAGGCAATTGAGCCAGTATGGATTAATGACCCCCTACATGGGCAAGAAGGCAGATGGTGCCATTCATAACAAACTTTTGGCTTCCCAAAATGCAACAGCAAACAGTCAATTTGGAATATGGGCATGCAAGAGAATAGCCTTGTTACACATATACAGTAGATATGCAATGAGCACTTAATACATGACGTTGAAATGAACCATGAATTAATAATGCAATTCATCAAACTGAAATTCTACTGCTATTAGTCATGCGTTGGCATTTGTGGGCTTTATTCCCTCAGCCATACATAAACATGCACACACCTAGTAACCATCAAGTATCAAGGACAAACATTTCAGGTGCAAAGCACAGATTCTGGGCTTATTAAAAGCAGGCAGCCTTTGGTGGGGCTGTGCTAGCTGTCCCATAACTCATTGCATTCTTGGCATGTTTTTTTCAACAGTGTCCTAAACACAAGTTTTATTTCATTGCTTTTATCTCAGGGTGTGTTTAAATACTTGAGAACATTGAGATATTTTCATGAAAAGGGTTCTAGAACACTTTCAAAGTTCTTAAACACATTAGTCAAGCAATGTAAATGATTACTATCTTAAGTTTTAAAAAATCAGGAAAAAAAACAGTGTAATATATATAAAGAATTTTTTGAACCCTGACTTGAAAGAAAGAACTTTTACCCAGTTATGGTCTGACTTACTCAAGTATGGAATTTAGATTTTCCTGGTATCCTAGCAAGTGCCATCCCAAACCCATATACACAACTAAACATGCTCTCTTGAGACAGGAGAACAATGCAGCAGCCAGTGTCATGAAATTTGCTCATCAAGAACCACAACATCGGTCCCAGGTACTCCACATACATAGCCTCTAATCCTCTCAACAAAAGAACAGTTTGGATTTTATTTCCATTTTCCGGATAAAGAAATTAAGATTCAAAAAGGCTAAGCAAAATGTCCAAGGTTATCTGTAAGAAAGTGCAGAGCTGGAATGTAAACTCACTCCTAAGCATGTGCTTTTTCTACTACGTTATATACAAGTCTTTTTTTTTTTTTTTTTTAGAGAAGGTCTTGCTCTGTCACCCAGGCTGGAGTGCAGTGGCATCGTCATAACTCAATGCAGCCTCAAACTCATGGGCTCAAGTGATCCTCCTGCCTCAGCCTCCCAAATAGCTAGGATTGCCAGTGTGGGCCACCATGCCCGGCAAATTTTTCTATTTTTTATAGAGACAGAGGTCTCGCTCTTGCTCAAGCTGGTCTCAAGCTCCTGGCCTCAAGCAGTCCTCCTGCCTCAGCCTCCCAAAGTGCTGGGATTACAGGTGTGAGCCACTGCACCCAGCTATATACACAATAATTAAATTATTCTTTAACCAAAAATAAAAATGAACTCAAACAAATGCTCTTACACTACCCTCAGCCCTCTCCTGGCATTAAGTTTACACCTCTTTAAGTTGGCTACGAACCACAGGAGAACTAAATGTCAAGATGCTCTATGTGGCAGACGTTGTCAACAAATGATTCAGGTGAAGATGCCTCTATAATTCTTTTTCTTCCAAGTTTCTTATTTTAAACACAAAACCTCCTAAAATTTTCGCTGTAAATTGTTAGAACTGGAAATGCGAGAATAATTTTAGAGGAAAGCTGTGATTTTCATGGGTTTGCCAAAGTCTGCAGCCCATAAGGGCCAAGATTATGTTATTTTCCCCCAGAGTGCTATGTTAGTAGAGCCATCTCTCTTGTGTCAGATAAAGTATCCCTAAATGCTAACCTGTGAGCCATGGCCCAATCTGATCTTGTAGCTTTGCTTTTATATGGCAATAAAAAAGGGGAAAGAAAAGGGGGAATCACAAAATAATGCCAATAATAACAATAGCTATAATTTATCAAGCACTTTAATCCTCTTAACAGTCCCCGAAGGTTGGTTGGCATCACATAAATTACATCATTATGGATGAGGAAACTGGGACTCAGAAAGGTTTAATTCTTTGCCCATGTTCCCACAGCTAGTAACTGGCAAAGCAGAATTCAGACAAGATCTGACTCCAAAACCCATGCGATTAGCTGTTACCCACACAGTTTCTTATGAAGCAGCAAGGACCAGTTCTGCACGTGTGAAGAGGCCCATTCAGGACTTCATTGCCACTCATTACTTTTGTTGGTCCCATTTCTATTTATGACAGCCACTCAGGTGTGATGTCTTCCCACCTCCCTGACACCCACTGATGCAGCCACTCTCTACAGATGGGCCAAATTATGTGTGCCCATCACAAATGCCATTCTTGATCCACTTCCAAATCTCTGCTGAGACCTCCACGAGCAGACGACAAGGAGTGTCTATCCCAGCACACTCCATCCTCTTTCAAGGTTGGGCAGCACAGCGGAGGCAGGCTCACGCACCAGTGCCACGACTTACAACCTACAATACGTTTTGCTGTGAATACCCAGTTCTCGAGTGTTTTGATTCTGATGAAAGAGCCACTCTGTCACATTCCTAGTCCTCAATGTCCCGCTGGCTCCAGGATGGATCTGCCAACAGACTCTCGCCCCATGTGCTGCTGATTGCCTGGCCCCTGGCCCAGCTGGATCTGCTCCTCCCGAGATGCCAGGCCTGGTCTCAAGCCAAGCGCTTTCTCCACATCCTCCTTTTGACCCAGGAGCTGAAGTCTTTCTGAATGAGCTGAAGGAAGCCCAGCCTACCCACCCTTCATGGCCCAGATTCAAGGCCTCCTCTTCTGAGAAACCGTCCATGCTCCCTCCCGGCTGCCCCTCATCCTTCAAAGGGGCAGCTCAACTCCACTCCGGAGGTCTTCCTGGACCACAATCTCTAGACGTGGCCTCTCTCCCCCATCATCCTGTACTTCGGCTTCCTGGTACTTACCACAAGCTGAACTCACAATGGCTATTTATGTTTATCTGTTCATTTCCCAACCCCCCACAAGGAACCACGTGCTCCACCAGGCAGTGACCTCACAGCCTCCATGCCAACTGCCCATGGTGAGCACAGCGCCGGGGCACTGCAGATAAACAATACCTGAATCAGTGCTGCGCAACAAAAAGAGAATGCAAGACACATGTCTCATTTTAAATTTGCTAGTGGCTGCATTAAAGAAGCAAAAAGAGACAGGTGAGATGATTTTTAATATTAAGAATATGCTTTATTTAAGTCATTATAATCAAAATATCATTTCATCATGTAAGCAACATAAAAATTACTAATGAGATATATTACAAAGATAGTTTTTTTTTTTTGTACTAAGTCTTCAAAATCAGGTGTGCATTTTACACTAACAGCACATCTCAGTTTGGATGCCAAGTTTTCACTAGAAATACTTGATCTACATTTAGATTCCATAAACTTGACAGTTGAAATAGTAGATTCGCATACCTAAATTGTATCAAACGTACTTAAACATTTTCTAATCACTGAGTCAAGTGTCAGTTCTAAAATTTGAATTTAAAGTTAATAAGCCTAATTAAGTAAAATTATTAATAAAAATCTGCTTCCTCAGATATGCTAGCCACATGCCATGCGCAGAAAGGCCACATGTTGCTAGCGGCTGCCGTAGTCAAGAGTTAGATTGGAATGACTAAATGAGAGTGAAGGAGATTGAGGAAATAACATAGAGTAGACTTAATAATTTAGAATAAATTTTAAACTATTAATTATGTAATAGTTTAAGTGTAAGGAAAATGTTGCTTAAACCAATGAATTGAAAGGCCTTAAATTTCGTAGAGGTTAAATCACTTTGTAGCAAGTCAGTGCAGTCTTGTGTCATTTCTGTGGGATGGTACCCTGACCCCACAACCTGTGCCACAAGGAGATAAGGCCACACAGAGGCACCGGATGCACTGAGGCCGGGCCTTCAGGCTCAGCTAGGTCACAGGGACTCAGTTCAGTAGCAACAGTAACTGGTAGAATCAGGGACAAGACTAAGTCACACAGCTCTTTTGTTTCATTAGCAAGAAGCGTTTGTTCTTCCAGGCAGGTGTTGCCTGATGCCAGTCCTTTCGCAATTTACCACTTTCCACTCTTCATTCTAATCGATTGGGTACATTATTTCAGTTTCTCTTATAGGACAGTCGACAGCCAGGTTGCTGGCGAGCACCTTCTTCATCACTGAACAGAGTGACCAGATGTACCCATTTGACCAGGACAACTGTAGTTCAAGCCTGTTGTCCTGGTGTCATCTGCACCCCTTTACACTCTTAAAATTCCGGAAGATTACAATTTTCGGCAGAGCCCCTCAGGAACTGAGCTCTGGCAGGCACTCTGGAAACAGCTGTTGAATGTTAATAAGCAGAGCATGGTGGGGCCCAGAGCCCGGCTCATCTCTAGCCTTCTCGTCCATGAATATAAATTTAGGGAATAATAAACAAACCCTGTGATACAGAAAAAGTGCAAACTGGCCTTTAGACCAAGATTTAATTTTCAATCTTTGGCATTTTAAGTTTCCTTTTACTCTTTTATTTATTCTTATTTATGTCTTTTTCCCAGGATCACATTCCTCTGTTTTCCTTGAATATTAAAATTAGTTTTTTCTCTGATAGTTTCCCTTTATTTTCTTGCTTCCCCTTCCCCCCACCCCAATTTCATTTCAAGGATTAACTCCCACAGAGCTCTGGCTGTCTCACTCCCTCGGAAGTCCACGCTGTGGAGCTACCCTGACCTCCAGTTGTTTCAAACTAATCCTATTCCTTCCCAGGCTTTCATTTCCCCTTCAATTCTCCAGCTTGTAAGAATGTGACAATTGTTCTGATTGATTCTTCTGACCTGTGATTTAAGAAATGTAGGTAGAAGAAGAAAGATGTGTCTGTTTTATTTTTATTTTACAGTTGGAAAAAGACACTAAGTCTACTGTTATTTCCTCAATCTCCTTCCCTCTCCAGTTCTTCAACTTAAACACGGTTAGTTACACATCTGACTCCATCACAAACCAAGGGTAGGACTGCGAGCACGGCCTTCGGCGTTGGGCACACGAGTCTGAATCCTGGGTCCTCCACAAACTAGCTGTGTGTGCAAAATTGCTTATTCTGCCCTATACAGAATAGAGATGACCACGCGTCCCTCAGAGAGCTTTGGAACATTTAAATAGAACCACCACTGACGCAGAGAGTGCACTCAACAGCCAGCTATGGTCCTTACTGTGAGGCCTTAACCACACTTTACTCGTTCTTATTTTTGCCCTGCACTTAGCAGAGCACTGAGCCCAACACAGGTGAGTGCCCAGGAAATGGTCTTTTAAGTTGCATGCTTATTGCTGCGAATGAGACCAATGGGAGTTCACTCCCATAAGGATCCTTAAGCGTCACCTGTCAAATATCTCAGTTTGTGCCACAGCCACAGAGTCAGCCTGAAGCCAGCCACACTGAAATGTGTACTACTGCTAGACACGGGCACTAAGCAAGGAGTTAGCTGTGTTAGTATAAGTCTTTCTCCAATATGGGGGTGGCGGGCCGTGATATTCTATAGTTTCACATATCCATGACAGCCCGACCCATGCCAGATGAAGCCCAAACCCGTTAGCATGGAATAAGTGCCTGCTCTGACAGGTGCCTGCCTTACTGGCCTGACCCTCTCCATCTCACTTGCTCCACATACACAAACATTAGCTCCAGCAAAAATGAAATGTGGCCTAAACAACGTCATTCTCTGTCACATGTCTAAAGCTTTATCAGTCTTCTTTCTTAGAACGTCCTTGTGCCACTTTAATTTTCTTGTCTACCAGCAAACTTCTACTTGTTAAGGGTAGGATCACAGGTCTTCCCCCTTTTGGAAAGATATCTCCAATTTTTCAAGCAATTACGTATACTCTTTCCTCAATGTTCTCTCCATGTCACGGGCACACTTCCTTCAGCAGTCTCACCGCAGCGCGCCGGAATAGTCAGGTTCCACATCTGTCCGCGCCCTAGATTACCAACTCCTTGTTAGAACCCAGAGTACATGTGTAGAGTTGATTGAATGGATGAATATACTGCTTTCGAGTTTACAATGTGCCTTGGCATAAATTAACCTGTGTAACCTTCATGCTACTCTGAGTTGTTATTATCATCATTTTCATTTTATATAGAGGAAAATTTTGTTCCTAGAGCTAAATCATTTGCCCAAAGTTCACCGTCAATGAAAGACCGCGACAAGAGTTAGTTCTTCTGACTTCAAATCAAGACCCCAGAATCCTCTATGGAAAAAAAAAAATCCATATATACTACTTTGCCTAATCTCCCAAATAACACTGCAAGACATAAGAAACAGAGGCCAGACAGTCTCAAGCTCATGAATCTTACACGGGTAGTGGCCTCCAAGCTGCACAATCCATGCATGCCCACAGGCACTCAGAAAACAGAAATTCTTCCATCTGTTGTTTATAGTCAGGTTGGGTAAATCACTGTTAAGTATACAGAGCAAAATGTCCTACTAAACTTCCTTCATTCTCCTGCCCTGAACTCCACTCCATTTCAGCCGGGACAGAAGCTACAAGAAGGTCAGGTCCCAAACACTGTGGAGCCTGGATTGGGTTAAAGGCTGAGTTTATTCTAGGCCTGCTTCAGGGAGTTGTTCTCACCTAGGCATCATTTAAAGCTAAGTAGATTTGCCTCAATGTAGACCTTAAATCTAGTAATTGTTAAGGTGTTACTCTTTGCATAATCTTTCCACATTGACAAAGTGGTTTTAAATCTCATCTGAGCTTCACAACAAGCCCGCTAGATACATAGGGTAGATATTATTCCTAAGGAATGACCATGCACAGCATGGGACCAATCTGAGATCTGAGACTCAGGGCTCAAAATCATTGATCTTTTCTTTGTGTCATAAGCCGTCACTCTCAGGTAAGAAAGGAGGCTCTGTTTGCCCACCCCTGGATCCTTGGTGGAACACTATGAGAATAGAACCTCCCAACACAGAATTACCTAAAGGAAAACAGGCATGCCATACTACCCCCAGAAAGCAACTGCTCTCTGTACCTACCAGATTGTTCCTATTATTAATAGGTGGTCAGGCTTTTAAAACTGAAGCATTCTCATTTTCTCTTCTTGCCATACAAGAAATGTTAATATTAATACTGCAATGTATTCTCACAGAATATTTTAAATTTAAAAAATGAGATTTGTAAAAATCGGATTAGAAAACAAAAAAGCTAGTCAGAGATTAGAACCCTTGAGGCAGATATTAACAAGCTAGCTATTAGACATAATTAGGAGAAAGCCAGATTCTACTGTAGTCACCATTTCATCCTTCCACAGAGAGGCAGGATTGTGTTTCTCAACAGATGGTAGCCAAAATCCTAAAATTCTGTTTTTGTCAGAAAATAGGAGGAGGGTTTTTTTTTTCCTAGTGACAATTTCTGATTCTTCAGTACACCCACAAGTCATCAAGTGTAGGAAATTTAAGCTAGAGTCACTAATTTGCTATTTATTGTAACAACAGTGCCTGGTGTTTATACAGCACATTCCGTTCTGTGATCTCCAAGAATGTTACAATCCTTTCCACTAAAACAGATGGAGAAACTAAGGCACGCGAGACCACCCACATAGTCACCCTGAGGAGCCAAGAGCAGAAGCCATCTTACTGATCACTTGGCCCGAATCCTTCTGCCAGAACTGAGTCAAGATTCAGTTTAATAACAAGACACAATAACAAGAAGGTGGGCTTCCCTCAGCACAGAAACTCATCTCTCGATAACCATGGGAATACAGCAAATCCCACGGCATCACCACTCTTAAATTTGACTTATAACTTGAAAAACAAGCCTATGGGTGAGTTCACAGGCAGCCGGCCCTCTGTGTACGATGCCAGGGGCTCGATAAGGTCCTCCTATGAATTCCCTCACCCCAGGCCTAAAATGTCATTCTTAATATTTTGTCCCCTAAGCTTCAATTTCTGCCAAATTGCAAATCCTCTAGGGAGAAATAATAATTTAAGCTAGTGTTGGTCTTTCATAACTTGTGAATTAAGCCTATGGGAGTCAGTCTGAGAAGTGGTAAGAAAGAGAACAGGAAGATAATGAGAACAAGGAAAGAAGACTTCAATGAGAGACAGACCACCAAGAAAAAACTGGATCAATTTTGTAATCTTGCCCAAGTTCCAAGATATTTTATCCTCCTTTCTAATTGATGTGCAGGCAGTAATGCCTTTTAGCTAGCATTCCAGTATTTATCTGTAGTTTGTATCTTAAATTATATGCAACTCTTTCTTCAAATCACTTAGATTTCACAGAGGGTAATTTTGAATCACTCTATTTTTGTCCATGAATCTAGGATTATTTCAAATAAAATGTTGAATAATATTAATATATTTTCAAATATGTGATGGAATGTTGAAAATCTACCTGAAGGTTGTCATGGGTGACTCTCTAGGAAGTGATCAAGGGTATGCATGGGCTTTGGAAAATGATCAGTCAAGATTACTTGTCTAGTTCAGTAGTTAACCTGCCCTGTGGCCCTGGGCAGGTTTCCTAACCTCCCAGCATCTTCTCAATTTATCTGTAAAATGAGAGTAATAACACCTACTCACTCTACAGGTTATTAAAAGGATTAAACTAGATAATACAGTGATGAGCTTAGTAAAGCCGAGACAGGTATGTGTTCATGCTGAGAATCACAAAGTATGCCAAGGCCAGAATTCAAACATATGTTAACCAGGAGGTAACAAACAGTGCAACTCTAACAGACTTGATCATATTGCTATTAAAGATTGTTATTTTGGATATAAAATGTGTTTACAAACAGGCAGCAGCCAGCATGAACGACTGAAGATTTAGAGGCAATATAGTGTAGTGGTTACAGCCTGGAAGCTTTAGTTGTTTATTAACTATGCCTTGAGCAAGTTACTTAACCTCTCAGGTTTGTTTGTCATCTGCACAATGGGCACTAATAGTACCTACCTCCTACGGTTGTCAAGAGCACTACGTGATTTGAGTTAGCACAAGAATTCTCAACAGGGGTGCTTTCTTACCTTGGAGGGTAAAAAAAAAATCTTAGACATTAGAATGGTTTATGGCCCTCTAAAGCTCAAACCCCCCTGACAAAAACTTATCTCTTAATATTTAATTTCTCTCATTATAGAGAAATAAAATTTAATTCAAATTCAAATTAACTCAGTTAATTTAAATTAAACTTTAATTTAATTTTTCTACTTAAGGAGACAATAACAGGGAAAAAAAGACTGAGAAACACTGAGTTAGTGTATATAAGGCCCTTATAACAGGGCCTGACACATAATAAGCATCCAAGAAGTATTTATCACAATGACTTTTCTTCCTATTTTTAGTAGTGGTGGCAGTATCCTAGGTCCAATTAAGTACGTTATAATTGAATTAATTTGAGGCTAGAGTTTAAAACTAAAGTTTAAATGTTTTAAACCATTTAAAATTACTTAAATCATTAAACATGACTATAATGTATGTGTTTGGTGAGAGGGGATTTAAAGAGTGGGAGAAGGGAGGCTGATTTTTCAACCATGCCGGAGAATTCCAGCTTAAATTATGTTCATCTTTCTTAATTGCTACTTTCCCCCCTCCTACTTTATATCTTTGTCAGGAAGAAGAAACACAAATGCAGGAGAAATCACAGTGCACTGAAAACATCAAGTTTTTTGGCTAAGCTACATCCAGCCTCTTTGAGTCTCAGCTTCCTGGAAAGAAGGGCACCTTCCCCAAAACTTTGTCAAAAGCATCAAATGAAAGAATGTTTATGAATTTACAGCACTGTGCCCAAACATACAGTCGGCGCTGGATAAATACCAGTTTTCCCTTCAAATTATGTAGTTTGAATTACTATGAACCATAGAGTTTTTCATCAGGATGCAGTCAATATTTAGTGTGGAATCTAAAACATTTCTAAATCATTTTTAAAGGAAAATGTCTATTTAAAAAAAAAGAAATAATGTTTCACGGTTCAGATAGAATGTGTAAATAGCATTTCAGAGATATGTAGGGAACCATAGAAAATAAAATTTTATTGTGCTTTCTCACAATTTTTGTTCCTTTCTGACAAGCACTGCACAAGCCCAGTGTCCTGTTGAGAAGGCCCCTGAGCAAAAGAGCAGGGCAGATTTTCAGGCCACACTCCCAGTGTGCTGGCTTGGTTTGGCTGTTGGAGGCATCCGGTGGAGATTTGTGGATCTCCCTTCAGTTTTCCTGAGGTCTCAATCCACTTGATCCATGCAGCCAAACTCCCACTTCACTCTCATGAATAGTGAGGTTCCAGAGAGCCAAGCATTTTAAGTCTAACAAATTACCATTTTAACAGCTGCAATTATGAGTAAATTTGATCTTGAAAGAAGCCAAGGTGCTGTAACTCAGTAACTTCGTAACAAAGCTATCCTCACAATAAGGATAAATGACCACAGTGTTTTCCAGGGCACTCTATGGGTTTCCTCTAACACCAGGAGGGGGAAAGGGAGATACTCAAGGATGCACTTCCCTTTCCACACAGGGTCTTCATCAACCAATTTATGTGCTTGTAAATTCATTAGCACCATGAAGGTTTACAACACAAAGCCAGATTACTGATGTGTTGAGTATTAAAGTTACTGATGGGCCTAATCTGAACAATAGTGTACCTATCAAGAAAAACACTTTCTTGATGATAGTCTCAGAAGCCGCGTACAAACTCTACTCAGAGGAAAAAAAATAGGCCTGCTTCTACAAATGAAATGCCTGGCTTGTTTGCAAAATCACTTGGTTTTCCATGCCTCCACGTACTGTTTAGCTACACAAGTACCAACTATTAACCTACCCAGATGGCTTACAGTATCCTTTTATTCCTGTTTAAAGTTTATCAGTTTAACACCTTCCAGCTCCGATGCTAAAGGCAAAGGTTTCTATGAGAACTTTTCACTTTGATTCTTAGCTCCAAGTCCAAATTATTGCTTTAAGGTATAAAGAAGAAGGGAAGCTTATTTCATAGGACTTCACTGAGGCTCCTAAGGAACATGCCATATCTACTGTTAACTCTTATAAATAGTGACAAAACAACACACTCATCTTGATTTCTTTTACTAAGGTCTAATTATTCTTACAGTTTCAAAAGTGCACAAATGTATTAAGCATCTATCAAATGTTGAAGAACTGAGTAAATGAATAAAGCAAAAACTTTTTTTGCTATCTTCAACTCCATTGTAAATGTGCACACATAGACACACACGCACACACACATGCATGCACGTAAATAAAACTACCAAATTGTTTCTGCTTTCACAGAAAAGGCAAGAAGCAAGAAGAGACAAGTGTGTTTCTTTCCAGTAGGCACCTGGCAGCAGCTTCTCACAATTGGCATTGCATCTATGGCCAAAACAAAACCATAATCTCATGGTGAAATTCATCTCCTCATCAGTCTCTCAGTGAACTAAGCCCGGCATCAACCTGATTTACTGTTAAGCAACCTGACCTGAGGTAAGCACTGCCCCATAGCAACACAATGAAATATTTATTGGTGGTTGCTACTGTTTCTTGGAGCCCTCCCTTCCTCTCTATTCTTTTTCCCCAATCTTACTTCTTTTGTTCCTCACACTCTTTACCTTTGGTGCTCAGAGTTCAGGGGTGGATTATACCTACTGGCTTCTGAGATGAGACTGGAAAATTAAAACATTTGTCCTGCCCAGGAAAGAAAAATGCTCCAAGCCCACTTGAAAAGAAATCACCCATGAGATAGACATTTTATTCTATAAAATTCCAGTAATTAATGATTTTTTTTTCAGGTTCCCAAAGTCAAATTGCAAAATGCAATGTAATACATATTTGTCAACCTGATTTTACAAGCTGCATATTTCATAGGAGTGAAATAGCTGGGCAATTTTCTCTAAATCATATAATTCATACCCCTAGCAACCCTTGATTGTGCAGTTGCCTTGTATCTGGTAATAGATTTGAGAATTTACAAATAAACACCAAAAGGTAGATAGTGCAAAACCACCTCATAGCAGACTTAAAAACAAATGCCATTCACTTTTTGGCAGCCATACTCATAATCACCAATGATGGGAAAACAACCCCACTGTCCTTCAACTGAAGTGATAAACAAGCTGTGGTGCATTCATATAACAGAATACTACTCAGCAATAAAAAAGGAAAAAACTCTAACACATACTATCTCATGGATGAAATCTCAAATGCATTATGCTAAGTGAAAGAATCCAGACTCAAAAGACTACATACTGTATTATCCATTCATATGCCATTCTAGAAAAAGTAAAACTATAGGGATAGAAAACAGAGCAATGGTTGCAAGAGGCTGGGGGTGGGGAAAGGAACTGACTATAAAGGAGCCCAGGTGAATTTTTGGTGGGGGTTGGGGAGGGGGGACAGTTCTCTATGTTGACTGTGATGTTGGTTATACAACTGTACACATTTGTTAAAATCCAACAGAAGAGTATATTAAACAGGATAAATTTTACTGTATATAAATTGACCTAATTTAAATTTCTTAAAAATATACTATTCAAAACTAATTTATTTTTCACACTGATTTATTGTGAAAAAAATAAAAGCAGGGGTTGCTTCCATGTGGACACAAATGACTGGGAAGGGGCTTGAGGGAAACTTGTGGGGTGATGGAAATTGTCTGTATCCTGATAGCACTTTTGTCCAAACTCAAATACTATACACTTAAGTATGTATATTTTATATCAAGAAAAGAAAAAGTATAAACAAATACTGAATTGTAGTTAATGACATACATGGGGGGATGTACTTAGGGGGGAGTGGACTAATGTTTGCAATTTACTTTGAAAATCATCAAAAAATTACACAGATTAATGGATGAAGAGAGATGGACAGGTGCATTATCACACAGATATGTGATAATGGAAGTATGTAGAATGCTAATGGTAGAATCTAGGTGGTAAATACATGGTACTCACGTTCAAGTTTTTCAAAACTTTGTTGTTTGTTTGAAAATTGTTGTAATAAAATGTTGGAGGTTGGGGAAAATCAGTTCTAAAGAATTAAAATATTGGTCCCAGGATCCCCTGCAGATACCAAAATTCACAGATGCCCAATTCCCTTATGTAAAATAGCATAGCGTTTGCATATAACCTACACACTTTAAACACCTCTAGGTTACTTATAATACCAATACAATGTAAATGCTATGTAAATAGTTGTTATACTGCATTTTTAAAATTGTATTACTTTTTATTGCTTTTTTCTGAATATTTTCCTTCCACAGTTGGTTGCTTCTATAGGAATCTACAGATAGAGAGAGCTAAGTGTACACACATAAAGGAAAAGATTTAATAAAAACATAAGTCATTAACTCTTAAAAAATGTAGGGAATCATTTTTCTTTGACTATTCTTTTCTAGTCATCTAACATATTCAGATTCAAAGCTTATAAATTATGCCATAAATGCAAAGCAGTGCCTCTTTACAGGATTTACTCAACTACAAACTTGAATTAGACAAATGAGGCTGAACACGGGCTCTACTTATCCATTGATTTTAAGAGAAAACTGACTCTTTCAGAATGCCTTCATAATTCCCCGCCACTGTATTAATTCAAAGTGCAGGAGCTGAAACTGGTCCACTGGGGAAAACTGTCTCTAAATTTTATTCCCAGTGATTTAATCCCAGTATTCCCCAAAGTCTGAGCTGTACAGTCATGAAATTTGAAAAGGCCAAACTTTACGTACTGGTGATTCATCTCGTTATCTTCATTTAGGTCTATACAGGAAGCCTTTGCTCTCTAGGGGTGATTCCGCAATCTCAGATTCAATGCCAGGCTGGACTTTCAACCCAGTTTATACTAATTATTCATTAGGACTTATGCCTATGGAGCTGGAACTTTCTCCCATGAAGGACTGTGCTACAACTATACTGCTTATAAAATTCCCCAAATCTACAAATCTCCGAATGGTTGTTTTGACTGTAATTACACAATCTGAAAGACAACAGCTGATCAGAAGGTTGCTGAATAGATCTTTCATTTAAAATGCCCTTGTTGTGGCGGCTCCCAGGTTAGCTGTAGCAGTCCTTCGCCCCAGGACACACACAGACACGCCTCTACTATAGAAGTTTAAAGGTCAGGGTCAGATGTACAGGACAGTTTGTGAAATGTCTTACAAAGAGGTAAATGAGTTGTCTTTCTACTCAAGAACAAGGAAACAATCATCAGGGGTGAGGGATTTAACTTGCTGGATTACAAACACTATTATGAGCTGGGAAACCAATCTAAGTGTCTCAAGATAAACATATGATAAAATAAATGATGGTTGCTCTCTGCATGTTCCTTCAGAATGATGATGTTTTTAAGGAATTCTTCCTGACTTGGGGAATATGTGAAACCTCCTGACTTACTGTTGTCATGGGATACTGGGATTCTGGTCAGTCCTTACCCCTTTAGCTGTGTCTCAACATTTGTACCAATGTCTCAGTATTGGAATTCCTCATTCTAATCTCAGAATGATTTAGGGATAAATTAGGATTGCCAGTCTTATCAAATAATAATATAGGATGGTGAGTTAAAGTTCAGATAAACGACAAATAACTATTTTAGTATAAGGATGCCCCATGGCATATCTGGGACATAATCATACTAAAAAACTGTTATTTTATCTGGCACCCCAGGTATAAATATAAATTTGAAATGTGCTAGTGAAAGAGCTTTTTAAAAATATACTAATCGGTGCTTTCAAAACTTGTTTTTCTTTTTAGGCCTCAAGCCTGAACTTTAGGGTTGAAAAGGTAGTGAGCTCTGTGAGGGTAGTGACTAGGCATGCTTTCTTAGTTTATCTCTACTGTCTAGCTCAGTGTCTTACACACAATAAGCTCTCAGAAAATACCCATGGAGAAAGCAAATGAATGATGACTGCTTGAACTCTGGATATCTCTCTCATGCTACCTCATTCCTGGGAGACTTCAGTTCTCTTGATGTTAAGGAATGACCTCATTGCTTCCAATCCTCTAAGAAGTTTCCATCATCTTTTCTCTCTGTGCATTGATGAATTGGAGAAGGGCACCCCACTGGTCTAAGAAATAGGTATGAAAAGCGTGTCCACATCCTAAGGGACATTACTGGAACATTCCATCTAAAGCAAAAGCTGCCTTTGAGCCAGGGCCTAGCAAATTTGTCCTAAGGACACAAGGACACAGTTCTGTTTCTCACCTGCTTACTGTGCTGGATTTTTGTACTCTTGTGGTTTTTGTTTTGTTTTTTTGTTTGTTTGTTTTTGAATAACAGCCTGCCTGGGCTCGACAACTCATGTATGAAAATGCTTGCTTAGCTTTGTTAATGGATTTAAAAAAAAGAATCTACATAGTCACTAACAATTTTCATTAACTGTGTCCACCCTTGTTTCTATCTGATTTTATTTTTGGCCTTTTCTGTTTTCTATCCTGACTCTGCCACCACCTCCCTCCTAATAAATTTCTAACATCTAATTTCCACAGCTAGGCTTCTTAAAATTTGTTCTATTGCTGTTATTTTAGAAGGTATTCTATTTCTCCAAAACCACATAAAGTATCTAACTCCTTAGAAGAACCCCTTTTTACATACAATGTTTCACTATTTGAAGAACTGCCTTCTTCTGGAACTTCATGAACATCAGCAATCACACTTAATTACTGTTCTCATTATCATACTCTTGTATCAGGGAGAAACATGTACTGCAACAACAGAGAAGCAATGTTACTTGTTCTTCATTTATTATATGCATAGCTGAATAGGTAATGTCTGTATCTTGTCTCAAGACTAACCAAGTTAATCACAAGTCTAATTGCAAAATCAGCTCTTTTAGGCAAAACGGTGTCTAGAGGGAGAGCTGAATGTGCTAAGAAATATTCTAAATATTGAGGAGAAAGGTAGAAAGAGAACGTTTGAAAAGAAACTAGAACAGAGAATATGAAAAATGCTTATCTGATGGCAATGTGGGCCAACAGTAAAATCACAAATGACATTGATTCAAGATGGTAATTAATGGATCAGAATGAACATTAGAAAATAGCTCATCTGTTCCATAATTTTACAAGCGAAATAAGCCCAATGAAGGGTGACATGCTAATAGCCACTCTGAGCTAGTACTAAAGCTGAGACCAGAATCCAAATATCCTAAATCCAGTCAATGCTTCTTTCATTTTTATAACAGTGTCTTTCCAACTGGCTACTCTGATGTCTATACTTAAAATGAGATGGTACTGTGTAGGTCACCAAAAAATGATGTGAGTTCTAGGGGAATTAAGAGAAAATTACAGCTCCTAGCTTTATTGTTGCCTTCATCACTTATCTTCCTTTAAAAAATTAATTTAAAAATATCACTTATTCTTCTACTAAAGGTTTTCTATATGCTAGACCCGGGGTGGGGCACCTGAGGCCTTAAAGCCACATGTGGTCTTCTGGGTCATTAAGTATGGCCTTTTGACTGAATCCAAATTTTACAGAACAGACCCTTTCATTTTTATTAATGTATTTTTATCTTTTATCTTTTTATTTTATTTTTTTAAATGAATATATTTAAAATATCAGAAAATAAAATAAATGTCAACAAAATAATCCTCCCAGATTGACTGGCATAATTAGAACATTAGTAAGCCATAAGGGCTAAATCGACAACTGTTACGCTCATGATTTAGTTCTAACTTCCCCAGCCTGACTGGCGCCACTACTGCACGAGGCTGGCTGGCAAGAGTTTATGGGGGTCGAGTACGCCAGTCTATTATCAGCTTGTGACAACAGTGCACTATGTTTCTGTTTGAAGTGGAATTTGTGAATAGTTGCATAGCTCAAGAGTATTTCTTAATTCTGTCTGCTTAACAGCCCATCATGTCAGAGAAGAATGAGAGAACGCTGAAGGAAGAAAAAAGACTTTTTAATGAGGATTGGAAATTGCAATATTATCTTGTTTCTGCTAAAGATAAGATGATTTGCTTGCTTTGTGATACTGCAATATTAACAGTAAAGAAATTCAATGTTCATTAGCATTATAACACTTACAAGGACCACAAATATTTTGAAGCAGCAATAAGATCTGGAAATAATGCCATGGAAGCAACTTATAAAGTAGCTTATATACTTGGGGGAAAAGGGAAGCCATTCAGTGATGTAGAAATCGTGAAAGAATGCATTGTCGAAGTTGTAGGATGCTTAGATTCTGATAATGTTTCAAAGTACAAACAACTGCCTCTTTCAAAGAGAACTATAACTGATCCACAGTGTGAATTAGCCTTCAACTTAACAGAACAACTTCATGAAATACTTTAAAAGGAAAATACATATTATTCAATCATTCTGGATGAATCAACTGATACTACTGATTTGGCACAGATTTTATATTTATACTTCATTTGCGTCATAACAGAAGATTTCTTTGCTATGAAGAGTTACTTGATTTGAGAACTCTTGAGAACATAACATGGAGAATAGATATCTTCAACAACTTTCAAGTTAAACGTTAAGTTGGACTGAATTTGGTAAATTTAGTAAGTGTATGTACAAATGATGCACCTTCCCTGACAGGAAAACATGAAGCGTTTATTGCATAGATAAAAAAAAAAAAAAGTATTAAAGATCCAGATGCTATCACTTCTTTTCATTGTATCTTGCATCAGCAAAATCTCTGTGTGCTAAAGATACTATTTTAAGTGACACTTTGCAACAAGTTGTAAGTATTGTTAACTATATTCATTTAAATGCAACACATCATCATCAGTTTCCTAACATGCTAAAGTTGAACCATGAGGTATTCAGTGTTGATTTGCTGTATCATTCTAAAGTGCATTGGCTATCACAGGGACAGGTGTTAGTCAAAATTTTACCTCTGTGAGAAGAGATAGTTAAATTTTATGAAGAACAGAATCAGCAATGTGAATTACTGAAAGAAGATTTCTATAGGAATGTAGCATTTCTGTGTGATATCATGTCAAATCAAAACAACTTGAGTATTTCTTTGCAGGGTAAAACTAAGTCTATATATGATATGTGGCAAAAAAAAAATCTAAGCATTTCCAAAAAAAGCCATCTTTTTTCAAAACACTTTGAAGAAATTTCAGATAAACATTTTCTCCAGTTAGCAAAGGTCATTGATGAGCAGGATGATATATGCAAATCATTTGAAGAATATGAAGCTAGTATAGACCTATTAGTTGGAGAATATAATGAAAGATTCACTGACACTGAGAATCATGACAAATTAGCATTTCAGCCTCACCTAGTTGATATCACCAAAGCACCTAAAGAACTACAGAAAAATTGATTGAGCTCTCAGTAGATGACATTTTAAAGTCATTGTTTGATGCTAAGAAAGATCCAATTGAAATATGGAAAAATGCAGTAGAATACCCACACCTTCGGCAACATGCCGGAAAAATGTTTTGGTGGTTTCAACCACTTATTGCTGTGAATGTATATTCTCCAACCTGAGCCAAATCAAGATGCCCTTATGGTCACAAATGACTGATACCCATCTAGAGAACCAACTGAAACTGCAGACCTCCAAGCTGCAACCAAATATTCAAATGCTTTCCAACAAAAAGCAGACACAACGAAGTCATTAAAAGGATAGTTTACTTTAAAATTAACAAAGAGTTTTCATCTTTTGAAATTATTATGTACACAGTAGTTAGATTTTTTACAAAGTAATGTACATTTTTAAGTGTATCTAATTGAAATTTCTTGAATGCGGCCTTATTTGATTACAGCTAAATTAATGTGGACTTTCAGCATGAAAAGTTTCCTCCCCCTTGTGGTACACATTGTTTCAGGTCATTCACAGTTAACAAGATGCACAGGGCTCCCTTCCCGTTCCAAAAGAGTTTACGTCCTGGGAAGAGAAAACCAACAACAACCAAATAAAGAAATATGGTTTTGAGTTCAGACAGGTACCAAAGAGGAAATTAACATGTTGAAGCCAGACAGGAGTTAGGCAGATGAGATGAAGGATCTACTTTAGTAAGAGTCATTAGGGAAGGTCTTTCAAAGGAGGTGACATTTACTTTGAGACATAAAGAATGAGAGGACATCCATCACGCAAAGACCAAAAAAAAAGCATATTCTAGGCAAATGGAACAAGGGAAAGAGTGTGTTTGAGACACAGATAGCGAGAAAGATGTGGCTGAGTGTGATGACCAAAAAGGACTAGCTCAGGGAGGTAAAAAAAGGCCAGATCACGATGGCCCTTGAAGATCACTAAGAGAAAGTTAGATTTTATTCCAAGGTCAATGGAAAGTCATTCAAAGATCTTTTTATAACTTTGGAAACTTACTCTTTATGGAGAATGATTGTATTAATAAAAGAACAACTGTAGAAGCAGAAACAATTGCTATGAAGCAGGTCACATGGGTGGTGGTGGGATTAACCAGGATGGTGGCAGTGCAAGAGAGGAAAGTCCACAGATTTACAGCTTCAAGATAAATTTTATCTAGGTGCAGTGGCACACGGCTGTAATCCCATCTACTCAGGAGGCTGAGACCAGAAGACTGCTTTAGGCCAGGAGTTTGAGACCAGCCTGGGCAATGCAGCAAGACTCCATCTCTATGAAAAATTTTAAAATCAGCCAAGAGGGCATGGTGGCATGTACCTGTAGTCCCAGCTACTTGAGGGAGGCTGATGCACAGGATTATGAGGCTGCAGTGAGCTATGATCAAGCCACTACACTCCAGCCTGGGTGAGAGAGTAAGACCCTATCTCAATTTAAAAAAAAAAAAAAAAGAAGCAAGTCAGGTTTTTCAAGAAGGAACAAATGATTGACCATGATGTTAAATGGAAGGTAAGAGTCAGATGAGAACAGAAATTTATCCACTGGCTTTGAGATATCACAGTATGGTTGGTGTCAACAAAAGCAATTTCACTACAGTATAAAAAAAAACATACAGTGTGGAAAGGTTAAGAGTTATTTTTATGTGTTTGTGTATCCTCCAAATCTATCCTGCATATAATTACACTCACATACATATAGGTCTTTTTTGTTCCCACATATACTCCCTTCATATATTGCTTTTTTTTTAACTTTATGTATTATTTTGGAGATCTTTCCTTACCTATAAATATACATTTATAACATTACTATTTTGTTATAAGGATTTAACTTAAACTTCTGATCTCTTCCTCCTTGCACAATTCATGATACTGCATTATACCATGTACTTCTCTAAGTCTATGCATGAACAATGATGAGTCTTCAATTGGGGGAGAAATGACAGATAGACCTCATCCTACAAGGATGGAAGTGGAAACTAAAATCCAAAGGTGTTTTTCTACTGCATCATATTGCCTTCTTTTGTATTGTAAGAAGTGATTGACATTTGGGAGAACTCAGCACAGAAACAAAATTTGCAAGCACTTAATTAACAAATGACGTCTTTTCAATGGTGACATTTTAATTGGATTTTTTATTGACTCTTGCATTCATTAAATAAATACATGAATCAGTATGATTTCTCTTCAAAGCCAGACAATTAAATTGGCTTTGGGTTTTTTGTTGCTGTTTTGATGCTGGTTTTTGTTTGCTTGCTGTTTCCACTTATTCTTTAGGTTTGCCTATTTATTTTATCCTAACTTGCTCAAGATTTCAAAAGAAACTGTGGGTTCAAAATTCTCTTCTTAATAACAATCTAGAGATTCAGAATGTTGTCATTACTCTGCATTTTCTAAATCCAACACCTACTTTTTTAGAATCTGACACCTTAGAAATATATCAACTAAAAATAACAAAGATTTTACAGTTACTACCTTTCCTTCAAGGGGCTAAAGATATTATGCAAAGTCCATAACCTGCCTCCCCTCATCGTACCTGCTTCCAATTTTTATGGCTATCACTTTTACCTTCCATTTGTTCTTTTCTTTGACTTATCCTGCTTCCTTGAACCCGTCTGTGAAGACTTTCTTCCAGGACAGTCATAGGTGTCAGTGGAAAACTGAGGCTAGCACAAGAGAACTAGAATGGGCTCTCTACCTTCTGCCTCCACCACCCGCAGCCTCTGCTTAACAACATGAAATATTCGAGGCTGTTATGTTTATGCCAAAATGTGTGTCCACGTGAGGGTCAGGCCAAAGCAAAATCATGACAGTGCTGAGATCCAGCTTTCATGCCTTCCTCCCCTACTCCCAACACAGCCAACCTGAGAGGTGTACAAACTGGGATGCCCCCTGAATGTGTCTTCTTTGGCCCACACAAATATTTTAAATTTTTGAATTAGTTGCCAACATTTAAGGTCTGGAAATGGTATGTAAAAATTGAGACTTGTACGTTCTTTCGAATTAGCAATAGTGAGCCAGCTCGCCAACCTGAGGGCCACCGGCTTGCAGCTGAGTGGCAGCTGCCCCTCACACACAGCAAAAGTGCTACACCTTGTGACTTTATATCTGGCCCATCTCACTCATTCTTGGTACCTGCACTTCCACTATAGGCATGTGAGTTTATGACCTTTCCAAGTGAAGTACTGCCAAGTGCTCTCTAATAAGGATTTGGCAGCCTTGCCAAAGTAGCTGAGAAACTTTTTTTTTCTTTACTCCTATCTACAAGGGATTTGGGCTTTGACCTAAACTTTCCCATCAGATACCCCAGTGGTGCACAATCCTCCACTTTGGCTCCTGATTGTCCAAACACCTAGGAGACCTGGAAACAAGAGAGAAGGACAGGGAGGTGGAGCACACACTGGACCCGGCACCCACATCCCTTCCCTCTCCCACATTTCTCGCCAATGTACCAAATATTGCAAACCTATGGCTGAAATGCTTCTCCTGGGAGTAGATGCATTCTAGTGGGATTTTCAAAGACTCAGAAATGCTATTAAATGACAAAGACAGGGATCTGCTATAGAGGTTGCATCTCATAGCTGGTGAAAATGTGGTAAAGAAGGTAGCCTGGAACAAGAGAGCTCCCAAAAGTCCCTCCTGACCACCACATCTGTATGCTCTCTGCTCGCCATCAGATCCAAGCCCACACTGCTTCCAGAAAGATACATGGCACTCTCAAGATGTGTGTGCTCACCACTTTCATTCACTGGTGAGATGAGGAGAGGCCAGTGTGAAATGGCCATGGTCGGGACATATCCTAAGCAACAACACGAAGCCTTAGGCACCTGTCCTAGAGGACACAGACACTCTCACTGTGCAGAAGCACAAGGCCAGAGCCACAGACCTCAACACACCCGGGATCATCCTATGCACCTGGATGAGCACAAACCCAGGAGGGTTACGTTACACTTACAAAACTGCACTTCACAAAACAAAGTCAAACCATTAAGTCATGATCACACTTAAAACTGATGGGCAGAACATTAACCTGCCAAAGAAAACACACAGGAGCACCAGCTGGAAGGAGGGCAGCTTGGGAGGGAGGCAATGCAGCAGTGGCCTGCACGGGAAGCATGTGAACTCTGGGTGAAGCTAATTTTAAAGCTGCACCGGACCGAAAGGAATATTATTTGGGAAAAGGCATGACCGCAACGTACGCATGTGAGTCAGGTAAGATTGACCTCAGACACTTTCGAGTCTTTATTTCTAATGAAATAAGGTTTCTTTATCTCCAAAGTTCCCCTAGGATATCAGCTGTATGTAAACAGCTTATAATGTCTCCAAGTTTAGAAAAGAGATGGCTAACGGGCTGGTTGTCTCATGGATCAATTACAGATCAATTAGCAGCGAAGATAAAATAATGCTCAGAGTATAAAGCGAATCCACAGGGAAATGGGATTTGCCTGACAAGGAGTGGATATGCATAACTCTTCCATCACGTCGGCGAAGTGCTCCTGTACTCCAGTTTCTCATCACACCTATTTTACTCTTGCGGCAAAATGAGAAACTCCAGCACCTAAAAATCAAATCCTGGGCACAACAGGCCCCAGCCTGAATCAGCAAGAAACTTGAACTTGCTTTTGTTTCACAGATCTGATTTCATCTGATCCTGCTAATCACCTCCAATCACTTCGTTTCTCCCTTCCCGTCCTTTTCCCACACCCCTTTTTCACTGCACAGTGCTCGAATGCTCTGCTTTCACTTCTCTTCAGAGCAAACGGCTTATGGATAAATGTGACAAGTGGGCAATATCTCTGGGAGCTAAAGCCTTGAACTTAACTCTAGGCTACGTTAATAAAGGGGCAATTGCTTCTCCATGAGAATGAGCAAAGGGCTTCTAATATTTAAAGAGCTATTATGTAGAAGTCAATTTACAAATTATGGAGAAGTTGTATGTAATTCCGGAAGGCAAAAGTAGACTCAATGGGTAGAAGTTACCGGCAAGCAGATTATATAACTAACAAGTTAAGTCTCTTCAAATAGAGAAATGTTTGCCTTGTCAAGTAGTGAACTCCTGTCACTAGACACATTCAAACAGGTCTGACAAAATTCCTTCTAGGAGTATTACAAAGGGTATGCAGCATTGGAGAGCAAGGTGATAAGACTAAATCAACTCTAATTCTAAGGAGTCTGTGATTTCACAATAGATAATATTAATGAAAGGTTTTTCCATAAACGAGAAACACATCCATACACACCCATGGGATGAGACAGACCAACTGGGGATGACTTAAGAAGAAACAAGATGGGAGAGGTGCCCATCTGTGACCCACAGCAGGGGGTGACTCTTTCCTAGATTTGGATAAAAACCAACTTCTGATAGATTTGAAAATAGAAAAAAGGATTGGAAAAGATAAAAGACTGATAGGCCAGAACCTTCCAGATAAAATCTAATAGGAAAAAGAGGACTCTATGCTTATGTACGTTATGCATGGATAGGGCATGTATTTATATTTTTTGTTTTTAAAAAGTCAAATATGCCCTACTCTAATAGGGAATTTGGCATTTTAGTTTTCTGTTTCTGGGTAGGGAAAAGGAAAATGAAAGAAAATGATCTTTCCTGCACACCCCCTCACACGGCCTCCAGCCCCATGTCTGCATGGGCAGCTACAGACCATATAAACAGCTTCCATCCAAGGTTCTCCTACAGATAACACCCTCCTTGACCAAAACATCTGTGCTTGGCAAAAATTTCTAAACAAATTAATAAAACAATCTGAGAAAGTGAACTCAGATTGCTGTTCCTGAAATTGAGCCTAGGTCTCTTGGAGGAAAATTGGTCAGTCAAAAAGAAAGATATAAAGAAGGATGGAAGACTTATTGGCCAGACTGCGATAAAATGTACCAGCATTTTCTGCAAAACTGTGTTATTACTGTACTAGTGTTGCTATATTAGAAGTCTGTGAATCCCTGTCATTTAAAAAGTTAATCATAACATAATGTTAACATATGAGAGTCAAGGCTATTCTTGTTCTCCAGGCTCATGGTCCCAACTGACCTCAGCATTTTCTTAGCACCAAGAGGGCTGTTCTTACAATGTTGCTACATTTGTATTTCCTTTTTGGAACCCTCTAAGTAAAAACAAAAGGAGGGGGAAAAAAGAGCCTTGCAATTTACTATAGCTAGTAAAAGCTAAGATCTCATTGGTATGAGTTTTCCCTGCAATTCACTCATGTATTTTCCCTTTCTTGAGAAGGTAGTGACCAAAAATAATTTTAAGATTGCATCACCAATGTTTTTCACAAAGCCATTTCACACGGTCCAAACCCACCTCCGTGCCTCCACTCTGGCACACAAATCATCCACCCTACACACATCCAAGATCAAAGCAAAGGAGAAAGCAAGTAACACCAACACTTGCCTTATACTCCCCATGAGGTCAGCAAGGAGTGAAAAATATAAAATGAGCTCACAGAAATTTAAATAATCTCTAAGTATCTCCCCACAAAACACTTATTAATTATGAAGGTGAAAATTCAGGCATAACTTGTTTTATCATGCCTCAATTTATGTACTTTGAAGATCTTGTGCTTTTTACAAATTAAAGGTTTATGGCCACCCGGCGTCACACAAGCCTGCCAGTGCCATTTTTCCAACAGCAGGTGCTCCATTTTGTGTCTCTGTGTCACATTTTGGTAATTCTCACAATATTTCAAACTTTTTCATTATTATTATATCTGTTGTGGTGATCTGTGATCAGTGATCTTTGATGTTGTGATTGTTTTGGGGGTACAAGAAACCACACCCCCATAAGACAGCAAACTTGATCAATAACTGTGTGTGATCTGACTGCTCCACCAACCGGCTGTTTCCTTGTCTTTCTCCCTCTCCCTCAGGCCTCCCTACTTCCCTAAGACACAATGATATTGAAATCAGGCCAAATTTATAACCCCACAATGACCTCTAAGTGTTCAAGTGAAAGGAAGAGTCGCACATCTCTCACTTTAAATCAAAAGCTAGAAATGATTAAGCTTGTGAGGAAGGCATGTTGAAAGCCAAGATAAGCCAAAAGCTAGACATCTTGTGCCAAACAATTAGTCAAGTTGTGATTGCAAAGGAAAAGTTCTTGAGAAAATTAAAAGTGCTACTCCAGTGAACACACGAATGATAGGAAAGAGAAGCAAACTTATTGCTGATAGGAAGAAAGATTTAGAAGATCCAACCAGCCACAACATGCCCTTACACCAAAGTCTAATCCAGAGCAAGGCCCTCACTCTCTTCCATGGTGTAAAGGCTGAGTGAGGTGAGGAAGCTGCAGAAGAAAACTCTGATGCTAACAGAGGTTGGTTCATGAAGTTTAAGGGAAGAAGCCATCCCCAGAACATAAAAATGCAAGTTGAAGCAGCAAGAGCTGATGCAGAAGCTGCAGCAAATTATCCAGAAGGTCTAGCTAAGATAAGATCATTGATGGAGGTGGCCACACCAAACAACAGATTTTCAATGTAGATGAAACCGACTTCCGTTGGAAGAAGATGCCATCTAGGACTTTCACAGCTAGAGAGGAGAAGTCAATGCCTGGTTTCAAAGTGTAAAAGGACAAGCTGACTCTCCTGTTGGGGACTAATGTGGTTGGGGCCTTCAAGTTGAAGCCAGTGTTATTATAATTTACCATTCTGAAAGTCCTAGGACCTTTAAGAATTATGCTGAATCTACTCTGCCTGTGTTCTATTAATAAAACAACAAAGCCTGAATGATAGCACATCTGTTTACAGCATGGTTTACTGATTAAGCCCACTGTAGAGACCTAATCTTCAAAAAAAAAAAAAAAGATTCCTTTCAAAATATGACTGCTCATTGACAGTGCACCTCGTCACCCAAGAGCTCTGATGGAAATGCATAAGGAGATTGTGTTCATGCCTACTAACCCAACATCATTCTACAGCCCATGGATCAAGGAGTAATTTTGACTTTCAAGTCATATTATTTAAGAAATACATTTTGTAAGGCTACAGCTGCCATAGATAGTGATTCTTCTAACGGACCTGAGAAAAGTAAATAAAAAACTTTCTGGAAAGGAATCACCATTCGAGATGCCATTAAGAAAACTTATGACTGGCAGGGCGCGGTGGCTCACGCCTGTAATCCTAGCACTCTGGGAGGCCAAGGCGGGAGGATTGCTCAAGGTCAGGAGTTCAAGACCAGCCTGAACAAGAGCGAGACGCCTGTCTCTACTAAAAATAGAAAGAAATTATCCATACAACTAAAAATATATATATATGAAAAATTAGCCGGGCATGGTGGCGCATGTCTGTAGTCCCAGCTACTCGGGAGACTGAGGCAGAAGGATTGCTTGAGCCCGTGAATTTGAGGTTGCTGTGAGCTAGGCTGATGCCAGGGCACTCTAGCCTGGGTAACAGAGTGAAACTCTGTCTCAAAAAAAAAAAAAAAAAAGAAAGAAAGAAAACTTGTGACTGATGGTAGGAGGTCAAAATCGCAACTTTAACAGGAATTTGGAAGAAATTGATTTCAACCCTCTTGGATGACTCTGAGGGATTCAAGATTTCAGTGAAGGAGGCAACTGAAGATGTGGTGGAAATAGCAAGAGAACTAGAATTAGAAGTGGAGCCTAGAGATGTGACTAAATTGCTGCAATATCATGATAACACTTGAACAGATTAGGAGTTGCTTCTTATGGATGAACAAAGAAAGTGGTTTCTTGAGATGGAATCTCTCCACTGCTGGTGAAGATGCTGTGAGCACTGCTGAAATGACAACAATGGATTTAGAATATTACATTAGCTTAGTTGATAAAGCAGTGGCAGGGTGTGAGGGAATTGAGAAAATTTTGAAAGAAATTCTACTGTGGGTAAAATGCTATCAAATAGCATCACAAGCTACAGAGAAATCTTTCACGAAAAGAAGAGTCAATTGATGTGGCAAAACTTTATTGTTGTTATATTTAAGAAACTGCCACAGCACTACCAACCCTCTGTAACCACCACCCTGATAAGTCAGCAACCATCAACATCGAGCCATGACCCTCTACCTGTAAAAAGATTATGACTCGCTGAAGGTTCTTATGATCATTAGCATTTTTTAGCAAGAAAGTATTTTTTAATTATGGTAAGTACATTATTTTTTAGACATAATGCTATTGCACACTTAATAAACTACAGTACAGTATAAATATAAATTTTATATGCATTGGGAAACCAAAGTAATTGTGTGACTCACTTATTGCTATATTAGTGTTATTGCAGTGCTCTAAAAGTGAACCCACAGGATCTCTGACGTATACCCATAGTATTTTTAAAGCAGATAAACCTGGCAGACAACATCTTAACTATGTGATCAAAGTTAACACCATGAGTAATGAAAAACCAATACCATGTACCTCCCAATCTGATGCACTGGGAAGAACACATTGTTTCTCTGGTATTTTTGCCAAAAATGGTCTTGCCAAACCTGAACCTAGTCAGGAGGAAAGAAATAAACCAAACTTGAGAAATATTCTACAAAATAACTGGCCTGTACTCTTTAAAAAATTTCTAGCTCATGAAAGAAAAAAGAGAAAAGAAAGCTGAAGGAATATGACAGAGTAACGAGAGCTTAGGAAACATGACACCTATAAGTCATCCAGGAGCCCCAAAAAGAGATGATTGAAAAATCTGGATTAAGTCTGAAGACTAGATAATAATATTGAATCAATATTAATATCTAAATTTTTATTTTTTACTTATGGTTATGAACTTATTGTTAATAAATATTTTGGGGTTTTTTTTCCTATTCTTTCTTTTACCATCTTCTTTGTCAGGCAGTTATTTTTAATAAATACACAGTGAAGAATTTAAAGTTGAAGGAGCATCATGTCTGTTGTTTGCTCCAAATGTTCAGAAAAAACTTATATACAAACATATCTATACATACACATACATGTATGTGTGTGTGTGTGTGTGTAGACAGACCAGAGAGAGAGAAAGTAAATGATCAAGGGTGATAAACTTAACACATTAACATGTAGGGAATCTGGGAAGAATATATAAGAACTTTCTGTAACATTTTTGCAACTTCTCTGTAAATAAAAAGTTTTTTAAAATTAAAAAGAAAAAACAACCTAGGTAAGCATAAGCTTTTTGAGGAGGAAGATGGAAAAGAAGGAAGACCGAAGCAGACTCCCAAGTCCTTTGCCTCCCCCATTCCTGAGTGTGGGAAGCACTGCATTGTCTGTGGCTTCCCTGAAAGCTACTATGGGAGACCCCATCAGTCAGCTCCTATAGGCTCCACTGTATCTCCAAAGCCCAGAGCCTAACATAGGGCCTGGCAGAAGACAGGGGCTCAAGAAATGGCAATGAATGAATGAACTATAAGAAATGTCTGAAAGAAACTGTGAGCAAACAAACTCTAGTTGGTGGTGCTCCCTCTTGCAAAGCTTGCAGAATTGCAGTCCTCCTGTGTAAATGCTGGGTGGGAATAACTGGCAGAAGGCACTGGAATGGCAAGTAAGGTACAGCCCTATTCCAAAGGATTCTATTTATTGAGGAGGAAGGGGATGGGGCATGTACCCGTGGGATGGCCTAAAATGGCCCTGCTCCTCAGAACTGGGTGTGATTCCGGGTACTGAGTATCCCAGCATCCAAGGTCTCTGTTGGATCAAGCATAAGCCATTTGATGCACTAAGATAAGAAGAATGAAAATCAAGATGCCCCAAGATAACAGTAAGGATAGAAACAGCTCCATATTTAGTAAATCCTTCTTCATGAAAACAATGCCTCATTACATTCAGCTATTACTTCTCAAACCAACTAATGCTTGTCTTATCCAATTCACATTGATTTAGCACATGAGCTCTAAAACTAGATTTGTTTTAATTACCAAAGTTCAAAAAAGCTTCAAAAAAAATTGCTTAACACATTAACTGCCACGTGAGTTGTATTTAACTCACACTAGTTTTGAGCCTGGGGCCTTGTGGAGCATATGTAACTCACACATCTCTTTACCTTGGGAGCTGCATAAACTATTTTTCAAGTTGCATATAACTCATGCTCAGAAAACAATAAAAAAATAACAAATTTTTCATTAAATTAGAAAAGATCATTTTGTTTTCAAAATTTTTATTATATTTTCATAATAAAACACTGTGGCCCCAAGGAAAAATGTTTCTTTCCTAGTGTGGCAGTCAATGTGTTAATAGATGAAACATATGACTTTGCTTTGAAAATGCAGGTACTTCAGGAATGTCCCAACAGAGTGCTTTTCCAGAAAAATTCAATTCAGAATAGAGACAAAGGGAAAAAAAATGCAATCCACAGGCCACTGAAGTATTAGCTGTTCCTATAACCCACAGAAAATTGGGACCTAGAAGAAATTTACTTGTTCTAACCACCGAGATACAACTTCACAATAACGAACATTGTGTCATAATATTCCAGAAAAAAATTAAACAAGGTAAACCGCAGCACATAACAGAGGTCAAGACTCCAAATTGCAAACCTCATTTGCATATTAATTCAAATAGGAGCCTTTTTGCTTTATAAATAGGAATACAATTTTCAAGGAATCTCTAACTGAGATTGTTATGCTCACTGGTAGGGACTTGTTTACCAATTTATTTAAAAATGAGTTCTTATGGCAAACCCAAATCATAATAGGGAAACAAAGCAAAATGCCCTAATCAATCAGTGATACACAGTGAGCCTATGGAGGAACTCAGGCGAGTTGATACAGCTGCCCTCTCTTCCTCTTTACTTGGCACATCCAAGAGGCCAATCAGTTCTCCACCAGACTTCTGTTCTTTCCTCCAACTTAATTACTAAAGACAGATATTTACCTTGACCTCAGAATCTTAGTTGTCTGCTAGATTGTCCCTAATACCCCTCTCCTTCCCATATCCCATTTCAAAGCTGCCCCACCTAGGCATATCAGGAGAACCTAGGCATATCATACTTCCTTCTAGGCTCTCCCAAGGGTATGTTATCTGTACAACCCAAGGACTCCATGGAAGAAAGATATCTGACCAGGCCCCAAGGGCAGGAGCCAGGTTCTACCCCTTCTGTGTTCAGTGTTCCTCCTGTCCCAGACCCCATCTAGTCCTTGGGCTGTTAGAGATGCGGCTCTCTCAATGCCGGGTAAAATCTGGAGGATTCATGGTAACCTGAGGCCTGACCTAAGGGTTCTAGAAGAAACCCCTCCTTCTATGAGGCTCACAGACCATCAATCCATATGCAAATAGGTAGATAGCCTGGTATTCTTAACACTTCAATCATTCTCTATGTCTATCTTGCGCACCCCCATGGCCTTTCATTTTTCTCCATGGGAACATATACCTATGGATACCCCTGGATTGCTCTACAACTGGGATGATATCAGCACATCAGTAAAAATCTAAACAGGAAGCACAGACACTGGACCAAAGTATATTATTACAGCTCTAGAAATTTAAGCCTTCATGCCCGTCATCAGCTGCTAGTATATTATCACCAATGAAAAATGCACAAGCTTTGCCTCTTGGTCCCCACCCAACTGGTTCTTCTTACCTTTGGTTCCATTGAAATGAAACTGTGGGTTCCTCTACTGGAGAGAACTGACCTTTTAATTGTCCTGCTATGGTAGAAGTGGTAGTAGTCCTTCAGGGCCCCTATCTGCAAAGGCAGGGTGGGAGGGAAAGAACAAAAGAAAGGCATTAATGTAGGAAATGGTCTTCTGTTTTCCTGTTTTTCATTAAAATAAGAACACAAAACAAAAAAGGTCCATAAATTATGCAGTTGCTGGCTGGGCTTAAATGTTACCTGAACCTTGGTGATCACTTTTCAAAAGAAGGACATGCAATATGAAACAGAGTGTCCTTGAGGCAGTGACTGCGGAACTAAAGATTATAATGGGGCAGCTTAGCCTCTCCATATCTTCCTTTTAATGTTTAATTTATATGCAGCATTTTAAGTAATTCTATATCAATCTATATCCAAATGTGGGAAAGAGGGGGAAAAATCAAATAGCTATCTAGTTATAAAAACACATTGCATTTTTGTTTGCTCCTAGAAATGTACAATGAAGGACCTTGTTAGATTATTTATATAGTTAATTTGAAACGTCTTCAGCAGTTGATCATTCACAAAGATAACACCACTTAGTTTGTGTCCTGACTTCCATAGACAGTATAAATACATAGCTCATATTCATTTATTACAAAACTGAAAATGAAATGGCAATTTCTAAAAAAATCACACATCCTACCTATCAACTAAGCTTCCTGTGTAAAAATAGTTCAGTCCACTTTATCTTAGCCATTTCTTTAACATTTTATTCTTCTCGTTTATGTATCCCTTACCTTAGTTAAAAACAGGTCAGTTTAAGTATGGCTTTGAAGATAAGTCCCTGTCCACATTGAGAAAACAAACTAACAAAATCCCAAACAACCATATTTTTTCAGCCAATTATAAAATGTGGATCACAGAATGGAAATTGAACTATACAATGAACACAGGAGAGCTTGGTTCTAATTGCAAAGGACACTTCCAGAGCTAAATAGCATATACTTCCTAAGCCTCCCTTGCCTTTTCTATTAAATTGGACTTGGGGGTAGTTAATTTCTAAGACCACTGAGGGGCTCAAATTCCATTCTTTGACATTGATACTTTACTTGCTTTGGGCAAACACATGAAGTGGCTATTTCTCCAAAATACCCATGGCTCTACCCTAAAAAAGAATAACCATCATCCGGATGTTTTCTAATTGGGACAATTAAGAAATTGGGCTTTCCTAATTAAAAAAAAATAAAAAAGAAAGAAAAAAGTCATGGCCCAGGTTAATATTTCCAGATAAAAGGTTTATTTTTCATTTTCTTCTTTTCATCACATTCTTAACCATCAACCCACTCAATTTCCGTGCCCATTAGAAATCATCTCCTCACAGAGACTTTATGCTGTCACTGAATGTCTCATCATTACAAATTGGAAGAAAGTCTGAAGTCTTGCATTTCTGATTCAAGTGGAAACTGCCCTGACCTACACTGAAAAGATCCTGGACTCTAAAACAAGAAAGGACGAGGGCGGGGAGATCCCTGCTGAAGCCGCCTCTCATCTCAGTGACCCAGGTCTCTGAAGCAGCAGCAAACAATGAGGAAGAGGATACAGGTGCCAGCCCCAGCCTCCATCAGTGTTTCAAGGACGGATTTACAGAACAATTTTAAGATTCCAGAGGACTAAGGGTAGAATCCAGGAGTGGCTGCGTAATCCTTCACAAAGAAAATCTTAAAATCCCAAGAAGTTTAGGGTTTTCTTCTCACGTAATTTTTGTCAAGAGTGTTTCTTGGTAAATATAGTAGTTCTCGTGGAGAAGAATGCAGAATCTCTGAGGAAGAACCTCACAGAACGACCAACGCAGTTACTTCTGGTCTTCTCACAGGCATTTGCACTGACGCCCCCTCCCCCATCTGTTTTCTACATAGTAGCTTGAATGATGCTTACAAAATGCAAATCTGGCTGTTGTATGTCACACCCTTGCCTAAAATCCTTCAGTGGCTTCTCTTTGCTCTTAAAATAAATAGTATTAGTTAACATTTCATAATACTATTTCATACTATAGTTTTGAAAAGTATATCAGAACAATAGATTAAACATTTACACTATGCCGGGAACTATTATTCTATAAGCTTGACCTAACTCAGGGACTGAAGGCGCTAATTATCCTCCTCTGACCTACTGGCCTGCATGACCTGGCCCAGCCGCCTGCTCCGGCCTCACCTCAAATCACACTCGTCCTCATTCTCTGGACTCCGGCCATGCCGGCTCCTTTAGTTCCTCGACTGTGTCATACTCGCTGCTCCTTCTACCTGCAGCACCCTCCTCCACCTCCACCTGGACTCCTCTTCCTCATTCTTTCTATCATCTCATGGAGGAAGTCTTCTGAAACTCCCCGGATGAGGTCAACTTCATTAATTATATCATCTCATAAAATCATAAGAATATGTACCTGGAGTCACACCTTGATGAGTACAATGACTGGTTTAACATCTGTGTCCCCACCTGCCTGCTGTTCCACTGAAGCAGGAGCACATCCATTCTGCTCACCAGTTTATTTCCCAGCTCCGAGTGCATGGCATGACACAGAATAAGGTCTCAGAAAAGATTGCTGAATGAACCATCTAAAAATCAGAATTCTTGAATACTAAAGTCACATACAGTAGAGCTATATGTGGTGTAGTTATAACTATCAAAAAACTATCAAATTAAGGCTAATTTCAGCAAAAATAGTTTAATTCTACCTTAAGTACCAGCTCTGCCAAGGTTATGGTTCTGAAGGTTATGGGTTAAGACATCTCTACACTTTTTTTTGTTTTGGTTGCAAGACAATGGCTAAGAACTAGTGTGCATTAGCTCAATTGTTCTGCTTCATCTAAACAAAATAATCTATCACCTTCTAGGGAAAAAATATATATGTAAAAGCATGTTTAAGTGTCTTATCTATTAATATGCATATCCCTTATTGGCAAGAATTGTGTCTTTTATATTCTTTCAACAGCACCAAGCATGCTGAGGGCATTTAATAAACATTAAGAAGAAAAATGTCACAACATGTTGGGAGTTATTCAAAAGAAAGGCAGTGTAAGAAAACAGAGCAGTAATATTATCTATAAGCAGACATTCCATCTAGCTTCTCTGGGGTAATGTAAAACAAAAGATGACTGTGTTTATGTTATGCAATAGCAACAAGGGCTGAAAACAAGGAACGATATACAACTAACATAGGGACATCTTATAAATAAATCAGGAACAATAGGAGTATATGAAGTATAAAATCAATAGCAAATAGTTCAAAGTCCAGCCTTTTCCTTAACACTACATAGGAAAGAGAATAATTTCCTCCCTCTTGGCCCTCATAAGCTCTTCTTCTGTGCAATCACACAAAAACACTCTGCCCTGCCTAGCAACACAACTCTACGTACAATACTAAGTCAATGAATTTCATCTTGTGTTCATGATTCTGTCAAGATTTTTGTGCTTTTTCTTCCTTACTGGTAGCTCCTCACCCTTGCACCCAGAATTTTCCTATCACTACCCTTTCTCAAACCAAAGTTTGTTCTTAGGAAAGGATTTTGTAAAGTATTTTATACTAAGGTATAAATGACTGGTAAGACTCTGTTTCAGTTCTTTCAGGGATAACCACATTTGATCAGAAAATTAACATTTGAGCTATAAATGTGTCCATAGTGCTTGTAATTTCAAAAAACAATTTTTGGAGTTTATTTTTTTCCTAGAATCAGGAGGGAACCTTCCCAATGTCTCTAAATTCTCATATCACAAGTGAGCTATTGACTTTTGATCAGAGTGCCGGGGTCTTACACTTTACATCGGCTTCGCCCCTGAGAAGGAGCATCAGAATTTATTTCAGAATTTATTCACCACTAACAGTTTCACCTGAGCTCACCGCTAAAACCCTCACCAGTCTAGTGACTCTCTGAATATAGTCTGTAGCTTCCTTACACATACACTGCTCTAGGGTGACCAACCTACACCCTACAGAGGGTTTGGCCAGGACTGAGGCATTTCCTGAGACACAAGATTTTTCAGTGCTGAAACTGGGACAGTCCTAGGCAAATTAGGACAGTTAGTCACCTAGTTATGGAGTGCTAAGGTCACAAGCACTACAGTCACCTTGATGAACCTGTCAGTTCTCTCGGGCTGTGTGTCTGCCATGTTTTCCCTACTGCCCTCTCCAGTTTATAGATTTCTCCAAATTCCGCATTTTTTTTTGAAAAATTACATACCTCTATTCTACAAAAATGTTAACCCAAAGAAAAAGGAAAAACAGGAAAGGACATTTCACAAAAGAAGATATACAAATAGCCAATAAGCACATAAAAAGATGCTCAAATGCAATGCAAATTAAAATCATAGTAGCAATGCACACGCACTAGAATGGCTAAAATTAACAAGACTGACAATATCAAGTTTTAAGGAGATTGAAAAGCATCGGAACTCTCATACATTGCTATGGTTCAATGTCTTTGAAAAACCGTTTGGTAATTTCTGCTAAAACATACACCCTCCTCATGATCTACACATGTCACTTCCAGGTACCCAATAGAAATGAAAACATTATTTCCAAGAATTTTCTTAATAATAGCCCCAAACTGAAAACAATGCAATTGTCCATCAATAGGTGAATGAACAAATAGATTATGGTATATCTATATAATAGAATGCTACCCAGCAATAAAAAGCAATTAAAAGGAACAGACTATTGATGTATGCACCAAAGTGAATGAATTTCAAAATATCATGCTGACACAAAAAAGTGCAGACTATAGGATTCCATTAATATGAAATTCCAGAACAGATAAACCTAATCCATAGTGGCAGCAAACAGATCAGTGCTAGCCCTGAGTGTGGAGTGGGAAGTGGCTAGGAGAGGCCTGGAGAACCGTGTGGGGAACCTTCTGTATCTTGATTAGGATGGCAATCCCATCAGTGCACAGGTGTGTGCTAGAACCAGCTCACTTCTCTTCCTAGGCTTTCAAACTCCAACCGCATCTTTTCCCAGTTCCACGTTCAATAATATCAGTTTGATAACTTGACTTCAACATGAAGGAAGTATTTACATCACAAAAAATTGGCAAAAACTACAAATTAGGGCTTTCTTTTCTCCCTAAAGAGTCTGTTGTTAAGTATTTATCAGCATACCATGAGGTATATACTTTTGTCAACATTCATCCAACTTTATACCGAAATGGCTGCATTTGGGATATGTAAATTATACCTCGATAACCAGTGATTTCAAAAAAAAGTTATAAATTCCTCTCTTCTGACTTCTGGTTATCTCTCTGCAATCTATAGCATGACTTGGAGACTGAGAAATGGAAGAACCCAGTTACCTGGAGCTGGAATCTGTCCTCCAGCTCACACCTCTTTCTACCTGCTCAGGTGAGATGGGGAAGAACCAAGTCACCAACCTTGTTCCAATGCCCAGAACTGAATAGTAGGAAACTTCCACTAAATCCACTTCCAATTTAAACAGAAAGTTACGGAGGCAGCACTCAGATATACTGTTTTCCCTTCATTAAAATGTAAAGTGTGATGCTTCCTTAGAACTTCCCCAAATGCGAGAATGTTAAAATAATTGGAACTATTCGCCTTCTGTGTTCCAGACTCCATAACAGTCAAAGGAGAACCACAGAGAAGGAGGCCATCATTGCTTTCCTCAGCCACCGAGAACACCCCAATTTGCACCCGCTTTCCTCTGCCTGGAGTGCTCCTCCAGAAATCACCCTGACTCACTGCTTTCGGGTCTTTGCTCAAATGCTGTCTTCTCAGGGAGCCTTTCCCTGACCACTCTATTTAAAATTGCAGTCACCCTCTCTAGCATACCCCATGCTCAGGTTTATTTTTCTCCATAACACTTATCACCACCTAACATAGTATATATTCTTCCTATTTGTCCCACTTATTGTTCGTCTTCCCCCACTAGAATATAACTCCACCAGAGCAAGGATTTTTGTTTTATTCACTGCTGGATTAGCTCCTATTAACAGTGACAGGAGCAACCAATAAATGTGTGAATGAATGAATGAATGAATCGCCTCTGCCCTTGCAGAACTCAAAACAACAGTGAGCATGTCTCCCTAAACCTTAGGGAAGGTTTCTTGCTCATCTTTTTATGGCCCTTTTTGTGTAGACCATTAATATACAGTGTAACTCATGCCTTATGCTTAACAATTGGTGAATGAACACATGAAACATCATATGTAAATATATCTGAAATTAAGAATGTATCAACAACAACCACATAACCACCAAAGTCTGTCTTTCTATTTCTTAGTCCCTTCCCTCATCCAATCAGAATTAACGACTTCTTCAAATCATTTAACAAAAATGATATTTATAACAAGGCTATTGAATTAATTTAAAATATTAAATCAGAAGGCAAGGAAATGCAGAGATCTGATGAACTGGTAATATTGATGGAATACAAACCAAGCACCAGGCATCACTTCACTGCAGCCTCATAATAGTATCATTATCCCTATTTTACACACAAGAGAGCAGAATCTCACAACGTTTAAGAACCTGTCTAGGGTCACAGTTAAAGGATAAAGCGAAAGTTGATGTTGGGCAGCCTAATTCCAAAGCATGTGCTCTTAACTACTCTAAAAGATGTTTAAAATGAAAAAGTTTCTAAGGATGAACTTAAAATGATAGCTACCCAGAAATCTCAATTATTATCCAGAAAACTATCTTTCAGAGAGTTGTATAAAGAGAGGATGTTTTCTAGGGATATTTCCATCTACTTTGAGCAGATGCAAAAAGACAGTGTTGCCATGTATCTCCAAGAGTAAGAGAGAGCTCATTCCTCTACTCTGTGAGGACAAGAAACCTGGTCTCCGTACCTGGCTCTACCACGCTGGCTCCAGGAAACTTAACCTTTGGTGTTTTCACGTTGGTGAGAAATTATCTTTAAGGCACACCTGCACTACCAGGCTCAAAGGATAAGGTTAAACAAGCACAATACCCTGGTGCTAAGACTCGTAGATGTCATTGCAAGTGGGCCATGGAATGCCACACAGTGACACCAAAAGTTCCAAGTCCATCATTCAGAGAATCCTTGTGATTTTTTCCTAAATTCCTTCAGGTTTGGCCGCAACATTTGAGCTCTTCTGAGAATGCCAGCAGAGGGCATGAATTTAGAACAAAATCACTATACTAATTTTTTTTTAAATATCAGGATGCTCAAGGAAAGATAAATAATCGCTACAATTTCAGATACATAATCTCTTAAGAAATGCAGGTATGTGGTAGGCCGATTAAATGGCCCCCCAAATATGTCTACGTCTTAATCCCCAGAGCCTGTGACTATGTTACCTTATATAGCAAAAGAGACTTAATCAGATGTGATTAAGTTAAGCATCTTGAGATGGGGAGATTATCCTGGACTATCTGGGGGCTCAATATCATCACAAGCGTCCTTATAAAGGAAAGAGGAGGCAGTAAAGTCCGAACAAGAGACTGCAGAAGCAGCGCTCAGAGAGTGATTTGCAAATGCTTTGCTGCTGGCTCTTACTAGCGGTGGAAAGGGCACAAAACCAAGGAATGCAGACTGCCTCTAGAAGCTGGAAAAGGCAAGGAAATGAAGTCTCCTCCAGAATCTCCGGAAGGTATACAGCCCTGCTGGCATCTAGATTTTAGGTTCAGATTTCTGGCCTCCAGAACTGTAAGGTAAGAAAGCCACTAAGGTGGTGGTAATTTTTGCAGCACCAATAGGAAACTAATGCAAGGTAGCGCTAGTACCTCAATAGACACCCATGAGAAGAAAAGGAAATTAAACTAGATAGATTACTTGTATGTGGAGCCCTTTTATTCTTCATAATTTTCAGGACTCTCTGGGTATTTTATTACCCATTTCCAAATAGCTGTACCAATATAATAATTAGTGTTTAATACTGGTCAGGTACTGTGCTAAGCACCTTGTTAGCATGATCTTGTTTAATCCTCAAAACAAACCGAAGTCCAAAATGAAGCAATTTGCACAGAAAAACGGAACTAGTAAATGCCTTGCCTACACAAAGCCATTGTGTAATTAACACTAATAAAAGCTCCTACTTACTGCATGCTTTCCTACATTACACCTAATGTTCCAAATAACCCTGCAAAGGAGGGAGAATTATTCTAATCTTATGGACAATGAAACTGAGGCTAAACCCCTCGAGGTTAACTAACATGACCAAGTGAGGAAGTGTCCCAGCTAGGATTTGAAACCAGGTCAGTTTGACTCCAAAACTCTAAGCTTTTTCTACTCACAGCACTAGGATTTTATTTAAAATTTATTCAAAGGGTTTTATAAAGCCACATGTGATTCTATGGGCACACTCAAATATTATCCCCACCCCATCTAACCTTCTTACCCTCACTGATATGAGGCCCTATTATTTTATTCAAAAGCCACCAGAGCAGACTATAGGAGAATCTATATCCTTATGCTTCATCTTAAAAAACAGGTAATGAAAAACATCTTGGTTACGCATCTCGAGCAACCAAGAACAGATACAACAATTCCACTAAGGAAAGTGAAGACAGAGCAAATAGAATACGCACCAGATTTTCCCAGGTTCGAGTGAAAAACCTATAGTCTGCCCCACTATTCACAAGGGACATGAGATTTGCCTCAAAGCAAATCATAGAATCTCAGAGTTGGAAAAGACCTTAATAGGATTTTAGTCTACCGTTCCCTGTTGGATGCAGAAATCCATTCTTCTAACTGGAATTTTCTGGGGCAGCCCATTTGTTAGAAAGTTCTTCCCAATAATTAGCTTAAATCCACTTACTATTCCTGGTTCAAGCCTGTGGCAACAACCCAATAGTGTCATCCCTCTTCTACATGCCAGACAGCCAATATGTCCCTCCTGGGTCTTCCTTGTTTCTGGCTGAACAACCAAGTTTTTCCATTTTTTTTTTTTTCTCATGTAACAAGACTTCTCAGGTTGCTTCCCCTAGACAGGCCATCTGTAACATCTCTCCAGAAGACCTGAAGGCGAGAACATAACACATCTCGACTGCAGGTATGGTAAAGCCAGGATAGAGTCCATGATAACCACGGCCTCTCTTGGCAATGTACTTCTAATAAAGTAGCTTAAAATTGGAATATTTTTAGCAGAATGAACTCAATAATCATCAGAAACCCTTTTTAACTTGGTTCTCCTCCAGTCTGTATTCTAATTTCTTAAATGTAAATGATAGAAATTTACATTTCTGTTGAATGTTGAATTTCATTTTCTATATTCTACTTGGTGTGTTTACAGCTTGTCTAGACATTCATTTACTTACTGTGTACTATGTGCTAAGCAATGATCCCAAGACACTGCAGACAGAGTGAACAAGACAAAGTCCCTGCTGACATGAAGATGATGTTCTTACTTGATTCCATCAACCTCATTGTGTCAACTGCAAGTTTGAAATTTACGTCTTCTCTACTGAATCAGAATACTTCTCCCAAGAGTACTCAAATAAATTTTCACATTGATATACTACAGATAAGGATTGGGTTCAACACTGAGCTTACAATATGTTTGTAACAGTTATTTAAGAATGACCCTGAAATAACATTAGGTTTTTATTTTCTTCAATTCACTTTTGTCCAAAATGAACAATTGTATCCTTAATGCAAAATAATCCTTGTATTATATTTCTCAGATAAGAGCATTTATTACTGTTATTTATAGTCAGCTATTCTTCTAAAAAGTTTTTAAAAACCCATCTGTAAGTCATTTTTGGAGAAACTAAAAGAAATTATTGTTTAATTTCTAAGCTATTCCACCAGCTGATAAGACACACATCACACAAACATACACACAAACAAATAAAACAGAGCCCAAGAGAGGCTGAGAGAGCACACATATGGACTACACAGAGATCTGTACTCTTCATTACTGATCATCTTAGCAACTTGAAGCATTTCCAGATATATGAAAACAAACAGAAAATAGTAAACATTTTCATATATGGAAACATTGCTAGAATTACACCCTAGAATAGTATATTTTCTATTTAAGCCCAGTGATTCTCAACCTTGCTATACATTCATAATTATATGAGGGATTTAAAAAATATTAATGCCTGGGATCCCCCCAACACCTACCCCAGAGACTCTGACGTAAGTGTCAGAGTTAAGGCCAGAGCATCAGTATTTTCTTTTTAAAAACTTTCTAGCCTAGGTGAAGAACCACTATTCTAATCCATCCAACTCATTCTGTAGAAGTAGAACCATTTACCCTGAATTCTGTGATCTCCATTCAAATATTCCCATCTACTTAATTAAAATAAGCTTAAATGGGAAAAATCTCTAATTAATTTGATTTTAAAATTAATGTAACTGGCATGTTTTGTTCTTTTGTTCCTTCCTTTAATGATTTTAAAAGCCCTCTTCCCCCAAAACAATCTAGAAAAAATGTATTTAGTATAACCAGATTCAGAATTTCCAATATTTTATCATACTGGTAAACAGAGGCTATTTTGAGCTCTACAGCATTTTAAATAATCCGTTTTCTTCTTTTTTTTTTTGAGACAGAGTCTCACTCTGTTGCCCGGGCTAGAGTGAGTGCCTTGGCGTCAGCCTCGCTCACAGCAACCTCAAACTCCTGGGCTCGAGCAATCCTCCTGCCTCAGCCTCCCGAGTAGCTGGGACTACAGGCATGCGCCACCATGCCCGGCTCATTTTTTCTATATATTTTTAGTTGGCCAATTAATTGCTTTCTATTTATAGTAGAGACGGGTTCTCACTCTTGCTCAGGCTGGTTTCGAACTCCTGAGCTCCAGGGATCCGCCCGCCCTGGCCTCCCAGAGAGCTAGGATTACAGGTGAGCCACCGCGCCCGGCCCAGTTTTATTCTTAAAGAGGAAGATGCAGAGAATAGAAGCTGTGAGCATTAAAGACATGTGATCGAGACCACGTGTGCTCAAAGGAGCAGCTTAAGACTCGGGGCACCTGATGGCCTTGTCACCCTCAGTTTAAAAACCCTATTAGGTGAAGAAGCTTCCCCCATGTCTTTGCTAATGGCTACTCAGAGATGCCTTGTTCATTTGTCCCCATCTTGGTCCTTCTGGGTATGAGCAAATTGTTCTTGCCTGGGCCCAGAGCAGGGGAATGGCAGCAGCAACTGTGGATAATGGCAGAGGGAAAGTGGGTGAGTCAGATGTGAAGTTCTGCATCTAGGCAGATGTGAGGTTGGGTCCTATTTTTAGAGCTCCTGAGGCTCAGCCACTATAGACAGCTATTGGCCTGCAATATTGACGATATCACAGATACACATCTATTAGAATAGATAAAAAAAAATTTTAAATGGCAATATCAAATGATGGTGAGGATGTGGGGTAAGTGGAACACTCATACATTGTTGTTGGGAATACCTGGAAAACAGTTTGGCATTTTCTTATAAAATTATTAATAAATATTCATTTATTATAAGACCTGGAAATCCCACTCTTAAGTATTTTCCCCTCACAAACTATAATAAAAACTTATGTTCACTCAAAAACTTGTACATGGGCCGGGCGCAGTGGCTCATGCCTGTAATTCTAGCACTCTGGGAGGCTGAGGGGGGCGGATAGCTCAAGGTCAGGAGTTCGAAACCAGCCTGAGCAAGAGTGAGACCCCGTCTCTACTAAAAATAGAAAGAAATTAATTGGCCAACTAAAAATATATAGAAAAAATTAGCTGGGCATGGTGGCGTATGCCTGTAGTCCCAGCTACTCGGGAGGCTGAGGCAGGAGGATCACTTGAGCCCAAGAATTTGAGGTTGCTGTGAGCTAGGCTGATGCCACAGCACTCTAGCCCGGGCAACACAGTGAGACTCTGTCTCAAAAAAAAAACAACAAAAAAAAAACTTGTACATGAATGTTATAGTGGTGTTAGTCATGATCACTAAAAACTGGAAACAACTCAATACCGTACCCTACAATTGTGAATAGAGAAACAAACTGGTACATCCATACAATGGAATACTACTCATCAGTAAAAAGTAGTAACAAATTACTGATTGATTAATCAGGGGTGATCTCAAATGCATTATAACAAAGGAAAGAAGGCAGACTCAAAGGGCTGCATACTGTCTTATTCCATTTCATACAACATTCTGGAAGAGGCAAGAGGGACAGAAAATAGATTGGCAGTTGCAAGAATGGGGGTGTGTAGGATGGGGCAAAGCACTAAGGAATTTTTTGAGTCAATGGAATTTTTGTATACCCTTATTAGGGTGGTGGTTATATAACTATATGCATTTGTCAAAATTTATAGAACTATACAGTGAATTTTACTGTATGCAAATGATACCTCAATAAACCTGATTTAAAAAAAAAAGTCCATAGAAAAAAGCCCAGTCACCAAGGTAACTGGTTGGAAAGGTAATGAAAATGGAAAGGATAAAGTTAAGAATTTGTTTGTTTAGATTAAAATATATTATCAAATTGGCATTATTCAATTGAAGAACTTCCCTAAAGCCATAGCAACCACATCAACATTTGGAATTACACATTGCAAACAGCAATCCTGAAAATCATTTACAACATGTAAAGCTTTCCTTTTATGACACATATGAAATATTTCCACATTTCTTAGTAAAGTACTGCTTTCCACTAACATGACCATGTTAGTCACAAAAAAAATGCAAATGGTTATGTATTTGGAACTATTGTAAACTCTGAAAAAATAGCTGGCAATTTTGAAGCAAAGATGAGAAGGTATAAATGGCTCAGTGTCTCCTAAGTGCCATTAGCCATACACCTATTATAACTGTCTTGAAATAAGTAAAAATCTATAAATCAGTGATTCTCCAAAGTATGGCCCTGACACTAGAAGCGTGGGACCAGCGACATTGGCGTGGCCTATGAGGTCGGTAGAAATGCACATTAATGAGCCCCACCCCAACCTACATTAGAATCCTACTTAGCCAACCCAGTTCAACAGGTGACAAAGTGGCTACACCAGGAGGGACTGATGAAGCAACATTCAAATAAGGATGCAAGCACATTGTTGTCTATCCTGACCTGTGCAGTCAACATGAAGAACAAATGTACCTCTGCATATATCCATTCAATCGATATTTATTTCTAGGTTTTACCCTTTTATAATGCTATGAGCCCAATCTATGTTTAAAATAAAATTAGAGTTGAAGAAGAGTTTAATCCAAGCTCAACTCTAGGAGATAATTAAAAACATTAATAATGTTCATGATACCAACAGAAGTGTCATTATCTATGATAGACTATCTTGACGAAAGCTCAGTTCACTTCACAACCAAGACAGTAAAGTTTCAGAACTAAAAATTCACAGGTGATATGCATACTAATAATTGTGACTATTAAAAATGAAAAGTTTGTCTTCTCATCACCATTAGGTCCTACCATATTTTACTTTGTGTGGATGATATCTTTTGAGCTTCTATTTTCCATATAGAAGAACCAATAATGATTTCTAAATTTTCAATAAATATCTCAAATCATAAAGATCAGAACCTACTTCCTCTTTCCAAGTAAAATGTTTAGGTATCTCAACAGATATCTTAGTAGAAAAATATTATTTTTATCAGGCTTAATGAGAGTTCCTCAAGTATAGGGAAGATGAATAAAGTAGTCCCAAATATCATCATAATTTATCAGTCGGTATGGTCAATTTAGAAAACAAGGCTTTATTTGCATTAGATTATCAATATCTCCTCTTGAGGTCCTGCTTCATTTTTTATTGTTATTGTTGTTGCTTTTGGTTTTGGTTTGGTTTGGTTTTATATTTGAGAAAGGATCTTGCTCTGTCTCCCAGGCTAGAGTTCAGTTGCATCATCATAGCTCACTGTAACCTCAAACTTCTGGGCTCCAGAGATTCTCCTGCTTCAACCTCTAAAGTAGCTGGGACTATAGGCATGCACCACTACAAATGGCTAACTTTTCTATTTTTGTAGAGATGGGGGTCTTGTTCTTGCTCAGACTGCTCTCGAACTCTTGGCATCAAAGTATCCCTGTGCCTCAGCCTCCCAAAGTGCTAGGATTACAGGCATGAGCCACCACACCAGGCCATGAGGTTCTGCTTCATTGATACTACCTATCCATGATATCCATGAACTATTAATATAAATTCGTGATTCTGCATAAATGGACTATCTACTTTTTGAATCATCTATCTAGAGGCAAACATTGAATCTGATGCTAGCTCCCAGTTGGCCTATGGTTCTTCAGTAGACGTACGCTCAAAGCAACAAAATTTGTTCATTAGCTTAAGTAAAATACTACCGAGATAGATCTATTGCCCCTCACCTCCACACACGTTTGCTCCCAAAACACATAAAAATAATTCCAAGTGTTTTGGATTACCTGTGTGTTTCAGCACCATTTGTGATTGTCCATTTTAAGAATTTCATAACCTTGTAAACAGGATAAATAACTCATCAGGCCTCAGGACAAATGTTTTTGTTTTATTATCTTATCCTATGTAACAGCAATATTAACTGCTTATATTCACATGCTTTCCCCATCTTTAAAGTGTTTTCCAATACATTGTTTTATATAAAATAATATTACACCCCTTTGTAAAATGTGTCAATTACTTCCAGTTACTTTTATGATAAGATCAAAAACTTCTTTAGTTGACCCAGATGGGGCTGACCCAGATTTACCTCCCATTTACCTTTCCAGTATCATCCCCACACCCCTCACCCTGCCCCTCACTCACTACACTCCAGCCTCTGGACCTTTGTACTTGCTGTCCCATCTACCAGGAA
>VBSM01003204.1:62352859-62373105 GCA_008086735.1 Cheirogaleus medius | reverse complement strand
AAAAAAAAAAAAGCTTCTGTTCTCTAATTCCTTCTCTCTTTTTAGATCATAGCTCAAATATCACTTCCTCGGAAATCAAAGTCTTCTTTGACCTCCCTGCTAAGTTGCCTTCCCCAGTTACCCTCTATCTCCTTGATCTGTTTATTTCCTTACTAACTTTAAAATACTGCTATATTGCCACCACCCATCACAGTGCCTGGTATACAGCTGTTGCCCAATAAACATGTATAGAATGAATAAGTGAGTGAAAGAATACTGTGAAATAAGTAAAGGATTGTTATCTCCATTTTCCAAGTAACAAAAGTGATGCCCACCTAAATTCAGTGATTTACCCACCTTTATACTAGTAGCAAATGAGAGAAACAAGATTTTTCTGACACCAAGCCCAGTGCTATTTTCATTATACTTCATTAAACCTAAATAGGCTAAAATATATCATAATTTATTCTTGGAGTCATAGTTTTAATTGTTATTAAAGTTTTAACCCCAATCCGATTAACTTTAAGATTAATATCTTTATCTCAACAATTGCTGAGCCTGTCTGAAGTGCCAAGCTTTTAATTTTTTTCTTAATGTAAAAAGTCCACTGACCTTTATCTCAGCAGCTGGCTTGGTCTTAAATACATGTCAAATAAACCCAAAAAAGATAGTTTAAATAACCATTATACCTACCAAGTAAGTGTTTGTGTCCATAAAATAGAAAGTTGGAAGTGATGTTTAAGAAAATGTACTTCACATGCTAGATTGAGTTTTAAGTATCTCTCTTCCATCATTCCTAAGTACTTATTGTTGACGTAAAAGATAAACCCAATATGGTGTTTTACCAAAAGAATCATTGCAATGTTTACAGATTTTTGCAGTGACTAAACACATATATTTATCTGGACAATACCTCATATCTGGATAAATGAAGAAAAAGTAAGTGCATTTAATATATATTAAGCTTCTAGTTGAGACTTCCACAGACTGAAAATTAATCCAGGAATTATTTTAATATTCCAAACACTGCATATTGCCTGATAGCTACATTTGCATTGCTCAAACAGATGCAGGTAATTTAGTGGAAGAACAGCGCTTCACAAGTTTTCCTCCCTCTTTGTTCTATCTAAATGCCAACATTCTGTAGCTGACTTTTGAAATAGGTTTAAAACCCTGAGAACCTAAAGTGATAAAGAACCAGGGTGGAGAATGGTTCTGGCAGCCACAAGCACTTACTCCCATTTCATATGTATCATGTTAATTTCAGTTATTACAGTGATTGCATTAGATATGCTGATATGTCTCTATTCTGTTGTTGTAGTTACTGCCTAACTTTCACAGACCTATAAACAGAACTTATGCTGCTCATTGTGATGGAGGCAGCAACTTACCCCTCATCACACAGTTTCACCAACCAAACCACCTAATACAGTCAGGATTAGCCAAGGAAGGCCAAGTTTAGCTTGCCAGGCCTGAGCATGGAAGCTGTGGATAAAGTCACCCCGGTTATAACACAGTCAGATTCCTATTTGCCAAAGTGATTACTATGCCCACCTCCCCCAAAATGAGCCTTCTGACTTTCTGAAGGAGCCTTCTGAAAGAGTTCTCTGGCTCTAAAGGACAGACCAAGATGGTCATACTTTAGCCATTTGATCAATCATTTACCTTATTACTAAACAGTCATCATGGTAGAACCATGAACTACTCCTCAGACCTTTTGCTGTATCAAAATCAGAAAAAAACAACTATCGTTTTTCTTATCAAGCTAATATAATGAAAGGGGTATAAACATCAGATTTTCATAGAACTAGGGAAAAAATACTGAGCCCCAAATCGAGTTATTTGCTCATGTGCCACATACCTATACATGCAAACTCCCTTAACCAATTTTCCCCACACACAAATCTCCTACTGAAACACAGGCCCTGATAAATACAAAAATTATTGGGAGGAATTACTAAAGAAATATATATATATATACACACACACACACACACACACACATCCTACAGAGGATCATGATGAATAGAAAAGCTTCTCTACATTATTAATAAGACAACTCTCAGAAGTCACTTTCATAATCAGAGCTTGAAGATGCTGGAACTCAGGTCTCCTAAATACCAGCTCAGTGCTCTATCCATACCTCTTTGGGGGCCTCAGTTTCTTAATTTTTATAATCAGGGGCCTAGGTGACATTGTTGCTCCCAACACTAAAACCCAGTGGGTCTAACCACCTAAGAAGCATTTATATTTTAGGAAACAAATACTAGGGCTCCTCCAAAGCCATGGATTATTGGAAGGGCCATTTCATTCAAGACAAATAAATTACCCATTAATTAAAACACACACACACATACAAACACTTTCTTCCCAATAGTAAGTAACAACCAAATCCGATGTGGGGGCAAAAGGCAGTGCCTTGGTGGAATGCTGGAACCAGCAAGATTTGAGCAATAAATTTTATGGAACTTCGTCATACTCTCACATCTCAGAGCCCTTTATGATAACACTCAAGTAAATCCATCTGGTTGAGTTAATAATTAGTTTAAATCTGTTACAGGTTAATGATGCACGGCCGAGTCACTCTGGGTACATGATGATATAGAGAATGTGACACAATTTGTAGATAATATTTTGCACTGCCCTTCATTTTTCCTGATTTCCTATGCTGATTAGAAAACTAAAAGTCATTTCAGAACAAACAGAACCCTCAGATGTATATACATATAAGCTGGATTAAGGGGGGCTGGGAGGAAGCGTCCTCCTAAGGAATCACATAGGGTTTTGGAAGAACCTCTCAGGAATTAAGATAGACCCAGGCCACTTCTATATTTTGAGGTTCCTGGTGTATTGCAAAATAAGGAAAGGCCAAAATATGTAGCTTATTTATTTAAATATTTACGTGTAAGTTCAAAATACAACTGTGCTACTCACCACATAGTTCCAGAATGCACAATGTATAGCAGCTCCTAGTGTCTTAGTGAGATGTGATAATGAGACATGACATGAAAGTTTTCAAATGGACATTGTTTTTCATTCCAGCCAGGACACGAAGCTGTGACTATAAGCTCAATGGAAGATATCTCATAAATATACCTAGAGCCAAACGATCTTCCAGCCCACATGCCCAATATCTTATCCCCTGGGTCCTCTGAAGTTTATTTAGAGATTTGTGAAGTGGACAGGGCCTCTCAGTATCAATTATACAAAAAAGTACAAATAATGTGACACTAAACATCAACAAATACTTAGATACTCATGTCTGTAGCTATGCAAAGATCATCCTCTACCACAAATGCGAATGGACTGTAATTAAGCAAAATCTGACTATCAAGGCATCAAAATGGAATACGGTTGAAAATGAGCTAATGATTCATATGTTTTGATGGTAATGGAAAGGGAGAAGACTAAGACTAGAGTGGAAGGAGAGTGGATTCTTCCAGGAACGAGAAGCTCTAAGCTCTGTGGGAACAGCCAGCATCCCAGGGCGCAGTTACTGTTCTGAATCCTAGCTACCGATTTAAGACCCCACCCAAGCCCAAATTACCCAGGCTCTCTGAAGGTGTGTGTAAAGGCTCTCAGATGTATGAAATGTACAGCCAGGATTGAGAGCCACTTGAGTCAAGGGAGCTGAGGATCAGGGAAAGAAAAGGTTAACTAAGATGAACTCCAATACTTAGGAATTGGGGGACTGCAAGGAGCCAGAGCAGGTTGGTTCTAGAATTTGGTATGGGAATGGAGTGGGGAGGTACCCAGAGCTAGGTCCCTTTGTTCTTTACCTGATAAGTAGAGAAACATAGCTCTCTGCAGAGGAAAGGACATTCAGATGATTGAAGCTATGGCAAGCTAAACTCAGACAACGTTCTTCTCCACATTAGACTGCATGATGTAGCCATCCTTATACTGTATTACGGATTTAAACATTCTCAACAATTACCTTCTCTTATGTAGTAGAAGAGGTCACACCTCTGCTCAAAGCTGTCAAATGGCCTCCTTCCTCACTCAGAAAAAATCGAAAGTCTTTAAGTGCACATAGTCTGCAAAACCTACAGTCTTGCTCCTCAAAGTGCTGCCCTAGGACCAGCAGCAGTGGCGGTGGTACAACACGAGAACTTGCTAGAAACGCTGAATTTCCAGCCCCACCTTGGAACTACTAAGTCAGAATCTACACTTTCACAGATCCCCTGTGTACCAAGTTTGGGATCTATCCCACCTCTCCAACCCACTCCCAGCACCTCTCTGGCCTCTTCTACCACACTCTTGCTCACTCAGCATCGCTGGTCTTCCTGCTATTCCTCCAACATACCAGGTTCTCTCCTGCCCAGGGCCTTTGCATTTGCCATTTCCTCCACTAGAATGTGCTTCCTCCACATAACTATAATGCTCATTTCTTTCCCTTGCCTCCTTCAGATCCTTGCACATACCACCTTCTCTGTGAAAACTTCCTTCATCATCCTGTTTACAAATGAAAAGAATTTTTCCAGATATTCCCTCTTCCCTGCTCTGTTGTTTTTTTCTTTTTTTCCCTCTTTGCTGTTCTCTGTCCATAGCACTTACCACCATCTGACATATTTTTTGTTTCTTATTCATTTGATTATTAGCAGGCTCCCTGTGGTAGACTGCAAAATATGACCACAAATTCTTTGTATTTACTTCTATTGAGAGGTAAAATATATATCTCCACCTCTTGAAGCTGGGCTTGGCCCTGTGACTTATTTTGACCTATGGAGATATTAAGACACATGCAGAAATTTGAATTAGACCTGCACATGGAAGGTGTTTCTTTCTAGCTGCTGGGATACCTCCTGCCACTATGGGAAGAAGCCTAAGTTCACCTGCTAGGTGGTGAGACCTGTGGCCAGGTATCCTCCCATCCCCCATAGCCCAAGCCAGCAGCCAGCACCAACCACCAGGTATGTGAGCAAAGCCATTCTAGACCAGTCGGGCCCACATGACCCAGCAGTGGACTGAAGAACCTACCAATCAACTTACAGCCTCACAAGTGATAATGATTTTGGTGGTTATGCCAGATTTCTGGGTGATTTATTTTGAAGCAAGCGGATACCTTTCTCCTGTAAGTACCTAAGTTCCAAGAAGGTAGGGATTTTTGTGCACTGCTGCATCTCCAGGGCTTAGTACAGTGTTCAGCATACAGTGGGGATTCTAAAATATTTCCAATGAATGTTGAAGGACAGAATGATAGCAAAAGGAAAAGAAAGTAAAAGAAATGAAAGGAAAAGAAAGTAAAAGAAATGAATAAAGGCCAGAGATGGGCCCTCACAGCTGAGAGACTAGAAAGTGGGAGAAAGACTTCCTGGGTTCACTATAACCCTTGCCTGTTCAGAATTAGGTTGAACAAAATAAGATTTTGACTACTTTGGTAATAGGATATTTTTGCAAAAAAAAATTTACATGCTCACATACAGTGTATCAAATTTATTCAAAATAGCTCTAGTTTCATGATGCTTAACTTGCCTAATTCTGCACAACCATGTGACCTTTAGAATATTTTTCACATTATGCAGCATTTACTCTCCACGTTTTAAGTTGTTCCGATTTTTAACAGATCGCAAAATCGGCGAACCAAATTACTGCATGTTGCTTCAATTCTGTCTTGCCAAAGAAGAAAAATCTGTTGCTTTGGATTCATTTCAACAGTTGGAAATTCAGGCCATCACATTTTAAATCTCAGATGTTCCCCATTGTGTCCACAGCACATAAATCAGTGAGTGCACAGATACCCACATGTTTGTGAAGCCAGTTCTCTAACAGCTAAAGCATGACATCCTTTGGAATGGGGAGACAAATTTAAGTGGATTCTGCAGCAGTGGGTTTCATAATTCTAGAAGCATGGTGTGGCCCTCAGAGAAGGCACAGGCAAGTTCCATTGACAAGCAAAAAGAGAGTTCTCTATTAAACACTTTTTTGAAACACAAAATTAATATGCTGTTTTCATTTGATGGGAAAAAATAAAAGACAACCTGCAACACACTAAGCTTCTGTCTTCCTGGAAAGAGAAAAAACCCCTGAATTTTCTAAAGAGGATTACCAGTCATTAATAGGCTTGTCTGAACTCACAGAAGTCTCATCGAAAGAACTGGCTAGGCCAATACGTAATGTGACGACAGAGAAGCAGCTCAGAGCAATTAGGCTCTAGGATCTTCAGGGTTTCTTTCAGGAAATCCAAACAAAACAATCGCCTACTCACATTTGCAAATACCTACTATCTGGCTTCTGATTTTTTTTTTTGAACACACATAATTACCAATTAAATAATCAGCAAAATGTATACTGGAAATCACTGAGGTCCTCCTATTAAATCACAGGGTTCTTATCCAGAGTATCATACATTACTTTTTTTTCCTCCTTCCATCACGTATCTTAGTCTATACTGTGTGCAAACAGAAGGAGAAAACTATTGAGATTGGACTTTTGTATAATATTAGTCAGGATGGGCAAGGGTTCACTGTGGTAACAAATGACCCCATGAATCTCAGTGACTTGAAACAACAAAAGTTTATTTCTAGTTCATGTTATTATGTCCATTGTGTATTGGCTGGGAGTGATGTTCACTGTACCCTCAAGAATCTAGATTAATGAGGCGTCTACCACCTGGGGCTTTGCCAATCACCGGGCAGACACAGATCACCACAAATCACTCTCTGTTAATGATGGACATGTGTCACTTTTGCTCACATTTCACCAGCCAACAAAAGTCATTTGGCCACACCTAACACCAAAGATTGGGAAATTAAATCTTATCACACAGCCAGGAGGAAAACCAGAACTATCCAGTGGAAAGTACTAAGGACTGCTGCAGCCTCTATTTACTCCCTGCCTCCTTTTCCACACAGCCAAGCATCCATTTCAGAACATGTTTCAACTGCACAGCACTCTTCTAGGTGTCATCTGGGATACAAAGATGAATCAGACAGAAATCCTGTCTTTAAGAGGATAACTATCTAGCAGAGGAGATGAAACAGATGACAGATGGATGGGTAGAAGGATAGATAATCTCTAGCTATCTATACATATAGAAATTGCATGCAAGAAGAAAATGTCAAATGCCAATAAACAGAAGTACACGAGGTTCCATGAGAGTTTAAACAAAGGCATTTCCTTTGAGGCACTGACATCTGAGAAGGGCTCTACAGAGCAAGTAAGACGTGGACATGTGGGTGGATGCCCATGCAGTGAGAAGGACATAAGTAGAGGCAGAAAAGCAGGATATGACAGTTCATGTGCAGAGAAGGGCAAAATGTTTAGGCTGAATGATGTTTAGAGCATAAAGAAGGAGGAAGAGGAGGAGGAAAAGAGGAAGAAGAGAAAGAAAAAGAAGAGGAAATAGTAAAAAGTCTTCCTGACTATAGGAAAGGAGGAGACAGAGGGAACAGGGTAAGACTTGTGCAGTAGTCCAAACAAGGAGTGGCAAAAGCCTTAGCTACAGTGGGTCCATCACAATTGAGAGGAGGGAATGGTTCTACTCTCAAACCATACATCCCAGGAGAAAACTCAACTTTCCCATGTCTCTTTTATCTGATCCAGAAGACACAACTCACCTTTCCATCTATCTGCCCAAGCCTGCAGGCCTGGTCATTGGATCTGATAAAAAGTAAAAGACGTCAAACTATCTCTACTGAGAGACTGGCTTTTGGCCATGTCACCCAACCACGAGAACATTCTATCATTAAAGGGAGTTAACTCCCAATAAATATTTGTTCTCTTTGTCCTGAGTTTGTTTCCTATCTCCAAGGATGTTTCTGAAGCCACTCCTTAAGGTCTGAGCTGCAGAGCTTAATTTATGTCTATTTGTTCAGGAGTCTGCAATCCCTCCCCAACTCCAGATTTAATGTCAATGTTTTGGCCCTTCACAATGGCCAATCCCAGTAGGCCCTGTCATGAGCCTCTGACCATCACAAGCATCTACTGCCTATTTTATACAGAGGTTTAGGACCCTTCGAGTGCACCAAACCTGCTTATGTTCTCTACTCCACTACTTCTACACAGTGAAATCTGCCTGTGATCTGAAACCGTTTCTTACTCTGGACCAGCCCCTCCATGGGGAAGGGGACTCTGTGCTATTCTTCCCACTGCTCCAATAGACAAAAGACTTCCATTGCCAACCCTAGGAGGATTATCACAGCCAGTGGGGTCCTTGGGGTTCACTGGGATCCACAGAGAAACAATCCTACTCCTGGGATGATCTGGGACTTGGCTCTCGGAGTGGATGCTGTCACACTGACTCTCTGACTCTCACACCAAGAATGCTCATGGAAGTCAAAATCAGAAAGAATGACCCTACTGATGATGCCAAGGTCTGAAACACTAAAAGATAAGGATTAGGCTATTTCCCAGGAAGCCTGGACTTTAGAATCCACGGCCAAATGACTCACCAATACTAGATTACTGCTTTTTACCATAGCCCTTTACAGAATACTGTCAGCCTTCCTTATTGACCAGGTAGCACAGTTCTTCATAATTTTTCTCCAGGATTCAGATTTATTTTGTATGTTATATACATAGCATGTTTGTAAAATACCTTAGGATTCAACCAATATTTAATGATTACTTATACAGAGCAAGATACCATGCTACATGCTACAGAGTAATAATGAAGTCCCCCATGTGGGGGAGGGAAGAAAAACTTAACTATACTAAATTCCCTAAGAGAATTCTAGGCAAACTATGGTGGCAGTCAATGAAGTGAAAAATCAGAGCAATTTTACCTACACCTATATTTTACCTATAACTACAGGGCAGGGCATAGAGATAACGTTGAGATATGCCGTTAAGAACAGCCAGAATTTCAAGAAGAGCAACAAGTCAGTGAATATTCCAGGTGGAAAGACTGGCACAGAAATAGAAAAGCATTGAGCATATCTGGAGAACAATGGGAAGGTCAGTCTGGCTTTATTAAGTAAGGGATACAGCAGGAGAGATGATGGAAAAACATTTCAGGACAAATTTTTTTTTTATTATTTCAGAATATTATATGGGTACAAACATTTTGGTTACATGTAATGCATTTGCCTCGCCCAAGCCAGGGCTACAGGTGTGCCCTTCCCCCATATAGTGTGCTCCGCCTCCACTAGTTGTGAGTTTACCCCCACTCCCCACCTGACCGGCACCCAGTGAGTATTACTTCCATGTGAGCACCTTAGTGTTGATCAGTTAGTACCAATTTGATGGCGAGTACATGTGCAGGACAAATATTAATAGGTACAGGCATTTAAAAGCCCAGAGAAGGAGTCCATTTTAATGTACTAGGCAAATGGGAGCTGCTGGTGGCTTCTGAGCAGGTAAATAACATCACCAAAATTAAGCTGTAAGATCCTGCTCTCCAACCTCAAGCTTGAGTACTTCTTCCCTGTTAACCAGCCTCCATGTACATGGGCTGGCCTTCTCTTCCTGGGGGGGGGGGGCTTTGCATCAGTGATCTCTGCATGGTCCTCATCCCTTGCCACGTGGTTGGTGCTTTCTTAACATTCAGGCACCTGCTCAAGTGTTTCCTCCTCAATGAGTATCCCTGATCAACTAAAGGAGTTCTCTCACCCTTGGTCACATTTTAGTCTGCTAACATTTTGCTTTCCAGCAGCACTCATCATAATTTGGAATTATTTTACTTATTTCATTAGTAGCTTATGGCTTGTCTCCTCCCACTATGATATTAGCACCCTGTGAGCAGACAAATGCAGTAGCATTGTGCCTATTAGAATGGCTGACGAACAACAGGTACTCAATAGCTATTTTTCACAGCTTTATTGAGATGTAATTCACACATCGTACAATTTACCCATTTAAAGTCTACTATTCAATGGTTTTTAGTATATTCACAGAGCTGTGCAAAAATCACCACAATCAATTTTAGAATATTTCACCACCCCCAAAAGAAATTCCACGCCCATTAGCAGTCACTCCCCATTCCCCATCAACACTTCCAGCCCAAGGCAACCAATGACTGCCAATTCTGGACATTTCATATAAACAGAATGATATAATATGTGGCCTTTTGTGACTGGTTCCTTTTACTTAGCATAGTATTTTCAAGGTTCATCCATATTATAGCATGTATCAGAACTTCATTCATTTTTATTGTGGAATAACATTCCATTGCATGGCTATACAATATTTTATTTATCCATTCATTAGTTGATAGACGGTTGGTTTTTTTCTACTTCTTGGATATTATGAACAATGCTGCCATGAACATTTGTCTACAAGTTTTTGTGTGGACAAATGTTTTCATCTCTGTTGGATATACACTTAGGAGTGAAATTTCTGGGTCATATGGTAGTTTTGTTTAACATTTTGAGGAACTGACAGTTTTCCAAAGTGGTCACACAACTTTATATTCCCATCAGCAGTGTGTGAGGGTTCCAATCAATTTCTCCACATCTTAATCAATGCTTATAATTATCTTTGTTTTTCCTTTTGAGACAGAGTCTTACTCTGTTGCCCAGGCTGGTACAGTGATGCGATCATAGCTCACTGCAGCCTTGAACTCCTGGGCTCAAGTGACCCTCCTGCCTCCAGAGCAATTAGGACTACAGGTAAGCACCACTGTGCCTGGTTAAGTTTTGGGGTTTTTTTCTAAATTTTTTGTGGAGATGAGGTCTTTCTATGTTGCCCAGGCTGATCTTAAACTCCTGGCCTCAAGCTAGTCTCCCGCCTTGGCCTCCCACAGTGCTGGGATTACAGGCATGAGCCACGGTGCCCAACCAAGATTTCTTTATATATTTTAGATACAAGTCCTCCATCAGATATGATTTGCAAATATTTTCTCCCATTCTGTGTGTTGCCTTTTTACTTCTTGATGGTGCCCTTCAATAACTATTTTGTAAATAAATCAATGAATAAAACTAATCTTTTTTGACAAAAAAAAACCTTTTACCAGCTCATAAATATGTGACAAATTAGTGGCAAGGCAGGACCCAGGAGGGTGACTCAATTCATCTGTTTTAGGCTTTGCATTTCCTTCACTGGCTCCCAAGTATCATTGTCCAACCAGTCCAGACGCAATGACATCATCCTGTGATGAGTAAAAGAATGCAGCATTTGGCAAATGAGTTCATGAAGACTAACCAAATAGAAGCTTACCCTAGAGTTAAAAAAATATAAAGAAAAAAGGTTTTGCTGGAAGCTAGCCTGTAATAAATCCTAAGTGGCCTACAATTTAGTTTTCTCTTGAGAAACTCTGAAATTGATGAATGGGGTTCCCCACACACATACACAAACATATTAGTTAAGCACAACTAGAATAGGCACAAGATGAGTAAGCAGTATTCTTCTAAATGTATAGTTACGGATATTTGCTTACAAAATTAAAGGCCCTGGGATTATCTCCCCTCCCTGCATGGTATTCAGACTACCCAGCTTTATTTTGGTTGAGAAACTTCCACCAGAGAAAACAAGGTACAAGCCTGGGAACATCGATATGGAGAGATCTGGTATATTTTTACAGCTGTAAGAGCTTCTCAGTATAGAAAAATAGCAGACCTTAAGTACTTACTACAAAAATATCAGCCCTTTAAGTATATATATATATATATAGTTTGTCATAATGGGAAAGGCATCAAGGAAAGACTTGCTTTTAATAAATCTTAACTAGGTACAATGCTGGTATGGTAGCCAAAATGTAATTTTCCCAGGATACAATTAACCTCTTCAATAATGTACAGAAGATTAAAATAGAAACTTAAATGCTTATTTTGTGATGCTAACCCTAAATTAACAATCACATTAACATAAAAATGTGAAAAATATTAACCTAATATTATATAGACCAATCTAAAAATGTTATATATTCTAGAAAGAGTTATCTATAAATAATTTTAAAGACTAATATTTTAAAATATACCTATATTCCTATAAGGCAGTCAGGTTTAGGCTAAGAATACATAAACGACATGTTCAGAACACAGCTTTGTTGTGCTATATATGTATATAAGGGCAAAATACATGACATGTAAATAAATTCTAGCTATACCTATTATACCTATTATAATACAGAGACAGAAAGGAGACTATGTGACAACCTAAGCTGGAAGTCAACCTAACATGTCACATAGTATATACCATTTAAAAATCATCCTTAAATATTATGTCTGGTTTTACATTCTGTGTTTCCACTATTCCCTCTATATTCAGTGTTCAACCAAATCTTCAGTTTTTAAATCAAATATGGGAAGGCACATTTGGGAGTTGAAAGCAGTCACCCATGTGTCTGTCTTTAGCCCTTAAGTTGGTACAGGACCTGCAGCATATATAATAGCACACCAATGTGCAAAGCAGAGATAATACCTACATTTATCCAAGGAGAATTGAAATGTGGGTAAACTTCATGTTTATCTGCCCAGTGGATATACCAGCACAAATTACTTGGCATCCTCATCTTGTCTATACTGATAACACTCCCAACATCCCAGATTCAATTTCTTGACTCTTTCCAACCCACTAGCCTTTACCTGTTCCCTATCTGGTCAGCCCACCTACATCTTCACATCTGGGACCTTATCATCAAGCAGAACAACTCTAGTAGCTTACAAAACAAACAAAAAACACCCTCTGGGATGGCTCTCATCTTTAGGCTTCTACCACTCTTATCACACTGGCTGTCCATTTTCATTTTGAACTTAAAGTCCCTACACCAGCCAAATTCCTTGGTCCAACAGTCCTAGTTTGGCCTCACCATGGTGCCCATAGCCTGTACACTGTGGTCAACCATCTCAGAGATGGCTTCCCTGTACTCTAGAACTGTTCACCCCCTCGTTCCTCAGAGTCTCTCTTTTTGCCTTCTCTCCTACCCCGGTAAATTCTAACTCCCTGTTTTGTCCTTTTCTAACCTCAGGCTCCTGAGCATTAGAGAGAAAGGCACAAAACAATACAGACCAGTTCATTGTTTCACTCATTCATTTAAACACCACTTACTGAGCAATGACTAAGTACAAGCAGCAAATAACCTCATTGCTATTTGGCAATTCTTTTTATAGTCATCAATCATTGATTATTATCAGCATTTCCTAAAGATGCTCCCAAATACTGGAGCATCCGGACATCAATTTCACCCAGTTCCCACCTCTCTGCAGGTGGACTTCATCTCTTAAGTGACTAATGAGATCAAGGCCATTCTACAGATGTGCTCACTTCCTTTCCTCCCCAGCATGAACTCTGCCTCTCCACTCATCTTTCATTCTTCTTTAGTCTCAGAGGCACCAGTGTTCCTCTGCCTTTCCAAACCTATTCTTTATTCTTCTCTCCAAAGCCCTTCATACCTCCTGTCTCACATGCCCACTGTGCTTCTCCTGTGCCACACACTGTGCAAGGGATACAACCACAAATGAAGCACCACCCTGTTCTCTAGGGCCCCAATAGCTAGAGGGACAGGTGTGTAATTTGCACACACACACACACAGATCTTCATATAATTAGGGTGACTATATCATTTCTCTTCCAAACTCAGACATGTTTGAGAGTGAAAGGGGATATGAAAAATAATTAACGGGGTCAACTGATTTACTGGAAGTTTAAAATTTTTTTTAAAGAAATAACTGACATTTACTGAGTATGTAGTATGTGCCAGGTACTATTCTAACTACTTTTAACATAATCTTCACAACAATCTTATGGGGGAATTACTCTTATTATATCCTTTTCACACATGAAGAAACAGATACAGAGAGCCTGAGATGTTTGCCTAGGGTCCCTCAGGTGGGAAGTGGCAGCATTAGGATTCAAACTCTTTTAATTCTACATCTATGATCCTAACTACTCCAGTGCATTGACAAGAAGGAGACGAAGGGAGGGAATGTGGTGGGTGGGTAGGTAGAAGCAGACGTGCAATGAAACACTTTTGTATTTACCTTCTCTACTGCCCCACAACCCAACTTCCACTCCACTATTCAACCAAGCATTGGTGGTAAGAACACTAGAGACATCCTTATTACTTAATCCACACTCTACTGGATTTAGATGTGTTTCAGAATTTAGAATTCTTCAGGTGAGGAAAGTACAACAGGGCACATACAAGACCTTCGATATAGCTTCTTGTCCTACATGATAATGTTGAAAGACTCCCTAGACTAGGCATTTAGGGCCTATTAATCTGATGTGTAGTGGGGTTTTTCCTTGTCCCATATCTGTTTTCTCTTATTCTAGTAACAGCATCCCATTTTCCTTTGGGGAACTGTCAACATCTCCAAAAGTCAACATCTCCCTTACTTCAAGAGTGGACATGTGACCCAAGCTGATCTGCTCAAATGCTGCTACCCCCTGGACAAAGTGATCGGCCTAAATGTGGGGATATGACCCCACTCAGTGATCAGGACCAACTGGAGTCTTTTCCAAGGGTTAATGTCAATACTGGATAAGAGAGATACCAAGAATCATGAACTTTGCTGCTTTGTGGAAAGCATCTGGGAATGAAGTAATATAGGGAAATGGACAAACAGCCAACATTAGCACTGCCTCTGGCTTTTCAGCTAGGCAGCCCACAACCACTTTTTTTTGAAACTCTTGGATTTCATGTGTTTCAGAATTTAGAATTCTTCAGGTAAGGAAAGTACAATGGGGCACATAGCAGAGTATACTATATACACCTCTATCTGGATCAAGAACAACATCCCCATTAATCAAACTCATTAATATTTCTGCAACAAAAGAAATAAATGCTCTAATTAATGTCAGTTTAGGTCCAAATGTGTTTTGCTATAAAGAAGGTGCAGATCAGGTAAGGTCTGGTTACAAAAAAGGTTCAGCTTCTGTTTTTCAGAACTGTACACGAAGGCATGTGGATCTGTTTAAACCAAGAAATTCCCTCTTTCCTTATCTGCTTGTTAGTTTTATTTAAGCAATATGAGGTTGGCTTTTTGACATTTGTACCTGAAAAAGTCCCATCTATATTTCTCCTGGGCCAATCTTTGTGTCAGTTTTATTTTCCATTATTCTTATATACATATTTTGATTCTTTGAATAAAAAAATCTTGCAAGATTCACATTGTGTATATCTTATAAACGAGGGCTGTCTAATCAGGACATGAGGAGCTCTGCTTGCTGGCTTTTCTTGCCAGTTGCTCCAGCCCCAGACCTATCTCCACGGCTCTTAGGGAAAAGGTGTAGCTATTGCACCCTCTTAGGGGAAAATGAGGCACAACATGGACTCTTCTCCCTTTCAGCACCCCCTTATACCCTCAGGGGCAATCGCAAGAATCTGGAAAATCACAAATCGCTCCACTGCAGAAACCCCCACTAACCACAGTATTCCTTTGAGCAGCCTTTGCATCTCCTTGGTGTCCTTATGGATCACATAATGCTCCCTATGCCTTATTTTAGTTACATATGCAAACTGATTTTCACAGCAATCCTGTGAGGTGGATGGGACAGGTTATTATAGTCCCTTATTTGAAAAATAAGCAAGTGAGGGTCAGGGTGGTTAATAAAAGGAAAAACCCTGGGGTTTCATGCAAACTTGACTCCTAGTCACGTTTTTCTTTCTGATCTCACTTTACTCCCAGGATTAACTCAAACTGAAGAGTTTATTGGCATTGATTATTCTTTCTTGGTACCCTTAGATGTAGATATGTATAATCTGTTGAAACTAGTGAGAACACTGCATGAGTAATTTTACTCTAAACTATATGCAAATTTTATTTTGAAAAAAATAAAAATTAACTGATATATATATGAGATATCTATCTATACATATACATATATATGTGTGTATATATATATATATATATATTCTAGCATACATGAATGTCTAAAAGCATTTATTTTTACTAGCCAGGAAGCCAAAGTCAGCATCCTTGTCATTGAATCCAACCTGAATTAACTGAAGAATAAATGTTCCAAGGCAGAGCAATGCGTGGAGATAGTTCAGCCTTGGGGAAAACCCAGACACTGCCTCACATAACTTGAACTGACCATAACACAAATACCCCTCCCTGCCCAGGGGATATTTCTGGGTCAGGGCTCCCTCTCTCAGCCAAAGAGTCAGATATTGCTGAAAATTTTCCCAGCATACTACCCTGTTTCTCTGGCTGACCTTTAAGGTTACGACCTCTGGCTCTAAGCCCATGAAAGACAGTGATAAGGCAAATTCAGCCACCTTTGGGTTCACAAAAATGCAGTTTTTCATTTCAAATAGTCCCCCCAAATTCCCAAATGAGCATATACAAGCCACTCCTTGCTATGAGGTTAATGCAACAGACCCACCATCATCGGGCCATGCACTCTGAATTGCTTTTTCCACGAAAGGTTCTTCTACCCTCTATTTACCTCATCATAAGAAATATGCATGTGAAGAGTGGCAAGCAGAGGTCAGAGCCGAGGTTTTTGGGCGAGAAGAGCTGCCCTGTGCAAAGCCAGATACATCACACAGGGATCAACATGGGACTACAACATCAATTTACTCTTCTGTTTACAAAATGCCTAAGAATTGATTGGAGGGGCACAGTCCACTCCCTTACAACCCATCAGACTAGCTGTATCCCTTATTTCCAGGGACATTCATAAGCACCCAGAACTCACTCCCTATTGCAAATCAACATTTCAAGCACCCATATTACTCACAGGTCAGAATAAACCAGCAGGGTAGGAGGCCTACACAACACCTCTGAACAGGGTTCCTCCTTCTAAAGTATCTCTTCCTACCTACTCAAAAAATGCTTCCTCCAACTTTACTCATACAAACTACATTCAGAATCAAGTAAGATATAAATTCAAGTATGATTTAACATAATTCTTTAGATATTTTTCTTCCCTTTCTTCCATCTCCTATAATATATCCTGTAATATTTAATGGGATATAACAAGAATCAATGAGGGAAGAGAGCACAGCTATGGGAAATCAGCCATAATTGTCTAGAATCCAACATAAAACTATTCTTAAACTATTTTAAATTGTGAGTTGAAATGGAAAATCATTTTCTCTGCCTACAAGCTATGATTTAGCTCTTCTAACTCAGCCATCAAAAATTTATTTTCATCACCTTCACATTTTGCATCTTCCATTTTAAAAATGTCTTCCTTTCTTCGTATCAAAAAGTTTGGATCTCATTTATTTCAATCTTTCTCCTCAGATTCAACAAACCTTTCACTGCAAGCCTAACTATGTGCTGAGCAATGCATAGTTAACTCACTCTATTATCTAGAGATTTATCATTTTACAGATGAAGGAACAGGGACTCCATTAAGTTCAGTGACTTTCCTGCTTTCACAGCCTCGAAAGTGGCCTCTCCAGAGTTTCCAAGTCCACATGCTGTCAGTGGGGGTTCCAGGTAAAATATTTTCCCAGTATGGCTTGCATCTGGTTTTATCCTTCTGGGATCTTGTTTAAGATAGGTTATATAGTTTGGGGAGAGGGTTTTGCTACTGGATTTCAAGCCTGAAATCGAAGATTATAAGCAACTCACAGAAGGATAAATACAGCTATTGCACATTGCAAGCAATCTGTTCACAGGGGGCCCTTCTCCCTGGATTCAAATAACCAGACATTAATTCCTCTTTATAGATTTACTCCAAACGAAGGCCCACAATTAACAATATGTCAGGTCTTATTCCTTTACATTATTTCAATTCTCTAACCAATAGACTGTTAGCTCAAAGGGTCAGAGCACACCATTAGTGAGAGAGGACAAAGGCCTCTTCTTCCATCCCCCGTGCAGGCCAACAGACATGCACACCTCCTACCCTTAGCCAGCCCAGCAGGTGCTGGTCAGCCTAGGTACTCGGAGGGCTATTAGAGCATTCAGGAGAATAAAGGCAGGGTATTCTATAGCTGACTATAATACCAAGCAAAAAAATATGATGCATGGTGACATGACAACTACTAACAATGATTGTGATTAAGTATCAGTTCAGAATTTCAAGGCATAACCATTCACAAAATATAAATACTTTGTGAAAACCTACCAAAACATAATGCTATCTCAGTAACTGAAGCCAAGGAAACCCTCATTTTTGTTCCCTTCCAGAAGTCAAGCACATCCTTTTTGCTTGTTTGTTTGCTTCCTTTTTGTGTTACTCTGCACATCCTATCTTTTATGAACTGAAGAGGCATGCCTATTATTTTCCATAGAAATCTCCAGGCCAGAAATTTCATTTCTAGTGGCTTTTAAATGCTAAGATGCTACACAAGACATTACATTGATATTATGAATAGATGGTCAAAACTGTACCTTTAGAGTGGTAAAAAATTCACTACCTTACTCACCTAGAATATCATACTGAATATATCAAAAACACTACTAGTATAGTAAATGACTTTAGGAATAATGACAGATTTCAGTTCCTACCTGCTACACAGACCTGGAGCCCAAATGGGTACAAACAGGAGAACATTCCAGAGACATTTGCTAATTAGTTACTGCCCTCAACTGATCCACAGCTGGTTTATTGAAGGAAAGAAATAACAAAAGGATGTCTCAAGTGTTAAAAGGTCAGAGCAGTAAAGAATGAATAAGAAATACATTTGGTCCTTACAGTGCAATGATATTGCACGTGTGAACTCAATTTACTACCCCAAAGACTTAGCATAGGCTTAAGTCCCTTTGATCTACAGAGGAAATGCTTTACACTGTAGAATAGCTGATCTTTTTACACTGGTTCAAGGAGTCCTCTGTAACCTCTGTAAGCACTAAATTTCCTCACTGGTGTTGTAAAAACCACAATAAACAGTACTTGGTGTTACTTGTACGTAAACTTTCTTAGTATTACTTTTTAAATGAAAAGCCATGAATTTTCATTATAAGGCCCTTTGTAAAAAGTCAGGCAGAGGTTGCAAGCCATTGTAATGTTTGCTTGTTCAAAAGTGGGTTGGGTGACAATTTCTCCCCTCTCACTATGCCAGATTCTGCAATATCTAAGTTCTACTTAATTAGTTCAGAAAGATACAGGTGTTTCTGCCCTTGCAAGTCATGAAGTTTCTTATAAATTCAGGTTTGTTTGAACTAAGTATCTGTGAATTAAGAATGGATATTTGCTTCCAGTCTACTGAGCCATTAAATCAGAATTCAGGGAAATGGAGATTTTACCTTCTTTCTCCTTCCCCCTCATAGAATGGAGGGGTTCCCTAAAAGGCTGGATCCGTGGGGGACTGGGCCTGAATTTGAGAAAGTCCTAGGTCTGAATCGTGGCTTTGCCATTGTCTAGGTGGGTGACCCTGTGGGTGTCAACATCTCAAGAGTCTTAGTTTCCTCATCTGCTGTATGAGAAGTAATATTCACCAAACGAGGTCGTTTTGAGAGTAAGAAAGAAAGCTATGTTTAAGAACTTATTCTTCCAAATATGCCTGGCATATGGGAGATGCTCAGTGTTAGCCGAACCTGAGAGATAAGTCTTCTGGAAAGATTAAGGTGACTACTTTCAGTGCTAGTCTTCCCACTTACATTCCTGGGATATATACAGCGCCCAACTTTAAGTTCACATAAAAAGACCTGAACGGACCCTCTGTTTTCTTCCAGAGAAAAAGAAGCCAATAGAATCCTAACAAGCCATTAGAATGGAACGCTTCTGCAGATGACAGGCACTCAGGCAACAGAATCTGGCTGGCTTCCCTTACTTCCTTAGGGGGAGGGAAGATACAAACCGTGCCCCTTGCCCTAGTCACAGTCCTCCACAGGGCTGGCTTCTCTGGAATATATCCTCCTTCGGGGCGGGCAAAGAGCAGGACCTCGCGCTCCAGCTCCTCTGAACCCTCCCGCGCTCCCAGGTCTGCCTCCTCTCCCGATATCACGTCCCCCAGGCAGCCGGGGGCGGGGGGGTCCCCGCGTTCCTCGGTGTGGAACTCAATGGCCTGAGAAACCATCTATGTGTTCTTGCTCCACCGGCACAGCCGGCACCTTCTCTCCCTACCCCCTGGCACAGCACGCAGGGCGCGCGCACCCTGAGCAGTCCCAAAAGCGCGCCCGCTGGAAGGGCGCCACCCATCACCCTAGTCTCCCTTCCCAGCGGAGTCTCCCCTGAGCCCGGCCAAGGCCCCCTCCTCGGGTCAGCCCCAGAGAAGCTTACAGTGGGGGAGCATTTTGGGGGACCCACTTACACAGCCCTCTCCACCCTCATTTCTCTCAGGGGGTCGGGGGAAACAGAACGAGGAAGCCAAGACCATTTAGCCCGGAGTACCTGCAAATCTGTTGCGCTTCCAATCATCCCCATAACATCACCTCAATTTATTGGCATTTCCCTCCCACAGGGCAGCTCTGCCAGAAGCCCGCAAGCAGCACCCCACGAAAACCCCGCGCCCCCGCTGCCCGCCCAACTCTAGCCCACAGCTC
>VBSM01003204.1:62315047-62330903 GCA_008086735.1 Cheirogaleus medius | reverse complement strand
ATCCACCCAGCTTGCCCTCCCAAAGTGCTAGGATTACAGGCCTGAGCCACCACGCCCAGCCTAAAAAAATACCTTTTATATTGAAACAATGACTCACAAGAAATTGCAAAAATAGTACAAAGTGTCCTTGTATACCATTCACTTAGCTTCCCTCAATGATAACATTTACATAACCACAGTGCATTGCTAAAACCAATTTTCCTTAGATTTTAATGTGTTCACTTTCCAAAATAGAGAAATTTTATTTATTATACATTTGTTCTTTTTTAAAATTTATTAACTCTACAAATATTTAATGAGGATTCATTCTATTCCAAGCACTGTGCCAGGCCCTAGTGATTGTAAGTTAATTAAAACGTGGCTCATTCCCTTAAGGAACTCATAATCCAGTGAGGGAAATCGACTAGGACAGTGTGAAAAGTCCTAGGACACAGAAACATGTACTATTTACAGATTAGAGGAGAGGCATCTCTATCAGATTGTTTGCCCAGGAAGGCGCCTCAAAGACAAGCCTGATTGAAATTATAAGGGATAAATAATCTTTAATTACCCCCAAGGGATCAGAGAATATTTGAGGCAGAGGAACTGCCTGTGCTAAGCCCCAGCAATATAAAATAGCAGGATTCATTTACAGACAGAGACTAAATCAATTTGGATGGATCAAAGAGCATACATGTGCTTTGGGCAGGTGGATGTGGGGAAGGCAAGGAAGGGGCAGCAGAAAACCGTAGAAAGGTAGTGTATTAGTCAGGGGTCTCCAGAGAAACAGAGCTCATAGGTCATATATAGAAAGGTACCTGAAAGGGGATTCCTTATGGAAATTGGCTCATGCCATTATGGGGTCTAAGAAGTCTCACAGTATGCTGTCTGCAAGCAGGAGAACTAGGGAAGTCGGTGGAGTAGCTCAGGTCAAGTCCAAAGGCCTGTATGTTAGTCCATTTGCTTTGCTATAAAGGAATACTTGAGGTTGGAGAATTAAGAAAAGAGATTTATTTGGCGATATGGTCTGAATGTTTGTCTCCTCTGAACTTCATGTTGAAATTGGATCTCCAGTGTTGAAGGTGGGGCTGTGTAGGGGGAGGTGCTTGGACTATGGGGGCAGATCCCTCATGAATAGTTTGGTGCCCACCTCATGGTAATGAGTGAGTGAGAACCATGAGGCAAATGTGTTAGTCTGTTTGCATTGTTATAAAGGAATAGCTGAGGCTGGGCCATTTAAAAGAGAAGAGGGTTATTTGGCTCATGGTTCTGCAGGCTGTACAAGTAGCATGGTGCCAATATCTGCTTCTGGTGAGGGCTTTAGGGAGCTTCCAATCAAGGTGGAAAGCAAAAGGGGAACAGGCATTTCAAAAGGAGAGAGAAGGAGCAAGAGAGAGAGGAGGGGTTACCCATCTGTGTTCCTTGAAACAAGCAGCCCTCATGTGAACTAATAGAGCAAGAACTCACTCATTACATCAGGGAGGGGACCAAGCCATTCATAAAAGATCTGCTCCAATGACCTAAATACCTCATACTCAGCCCCACTTCCAACACTGGAGATCAAATTTCAGCATGAGATGTGGAGGGGACAAACATCCATATTATATCAGCCTGGAAACCAGGGGAGCATATGGTGTAACTCTCATTCTGAGGCTGTTGGTATAAGTTCAGGAGTCCAAAGGCTGGAGAACCTGGAGTTCTGATGTTCCAGAGCAGAAGAAGAATGGTGTCCCAGCTCCAGAAGAGAGACCAAATTCTCCTCTCTTCTGTCTCTCGTCTGTGCCCTCAACACATTGGATGGCGCCTACCCACATTGGGTGAGGGCAGATCTTCTTTACTCAGTCCACTGGTTCAAATGCCAATCTCTTCTGCAACACCCTCACAGACATACCCAGAAATAATGCTTTACCAGCTATCTGGGCATCCTCTAGCCCAGCCAAGTTGACAACTAAAATTAACCATCCCAGGCAGTCAAGAGGGTGGAGTGTGCAGATCAGGAAAGGCTCTGCTTGCTAAACTACTACCTTGGAACATTAACCTAGCATTCAGGGAGAGCCATTGGTAGGCTTTGAGAAGAGAAGTAATATTATTACATTTGCATTTTAGAATGATTGCTCTGACAGTATTGTGGAGGATGCATTGAGAAAGAAATCTAAAGCAGAGAAATGGGAGTTAGGAATCCTCATTCCATCCTAGGCAGAGTAAGAAGGGAGGAGAAGGATAAGGCCAGAGGCAGAGGGAAAGAGAGGTAGCAGAAGCCACAGAATTCAGTGCAGTGATAGGGGGGAGGGGAGGGTTGTGCAGGAACAAAAGTCTGGGCTGGCTTTTAGGTCTCTGGATCTGACCACTGGGTGGCATTATTGGAGTCAGAAAAAAGGGAGATTGGAGGGGAAATTAAGTTTTGAACATCTTAAACTGAAGTGGAGATATCCAGTTGACAATTATATCTAAGGCTAATATCAGTGATAAAAGATTGCTAAATGATTACAGCTTGTACCTTTAAGTACCTGGTGACACCTGCAAACTGGTTTGAGGTGAAATAATCAAGCTAATATGAGTTCCTGTCTTTCAATCCATTCAGTTTGTTTGATAATCGTATCCAGTTGGTAATTATATATCTTGGACTGATATTAGTGATACAATATTAAAACTTGTTATAGTTTACACATTTAAGTACCTGGTGAGGACTGCAAAGTGGTTTGAGGAGAGACAGTCAAGTAGAAGTGAGTCCTCATCTTTTGATTCATTCTGTTCCTTTGACAATAGTATCTTTCCAACAAGACAACAAAGTGGTGGCAATCATCTTTGCTCTCCCCAGAGTATGACTGTAGTGGTGGAGTTCATTATTTCCTGAATGAATACATGAGTGCTCTGTTGGTTTCCTGTGTCATTGAAAGTTCTTCCTACCTTAATCTCTTCCCCCTTTCTGGTTGACTTTCCATCTTTATGAACCCTATACTCATTTATTTTCTCTTCTTCCTTGTTCTTGGAGGCTTGACAGAAGCCATTTAAAGCGATGTGGCGATCCACTTAATTGACTCAATTGATCCTTATTTCACAAAAGTCAGAATAGCAGGGCATACTCAGGCACCCAACATGCCCCACAGGGAAGAGGGAGATGGTGTCACCCCAAGGAAAAGCTGCGATTGCCAGTCTTTGGATGCTATGGATTATCACACCAGAAACTTCACATTTCTGGGCTCGGTTTTCTCACTCATAGAATGGGAATGCAATATTCATCTTTGTTCAACATTGCCAGTTTTATAAAGTTACTGAGATATTATGTAATATCTCTGCCCCAATGATAACAGAGTATGATAAATAGTCATTTTTAAAAAAGAGCACTCTTAAAGAAGTTAAGAGTTAGCCAAGTTTTCAACTGAATTTTGATTAAGGATTTTGGAAAATAAAACTCCTTATGTTGTTATTATTAAATAATAAGGAAACAGGAAAAAAAACCCAACCCTTGACAACATACATGAGACATTAATTCAATCTTTTGTTTATTAAACATACACAAGGTGGCTGGTGATATGGCAGCAAAATAAAGAACTTCCTTTCCTGGAGCTTAAGTTCTGAGGATGTAAGAAGTTGAAGAGACATATACACCCTGTTAGAGTGCTGAGCACTGTGTAGGTGACCACCATCATTGTAGTCATTCCTATGTTTGCACCACACCCACGACTTCCAAAGCACTTTCCCATTCCTTGTTTCATTTGTTCGTCACATTATAGGAAGGACAGATATTTTGTAGAAAGGAAAATGGAAGTTCAGAGAAATCAAGCTTAGGCTGCAACATCATGCAGACAAGTGGTTAAGCACAAGGTTTTGGCAACAGAAACACTAGTGCCCCAAGAAGGATCCCATAAAGAGATAAAGAAGTTATCACTTGTGGATTGATAAGTTAATTGCATTTCAAGTAAAACCCAGACAACAACCAAGCAATGATTTGTAGTTATTTTACTTAAATTAATAAGAAGGATAAAGTTCACACAGAAAGGAATTGCAGGAATAAGGAATAGGTAAGAGGAGGATCCTTTGGGGTGGAAAGATGTTGAACTCAAACTTGGTCTCCTCTTGTGAGCCTGGAGGGACATTTCTAAGCAAATCCTCTGGAGTGGGGTAGGGCCCCAAAAGACAGAGTGATAGTCTTCTCACTCTATATTCCCAAGTTCCCTAATTAGTCTGGGAAGCCCCCCTAAGAGAGCTACTGTTTTCATCCCAGGAACTTTTAGATTTGGAAGAGCTTGTATTCCTTCAACACCAGCTTCTTCAGCTCCTAATTGCTAGTACCTGAAATGGTAAATGAGTATTCATTGACCAGCTAGACAAATGAATGAGTTTAATAATATAAAAATCATTTTACATTAAAATTCATCCCTACACTGCCTATATTATTCCTATGCTGCATATATTATTTCTGCATTTATTTGCAATATTTCACTAGAGCACATCCTCTTTGTTAATACAAAGGTATTCCTTTATTTTTGGAAAACAAATAGAGCTTGGTGATTGCAGGAGCCTCTTGGTACTGACTAATCGTATGTATGCAACTGTTAATTGAGATAAATAATGCAACTCCTATAGCATGCTGGCTTTGAAGCCTTGAGGGCCCATCTTACTCAGTTGGTTTAAAGGTAGAGCAAATGGCTATTGAAATTAAAGCTGACAACCTTTTCTTCTTTTTTAAGAGACAGAGTCTCACTCAGTCACCCAGTGCAGTGGCCCTATCATAGCTCACTGCAGCCTCTAACATCTGGGCTCAAGCGATCCTCCTGCCTCAGCCTGCAGAGTAGCTGGGACTACAGGTGTGCGTTACCATATCTAGCTAATTTTTAAATTTTTTTTAGAGACAGGATCTTGTTATGTTGCCCAGGCTGGCCTCAAACTCCTGGCCTCAAGTGGTCCTCCCACCTTAGCTTCTCAAAGTATGGGATTATAGAAATGAGCCACCATGCAAGGCCTGCCTGAAGTCCAGAACCAAATGTGCTATGACACTGGAACACTAAACATCCTTAAAACTTAATAAATACATTTATTAGATACATATAAATACATTTCAATTTGATTCAGATAGTTTTGAGTCTTCATACATGCCAAGCTTGTTGGACAAGTTGGCTTTGTTTGGGACATAATCGAGGAAATTTTTCTGAGGACTATTTCCCCAATGGAAGGTCCTGACACTGAAACCACCTTTACCTTTCTTTGGATGACACGATATTAGCAGGGTGGCTCCCTAGATAGCTGTTATCACTACCTCGCACTTATAAAATAAAGTTTATATTTACTGTTCCTAGTGTTTTGTGCTGATTGAGTCAATAAACTAGATAAACACAGAGAAGAAATTAAACTTTCCATAGGATTCCAGTAAGAAGAAGTAAAGGCAATATCTGAGGTCTGCTGTTGTCTCTTTAATACATAGCAGTGTCAAAGGAGAAGAAAAGTTCTCTTTTGACACATATCTAGGCTCCTTTTCATTGTTGCAAATATGATTATAATTATGGCTCCATTTCTGTCCTTTCAGACACCTCTCGGGGTTATGACAATGTATTTTACATAATGTTAGAGTAGCTGAAACCACAGTTTAGCAGAATGATTTTCTCAGGGCACTGAGGCCCACGGCTGAATGAATGGGTAGTGGGGCTGCTGATTTTCTGAAATTGGCCCTTCCCTTCCGGCTGGCAAGTTTCAGGGTGGTTGTTTTCTGGGAGAGACTTATTCATGTGATGAAAGGTTGAGGTCATTGGGAAGCCTCCGCCCTTCCTACACTTACAATGCTGAGACCTTTTATACCAGCCAAAACCCGGCCAGGGTGGAGTCCACTAACCACCCTTAAACCAGGAGGCTTGTCTTGAGAAAGTTGATTTCCATGTGCAGAAAGCTGATGACAGCATGTGGGATACTGGCTCAGAGAAAAAAAATTGCAAATGTATAGAATTTTTGAAGAAATGAGAATCTAAGGGGTCGCCTAAATCAACCCAATTGTGTACCAATGGAAAAGAAAACTTAAAAGTTCTATGAACCAGTACCCAACAGTGGAGAAAATAAGATTGTTTTAAAGAGGTTAGGGATTAAATGCAATAATCGTAAGCTTTATCTGACACAGCACTTTCCCATTTTGGCTCAAATTATACAAGCAAGTTTTCCACTACAATTCTAATTTCCAAATCCTGCTTTTTATATCCCCAGGGAAAAAAATAAATTCAAGGGTTAGTATTTTTTTTCTGCTCCTATTTATAATTAATAGTTCCTGATGTATCCCCAATGCATAGAACTGTTCCTGGCAAGTAGTAAGTGATCAATACATGCGTTTGAATGAATAAATATGACTTACTTAAAACATTGACTCCTTCTTTGTGCTAGGCATTTGAGAGCCATCAGGATGAATCCACTAGAGTTCTTATTACAAAATGAAGCTACAGGTTGATGGAAAATATAAAATACCTGTATAAATAAATGAGTAGCATACAAAGTATAAAGTGTCATAATAACTCAGCCTCATGCTTATTGGAACATCGATTATGTGTTATGTAGTTTATATACAGTTTATGTATTACTAGAACCTTCCAAAAATGACAGGAATTGAATCATCCTGATTTTCATAGTGAGAATATTGAGGCCTATATAGGCCAAGTATTTTCCCTGAAGTCACAGAGCTATACTGAGGTAGAAACAGGATTTGAATCAGTCTGTCATTTGCCAAAGATACTATGTTACCTTTCATAAACTTCTTTGGAGTAAAAGAATATATTATTATTATTACTATTAACAGCTAATGCTTATAGCACTTATGGTTTATATATATCAACACATTTAACCTGCATAACAGCCCAAATAGGTAAACATTATTATTATCCCTATTTTACAGATAGGAACAAAAATGAACTAGGGTATCTTTATGAAGGTGAACCATTTGAACTAAACTTTAAAATGTAAGTTGGATTTGGGTGTTTGGAATGAAATAAGTGTCAAGAATTGTGAAGAGTCTGAGGTTATACCTACATGACAGCTAACAAGTCAGCCTTCTGTTTCATGAATGCTGGTAGAAGACATAAAATTCTTAAAAACAGAAAACAGTTTATTATTCACTACAAAAGCAGCAGCTAGGGTATCAGCATTTTAAAATTCTCATTCCCTGAGTCCTAATTCCCAAAGGGCAATTTAGAGAGGGCCAGATGATACCTGCACGTGCAGTGTGTTGTGTTAGAGGAGAGAAACCCTCAGTTTAGGGAACCCACATCTTTTATAATGGGCAGGAGGTAACTTGGGTCTTGAGGGAGACATAACCTCTATCTTTCAAGACTGCTATACAAATATCTTTTAAAAGGCAGTTCAGTAGGCTGGGTGTGTTGGCTCATGCCTATAATTCCAGGACTTTGGAAGGCCAAGGTGGGAGGATTGCTTGAGGCCAGGAGTTTAAGGCTGCAGTGAGCTATAATCATGCTACTGTATACCATCTTGGGTGACAGAGTGAAACCATATCTCAACAACACAAAACAAAATAAGACACGAAACCATCCAGAACAAAGAGTAGTCAGTGCTGGTGCTTGTGCAGAATCATGAGAAACTCATGGAGAAATATGTCCCAACAATAGGTTGGGATACAGTAATTCCCAGAGGAAAGACCAATATGACCAAAGAGCAGAAGAAGGGAAGTATGGGGTATATATGGCAAGTAGTAGGCCATTGAGTGCCTTGAGGAAAGGGTTTAAGAAAAGAAAGTATCAAAAAATATTTGAGGGCAGACAAGATGATCTTTAAGCACTTGGGAGAAAAAAATTTTGAAAACTTTTTCTTTTGCACTCATCCTTCTGCCAGTAATGCCAAAGGTTTCACCCATTTATTGGGAGGTCCAGTCTCCAGTTCCCTCAGCAGGAAATCCTTCCAAAGATATCTCTCTTTTTAGGAAAAAAAAACTTGCTTCATCCTTTGAGATAGGAAACAGTTTCATAGAGTTTGAGACTGTCCTTCCCTTGATAAGAGACAATATTCCAGTCATGACCACCTTCCATTGGATGAGAGTGTGATTGTGAAAAATTGAAATGAGTTTTAGTGGATTACAAACCCAAATATGCTTGCTTCTCTTCCTAGATATGGTGGAGGGGAGACACAATTCAGTTCATAGCAATAGAATTTAATTCTCAGTCAACTTCAGAAAATCTTGATCTCCATTATACAGATGAAGCAACTGGCTTAGAGATGTTCAGTGAGCTGTGCAAGGTCATAAAATGGAACAGCCAGAGATTGAAACCGATTTCTGGCTTCAAAGTCCATTTTGTTTTCAACATCACTGGTGGCCTTGCAGTGGTCATATCTCCTACATATTAGTTACTTGCAAAGTCTTAGCAGCTTTGTCAAGAACTTTACAACATTATTTTTTTTAAACTTCTTAACAATGAAGGGAAGTATTTTACACTCATTCCACATGTGAGAAAAATGTGACACAGTGAAATTAAATAACTTGCTAAAGAGCACTGTTAGAAAGTAGAATGGTCAAAAATTCAAATCCAGGTTAATCTTATTCCAATGCCAATATTTTTGTTCTGTTTCTCTGCAGTGCATTCTTGAGGTCAGTAAATTACTCACTAGTCAATAATTTAATTGGAATGCATTATAAACCGGTGTGCTTCAAACTTTCTGAAACCATGGAAATTTTCTAAGATGGGAAAAACATCCACAGAATATTAATCAGGATGTTGATATTTTAATATGTATAAAGGCAAATGACATCAAAATCAAATTTATGTTGGCTTGTGTCTGAAATTTCATGTTAAAGGGAGGCCAGTATGAGTTGTAATCATATAGAAGAAATATTGAATTGGTGTTGAGCTGCAGGCTATGAGAGTTGCAGTAAAATGTCTTGTTTCCAAGTTGTCTCTGGTGCAGCTAAAGTTATGTTTTCCACCCAAAGGTGGCAGCACACGTATTGGGTGCACTTTTGACTATATTTAATATAGCTTTCTTTCAGCTTCGAGGGAACTTAAAGATCATCTAGGACAGCCACATCATTTTGAAGCTGGGTAAACTGAGGCCAAGAAAGATTCTGTGTTCTGCCCAATATCTTTCACCTTTTTAGAACCACAGCCCCAACTGGAATCCAAGTTACCTGACTCTTAGACTTGTGTTCACTGTACTGAGCTCTCTTCAACTCTGTAACAGCTTCACAGCTGAGAGGTGAAGAAGAGAGAGGAAAGAAGAAAGGAAGAAGAGGAAGAAAAGAAAAAAAAAAAGACATTGGTTTCAGGGAAAAAAAATACTTGATGCAAACTTAAAGTCTGGGAGCATACTATAACTTCACAGAACTTCAAAAGCTTAACTCCGGTTGCAAAGTAGATCTCATGTTCTAGGGAACAGCCTGGAATCCCATCATGCTATAGACAACATCAAATCTGTTGGGGCCATATATACTGAGTCAGCAACACCTGGGAGCTTGTCAGAAATGTTAACATTTCAGCTTTCTTTTCTCCAGAACTGTTGAATCAGAGTCTGCATTTTACAAGATTCCAGGAAGATTCCTTGGCATAGTAAACTGGAGACTCTGGAGAAGCACTGATCTAGAGTCTAGATTTTAGGCTATAACCTGGTTCTCAAAGTGTGGCCACTGGACCAGTAGCCTTAGCATCACCTGCAATCTTGTTAGAGATGCAAATTGTCAGGCTCCACCCAGACCAACCAATCATATCAGAAACTCTGAGTGGGGCCCAGCAATCTGTTTATTATAGGCCCTCCAAGTGATCCTAATGCAAGTTTGCTATATAAAATTTGCAGATGCGTTGCCCTGAGTTCTATGTCTCTGGTGACTGTTTCTGCTGAACTTGCTCTGAATTGTTTTCTATCTCAGATGTCGTCTGCCCCCTTCCTCCCTTCTGCCTGGCTGAATGGTTTACAGCAGACCTACTTACATGGCTTGGCCTCTATTTTCTAACTTAATTATATACAAAAATTATATATATGTGAATATGCCTGATAAACAACCAATTGCTTGGTAATGCACTACTAGGAGCCATTGGCTAGTTAGGAAGAAGACAGTGCCTGAAATGGGATCATTGAAATTTTCAGAATTTACCAAGAAGAAGATTATGATGAGATTTGTTATCAGTTTGTTCTGGTCCCAGTCCTATTTTCACATACAGAGATGGATACATGGGGCTTTTTTTTATATGCATCAGGATTCTGTGAAGACACCAAAGTCATACACCTTCTGCAATAAAATATGGATTTGGGGTGCATTTACAGAAGCACCTGAAAGAATATACCAATAGCTACTCTCCAATCGGGAAATACTGAGACTGAGAGGTTACGAACGGAAACAAGGACCTTCAAAACTTTATTCATTTTGCAAACATTTTTTGGAGTACAGGCACAGCAGTTCCAGACAACGGAGCCCACAAAGATTTAAATGAGATAAACTCTACCTATGTAATAGGATGATAGTGCCTCCAGCATGGAAATTTGATAAACCAGAACTCTTCAAAGCCCAGCATTGGAGACCTTCACATACCAACCCGCTTAGTGGTAAAGAAGAAATAGGGATGTAAGGCCGAGCTGGTTTGTTTGTTTATTTTTTTGTTCAATAACTGAGTGTTATGAAAAGATTCAATCAGACATCAAATTTTTAAACAGTATTTTTATCTCTCACTTAATTTCTTTATCCTATGTGAAATGGGGATATAATCACTCTCCTACGTCATCCAGATGTGGATGGAATCAAGTTTAAAAGAACTTTGTAAATACGTTGTTACATATACATATATGTAAAATGTACCAACAAAAGTCATTATTATTATAAAATTAGCATTAAATATTATTACCTTCTGTGCCTGGGAATTTTCAGAGCTTCTTTTCCTTTTAGCAACTAAGGGGTGCTGTGGTTTTGCAGTTTAAACTTGAGCAGGGGTCAGCGAGCTCTTTCTGTGAAGTGCCAGATAGTAAACATTTTTTGGCTTTGTAGGCCTTGTGGTTGCAACTACTCAACTCTGTTATTGAAGCCAGAAAGCAGCTATCAACACTACATAAACAAATTGGCATGGTTGTGTTTCTGTAAAACTTTATTTATTAATATAAAAACTGTCAGCAGGTGGAATTTGACCCTTTAGTTTGTCCACCCCTGACCTATAGTATCGTTTAGCTCTTAACCATCTGATAAGCCTTGCAGTACTTAGGAGTCCAGAAATAAATGAGAGACAAAGTAGAGATATTTCTTAATGTGGCGTTTGGCAAGAGGGAAAGAAAGCTTTTAGCATAGGTATTCTTGAGAATTCTATTGAAGTTAGCAACTTATTGCCTGTCTACTCTGAGTCAAGCACTGCGTGGAGCCGTAAGAGTAGAATGTTGAATAAGGCAGTCCCTACCCTCATCGTCTTTGTAATCTAGATAACAGTTGAGACACCACTGCTGGAAATATTTGGATTGGGATGAGAAAGGGCATTGTTTTGGACAATAAGCTGTGACGACAAAATACAGCCATGCTTTGCATAATGACGTTTCAGTTATACCACAGTGGTCCCACAAAATTATAACGAAATTGAAAAATTCTTATGGCCCAGTGACATCATAGCTCTCTTAACGCCATAGTACAATGCTTTACTCACGTGCTTGTGGGGACGCGAGTGGAAACAAACCTGCACTGCCAGTCGTATGAAAGCACAGCACCTAGGGTTATGTACAGTGCATAATACTTGATAATAAACGACGGTTACCGATTCATATATTTACTACACTATACTTTTTATTGTTGTTTAGAGTGTAATACTTCTGCTTATAAAAAAAGTTAACTGTAAAACAGCCTCAGGCAGGTCCCTCAGGAGGGATTCCAGAAGAAGGCACTGTTATCACAGGAGATGGCAGCTCCATGCGTGTTATTGCCTCTGAAGACCTTCCAGTGGGACAAGATGTGGAGGTGGAAGACAGTGATACTGATGATCCTGACTTAGGCTTAGGTTAATGTGTGTTTGCGTCTTTGTTTTCAACAAAAAAAAAATTGAAAAAGTCAAAAAAGGTAAAAAAAAAATAGATCAAAAGCTAATAAAATAAGAATATAGAGGAAAAAAATTTGTAAGATGTATAATGTGTTTGTATTTTAAGCTACTGTTACTACAAAGGAGTCAAAAAGTTAAAAAAGTCAATAAAGTTAAAAAGTTACAGTAAGCTAAGGTTAATTTATTATTGAGGAGAGAAATCTTTTAATATATTTAATTTAGCCTAAGTGTACAGTGTGTATGAAGTCTACAGTAGTGTACAGTAACGGCCTAGACCTTCGCATTCACTCACCACTCACTCCCTGACTCACCAAGAGCAACTTCTAGTCCTGCAAGCTACATTCATGGTAAATGCCCTATACATGTTTACTGTATGTTTTTATCTTTGTTACATGTTTTTATCTTTCTTACCATATTTTTACTGAAACTTTTCTATGTTTAGCTACACAAATACTGACTATGCGTTACGACTGCCTACAGTATTCAATACAGTAACATATTGTGCAGGTTTTTAAGCCTAGGAGCAATGCTATACCATATGGCCCAGGTATGTAGTAGGCTATACCATCTAGGTATGTGCAGATACACTCTGTGATGTTTGCACAATGATGGAATCACCTAAGGATGTGTTTCTCTCAACACATCCCTGCCGTTAAGCAACACATGATTGTAGATCAGTTTTGAGCACTTACTGTATATTTTGAACTGTGCTGGTCACAGTAGAAAGAGACAAGGTATTCCCACCCAAGGAGCTTACTCTTTACTGGAATTGATGCAGCAACGCAGACCAAATGTTAAAGACAATGTAAAAGGACTGAATTGATGTGGGACTTCATTGCTGTTACTACAAGGAAGGCTTCATGGAGGAGGTAGGGACTAAGCTGGAGGATCTGAAAAAGGCTCAGTTAGGCTCTCTTACAAAACTTGGCTGTTTTAGGGGGAGAATGGATCTTGGAGCACACTCTTCTCTATTTGGGATCTGAGTCTTTGGTTAAACAAGGAGAGGGAAATCATGTACCTCCTTTTTCATCTTCTACCAGTTCTCACAAAGAAAGTTATAACAAATACTACCTTCCACACTGAAATTTAGAATTTGAAAACCATTGTACACTTTCTTGTTTGGCTGTTTCCTTGGCAGAAATAGAAGTCCTTTCCAAACGTTCTGAGTCCCAGCACAAAGCCCACTTCCCATGGCTTAGGGTCTGGAGAACCTGTACATCTGGTCTATTATAGCAGTAGTATGGCCAGATTTCTTCCAGCTTAAAGCCAAAATCACTGACAGATTATGCCAGGCCACTGTACTTAGTAGAAGAAAACCAATATCCTTTCTTAAGATACCTATAATGCTGTTGAGAAAAACCAAGGTTAGAATTAGAATCTTGAAATGCTAAAGAATTAAAATACTAAAGAATTGATAATAGAATGATCTATAACTCATAATACATTGTTTTACCTTATCAAAATTCAAACGATTGGCAAATGTGACTTATGTATCAGACTCATTTCCTGAAACCCAACCTAACAAACATATACTTAGCAATATTTCATTTTTTATTTAGAAACAAAACAAAATGTCTATTTGTATTCCTAAACACTTGGGTCAGGCTATAAAAGTTGGAATAAAGTCATAAGAAAAAAGAGATTACAAGGAATGTTTTGGAGAAATAATATTAATGGTAAATAATAAGTAATATTAATTTACTATTTGCCATGTACTGTATAGGGCTTTATGTTAATCATCTTATTAAACCTTACATTACGTCTGTGAATGCTGTAATATTATTTGTGCTATTTTACAAGTGATGAAACTGAAGCTAGAAGGGATTATATAATTTTCCAAGGTCTCCGGATGGTAAATCCTTCCCAAGCCAAACCTTAAACCCCAGTATAAGACTGCTTTGGGTGTAAGCAAGCAAGATATGAGAAAGAACTGCCAAAGAGAGAATTTTTTAAGTTGGTAGCAAGAAAGAGGCCCTGCATATTTCTCAATCTACAAACTGGAGGCCCATTAACTGTCATGATTAAATAAGAAAATGGTGGCCCAGGGTCACATAATATGTCAATGCCCAGAGCCCAGGTCTCTGGACCCCACTTTCTGGGCTTTCTCACACTCTCTAGACCACGTTGAACCATCTGTTCCTTCTGCAAGATGCTAAGAGATTTGGGAGGGAGTGTACTGGCTGGCCATGCCTGCTAGGCTCATTCACTTCTTATTTACCAAACTTTGTCTAATGTGGTTTGGGATAGGAAGAGGGACAAGTTCCCAAGTCCTATTTAAACACTTTTTAATTTCTACTTCTTTTAAAATCTTTCTTAGTTCCTGCATTGGAGATGTATAGCTTTGTTCTTCTAAAAGAATAAAGCCAGTATTTGTTTATTGTATTTTAGAGGAGAGCCCCAATTGTGCATAATTAAACGCAAGAAGATAAGAGTGCTTTGTCCAAAAGCAAAAAAAAAAGTGCCTTTTTGGAAGCTGTGAATGCTGTGTTCCATAATAGCTCGTGTTCTTCGTCGTTCTTGACCCTTGGATTCAGCACATCACGTGCTGCTTGGGAATATGAAGCTGAGTCACTGCCAGGATGCATGCTTTGTTTTTTGGTGACTGTTCATGAAGCTTCCTAAGTCATTTATTGGGTGTGTGTGCACATGTGTGAGATCAAATTCTTAAGTAGGAAGAAAATGAGCATCATTGTACATCTGTACAAACATCCAGGTGCCTACCGCATTTTACACTTCTTGTCCCACTTAATATTTACAGTATCACAATAGCCTGGGTGCTGTGATCCAAGTTAAGTTGCCTAGAGACACCTAACCTGACAAAACCAGGGTTTGAACCCAGGGCTTTTGGCTCTGACACTGTACTTTTTATCCTGTTATACTCTTCTCCCACTGCACCAGATAACAGCCTATATAGTCAGTGACAGAGTTTGGGGATAAAAATAATGTCTTCAAAAAATTTTTAATTTTACCTTATCTTCTTCCAAAAAAGCATTTCAATAAGTTACAAAGCTCTATAGAGAATAACACAATTTAAAACAATCCTAACGACAGCAAGTGTGAAATGAGGTTAACATTAATTTTTAACAGATTTTCAGAATGTTTCAGAATTTGTGGTGTGCCTTATTCACGCGATCCTATTCATTCTCCTTTAGCAGACTTGCAAGGGAGGCAGGAGAGGTGACATGGTTCTGCCTAAATTCACCGAGCTCAGCCGAGCCTGTCTATTTCCCAGGCTTTCTGACCCCCTTGCCAAATGCTTTTCCTACTATTGTACTTTAGGATGTTTATGATCTGGAAATTGTCCAATCTAATCTGACTGTGGTGACTTTTAGAAGGTAAATTAGTATGGCTCACCATTGGACTGTGATTCTGCCATTCACCAATGAGTCGACTGAGCAGAGTGACTTGTTCTATCCCTTGTAGCTAGTAAACAGGAGCACTAGCACTGGAGTTCAAGACTTCCAAATCCTCTCCTAGCCCCTACTACACCGTGCTGTTAGTAAATTGTTATGTTCTTGAATCTTTTCACTTGTTTATTTGAAAGGTGGGATATAGTAAGAAGGTAGAAATGGACTTGCTCCTCTTAATTTTTTCTTGTATTGAATCTTTACCACAATGGGGTATGTTTCATGAATTGCTTTTTATTATGTATGTTCCAATGATGACCTTCTATTTCCTTCCTTGATGTGTTCAATGCATCAGTCTCCTGAATGATCTCTTCCTAGGGAGACTTAAATTCTGTCATACTTTTGAGTACACATTGGATAAGATGCTTTCTGGTAAGGAAATTTACATTAACAAGAATTTATACAAGCAATCTAGGCTCATACTCATTGTAAGAAAGAAATTCAAGAAATTTGAAAAGGGAAGCCAACATGTACACCCCTCCCTCCCTGATC
>VBSM01003204.1:62290704-62314947 GCA_008086735.1 Cheirogaleus medius | reverse complement strand
TGAGCCACCGCACCCAGCCCATAGTGGAGTTTTAACACCCAAGAATATACACATTGTCAAAAAGACACAGTGATGGTATTGCTAGAAGATGATCATCAAATACTTTTATTTATTTATTTATTTTTATTTCAGAGTACTGCAGGGGTACAAATGCTTTGGTTACATAAATTGCCTTTGCACCACTCAACAAATGTGCCCATCCCCCAGACAATGCTCACCCTATCCATTCCCAGTCTCTTTCCCTGATCAGATTGCCTCAAGTAAACTATTACTTTATATATATATGATATATATGATATACAGCTTATAAATCCTGTAATTATCTTGAGACCAGAAGAATCTTATTACTTATTAAAAAATGTTAAACCATTATTTTTAACTTTAATTTCATTTTTTGAGACAGATTCTCACTCTGCTGCCCAGGTTGGAGTGCAGTGGCATGACCACAGCTCACTTCAGCCTTGGATTGCTGTGCGCAGTGTCTTCCTGCTTCCGCCTCCCAAGTAGCTAGAACTACAGGCACACGTCCCAAGCCTGGCTAATTTTTTTTACTTTTTGTAGACAGGGGTCTTGCTATGTTGCTCAGGCTGGTCTCAAACTCCCGGCCTCAAGTGGTTCCCCCGCCTCTGCCTCCCAAAGTGCAAGGATTATAGGCATGAGCCACTGTGCCAGGCCTGAACCATTACTTTAATGTCAACATTTAGGATATCTCACAATTCTTATGATTCTGCTTTTGGAGATCTTCATTTATTAGTAAGCCATGAGCCTCAAGAAATGGACATACCCTCTGCCAGCCATTGGCTTAGGAAGTAGTCTGTGGCTCTGTTCTTGTTGGTGCTGCTAAGATTAGCTAATGACCTGGGCCCATCACACAAAAAGGCTTCTCTGGTCTTGTTTTTAAAAGGAGGAGGCTGATGCATGAATTCCCCTTTTGATTGAGGGTGATGGCTGGGACTTGTCAAGGCTGAGCTTCCCTCCACTGCCCTTAGTATGTCTGCAGCCTGCCCCACTCGTCCTCCGACGAGACTCAGGGAGCACCTGAAGGAGACCAGGGTGGGACTCAGCAGTGCGTGTGTGAGGACACATAGATCAGCACTTGCCACAAGGAGGGGCGCAAAACTCCAATCTAAACAACAAAACAACCTGCTCACTTCTGTAGTTCCACATACCATGTTTTATATCTCTAAAGGTTCAAAAATACTTTAGGAGTCTTTACAGTTCCATGATCTAAGATTACCCTTTGGGCTTTAGTTTCTTCGTTTATAAGAGAGGGTCAGACACATTTGAAATCTTCTAAATCACCCACCCCCTGTTTTTATATGAAACAAATATTTATTGCTCACCTATTGTGTTCAAATCTATGTGCATATATTATATGCATTCAATCTCAGGCTTTTTTAAAATCACCTGCTGAAGTTTGACTTGAATCAATGTTATTTTTTTTCTCATATGAATATCTAAAGCATCTCAAATGGCATGACATTTCTCAACTTGCAAAATTACCCAATTTATTAAAATAATTTGCACCTTTTTATTAACAGAAAGTCATTTCACCCACAAATGAGGGTAATTAGATGCACCGCACAAGGGAAAGAAAGACAGCTTTTGCCATCTTGCCCTGCTGTTGAAAAATTAAACCTATAGCATATGAAGAAATTAGATCGCTCCCAGAAAAATATCATTTGCTCTGAAAACTGTTCACTAGTTTCAAATTCTATCAAATCAAGGCTATCTCAAATGCATATAGAGAAATGGATCAAAAATTCTAACACCAAATGGGAAGTTAGAAATTATGCATAACACCAATAAAATAGGTGACGTATTTGTGGTCACATTTATATTTGGCAGGCTAAATAATAGCCCCCAGAATAACCAGGACCTCATACCTAGAATCTGTGAACATTGCCTTATATGGCAAAAGTGATTTTGCAGGTGTGATTAAGTTAAGGATCTTGTGATGGGGAGGTTATCCTAGATGATTCATAAGTCCAGAAATGACGAGTAAAGTTAAAAAATGCCAGCAGCCTCTAGAAGTTGGAAGAGTCAAGGATCGAATTCTCCCCTTGAGCCTCCAGAAGGAACCAACCCTGATTTTAGTTCTGTAAAACTGATTTCAGACTTCTGATCTGTAAGAGAATAAACTTGTGTTGTTTAAGGTGCTAAATTTGTGGTAATTTATAATATCTGAAATAGTAAACTAATCATATTATTTTTAAGGCTTAGTGTTTAATTAATAGTTTGATTTCAGGAGAAAGGGTGTCAAGTATCTTTAGGGCTATAAGCAGCTGTTTGGTTGAACATTCTTGGACTTCTTTGGTTGATAAGCTTTGTAATGGCAATCTATTTCTGACACAGTACAGAAGGAGATGCGGTGATGGTTACCAATTCTTGGAAACAAGAATAGTAGGGGATGGGGACGTGAAGGTGCCTTAGTCAGCTCAGGTTGTCATAACAGAATACCATAGATGGGGGTTTTGCACAATAGAAACTTATTTGTTTCACAGTTCTGGAGGTTGGAAAGTCCAAGATCAAGGTTCTGGTCAATGTGAGTTCCTGTGAAGAGTCTCTTCCTGGCTTACAGGCAGCACCATCTTATCTTGCTGTGTGCTCACATGACTTCTTCTATGTGTGGAGAGAGAGAGAGAGAGAGAGAGAGAGAGAGAGAGAGAGCGCGAGAGAGCGCGCGCGCTCACTGATGCCTCTTCTTATGAGGGCACTATTGCCATCCTGAGAGCCCCACCCTCATGTAATCCTAATTACCTCCCAAAGGACCCATCTCAAATACCATCACATTGGATGTTACAGCTTCAGCATATAAATTTGGGGGGGGGAGCATAAAAATATTCAGTCCATAACACTTTCCTTATGTAACATGGTGGTGTGAGGTTTTCAAAGGGTTATTCCTTTTTTCTCAGAAATTGGCAATCAGATCCTACACCTGATGATAGGACACTAACTGCCTCTCATTCTAATTTCAGAGAACTTCCAGATGTGGGGCCAGCTCCCTTCCCTCAGCATGTGTTGTGAGGCACTGTTTCAAAAGAACCTGCACTTAAAATTCCCTTTCTTCCCCCAGTCCAGGGTCAATATAAAAGAAGGCTTGTGGGGAACCAAGAGGTGATCTTATAGGGTAGACACATTTGTAGAATGGTAGCCATTTTTTGCCCTTTCTTCTTATGTATGTATGAATATATAACATGTGCATACACACACATATATGAAATATAGCTTGTTTTATAATGCCTTGCATTGGTAAAGGATTTTTTTTAAGAGACAGAATCTTGCTCTGTTGTCCAGGCTACAGTGCAGTGGCATGACCAAAGCTTACTGCAACCTCAAACTCTTGGGCTCAAGCATTTCTCCCCCCTCAACTTCTCAAGTAGCTGGGACTATAGGCATGTACCACCATGCCTGGCTAATTTTTCTATTTTTTGTAGAGATGAGGTCTTGCTATGTTGCTCAGGCTGGTCTCAAACTCCTGGCCTTAAGCGATAGTCCCACCTTGGCCTCCCAACGTGCTAGGATTACAGACCAGACGTGAGCCACTGGCCTGGATTTTGGTTTTTTCAACACTGTGTATGCTCATATTTGTTATCTCATTTGATCCTCATCAAAATCTTGTGACATAACAGATTAGCTTTATTTGTTTATTTAGAGACAGAGTCTCACTCCGTTGCCCTGAGTAGAGTGCTGTGGCATCAGCCTAGCTCACAGCAACCTCAAATTCCTGGGCACAAGCGATCTTCCTGCCTCAGCCTCCTGAGTAGCTGGGACTACAGGTGCACACCACAATGCCTGGCTAATTTTTCTTTTTTTTTTTTTTTTGTACTTAAAATTGGTTTAATCTAAATCCTCAAGCAAAGAAATCATGTATTTTAAACATCAAATTATTTCTTGATGTTTTCAGAAATTTATTACTTATCTGCTCATAGACAGATCTCTCACTTATTTCACTCAGCCCATATATAAGTTATCCTACACTCTTTAGGTGCTGAAGATGAGACCTGATGAGGAAGAGGAGACCAGACCAGACAAGGAAGAGGAGGCAAGACCAGGTGAGACCAGATGAGGAAGAGGAGATGAGACTGGACGAGGAAGACTAATTTTTCTATTTTTAGTAGAGACGGGGTCTCGCTTTTGCTCAGGCTGGTCTCAAACTTCTGAGCTCAAGTGATGTTCCCACCTCAGCCTCCCAGAGTGCTAGGATTACAAGCGTGAACCACTGTGTCCAGACCCCAGATTAGTTTTATTATGTGCATTTTTCAGATTAAGAAACTGAGGTCATTACATAGGAGCAATGGGCCACATCTGTTTAGTTTTTCCTTCAAGGATTCTATTCCATGGCTTACAGCTGCATTGTCCAATATGGTGGCCACTAGCCTCATGTGGTTATTTAAATTTAAATTAAAGTTCATTACTACTAAATAAAAAGTTCAGTTTCTCAGTAATAATAGTCATATTTCAAATGCTCAATAGTCACATATGGATGGTGTGACTACAATATCAGATAGTGCAGACAGAGAATTTCTATCATGGTAAAAATCTCTATTGGACAGCACTGGCTGTGAAGTTTAAAAAAAGTGTTTCCTGTTCCCAACCTCCATCAAAAATTGAACTTCTTTTCTGCTTTTTGAAGGCCTGAACTTCTCCCTACCAGCCCCATTTCTACACTTTCTGCATGAGAAAGGAGCTGGACGGCCATAGCGTGCTGACTCAGGGTTGGATTGCTATATATTTGCTGCTGTCAGGTAACATTTCAGATGAATCTTTCATTGCCAGTGTCACCACTAGTAAGCAAAGGAAGCTTGGAGCAGAACCAGTCCTGTTTGGAGGATGATAAAATTGAACTTGAGATTTATACGATTCACTGGAACATCATCAAGGCACCAACTTGCCTTGTGATAACATAGACAAAAAGAATGTTCTCTAAGCTGCTGTCTGATTGAGTCTTGGAACTGGTCTTCCAAGACAGAAGACGTAACTAAGAGAGATTTTCAAACCTGCTTCCCCTGCATTCTTTGGGTTGGGTTTTCAGAGGAATTTGGATTGAGGATAGAAAATGTTTGTTTCAAATGGCATAGCCAAATTATTACTTTGGCCAAATGGGGTTCAGGAACATAGGCGCATAGGAAAAAGAAAAATGTGCAATAAGCAACTTCATTTCTTCAATAAATATTTATCAAGCCAACTGTGAGCCAGACATTGTGCTAATTGCTAGGAGGATAGAAAGAAACATAGGATGTGGTTGGTGTCCTTATGGTCGTTAAAGGTAATTAGGGAGATTAAAACAATCAGTCATAGCAATAGCTCCTTTTCTTGGAGCACTATTCCATTCCACAAACTATGCTAAACACTTAATATAGATTATTTCACTCAAGGCTCCTCAAAATTCTAGAAGGTAACTAACCAGGCATCTGTCAAAACAGAGATTAAATAGGATTTAAGGAGATGATGAGAATCCCAGCCTCTCCTTTGTCTAAGAGTGGAGATAGCAGGCTACAGGAACAGACCTTCTTATTCAGAATAAAGCCACTTAAGTGGCCTTTCAGTTTTATAAATGACAGTATTAAGAGCCTTTTTTTTTTTACTTGCCTAATAAATATTGCCACTCCTCTAGGTCCTCAGTATGCAAAGCTGGTCCTAAGGAGAGATGGCCCAATTTACATAAGAAGTTCAAGGTTCTTTGGAGGAGAAAAGAACAAATACTAGTGCTTCCCCCAATCCCCACTTCCTGTATCTTCTCTCTGAGATTTAGAATTATGGAGGTTAATTGGGATAGACTGGGGGGCTCCAGCCAAGACCCTCTGGCTGGTGAGCTGGGCCAGAGATAAATGTCTATGTGTTTGGTCCAAGTGAGGGAGAAAAGTTTCAATGTTGTGCCTAGTTGTTAACAGAAATGTCAGGGTCACAATACCCTTGTCCAGTGTCTCAGTTCCCTAGAACAAGGAAAAACAGCTGAGTGCAGAGCTTTATAATATAATATATATATGTGTGTGTATGTATATATACACGTATGTTTATGCTGAATAATATACTGAGCAGAGTCTCTGAGATATTCATCAGCAAAGCAATCTGAAGCTTTTGTTGAAGCCAGTGTTTCCCAAAGTTATTTAGTGAAATACCAAGAGGGAAATATTGTATACATCTGTTCTGAACATCTTGTGAATTAATGTTCTATGGGGCATTTGAGAAGTGCTATAGAGAGCTGTCCTGTTCAAGGCCTCTCCTCCCTCATCCCCTCAATACATATGCAAATAAAACAAATGTAAGAGGGCTAGCTGAAATTTGCATCTCAGAATCAAGATATGAAATGACTTCAACTAGAACAGGTAGAATCATAACTGCCAATTTATATGCTGAAATTTGAATGAGAGTAAATTACAAAAAAAAACAAACAAACACCCAAATCAGATATATTAATACAAATAATGAGTCTTAGAGATCTGTTTCAACAGTAGTATGTGTGAAGGTGGCCAGGGGTTTTTAAAGTCAGAAAGTTCAATATAAAACAACTATGCCATGAACAACCAAAAAAACCATGCAAACTTTGAAGAAGCAGCTTCACAAGAAGCTGGAAGTTCCACCGGCAGAGTGTGGGCTGCAGGAGCCCCACTGTGTATGCTGTTGTGTCCTGTTGGATTCTATCACTGGTGGCAGGTTTTATGAGGGAAGTTGTAAACGTGAAGCAATTTCACATACTGTGCTGCATCATTTACAGTCAAATTGATTAAGATGGAGCCACTTTTCTTGAATCTTCTTCAATGTATGGCTCTGAGTTAGTCGGCAAAAAGAGGTCTTTCTTGAAATTTGGGTGGTGGAAGTCAAGCAGCCACTATCGCTCTCTCAAGGTGGTGGTGGGTAGATGCAGGGACAGACTTAGCGATGGCAGGTGTCCTTGTTCTCTACTCTGCATCAGCTGTTCTTCCTGACTGTGGACCAGTGGTGGCCTCCAGCTCCTCACCAGATGCTAGAATACTGACCCACCACTTTTCACACAGGTTTGTCCACCAGCTCCCCCTTTGGGACTCCCCTTTTGGCAGTTGGATAATTTTGGCTTCTCAGATTGACTTGGTGATTCCTCTAATTTCACAACTGCTCCTTTCAGACCTTCACCTCCCAGCTTCTCCTGTAATTCTGTAATTCTAGTATTAATATCCTCATTCCAGTCACCCATATCTGCTTCCCCAGTTGACCCCTGACTGAATCTGTTCTATAATAATAATCATAACAAGTGCTTAGATACTATCGTCGTTCTGTTTCTGAAGAGTGCTTACGTAGTGCCAGGCACCATTCTAAGACATTTGCGTATAACTCATCTATTCCTCATAGCAGTCTTATGAGGTAAATACTATTATTATTTTCATTTTACAAATGAGGAAATGGAAACAAAGAAAGGTTGTGAAATTTGCCAAAGTTTCTCAGTTAGTGAATGCAACACCAAGATTCAACTATGAGTTCTGGTTTTCGAGTCTCTTCTCTTAACCACATTGGGGATGAGGCCAATCAGAGTAAAAGAAGGCCCAGGAATCCTGTCAGAAAATGAGTGACTAAAAAATAATGGGGGTCTCTAATCTAAAAAATAATTCACAGTAAAAATTCTCAAATATCTTAGGGAGAGTGTTAAGGAAGAGAGCATAAGCTTGTTTATTCCTGTTCCGCTGGGAAAAATTAAAACTATCTCATAAAAATAGGGAAGATAAGTTTAAGTACTTTAAAAACACTCTAATTATTAGAGCTGCTCTAAAGTGAAATGTCTGGCCATGCTGATATAGTTCAAGCAGAGGCGGAATAGTTCTCTACCAGAAGGATGGTCTGTGAAGCTTAGCTCCAGTATGAACTGACTGTTCTTTCGTTCATTTAAGAAACACATTTTAAGGACTGGCATGACACTTACACTGGACTCAGCAAAACAGACACAGTTCTGGATAATGTTTACAGTTTAGTAAGTATAGACAGATATAAACAACACTGTAATATCATGCATACACACATACGCTAAAAGGACAATACAACCTGTGATAAATACTCGGCAGGAAAAACAGAGCACATAAAAGAGAACACGACCCCGTCAGCAGTTTCAGGAAGACATCTGTGATAAAATTGGGTCTGAATCTGCTGGATAAATGAGAGTTTTCTGGATGCATTGGGGGGGAGATGATGATACCACGCAAACAGAGAGTCCGTTCAAAGGCTCACAGGCAGGAAAGAACGTGGCATTTTAGAGGAACAGAAAGAAGCCCAGTTGGATGAAGTGAAGAATTTTAGGGAGAAAAGGAAACAATATAGGGTTAGACAAATAGAAGGGGCAGATCATGTAGAACCTGGTGGGTTAGATTTTCATCTTTAGCTTAAGGGCCATTGGAGGATTTTAATGAGGAAATTGCCATGAGAATCCTTACAAATTACAAGTATCAGTTTGGATGCAGTGGAAAGATAGAGTAAGAGTGGAGCAACAGAAGAGTTAGAGGGTTTTTAATAAGTTCAGCTGAAAGACAAGACTAATCTAGGCTTGAGTAGAGAGATGGAAAGAAGATAATTTTTTAAATGCAAAACACATAAAACTAAAGAGTGTTCTTGAATCCGGGAAGTAATGGAGAGAGGAATGACAAGGATGACTCCCAAGGTTCTGATTTGTGCAACAGTTTACAGGAGCTTAAAATGTGCTGAGATAAGCACAGTGGAAGAGGACTGAATTTGGTGGACAAAGGAGACAGCAAAACATGAAACCTTTGGAATTATTTTATGTAAACTGCATTTGAAACCTCTGATAGAACTGTTAAATAAGCAATTGGCTAGTTGGGTTGGGGCTAGGGAGAGGTGTGGACATGAGATAAATCCTAGAAGATATTTGCATGCAAATGCACATGGAAGTTAGGGAAGCAGATGAGAAAGTTTATGGAAAGGGCATAATGTAAGAACAGAGGGGCCAGGGGAGAGCCCGGAGAAACTCTAATATTACAAAGCCTGACCCTGGAGGATGTGCCGCAAGGGAGCCTGAGAAGGAGTTGTCGGAGCGGTAGAAGGAAAATCAGAATAGGGTGGTGTCTTGGAAGCAAAGACTGGAGAAATATTCTAAACAATTAAGAGAAAACTGTATGATGTCAAAGACATCAAAGAGCTTGTGGCTCTGAAATTTTATGATTCTGTATTTTAGAAATAGTGTGAATTTTTCTATAGTATGGTTCTGTTTTGAATTTCCTTCAGGACAATCAATGAAGATAGCTCTATGTAAAGCTTGACATTTGTATAATGCTTCCACAAATACTACTGTCTTGTCCCTCACATGTATGTAGAAGAATGAAGGATTTATCTTTCAAATGAGGAAATTTGAAATTCAGGAAATTAAGTGTTTTGCCTAAGGTTATGTAAGTAGAAGAGATATTCTGATTTCTTGGCCAATATATTTTCTTTCTCTTTACTATGTTTCTTCATATGTAGTCTAATATTAAATTTCAGCCAGTCTCTCTTTGAAGTATGAGAAATTCTAAATGATTGATATGTATAAACTTGACTGTATATATTTCTAAAGCTCATAGCTTACCAATCTTAAAGTTGTACTGGAATGTGGCTGGCAATACATTTGAAAAATCATTATTATTAATATCAAGAAATTTACTTAGATGTAAAATAGCCACTATTTTTCTTAGAGAATCATTGCTTTCTACATATGTTGCTAATCAGTTCCGTACTTTTGTTCTCTTAATTTATTGCCATGGAAACATGAGCAAGATTGTAAGCTGTACAACCAAATCTATAGCTGTTACAGAGTGAACTCCCCATTGACGAGAACTGCAATTGATGTAACCAACTGAAATTTTTTTTAATTTCAGCATATTATGGGGGTACAAATATTAAGGTTACATATATTGCCCATGCCCCCCTCCCCCCTTGAGTCAGAGCTTCAAACGTGACCATCCCCCAAATGTTGCACATTTCACTCATTATGTTTGTATATATCCATCCCCTCCTCCCTCCTCCCACCTGCCTGACACCTGATAAATGTTATTCCTATACGTCCACTTGATCCGTTAATACCAATTTACTGGTGAGTACATGTGGTGCTTGTTTTTCCATTCTTGAGATACTTCACTTAGTAGAATGGATTCCAGCTCTATCCATGAAAATACAAGAGGTGCTATATCACCATTGTTTCTTAAAGCTGAATAGTACTCCATGGTATACATATACCACATTTTATTAATCCACTCATGTATTGATGGACACCTGGTTTGATATGGCACTAATTTAGTAACTAATGTTGAGCTTAATGCCAACATTATAGGTCAATAAAAAAGTAGAACAAGGTTTTCTCATAGAAAAAAAGATGCTAAGATTGGCAATGAAAATGAATGCAACACACACAAAGGTCAATAGTGGTTTAAAAAACAATTCTCTTGACTTTAGCTGTAATCTGTTAAGGGCATTCCAAGAAACTGCTTAGCAAAGTATTGAGGAGAACAATTTAGTCAAGAGAATAAGTCACCACTTAAATGTTTTGCACACTGTCTTGGAAGCCAACTCAGTTCATTAAACAAAATAAAACATAAATGAAAAAGCTGCCATCGTTTATTTCAGAAATTAAAGATTAAATAAAGTTTTCAAGTTTTACTCATGTTCAATATTGTAGAGCAATTATCTGATACTTCAAAATATTTTTAAATCTCATATCTGATGTCTTGAAATTTATTTTTCACTACTTTTCCCTGGGTCTATTGTTAATACCTAGTTAATTGTTAATACCTAGTAATTCCCTTCTTTCCTCAGCCCTGATTTTTTAACAGTCTTCTCTCCCTTCTCCCTCCCTGCCCCACTCCAACATACACAGCTCCCTTGGAATATCCCCAGCCCCGTCCTGAGCCGACTTATAACCTCACCCGTATCAGTGGCTATTATTTTATAAGTATACAAAAATGGATATTTTATTTTGTAAGTATACAAATGCCTTTGTATAGTTTTTATAAATATTTTATAAAATGGCTTTAGGTCACATTTACTCTTCTACAACTCACTTTTTCCAATTTTATCATATTGATTGGTTTTTACATTCCCTATTTCATAAAGAATTTATGTAAAATTTTGTTAACAGCTACAGAGAACTCTGGTGCATTAATGTAATTCCTACATTGTGTTTATGACATCTGAGAGTGCATATAAGCACAATGACAAAAACGAAGTCACAGAGTCCAAAGTCAATGTCAGCAAACATTTGGAGTCAGCAAACTTTTTCATATAGGGCCAGATAGTAAATACTATAGGCTTTGTGGGACGTGGTCTCAGTTACAACTACTTAACTCTGCTATTGTAGTGTGAATACAGCCATTGATAATACATAAATGAATGGATGTGGCTGTCCTTCAATAAAACGTTATTTATAAAAGCAAAGAGTGGGCCAGATTTGCTCCATGGGCCACAGGTTGCAAACTCTAATATAAATTGTTGTTTTTCCTATTTTGTCAGCCCAAGATGCAGGAGACACACCTCTTTCTGGTTCCCTCCTCTTCCTTCTTCCTACATTCCCCACAAACTTTGCACTCCTTTGTTCTTTAGAGCCTCAGTTCCATCCTAGAAGGGTAGATTCAGATCTAGAGGTTCAGTCTATAGCTGTAAAAGTGCTTCAGATTTTTCTCAGAACTATTCTATTACCACAAAGGAATTCCCCTGTGCTACCCCTTGATACAGGCACTCCCCACCCCCACCCCATCCCTGTCCCTTGGTAACCACTACTCTATTCTTTGTGTCTATTGTTTACAACCCGTTTTTGTTTTGGTTTTTTCCTTTTTTTGTGTCCACATCATTTACCATGAGAACCTGGCACACAAGTATTTAATAACTATTTGCTGAATGAATGAATGGCAACGATGTTAAATGTTCTTTTTAAAAGGAATAAAAAGGAAATCTTTTATGTTCATTAACAAAATTCTGATTGGTTGAAAATTGTGATAAGGTTGCAAAATAATTAAAATCACTTATACTAATATTTTAAAAATAATGTTCCTGAGGGTATAAACGAAGCCCACGGAATAGTGAGCGTGATGTGGCTAAGACATGGCAAGGAGCCCTTGGAGGGGTTGTTAATTGTGTTACACAGGAAGTGTCCTGGCACTTCACAATGGGCAGTTTTTCGGCTTTTGCCCAAATCAGGAAGTGATTGTGACCAAAGAGTTTAAAAGGCCCCACCCTTCACTGCGCCACAGCAGAGACGACTGGAACAGGTCTCTGAAGACTGGTATTAGATCAAGTCTGAAATCCACAATGGTTCACTGTTATTCTGTGGTCAAACCTTCAAGAACTCCTCTGGAATAGCGATTTCTTAGAGGAAGCCTTGGACAAGTTAATAAGTGAGGCATATCTTGTATGTTGCATCCTATACAAACAGCAAAGGCTGCATAGAAGACCATTAGTTGAACCCAAGCACTGTAAGAGTAAAGGGAACTAGGCCAGTGGCCCTCAACTTGGGCCATGTTAAGATTTTTCTAAGGGTTGTGTAAGCACATATTTAGATGTTCAGTTTTAGGCTGGACATGGGGGCTCACACCTGTAATCCCGGCACTTTGGGAGGCCAAGGTGGGAGGATCACTTGAGGCCAGGAGTTAGAGACCATCCTGGTCAACATATTGAGACCTTATTTCTACAAAACAAACAAACAAACAAAAACTAGCTAGGTGTGGTAGTGCACGTTTGTAGTCATAGTTACTCAGGAATCTGAGGCAGGTGGATTGCCTGAGTCCAGGAGTTCTAGGTTACAGTGAGCTATGATCATGCCACTGTACTCTATCCTGGGCAACAGAGCAACAGTTCATCTCTTTAAAAAAAAAGATATCACTTAACAAAACAAAGGCATTTCTTCCCAATCATCCAAAAATCTTTCTGGTATATATAAATTTCAAGAGTGCCAAATAAAAGAGGCTTCCTTAACGATCAATCAAGCTACCGTAACCTGGTAAGACTTCCTGTCATATATATTGCTGTGAAAGGCAAAGCCTGTTCTTGGAAAATTGGTATTTTCATCCTCGTTGGCATATTTAGAATTCAGATATATGGTAGAGTAGAGCAGTAGTTAGTCGTGGTGATAAATTTCTTCAATCCCACAACTATTAAGACTGCGTAGCTCTGAGGGAAGGTCCCATAAGAACAAAGCAAAGTGGTAGAAAACATTGAACGCTGAGACAATTTTAAAAAATATTAAAATACAAGTTCATTTCAGCTATTCTCCATTCTTATCCTTATGCCATATAATTAGCAGAGAACAAAAAGCATTTTCCAACAGCCAGAGCAGTATTGATTACTGTTACTGATTCTTTTAAATATAACTGAAATATTTCTCAGTACTACCAAAATTTTCAAGATACAGTGAGTAAAACCCATGGTTAAAACTTTAATGGGATTTTTTTCAAAACTTGAGATGTGTTACCTAATAGTAATAGCTATTTTATCAAAATATATTTTGAAATGTTTATTTCAAACACAGTAAATCTTTATTTTATTGTATCCCATAAAATATTTAGCATTTCCATTTCCTATTAACAAAAATTATAACTATGCTAGCCAATCATCTAATTAATTTTTAGCAGTATATGCCCTTTCATAAAGTATAGAAGTAAAGTTTGATTATAATGCCTAATGAATAAATGGAGCTATTTCTGATCTTTAAAATTTGATTCTTATTTAATTACTCCTAAAAGTCAAGTATCAGAATATAGTTACTAAATTCCATGCCTTTTTATCATACTTCTTGATTCATAAATAACACAGTTTTACCAACATGTATGTCACGTTCTCATTAGGTAAAAAATGAGTAATAGGATATTGATTTATTATCTTAAAAACTTATTATGGAATAGATGTATAAATTACATTAATTAATTAGATCTACAATTTAATCCTGAATAATTTTAGTAGTATATTTTATAAGATGTGGCCTATTATTTTTTCTGTGATTTTTACAAAACATATTCCTTGAAGTGCATAAAAGTATGTTTACTGCAATAAAAAATAGCATCAGACCTTTTCTGACAGAGAATAGATCTTATATGACTGATGGGTAAAAATGAGACTCAGCCTTCCTAACTAAATTATATGGCAGAGAATTCTCATAACCTGAATAAGCTAAATCTGTAGCTCCAGGGTTTTTATGAATGTATATGTAAAGCTTGTGGTTAAATAAAAGTATTAATATTTTATCAAAAAATTGCAATTGCAAAGGTGTATTAAATTTAACAATATTTTGATTTTTCTTAATTCCTTCTGAAGTTAAAAAAGATGGCTTTAAATTGCAGAATAATGAGTATAATTAATAATTTTCTAAGTTTTCATAAAGACCATATTTTCTGAAATATAGAAAGTGACTCAAATGTGTAAGTCATAATTTTTATTTTTTGCAATTTAAAAATATTTTGGTGGTTTCCATTTTTTTTTACATTCCATGAAATCAAAGAAGGATCCATTGACATTGTCAGATGATATATTAATATAAAAATAAAAACCCTTTGATGACAGAGTATTGTTTGAATTTTGGCTTATAACTAAGTAAAAGTTCAAATAATCAACTGATATTGCTTTTTAAAAGAAACAATAATTTCCATCACATGTACTTATTTATGTGAACATAGTTTCTCAGTGCTTACATTTATAGAGGCAAAAAAAATGGAAACAGAATCAATGCTGACCCTTGTCTCAATTGGCAACAAGCCATTTTCACTAATAGATACATGCACTAATTGAGAAAAAAAACAATTTATCTCATCAGAGAGCACTTGCACTAAAATTTTACTCCTTATTTTTCAGTTACATATCAAATTTGTAATATATAAATGTTTAGATCAGTGTTTACAACTCATAATTATAATGACATCTCATTCCAGAAAAATTTGAGCACATTAAGACTTATGGTCACAGGAAATTAAACCAATTAAAAATTTTGTGTACATATTTTGTTACATTGTTGTTTGATAGGATGATTAATGAAAGGCTTTCAGTATTATATTTACATGGAATTATCTGAAGGAAGTAGAATGAAAATTTGAACCCAAACAACCCAAGATATAAAAGAATGATTATAATCTCTGACTGTTAAAGTAAAGCTTATTCATGTATTTCTTTAAAAGGATGATTGCGGTATTGAATCATTACTGGTTTAGAATCCATAAAATGAAAGCTGGGGCCATGGAGGACAGCAGGCACTGTCAGAGATCCTTCCAGAAGCAAAGAAAAATGGAAGAGGGGATGACATCACAGGTCTGAAAATTCTTCATTTTATCCTCCCTCTCAAGTAATAGTGTGGTTATGCCTAGAATTCCAGGCTGGAAGTTGTTATTCCTCAGTATTTCTAAGGTCTTTGTCTACTGTCTCCTAGCTTCAGTGTTGCTATTGAGAAGTCTCAAAGACATTTTGATTCCTGATCCATTGTGTCTGACCTATAGTTTACCTTTTTGGAAGCATGACTTATATATTTATTTATTTTTATTTATTTTTATTTCAGCATATTATGGGGGTACAAATATTACGGTTACGTATATTGCCCATGCCCATGACTTATATTTTATCCTGCTTTTTTTTTGGTGACAGAGTCTTGCTTTGTTACCTGGGCTAGAATGCCATGGCATTATCATAGCTCACTGCAACCTCAAACTCCTGGGCTCAAGTGATTCTCCTGCCTCAGCCTGCTGAGTAGCTGGGACTACAGGTGTGTGCTGCAACATCTGGCTAATTTTCCTATGTTTTGTAGAGACAGGGTCTCACTCTTGCTCAGACTGGTCTCAAACTCCTGACCTCGAGCGATCCTCCCGCCTTGGCCTCCCAGACTGCTAGGAGTACAGATGTGAGCAACCACACCTGGCCATATAGTTTGCCTTTTTGGAAGATTCCTCCTTGTCTCAAGTGTTCAAATATTTCAAAACTGGTGTTTTTCACTGTTGAATTATTTTTATCTATTCATTGGGCCATTTCAATCAAGAACCCCTAGTTGTTCAGTTTTGGGAAATATTCCTCAATTATTCCTTTGATTATTTTCTCCCTTCTTCATTGTTAGTTTTTAAATTTGCTTTTTTTTCTCTCTAATTTTCCGTCTCATTGTCTTTTTGTTCTACTATAAGGGATATTTCCTTAATTTTATCTTTAAATACCTCTATTTAATTTTTAATTTCTGCCATCAATATTTTTAATTTGCAATCATATCTTTTTTGATTCTCTGTTCTTTCTTTCTAAAATAATATTCTGTTCTTTTTTTCCTGAGTGCAAATCTTCTCTTACTTCCCTGCGTTTATTAATAATGGCTTATTTCTAGAAGTTTTCTTTTGTACTTTCTGATTTCTCTAAGGATTTTTGGTTTTTATTTGTTTTGCTTTGTTTTTATTTACTTTGGCCTATATCATTCATGTTAGACTCGTGCCCTTTGATACAGTAGTCACTAGAAACATGAGCTATCAAATAATTGAAATTTGGTTAGTCTGAACTGAGATGTACGATAAGTATAAAATATACTCTAGATTTTGAGAACTTAGAATGAAAAAAGTATAAAATATTTCATTTATATTTTCATATTGTTTACATGTTGAGATGATAACATTAAGGATATATTGAGATAAATAGTCCTATTATTAAAATTAATTTTATCTCTTTCTTTTTATTTATTTTAATGTGGCTACTAAAAAATTTAAAAGTATGTGTGTGACTTATGTTATATTTCTAATGGGCAATTCTGTGTTAGACCCTTTCCTTAGATGTCTGGTGAATTTTGGTTTTATATATGAGTGCGTATAATGGGTTTATTGACATGTAATTCATATACCATAAAATACACCCTTTAAATAAAGTGTACAATTCAGTAGCTTTTAGTGTATTCAGAGTGTTGTAGAATTATTGCCACTATCAAACATTTTCATCATTCCAAAAAGAAACCCTATACTCATTAGCAGTCATTCCTCATTCCCACCTCCCTGTAGTCCCTGGAAACCACTAATCCACTTTCTGTTTCTATGATTTACCTATTCCAGACATTTCATATAACTGGAATCATACAATGTATGGCCTTTTGTGATGGACTTCTATCACCTTGCAGAATGTTTTCAAGGTTCACCCACGCTGTAGCATGCATCAGCACATCATTCCTTTTCATTGCTGAATAATATTCCAGTGCACGGATATACCACATTTTATTTATCCATTCATTCCTTGGTGGACCCTTGAGTTGTTTCCACTTTTTGGCTATTATAAATAATGCTGCTGTCAACATTCGTGTACAAGTTTCTGTGAGAACATGTTTTCATTTCTCTTGGGCATAGACCTAACGAAGCTCCTATTTTCAAAATGAGGCACTGACAAGCTGGCCAGACTTTCTGAGCATGGGTGTGAGGCTTGTAGAGCACAGGCCTCCCTGAGTGGGGAAGTGCAAGAGAAGCACTGTGTTATTATCCCCAGGTTTTCCCTTTGGGCTGGAAAAGTTTCACAGAAAAGTTCTCTAGTAGCATGCAGGGCCCAATATGTCTGACAGTGTTCTGGAAACTACCTGAGAAAAAAGGCCTGGGCTTCTCAACACTCAGTGTGTCAATATTCATCTATTTCTCCTGTTTCTATATTATACTTCTCCCTTAACTGTGCCTTGAATCCCCAGTTCAGAAACTCTCTGGTTTATGCTCCTCAGGGAGAGGCAGGAGAAGGGCAATACTTGACTAAACAGAGTAGGGAGGGATGGATCAGGGGTCAACCTTCTTCTTAAACAGGCTCTCCTCTGGCTTTTAGCATCACACCTAACTTCAGAAATACCAGGGACAGTCACTGCTTGAGCTTTTGGTGCCTTCCGTGGAATAGATCAATTTTTCTTTTTGGCTTTCCCACTACCAGCTTAGGATTCAGCTTTCCCAGCTTTGCTTAATCTGCTCCAGATCCCCAGATTTTATGACTGTTGTCTCCTCTCCAATTCTCTTTTGTTTTTGTGGGTGTATGCCTTAAAAATCTCCTTTGTGCAATTTTTGGAGGCTTTAGGAGGGAGTGAAATTAAATGCATGTACTCAATCTTTACCTCAAAGACTCTGTTCCAGGCATTTCTCATGTATCATTTCAAATGCTTAAGAAAGAGTCCTCCAACCCTCTCCCAAATTGGCAAACCAAATCATGCTTCAAGACTCCTGCATCTTATTGAGGAATCTGCAGTATGGAAGATATAAGCACCTGGAATTCTTTCACTGACTCCCCTACTATATTGGAAGCCCTTGAAAGCAGGGATTGAGTTTTCTTTTTCTTTTTCTTTGTTAATCCTGGTCCTGAGCTTGGCCCAAAGTGAGTTCACATTAAGTGTCTGTTGACTGCAATTAGCATGTAGATGTCTGGACAATGGTGGCTTAGGGAGAGGAGAGCTTTGAAAGGAGAGGGATATGCCCAAATCACTCACTTTCCATACCTGGTTTTTGTCCATCCCACATTTTGCTTTTACTTATAAAAAAGGTTGTCTATTTAGGGTTTTTCAACTTTTGAATTTTATGGAGGCAAATGAGGAGTGAAGCCAGAGAAAAATCATATCTCCTTTGTGTACCAACAGCAGCTGGTGACAGTGGTTACATGTATGTTATCCCTTTGGACTTACAAACAAGTGGAGTTAGGAACAGCTTAGGAAGTCCCCAGGTTTAGGAACTTCCAGAACTTAACCTGATCTTGAGCTGTGGAGTTTCTGTAAAATATGTGTGCATAGAACTCCCCATCTTCCTTGAAGTCATGGTTATTCTAGAGGAAATGCCTCTCAAATAACTCTGTGTCTTTTTTTCTGCTCTTTGCTGTCTAAAGCTGTGCTGTTTTCTGATATCATTCCCCTTAGGTCTTTGGGCCAGGCTTCCCTGGGATTAGCTCTCAACTGAGTGAGAGTCAGTTCGGTCTGAGGATGCTGGCTGCCGTGGCCTCTAGGCCCCTCCTTTGCTGCTGATGCGGGTGCTATTCAGCTCATCCTGTTGTTGCTTTTGTTATCTATGATTTTTCTTGCCTTTTATGATATATTCACCATGTCAACCACATGAACTGGCTTTGGACATCCACATGGCTCTGCAGGTGAGTCATATTTTCTCGTGGCATTCCTAGACTTTGACCTACTGGCTCTTCTGTTTTATGTTTGCTTTAGTTTCCAGTCTAGATGTTTCTTCCACTATCCTTATTGGTCCATCAGAATAAGCACTGAGCTCCCTTTTTGTCCAGCCTGACTCTTGGTACTGACTACCCCCACTCCACATCCAGTCTTATTCTCCCCTGTGACCAAACCCATTTCTTGTCCTTTGTTTCCCAATTCACCCTGTCAAAAGTTGGCAAAGGGGAGGGATGTAGCACCCAATGCTGTGGCACCTCCTGGGGGAAAAGAGAAATGCTTGAATATTCTTTGCAGTTGAAGTTGAGACATAGACAGGTATGTCAGTTGCCTTGGAGAAGGTGGATGGGGGCCAGACAACAGGCTGCACTGGACTCAGCAATGGGGTGTGAGCTGAGGCACTGGTTCAGTGCATGGAATGATGTTGTATTTGAATCACCCTCACCTGGTGTGCCAGGGTTGCCTAATTGTCTAGAGTAGGAAAAGGTTGTTTAAAAAAAGATCCCCCAAAACACCAAACCATTAAAACTTCAACACTAGGGTGGGAGCTCAATGGACTATACTGAGAGATCTCCCTCTTACTTTACAACAGTGGGATGTGAGGCAGGAAGTATTTTTCCCCATCAGCTGGAGATGTGAGCTACAGAGGTCAAAAGCAGAGCAGGGACAACACATGGGCAGCCTGACAGAGTTTTGGCAGCACAGACCATTGCAGGTGACATTTGATGATGGAGATTCACAGCCAGGCAGTTACAGAGCCCCAGATGGCAACAGCAGTGGGAGTAGACAGTTCAAGGGAGCTGGAAGTAAAGCTAAGGTCACTGCTTCCCCATACGTAGCCCAAGGAGGGTCCTAGGAAGCTCTCCAAGCCAAATGATTAGAAAACAAATCAGAAGGATGGCAAGAGCTGAGCTGAACATAAGGACAGCACAAATAGAAGCAGTAGGAACATTACATGGGAACTCACACCCGCCTCCTGTAGGACTCTCAGCTAAACACAATAAGGGAGGAGGAGAGCATCCGGAGTGCTTGCCCTTGGGAATTAGGTTATATTCCAGGAGGATCTAGGGACAAACCAGTGCTGTAGTCTTAACTTATGCTTCGTATGCTGATAAGACCCAGGGTTGTGTGCACGTTATCTGGGAAACAACATTACAGAGTGCCAAATGCTTTAAGAGAAATTTAATATTTATGACTCATTGTGGAGCTCTTAATCACTTGCCAACTGACTTTCCTATTTATAACAAATTCAATTGTACATAGCCATTTCCTTCCAACGTAAAAAGAAAACACATACACATACACAGAAATGCCTCACTAAAAAGACTGGAGGGTAACAGAGTAGAAAGAGAAGAGCGTTAGAAAATTGAAAATGACAATTACAATTTCCCCCCAAGTGGCCCACATTTTTGAGTACGCAGTCTGTTTGCAGTGCTGCTTTCATCTTCATCGTTCTGGGAATAGTGTCCCTTTGGCAAATTAAGTTATTGGAAATGATAATAGTCTTGCATTTATATTGCAACTTATTTGTAGGGATTCAAAACACTTGTCTATGGTTGTTGAGCTGCTTTCATTTCCTATGTGAATGCATTTTCCAAGATGTCAGTGTGGGAAACAGTGTCTCAATTTTTTGTTGAGTGGATGAGTCCAAAATGGCCAGCCTCTTTTGATAGTCATCACAGCCCATAGATAGTTGCTGTCAATGAAACTTGGAGTTGGGAGGGCAGAATTGTGCACACATAGGAGAGAGAGCTGGGTCAGGCTCTTGGCCAGGGAGGGTTGAGATGTTATCAAAAGCAATAAGCAGAAGAAGTAAGAAGGATACCAAATCTAAGAGGTCATCTTCAAGTTGAGGAAGAGCAGACGCAGGGTGAGACGCAGGATTGGGTTTTGCAGAGCAGAGACTGAGTTCAATGGAGATGCTGGTGGCATTGAGCAAGGCCCCTTCACTTACCAGGCGCTTTACTTTGAGCTGGTTACTTCATCTCTCTATCACAGCTTCCTAAATTCTTAAAATGGGGATGATAATAGTACCACTTCACAGAGATTTTATAAAGATTCAATGAATTAGTATTTGTAAGGGTCTTATTATTATTTTAATGTGATTTGTAATTAGTTCTTCAAAGAAGAAAAATTAAGAGGACTGAGGCTTGAGCTTCAATAAATAAACCATAATTCATCTTTATCAGACTTACGTCTTACTTATCTCTGTATCTCTCCGGCCAGCAGAGTGCCTGGCACATTGTAGCTGCTCAGTAAATACTGATGAATGGCCTTGAGTCCAGATCATGTCCTGCAACCTGTACAGACACTTGCCTGAAGTAGCCCATTTTGGCAGGTTTGTGAGATGCTGAGTCGTAGACAGCAGGTTGCTCATCCTGGGGTCAAGCTCTGCATGTGCATCAGTGCCACTATGGAGTGGCATCCTGGTGAGTTGGACTTTCTCTCAGCCATCAGTGGCTTTCCTGGCACAGTGGGCTGCCATGTGACCACCAGTTTAGGGATGTCTTACTGAGTCGATTTTAAAAATAATTATATCAACTATAATAATATACCTGTATATTATTATTACTGACCCAACATTTTCTATTCATTGCAATTCTATGCTTTAAATGTATTAATAATCTCTGTTCCCATGGTAACTGTCAAGATGTTAGATATCCTCTTTAGTAATCTTATCTGGGCATAATTAATTGATCATTTCAATATCAGTCATAATGTACTGAAGGTTCCCAGTTGGCCAGCACCGAGAACAAGATATGTAAAAGTAAGATTTTGGGCTTTATGCCTCTAAACCCTGGCATCACGCTTATCACTTTTTAAGGCACTGAAAAATGCTCGTAGAAAAAAACTGACTGGATTTAAGGAACTCATGTACTGCTCAGTAAATGCAGTCCTGAAATATATTCAATCATTCAATACATATTTATTGAGTTCCTACTAGGTGCCAGGCATTCTCCTATGATCCGGGGATCAAGTGAAGAATAAAACAAAGATGTTTCTCATTTAATCATTGTTTCTCATTTAATCATTCTCATTTAATCATTGTTTCTCATTTAATCATTCTCTGTTTAATCATTTTCATGAATGATTAAAATATAAACAAGATCATTTTAAATATTGATAAATACTATGATTAAAATACAACAAGGTAGTGGGAGGGATATGAGATTGAGCAGTCATTACTAAAGATACTGTTAGGGGTTATTTTTAGGCTGAGACTTGAAATGACCAGAATGTTTAAGATATGCACAGATCTAACATGGGAATGATCTTGCTCTAGTGGAAAATTAAGAAGGCTGCTGTCGAGTGAGTGAGGGGAGTGGAGGACAGGAGGTCAGAGGGGGTGGCGGGGCATGATAGAATGGGGTTTTGTAAGCGGTTTGGATTTTTTATTTTATATGGAAAGGGACACTTTGGGGAGAAGGTTTGTGTGGGGAAGTGATGCGGCCTGCTGAGACCAATCTAGGTGCTCACAAGAGAGTGCACTGCAGAGGGCAAAAGTAGAATCACAGAGACTAGTTTGGAGGCTAGTACAGTGGTCCATGTGAGACTTGGACTTGGCTTGGACTCACATGGCAACAGTGATTATGGAGAGAAGTGGATGCATTAAACTGGAGATGTTTTGTAGTTAAAGCTGGTAAGATTTAATGGGTTGGATGTTGAGGGTAAGAAAAAGGGAGGAATAAGAATGTCTCCTGGGTTTTAGCTTAAGCAAATAGATGGTTTGTGGTGCCATTTACTGAAATGGAGAAAACCTATTTCCAAACAGTTTTGGGAAGGTTAGAAATCAATAATTCTGTTCTGGACATATTAAGTTCAAGATGCAATACTGTTTTCATAGTTTTCAATTTTGATCTCGGTGAGCTACATGGCAATTCACTGGAGAAGGCTTATCTGTTAAATTTTTAGTGGAAAAAGTGATTATTGGAGAAACTGAAAGAAATGGCTTAGATCTCAAAGAGCACAGGTAGGAGTCTGCAAGGACATCTTTCATTCAAATGGAGCCTCCTGAGGCTCCCATAGAGGAAGCTAAAATGCAAATCCCAGAATTCTCTCTAGCTCATTGTGGCTTTCTCAGAATCACTCTATTCAGAAAAAGAAACACACACACACACACACACACACACACACACACAGTGCTTACACCATATTGCACATTCTTTTCATGGAACAATCAACCAAAATTGTGTTCATTTCTCTAGCTTGCTGTATATGGAAATGAGAATTCTCCAGTAATATGTAGCAGCACATAGGGCACCCCAAGCCTTAACATATTTCTTTGGAAGTTTGTTCAGTAATAGTTCCCACAGACTTTGCAAGATGGGGAAAATTTCTTAATCTTTGTATAAATATTCTTTCCAAGTGTCTTTTTTTTCCATCTAGCTGACATGGATTTCTTTTTCCCTTGAGGGGCATATTCAGACCCCAAACTCTCAAACTTTCCAAAATTGAAATAGGGAGTCTAAACTGCAAAGTTGCTTTTTGGGCAGAAGGATTATATGCCCAGTAGAGAGACAATTTTTAGAATTTATTGAATGGTAAATAATTCACATTTATCCTCTTAAATCTGGTAATTTTTCATATGTTATAGCTTAATATCACAATTATTTCCTTTATTATGGCAGAACACAATTTAACATACAGGTGCCTGCACATGGTTATTTTGAAAGCCCCATATTCCTTTTTAAATTTTAGTAATGAATTTATTCAGATGAACAAAGAATAAGGGAGGAATATGACTTTGTAAGTGCTATGATCTGAATTTTTGTATTTTTGTATTTTCCCCAAATTTATATGTTGAAACCTGATCACCAATGTAACAGTACTGGGAGATGGGGCCTTTGAGAGGTGATGAGATCATGACGTTGCTGCTCTCATAGGTGGGATTAGCACCCTTATAAAAGAGATGCCTGTCCCTTCTACCATGTAAGGACACAGCAAGATGGTGTCTTCCATGAGAAAGTGGGCCCTCCCCAGACACTGAGTCTGCTGACACCTTGATCTTGTACTCCCCAGCTGCCAGATCTGTGAGAAATAAATTTCTATTATTTATAAGCTACCCAGTTTAGGGTATTTTGTTATAGCAGCCTGAACAGACTAAGATAGTGAGCCAATCCCAGCTCCTTTCCAACTCATTGCAACAATAGAGAGTGGTGAGCCCTTAATATCTCTCTCTT
>VBSM01003204.1:62259669-62274342 GCA_008086735.1 Cheirogaleus medius | reverse complement strand
AAAAAAAAAAAAATAGAAAAGCTGATCCTAAAATTCATATGGAAATGTTAGGGAATCAGAATAGCCAAAATAATCTTAAAGAAGAACAAAATTGGAAGACTCACACTTCCCAATTTCAAAAACTTACTACAAAGTTCAGTATTTACTTACTTAATTTCCACTTATTACAACAGTAATCAAGGTGATGTGGTATTGGCATCAGGATAGATATGTAGATCAACGGAATACAATTGAAAGTCCAGAAATAACCCTTCATTTTATTGTTAATTGATTTTTGACAAGGGTGCTAAGACAATTATATGGGGAAAAGAATAGTTTTTTTAACAAATGATGCTGAGACTACTGGATATCCACATGCAAAAGAATTAAGCTGAACTTTTACCTCATACCATACACAAAATTTAACTCAAAGTGGATCAAAGATCTAAATGTGAAAGCTTAAACTATAAAACTCTTAGAACAAAAGATAGAAGTAAATCTTTGTGACTTTGGGTTAGGCATGGTTTTATAGATACAACACTAAAGCACAGAAAACTAAAACACTAAAAACACACAAAAATAGATAAATTGTACTTAATCAGAATTTTAAAATTTTATATTTCTTTTTAATTAGTATTTATTTATATTGAGACAAAAGTACTAGGATTATAGGGATGAGCCACTGCCCCCCACAGTTTTGTGCTTCTTTGCATTAAGAAAATGAAAAGAAAACTCCACAGAATGGTAGAAAATTTATCTGACTTGTATACAAAATATAAAAACTACTCTCTTAATTCAAGACCAATAAGATAAATAATCCAGTTTAAAAATGAGCAATAATTGGAATAGACATTTCTTCAAAGAAGGTACATAAATGGCCAATAAGCACATGTAAAGATTCTCAGCATCATGAGTCATTAGGAAAATGTGAATTAAAACCACATGAGATACCACATCACACTTGCTAGGATAGCTATAATTAAAAAAAAAAAAAGAATATAGATGTTGGTAAGTGTAAGGATGTGGAAAAACTAGAACCCTCCATTGCTAGTGGGAATGTAATAGTTTAGAGTTATCTTCCACTCATCACTGTGAAAATGTTCTTGCTTTTACTTGTGGCTTCCATTGTTGCTGATGAAAAGTCTGCTGTCCATCTGATTATCTCACCAGCTCAGATAAAAGGCCCCTTATTTTTGATAGCTATTATGATTCTTCTCTTAATCTTTGATCTCTTACAGTTTTTGTAGTTTTTGTTATGATTTAACTTTGGTTTTTCCTTTAACATACTTGAATCTGGTGTAGGTTTCCATTTAAAAACTTATGTGTTTCTTTGAGTTATATATTATCTCTTTGGTAGTGCTTCTTAATTATTTTTCTTTTTGGAAAGATATATTTTAAAGTTTCTTATTATTTACTCTATTCACTTTCATAATTGTTATCTCTTTATCTCTTTTGAATTATTGGTGATTTCTAATTATCAATCTTTCATCACTATTCTCTTCAGATGTCTACTGTTCAATCCATATATTATGCTTTTTTTTCATTTTCAATGAGTATGGTTCTCATTTCTAGAAATTATATTTGTAAAAAAAAAAATTTACCCTGAAGTTTCTATTTCTTCCTTTGTCTCTAAATATTTTATAAATATATATAACTTTATAATAGTATATATAACTTAAAAATATTATATATCTTTAAAATATTTAGAATATAGTCATTACTCTTTCTCTCTTTCCTTTTTTCTTTCCCTCTTAATTGTTTCATTTTCTTCATCCATTCAATATTTGTTCATTGCCAATAAATGCCAGGAAAAAGAGATAGAGCATGACAAAAAATGTTACTGCCTTTGGAAATAAGTCTTTCTTTCTCTCTCTCTCTCGCATAGATGATATAGATATAGATATAGATATAGACATAGACATAGATGTAGATACACATAAGATATAGATACAGAGTTAGCTCAGTTGGATATATGTTTTGTGGAGATGGATAGAATAAGGCAAAAGGGATGTGAGGTAAAAGGGGCAGGAGTTGCTGAAATAATATACAGGTGGTCAGAAGCTCTATGATAAAGCATCATTTAAGCAGAGACTGGATGGAAGGGAGAAGATCACTTGGGTATCTTGGAGAAGAGAATTCTAGGCAGAACAAACCTTAGGTGCCAACATCCTGAGGTTAGAATTTTTTGTTAAAGAACAACAAGGAGGCAGGGTAGCCAGAAAGGATTAAGCTGGGGCAGGGGTACTGATAGGATACGAGGTCACAGAGATGATGACAGGGGTGGGACCACATTATATAAGCCCTTTTAGACCTTTTCAAAGACCTTCACTCTGAGTAATATGGGAGCCATTGAGGGGTTTGAGGTGAGGAGTGATTGGATCTGACTTATGTTTAAAACTATTATTACATCTACTGGTGGACTTCAGAAGGTAAGATTGAAAGCAAGGCACTGCTGCAGTGATCTAGATGAAGGATGATGGTGGAGAAAGTGGTAAAAAGTGTTTGAATTCAAGATACATTTTGAAAGCAATGCAACAAATAGGATTTGCTGATGCTTTTGAAATAGGATGGAGAGAGGGGAAGAGAGAGAGAGAGGATTCACGACTTGCACCAAGGGTTTTAACCTGAACGACTGAGAGGATAGTGTTTGCCTTAACTGAGATGATACAAACTATAGGATAGTTTTGGGTGTGTTGCACATGAATTACCTATTAGATATCCTAGTGGGGATGTTGAGCAGACAGTTGGATATGCAGGCTATGGAAATGTCAGTCTAGACTTCAAGGGAGGGTTCTGCAATGGAAAAATAACTTTGGATATTTGTCAACACCTAGGTCATATTTAGAGTCATGAGCTCAGATTCATGTGCTACCAGGAGTGAGTGTAAATAGAAAAGAGAAGGTAAGAAGTCAGAAGAGTAAACTTTGCAGCAATTCGATGTTTAAAGACTGGGGAGACCAGGAGGGACCAGCAAGGAGACAAAGAAGCCAGTGCTATAGCAGAGGAAGTAAGAAAGAGAGAAATCCTGGTAGCCAAGGGAAAACTGTGCAGTAGGAAGGAGTGAATCAAATTTTGCCATATGGGAGTCACTGTATACGTGAGCTATGTAAGTGAATGTAGTGGGGACAAAAACCTGACAAATATGGGTTCAAGAGAGAATTGGGAAGAGGACACAAAGACAGCAATTGAAACCAATGATTTCATGGAGTTTTCTATAAAGAAGAACAGAGAAGTGGAATTGTGGCTGAAGGGGAATATGAGTCAAATGAATCAAAGAAAGCTGTAAATTTTTTAAATGTGGGAGGTATTACAGGATGTTTGCATACTGATGAGAGCATTCAGAAGACAGACAGAAATTGATGATGCAGGCGATACGAGAGATAGTTGCTAGAGGGCTTCAAAATTCACTATAGCATATTCAAACACATTCAAACACAGAAACAGAAACAGAATATTTGGGGGCAGCTGCAGGTGGGCTGGGAGATGTGTTGGCAAAAGCATAGAGAAGTTCTGTTTCCATTACTTCTATTTTCTCAGTGAAATAGGAATCAAATCAACAGTGAGAATCAGACAGTGGGAGGAGGTGTTGAAATTTAAAAGAACTGGGAAAGAATGTAAAATAATTGTCTAAGAGAGTGGGCGAATGAATGGACTAGAGAAATGTAGTAAGATTGCAAGGGTGCTAAAGGCCCTCTTGAGGTTGGTGGACGTGAACTTAAAATGAGACAGGTCAGCATGGCTATGTGTTTTCATTAGTCACATTCAGTCACTAAGTGCTGGTGGGAATGGACTGAAAATTGGATGTAATCAGGATTAGTATTTCATCAGATTAGTAAAATGGAGAAAGAGGGGCAAAGGTACTAGAGATATATATCCAGGTAAGTTTGTGCAATTGTTGGAGTTAAGCATATGAGAGGAAATGAGCCGTTCAAAGAGATATGGTAGTTGTTGAGTGGGATGCTTGAAATTGAATTTTTGGAGAAGGTACAGTTATTGGTAATGATACATTCTAGGATTTGGGAAGAAGATGCCTGGGGTAGCATGGAGAACAAGGTCATTGCAAAAATGGAGACCAAAAATCTGAGAGCATACGTTATTGAAATTATCAGTAACATCTGTGCTGTCCAAAATGGTAAGCACTAGCATATATATAGTTATTTAAATGAACTAAAATTAAACAGAACTATAGTTCCTTAGCTGCACTAGTCACATTTCAAGTGCTTAATAGCCACACGTGTTTAGTGGTTACCATATTAGGTAGTGCAGAGATAGAACATTTCCATTATTGGAGAAAGTCTATTGGATTGATCTTCATGAATATTGATATTGTCAACAATTATGACAAGAGTAACTTTGGAGAAGGTCAATGAGCCAGCTGGTAAAATCTTCAAAGAATGAGTACCAAAGAGGTTATCCACCTCTAACTTCATGCCCAATGGCTCTGACAAGTGTGGGAGAGAAAGCAGCCACTCTTTGGGAAGGCTGATAGGGAACAGGGTATCATCAGGAAAGAACCGGATTTTAGTTATAGTAAATATGTGAAAAAACCATTCAGAAAAAGACTGAATATATAGGAATTTGTAGATAAGAGAAGGTGAGGTCTATAGGGTACCATGGAAGTTTTTGTGGAGTTGAGGAGAGTAGATTAGATCAGTATAAGAAATGTACAAGATAAAATTCCAGATGAAGAAAGATGACCTCAAAGTCTTGGGCTTCTTGTAGTGACTTATATAAGGAATGGAACATAGTAAGGTTATTTACAATGGTCTCTTAGGTGAGGTTGTGAGTGCTGGTAGGGAGACATGAGCAGGGTTCTCACAAGTAATGGTTATCAGGGATGTCAGAAGGAAATCTTAGTAATACTAGGAGTCTTTGAGATATATATATATTTAATAGAAATAAATATAGATATAGATTTATTTATCTGTAGATAAATATAGATATCTATATATTAATAGATAACAAATAGATAAAATCAACATAGATAATAATTATATAGATTGTATCTGATATTATATAGGAATATCTACATCAAAATATCTAATTAGATTATCTATATATATCTTTCTATCTATATCTATATTTATATCTGTCTCTATATTTAAGATCCAGATCTTATATTTTGGTTTTAAAATTCAGAAAATAGTTATAAAATTATTTTTATACATTGTGTATCTTTTCTTGAAATAGTTATCTTTTGTTTTTGCATTTGGCTTTCTAAACAGCTTTGTAACACTATTTAGACATTTTAAAATATGAATCTTGCCCAGCCAGTCCTTTTGCATTCTGGCTTCCCAATGTTTATAGTACTTCGTCTTGCAAGCTTCATCTCAGTTGATTGGAAAATCAATTAAATATTTTTTTTCTGAGATGAGTAGTAGTCTTTATTCTGGGCTCTTTCATATCTGGGAATGTCTATTTGTTGCCTTCTTATAAGAATGGTATTTTTTATTATAAAATTATTGGGTCATAGCATTTCTCCTAGAACTCCAGATGTTGTTCCATTATTTTCTGTTAATGTTACAGAAAAGGAATTTGTGGTAAATTGAATATTATTTCTTTGTTAGAAATGCCTTTTAAATTCTGTCCGAATACCAGGAAGGTATTTTTTCTTTATCTTTGTACTTCAAAATTTTTTTCCGGTCTGTATCTAGAAATAAGTCTCTTAATTAGTTTTGCCTGGAGTGAGCTTGTTCAATACATAGCTCTTCCCTCAACATAGGAAAAATTTATTTTCCTGCTATTGCTTTCATTCTAGGCTCTAGCTCTTCATTTTCCATATGTAGAGTCTTTCATATATTTTCCTCTTATTTCCATTCCTTCACAGAAAAGTATTAAAATTTTGCTTCTACAGGGTCAGACCTCATCTTTACTGAATCAATTGTGTGTTTTTATTCTTACACTCTTTTAAAGTTTTTAATGTAATATTTAACACATAAAATGACATCTTTAATAAGTATATATATATTTGAGCATAATAAAATGAATACTCATAACCTACTATCCATCTGAAGAACTGAACACTACCAACACTTTTGAAGGTGTGTTCATCACCAACCCTATGCTCTGTACTTTTTATCAGAAATTATATGATCTTAAACTTTAGCTTTAATATTCCCCTGATTCTTTTGAAAAAATAAACCTTTTATTTTATTAAGAGTTTTAGAGATAGTACTGAGAATTACCATACAGCCTTTGCTATCTTTGCTATTTTACTTTATATGCTGTAATTTGGATTCATTTTCAATTCTTCAGAATCTAATCCATTCCATTTTTACTTAGTTTTTTTTTTTTTTTTGCCTACAATAGAGTCCATATCTGCTCACATTTTATAGAGAATGCTAGACAGTTTACTGAAATTTTCATGTGTGTCCTTCAATTTTTTTTCCACGTATGTTTTTCTTTTGAGCCCTCTTGATGGTGATTTTTCCCTTTATTCAGGCAGAACTTTTTAATAGGTCTTGTATTAGTTTTCTAGGGCTGCGGTAACAAAGTAGAACCAACTGGGTGGCTAAAAACAGCAGAAACTTTTTCTCTCACAGTTCTGGAGGCTAGAAGTCCAAAATCAGCGTGGCCATAGGCGCTGTACATTCTCCCTCTGAAGCCTTTAGGAGAGGATCCTTCGTGTTTCTTCCAGCTTCTGATAGCCCAGATGTTCCTTGGCTTGTGACAGCATCACTCCAGTCTCTTCCTCTATCTTCTTTCTGTGTCTGTCTTCGCATGGCATATTCTTCTCTCTGTGTTTGTGTCCAAATTTCCCTCTTCTTATATGGACACCAGTCATATTAGGTTAAGGGCCCACCCTACTCCAGTATGACCTCATTTCAAATTAGCTAATTACATCTGCAATAACCCTATTTTTTAACAATCATAGGTACTGGAAGTTAGTACTTCAACATATGTTTTTTGGGGGCATAATTCAGCCTGTAACAGGCCTCATGTTTGTTTGCTTGTTTATTTATTTTCTTCCTTACTCATCTCTGATTTGACCTGCTCAAGTTTGGCTTTTGTCTCCAGAATGGATTATCTCTTGGTCTTGCAAATTTCCCAAAGCACACTGTCAGGACAGCTTTATTGCTTAGTTTCTACAACAGTTTCTAATTTCTGGACTTCATGTTGTTTTCTCAAGTGCATCTCCTATCTTAGTCTATTTCAGATTGTTTCTCCTTTTTTTTTTTTCTTTAACTCTGACCTGCTATAGAAAAACAATTAATACAATATTTCTTAGAAGATCTATATTGTCACTCATTTCCATCTGGCTTCTGATCATTTGTTTTCTGAGATTTCCATGCTTTGTCTTGTTATTAGACCACGGGGATAGGAAAAGGTTGGGGAAAGAGTACTTTGCAGAATTTGGAGGATGGCAATAGATATTGGCTTAGTTTTTTTTTTTTACTGATTTAGAACCAGAGGGAGGGGTATGAAGCTGGGGTGTTTTGTGAATGGAAGTTTATCATTTGTGTATATTCATCTCAAGTTCTGGCATTGGGTGGTCTTTCAGTCTTAGTAGATGTTGAGAATATTTGTCTTTGTTCTTCATCTGGTATCTTTATAATAACTTAAATATTTACTAAGAAGTTGGGAGGGGATGCATGAGGAACTGCTGCTTTCCTTCCCTGGGTTCTTGAACGTAAAGGCCATGCTGTTTTAAAGGGTTAGTCTATGTTCTGTGTCCATGCTACTTGGAGTCTCTTGGTGCCGTCCTTTTGTCTTTCATCTCCTTTAGTCTCCCTTTGAGGTTCTTTCACATGTAAAATAAAAAGGCGGTGAATGATAATCATTGACAGTATTATACATGGTTATTTTTGTATGCTGTTTAAGTTACTTTCCACTATAAAAAAATAGATAGTCTGCTCAAAAACAACAATAAAAACAAACAACCTAATTAAAGAATGGGCAAAGGAGTGAAATAGATATTTTTTCCAAAAAATACATACAAATGGCTAATAAGCACATGAAAAAGTGCTCTAACTCGCTAATCATTAGGGAACTGCAAATTACACAACGAGAAGCCACTTCACACCCATTAGGACAGTTATTATTAAAAAATTGGAAAATAACAAGTATTGGTGAGGATGTGGAGAAATTGCAACACTCATGCATTGCTCCTGTGGATGTAAAATGGTTCAGCCACTGTGGAAAATAATATGGAGGTTCCCCCAAAAGTTAAACATACAACTACCAAATGACCCAGTAATTCCACTTCTAGGTATATACCCAAAAGAATTGAAAGCAAGGATTTGAACAGATATTTGTACACTAATGTTCTAGAAGCATTATTCACAATAGCCAAAAAGTGGAAACAACCCAAATGTACACTACATATGAGTAGATTAAAAAAGTGGTATAAATATATAATGAAATATTATTCAGTCTTGAAAAGGAAGGTAATTTGGATATATGCTACAACATGGATTGAAAACATTACGGTAAGTGAAATAAGCCAGACATAAATGACAGATACTGTATGATTTTGCTTACATAAGATTCCCAGAAGAGGCAAATTTGTAGAGACAAAAAGTATAATAGAGGTTACCAGGGGTTGGTGGAAGACAGAAATGGGATGTTATTGTTTGAGTGGTATGGGTTTCTGTTTGGAATGATGACAAAGTTATGGAAATGAATAGTGGTAATAAGTATAAAAATTATAAATGTACTTAATACCACTAAATTATACACTTAAAATGGTAAATTGATATTATATATATTTTACCATAATAGAAAAACCCCACCCTTCCCACCATAAAAGATAGTCTATGATAGAATAGGAGGTTTTGGGAAAATTTACCAGTCACATAGTGCTTCTATTCCCCCAAATTTTAAGGAGATGGTGTGGTTCTGGGCAATATCACTTTGAACCCTGGAGATAAAAACAGTTTGGTGAAACAGTAGTTGAGAAGAGTCAAGTATAGTGATCATGGTAAATCATTTTGCTTTGTAGTCAGTTTCCTTTTAAACCCTGCTCTTTAGAGCTTGTATTTTGCATTTTAATATAATTGGCAATTGGAGAACTAAGATTTTTTTTTTCTTTTAAGCAGATAATTGTCAATTGAGAAAACTACTTAGCACTGTATTAGTGTCCTATAACAAATTACCACAATTGGGTGGTTTTAAACAATAGTAATTTATTCTTTCACAGCTCTGAAGGCCAGAAGCCAGGAATCAGTACCACTGGGCTGAAATCAAGGTGTCGGCAGAGCCATGCTCCCTCCCGAGGCTCTAGGGGAGAATCCATTTCTTGCCTCTCCCAGCATGTGGGGGCTGCTGGCATTCTTTGTCTTGTGGCCACATCACGCCAATCCCTGCCTCTGTGTTCACTTCTTCCCTCTCCTCTGTGTGTGTAAAGTCTCCCTCTGCTTCTCTCTTGTAAGGATACACGCAATTACATTTAGCACCTGCAGAGTAATCTCTCCATCTCAAGATCCTTAACTTAATCACATCAGCAAAGTTCATTTCACCTTATAGATAAAATGTACAGGTTCTAGGATTTAGGACCTGATGTCTTTGAAGGACCATTGTTCTGCTCAGCACTGGCACCATCTACTATGATCCAGCAACTGTGTACACACACACACTCACACACACATACTTTTTTTCCTACCAAAAGGCATGTTTAAGAATGTTCATAACAGCATGACTTGTCATAGTCAGAAACTAGAACAATCCAAATATCCATCAACAGTACAGTGGATGAAGCTGCTGGGATCTGGTCATACAAAGGACTATTTTACAGCAGTGAGAATGAAAGCCCTGAAACTAGATGCAACATCATGGATGAATCTCACACATAGAATGTGACTGAAAGCAAGCAGCTACAAAAGAGTAAGCCCTAAAAGAGTCCACTTTCATAACATTAAAACAGGCAAATGAATCTGTGGTTTTAAAAGTCAGGATAATGGTTTCCTTGGAGGAGGCAATGATGGGAAGAGAGTGTAAGAGGGTTTTTTTAGGGTGCTGGGGTGAGATTTCATGATCAGGATACTAGGTATTAATACTTAAGTCAACTTGCTTTCTAAGAATTCACTGAGCTTCCCACTTATGATTTGTGTGTATCACAAAATGTATAATTAAGTGAAAAAGAAAGCTACCAGTTTTCTCAGGGCCAGGCAGAATCTTCAGGGTAGTAGCCAGAGTAACAGAGAGCTAGATCCAGAAGAAGAAGAAGGGATCCTGACTTTAGGTCGCAGTCAGACCTTTAGGAGTTTGAGGTTGCAGAGCCTAAGAACAGAAAGGTGAGATGGATGATATTTAGAGAAGTGTCAGCTTTTCTCAAATTCTTTGAGAAAATGTATAAATAAATAAATCAGTTTCTAGATGGACAGTTGGATCACTAGATAAAGTATAGAGGTATGGTCTGAACACAGGTAGTTGGGTCAGTTAAGCCGAGAACTATCAAGAACAATGCTGGCCAATTTGGTAGCCATTAGCCATATGTGGCTATTCACATGAAATATGGCCAGTCCAAATGGAGATGTACTGTAATCAGCTTTCAAAGACGTAGTACAAAAAAAGAGTAATATTGCTTTATATTGATTACATGTTGAAATGATAACCTTTAGATATATTGAGTTAAATTAAACATATAATTAAAATAATTTCCACTTGTTTCTTTTTATTTTTCAAAATACTAGAACAATTAAACTGACAATTAAAATGACATACGAGTAGCACTTGTGACTTGTATGCTATTTGTATTAGATGACACTTATCTAGACTATGGTAAATCTGATAAGCAGTTGATAGGTATGTAAACTATTGTTTATTTGCTTTTCTGGCTAGTGTAGGACTTGGACAGGGCCTGATTAGGGTTAACCCCACAAAGGGAAAACTAAAGAGAATGGAGTTGGTAGCAAATAAGAGAACTATTATTTCTGAGTTTTCACATCCACAGGAGGCCTAATTGTTCAAAACGATGAGTTCAAAACTAAGGCATTATTGCCCATCTGGTGATTATGTAATCTCATAACAGAACCAGTGTGGGGAATATTATAAGCAGCTTTTTGGGAGAAGGTGTGTGACAAAGTGGGCAGAGAACTGTCATTGGAGTCAGACATTCCTGAATTCTGGTAGAGAGGCCATTACTTACAGGCTGGGTGGCCTCAGCCCAGTGACATAATTTCTCTGGACTTCATTTTCCACAGCTATACAGTGAGCTTATTAATGTCTCCCTGGTAGGCTGTTTAGGTTTGGAATAATATACAAAGCATATAGCATACAAATGACTGTCAAAAGGTTGTAGTGCTCTTGTTCTTGAGTTCATTAAAAAGTATAAAGAAAACACAATAAACGTTTTCTGAGTTTTGATCAGAAAAACTCTAAAACTTTTTTTTTTTTTAGATTCTTGAGATACTTTAGAAAAATCTTGAGCCAATCCAAATCTTTGGTTTCCCTGGCAAATAATGAAGATAAGCTCACACACACAGAAAGCCATGCCACGGGGCATCTCCTCTTTCTCCTTGTGTACATTTCGCTTCAAGGAATTAGTGCCTGGATCACAAAGCATTACTCTGCATTCAAACACTCAGCAACGGCAACTCGTTCCTTCTCGTCCCAGATGTAGGCAGGCCACCCCATCAATCACTCTCACAGTCACCCATCAACATGTCATTGCGATATCAGAGCTCTGTTTTGGCAGGCTCGCTGCAGGGTACACGTAATCAATGGAGACGCCACACTTAGCCATGATTGATGCCAATCTTTTGACAATTTCGCCTGCCAGACCCCTCCATCATTCGGTGGCAATGCTTTCCTGAGTGCTAAATAATTTCTGTGAATTATCACAGCCACTTTATAGACTGACTTGTAGTGATGTCTTTTGTCACAGCTGCGAAAGGTTTTTTTTTTTTTACCTTGTATGCTCCTTTTCTTTTTAACCTCCGAGGCTTCTTCCCATGTTTCCATCACTCTCCATTCATCACAGTAGGATATTTTTTTTCAAGGTAAATAAAAAGGATATTATAATCAGTCTAGTTGGGCAGATGTCTGAAATCCATTTCCAGTTCTTCATTTGGCTGCCAGCATGACCTTGAAAATACAATTGTTGCTATTGCCTTCATGTTTCTCTTCTCTTTGATATTATGCGTTTTAGAAATTTGAGATTTCAGATTCAAATCAAGTGTCCTCCTCCCGCTTATGATCGAGCATTTGGTGCTGGCCTTAGAGACCTTCCAATTTCGGACTTGGTGACATGGTCTCAATTCCTCCCTTTCCTTGTCCCCATGTCGCCGCCCCAGCTCTACACCTAGAAGTATAGCTGTCACGAAACTATTAGTAGATGGCAGATTCAGATGGGCCCCAGAAACTGCCCTGTTACTCAGAGAGACGTGTAACTAAAACCTAGAGAAATGCAAAATAAAACACTTACTTCATCCTCTTTACTGAAAAATGAACAGCACTTTCATGTGATGATATCCAAAGAGACATTGAAAAAGAGGGATAACTATATTCAAATTAATAGGACATATTCTGTGTACTAAAGGACAATAGGTGGTTAACTTCACCTTCCACTCAAACAATAAAATGTTTATTGTGCACCTCTCTAACACACTCTGTCTTCCTTATTATTATTATTATTGTTATTATAGTTGTTTTTTTGAGACAGAGTCTCACTCTGTTGCCCGGGCTAGAGTGCTGTGGCATCAGTCTAGTACACAGCAACCTCAAACTCCTGGGCTCAAGCGATCCTCCTGCCTCAGCCTCCCGAGTAGCTGGGACTACAGGCATGCACCACCGTGCCTGGCTAATTTTTTCTATATATTTTTAGTTGTCCAGCCAATTTCTTTCTATTTTTTTTTTTAGTAGAGACGGGGTCTCGCTCTTGCTCAGGCTGGTTTCAAATTCAGGACCTTGAGCCATCCTCTTGCCTTGGCCTCCCAGAGTGCTAGGATTACAGGCGTGAGCCACTACACCTGGCCCCCACTCTGTCTTCCTTGAAACAAAAAATATCCTAAATGATTTTCTTCTAAATGCTTCATTAGTGACCTTTATTCCTCTTGTATATTCTTCTGCAAATCTCAACGACTAAAATAATTAAGACTCATATAAAATCTCATAAAAACATGAACATACCCATTTAGAGTTGCTTTAAGGAATAAGGAAGTTACCCAGGAGAGTAAAATGTAATTTTATTTTTTTCTTTTAATATATTTATCTTTAGAAGTCCATCTCAAGTCCAACACCGTCTGAAAAAACTGCTCTAATAATTTTAGCTATCAATTTTTTTTCATAATTTCTTGCTTTCAAATGAGCTAAACTCTCGAATAATATCTTAACACATATTCTTAATTTATATAAACCATATTACTTTCTCATGAGATGGAAATCTACAGTGGAGTGGGAAAACTTTTTCTGTGAAGAGATGGATAGTAATTATTTTAGACTTTTCAGTGCAAGAGACAATGTCATCAACACTTGGAGAAACTGTTCTCACCAAAGGCTAATAGCCTTTAAAAAAAAAATAATAGCATCATTCAGACATAATTCACATGCTATACAATTCCCCCACATAAAGTGTGAAATTCATTGGTTGTTCTAAAATTTATTGTGGGTGATGTTTGCATAGATTTGTGCAAACATTTTTATCACCCCCAAGATAACTCTGTGCCTAATAGCAGTGACACCCAATTTTCACCCAAACCCTCAGCCCTGGGCAACTGGTAATCTACTTTATGTCTCTATGTCTCTATCTTGGACATTTCATATAAATGGAATCATACAATATGTAGTCTTTTTTAGCTGGCTTTTTTCACTTAACATAATGTATTCAAACTTCCTCCATGTTATGATATGTATCAGTAATTGATTTTTTTATCACCAAGTAATATTTCATTGCATGAATACACCACATTTTATTTATCTATTTGTCAGTTGATGGACATATGGGTTGTTTCCACTTTTTGGCTGTTATGAATAACACTACCATTAACATTTGTGTACAGGTTTCTTGTGGATATATATTCTCAGTTATCTTGGATATGTACCCAGGAGTAGAATTGCGAGGTCCTATGGTTACTCTCTGTTTAAATTTTGATGAATGATCAGTCTAGGGGATGGGCATGATTGTTGGGTGGTGCAAAGGTAATTTATGTAACCAAAGCATTTGTGCCCACAGTAATACTCTGAAATTTAAAAAAACTCTTAAAAGCCAAAAAGTAAAAAGCAGAAGACCCCACTTTACTTTAAAAAAAACCCCAAAAAACAAGAAAAACTGCAGCTCCAAAAGAAGTTAAAAAAAATAAATTATTTTTTTTTAATTTCCAAAGCGGTTGTACCATTTTACATTCACACCAGCAGTGTATAAAAGTTCCAATTTCTTTACATCCTTACTAATAGTTATTTGTCTTTTTCATTAAAGGCATCCTAGTAGGTATGAAGTGATATCTCATTGTGGTTGTGATTTACATTTCACCGACTAATGATGTTGAGCATCTTTTCATGTGCTATTGCCCATTTGTATACATTCTTTAAAGAAATGTCTGTTCAAATTCTTTTATATTTTAAATTGAGTTATACGTCTTTTTATTATTGAGTTGTTAGAGTTCTCTATATTTTTTTCAGAACACTTTAAAGCTTTATTGTCTCCTAATATCTTATCAAGCCATGAATACAAATTTTTATTTTTTCAGGATGATTTTTAGAGGTTCCGTAAATTTAACTTCTTTTAGATCTGCTGTTTTTCTTACTTTTTTTTTTTTT
>VBSM01003204.1:62243237-62259569 GCA_008086735.1 Cheirogaleus medius | reverse complement strand
GCAGTCCCACCAGCAGTGTATGAGTGTTCCTATCTCTCCGCATCCATGCCAACACTTGTTGTTTTGGGACTTTTTGATAAAAGTTGTTCTCACTGGAGTTAAGTGATGGCTCATTGTGGTTTTGATTTGCATTTCCATGATGATTAGGTATGTTGAGCATTTTTTCATTCGTTTCTTGGCCATTAGTTTATCCTCTTTTGAAAAGTTTCTGTTCATGTCCTTTGCCCACTTTTAATGGGGTTGACTTTTTCTTGCTGATTTTCCTAAGTTTTATATAGATTCTAGTTATCAGCCCTTTATCAGATGTATAGTATGCAAATATTTTCTCCCATTCTGTAGGTTGTCTATTCACTCTAATGATAGTTTCCTTGGCTGTGCAGAAGCTTTTTAATTTGATCATGTCCCATTTATTTATTTTTGTTGATGCTGTGATTGCTTTTGGGGTCTTATTCATAAATTCTTTGCCTAGGCCATCCTGCCATCCTCTCTGGAAGAAAGAAGGAAAGATAGAAAGAGAGAGGGAGTGAAAGAGAGAGATTGAGAGAGACAGAGCACCAGCTCCCACATCCCTCTGGTGTTCTATATCACAATCACCTGCTTCAGATCTGCCTTCTGAATTCTCAATTTGCATTCAAGATCCCTCTCCTTCTGAGTTGATTGGCTTTTGGGATGCTTACTGTTTTCATTAAAACACACACACACGCACACACACGCAAAAACCCAAAAAAACCCTAACTCTTCTTATTCTTATTCTATCCTGGGCCTTGCCCGAGAGCCCTCTTCAGGATTATGTATCACATCACAAATATCCAATGTTAGTACTTTCATCAATATCTAGGAAATTTGGTGTGGAATAACATTTCTGAGGCATGCAACTTTAATATATGGCTCTTGTTGGGTATCAGGAATCAAAATCTTGTGTCTTTATGCTTCTACCAGCGTAAGATGAGACTATTTCCCTGAACAATTCCTGTCATTTTTTGGTTTCCAACTCCAATTATCTGTGGGTAACTGCTTGAATGAGAACACACACATCTTTCAAAACCAATTTCAAGTGAAGTGTAATCTTAATCCACATTTATGAAAAAAATCCTAAAGAAAGTGCTACCTAGAGATTAAGCTTCACCACAAAGAATATAAATTTGATATTCTAATAAAATTACTTAGACTCCTTGCATTTTTTTGCCTTTTTTTGCTTTTCCTTTTCACCACCAAAAGTTTGTAGAAATGGGCTTTTTATAAAGGACTATTTGTTCCAAAGAGCAGATCCAAGTCCCCAACTTCTCATAATACTTGAAAATTTAAGATTATGATTTTTTCCATTAATGTTTTAAAACCCCAATTCACTTTTAGGATACAATTTCAAAATGCCCTTCTCTTTAGCGATTTCTGTAAGGGAGAAGATTCCCAAGTGTAAGAATGTTGAGTCCTAAGACACTGGCAGGGGATTAGTCTGCACCATCCGCAGCCAACCCCAGGGAACAGAGCCTTCCACTGGAGCCTCAACAGAAGTAATATTCCTTCCAGTCAGATCCTTCTGACTCCTTCAATCTTCAAACTTATGGGAAGGGGCCAGCACAGAGTGACCCAGACCCTCCCTATTAAATGTATTAAAACTGTAATCGCTAATCCTACAAATCAGGCTTGCATAGAGAAATACTATGTGCGTGAAATAGTTTTCTAACCGTAACACCAGCTCTTTAGAAATAAACTCTAAAGACTAAGAGATTTTACTGAAATTAGTCCAGGCAAGTAGTTTTTTTTCAAAAAATATTCAGCCCAGCATCATTCTCTGAGTTTAACAGCCGTGGACTGCACAATTCTCTAGGGATCTCAATGCCTGAGTGAGCCTCCCAATGTACCTTGCCAACTCCCAAAGTGAGACTCAGGCCTGGGGAGAGACAGCCCAGTTAGTCCAAGTCTGCAAAATCACACATCTTTTTTTCTCAAATTCTTGATCTCCAGGGACTACCCTGTAAAAGGAAAAGCTAATTTACCATAAAACATTTAATAAAGAAAAGACAACAAAGAAAATCCCCTTTTAATCACATTGCATGCTTAAGATGCTTCTCTTGGTAAGAATTGATAAATTTAAACCACAGACAAGGATGTCTTAAAAATTTTATTTATGGAAACAAAAAGATTTATCAATTTATTTTAGTAAACATCTAATAAGTGTCCACTCTTCACCAGGCACTGGGCAAGACAGTGGCTATACTGTAAGGAAAGAGCTTTGCTCTCAGGCTGCCAGCAGTGCATATCTTCATACGGGAAGCACACATATAGTTTCTGGTAGTATCGGACAGACTAAAACAAATACCAAATAAAGGCACAAGTGAAATACTATAGATACCCAGAAGTAATAACAAAGACAGTGATGATAGGGATAATGATAAAATATGAATAATATGATGGCTACATTTTTAAAACACAGAGCACTCAGCTAAGTGATTTATATGCATTGTAGTATTGAATATTCACCATAATCCTATGTGGCAGACACTATTATCAACTCCATTTCACAAATTTGGAAACTGAGACGTGCAAAGGAAGGCATGACTGAGTGTGCTTGGAGCAGCTAGGGAGACATCACAGAGGGAAATTGTTTAGGCTGCAACCTGGGAGGATGAGTGGGATTTAGACAGGTGGAGAAGGACAAGGGGAGGGAAGGCAGGCAGTCTGGGCCAAAGAAACAGCGTAAGATATAAAGAGTTCTAAGCAAAAGTAAAAAGGGTAGCTATGTTGAGGATAGAGGAAGAGTAGCGTTAAAAACAATGTCCAATGTTTAAAACATCTGGAATGGTATCACACACATAGCAGACTCCCCACAAACACAATGTTGCAGGTGAAGTGAGTGAATGAAGTTCTCAGCTCCAGCGCACACTTTTACTTCTACTGGGCAGCATTAATTGATAGTTGCTTTTTGCCCATGCCAAAGGCACTTTTATTATTATTTTTGATCCTTTAACCTGCTTGATAATTCCTTTTTCTTTCCTCTCCCATAAACAGAAAGGAAGTATCACAGCTGAACAATAGGCTGGCATACCAAACAGAAGCTTGAAATATGAAAGAGGAAAAAAAATCTATCTTGTCAGCACATCAGCAAAATTGAATAAAAGTTGCCATACAGTGACAGGTAGAAGTCAGAGGGTAAATGAAAGATATGAAACATCAGCTCTGGCGATAGGAGAAGCAAATTGAACACCTACTTTGTGTCAACCCTTTGCCTTCATCCTCTTTCCTAACTCTGTTAACATGGTGTGCCGGCAAGTGTTAACAGCTCTTGGTACAGCTCTCAGTGTTAACAGCTCATGACCCAGGAAATAACCAGGTGGCACGCAGAGAGTCGGAGAACAGTCTTTACTCAGTCTGCACACTCTGCCGTCTTTTCTCTTCTGACCCCTCTTCCACGGCTCCTCCTGCTTTTATACCTTTGGTAGGACTCAAAAAGCGTCCAATCAGCAACAAGCATTAACAGCCAATCAGCAACAAGCGTTAACATCCAATCAGCAACGAGCTATAACATCCAATCAGGAACAAGCTATAACATCCAATCAGGAACAGTGGGATTCAAAAAGTGAATCAGGATCACGGGAGCAGGACGGGAGCAGGCAGCCGAGCACCGAGTGCGGTCCAGACCAGAAGAGGCCCGGTCCCAGCAGCACGTACCCGTACACCCGCCCACTGCTGCCTCCAGCCGGCTCCGCACAGCACCGGCCCGCGGGGATGCGGAGCGGCGGGGAGGCAGCCCAGCGCCCGACAGTTTTCCCCATCAATGGCACTAGCATTGCTATTTTACAGATGAGAAAACTGACAGCTATGGACCTAGAATGCTTGCCTGAAGTTACTGCAGTCAGCAATGGCAGAATTCAAGTTTCAAAACCCTATCTGACTCCACATCTTAACCTTATGTTCTTACCATTATGATCCACTGCCTCCATGAGAACTGATAGTCATTTTGGGGTCATAGAACAGTCTTTATGCATTATATATGTTATATATTGCATGTATATGTAATATAATGTGAATATTTATGATTTTGTGTATTACTTACTGAAAACTATGAATAAGCATTAAACCAGTTAAGCTTTGTGATCCCACAGCAAGTATTCATGTGTAAGAACCTGAGAAACAGCAATGAATAAAATAAGAGGTAGAAGATTGGCTCTATTTGCTAGTCTGTGTTGGTGCATTAAATGGACAATGTACGTAGCCTTAACGTTTGTACCCCCATAATATGCTGAAATAAAAAAAAGATATACAACATGTAGAACAAAATATATTTATGAATTTTAAAGGTACATACATATGCATGTTAGTAAATCTAAATGTGATTATTAAAATGATTTAATTTACTTTTATCTTTCAGCCTGTGGTATACTATATGTAGATAATAAACTTCTACCAGCATAAAAAAAGAGAGAAAAGTATAAAAAAATGGTAAGCACTATTCAAACCATTAAATACTTTTAGTACTTTTAATACTTTTAAAGGTTGTCTTCAAGTTAAAATGGTTCAGCTTTCAGAAAACTGGAAACCTTTGGATGGACTTGGAGATCAGAGCCGAGAAGTACAGAATGTTCTGACTGCGTACAGACCTGCTCTGACCAGCTTCTAGTCTCTCTGCCTTTGTAGGTATCAGTCTTCTGCAGATTCCAGTGATTAGTCAGAATGTTATTTTCAGAAGAGAGAGAAAGTTGAAATGTCATCTAAATAGAAGCTTGCCCTGAGTGTGAGTTATTGACACTGCTTGATTTAAAATTTCACTCAAAAGCATTTAGAATTGGTTTATCTTTGTAATGGAAAAAGGACCAACAGTGCAATGATATTGATTAAATCATACAAATAAAAATGATAGATTTGTGGCCGGGCGCGGTGGCTCACGCCTGTAATCCTAGCACTCTGGGAGGCCGAGGCGGGTGGATAGCTCAAGGTCAGGAGTTCGAAACCAGCCTGACCAAGAGTGAGACCCCGTCTCTAAAAAAAAAAAAAAAAAAAAATGATAGATTTGTGACCTTCAGTTGATTTTAACCATGTTTGTGTATGGCTATGTAAAGTTGTATATTTTTATTTTTGTATTGGATTTGGTCAACATTCCTATGAAGAAGATAGTGTAGGAAATAGAACCAGCATTGTGTGACATAAAAACTTAAGGCCTAGGGATGTTAAGCAATTTTTCTATGATCTCAGAATTAGGAAGATTTAGTGAGAGTTAGAATTTGTGTCTCTGGGACTCCTAGTCTAGTGTTCTTTCTACTGCTCTAGCATCTTATGAGATAAGTAAAGACACTACAGATTCCACATCTCTCTCGGGGACTCTGTAAGCAATAAAGAGGGGTGTGACCTGAGACTGATTTTTTAAGAAGTGCTAAGAGATTCTTTGATCAGCAATATTGGGATACTCTATCCATTTGGTATGTCTCAGCTGAGAACAATATATTGCAGAATAGATTTCTTTGGAAATTCAAGCTCATATTAATTGCAGTTAAGATTTTATGTTACTGAAGTTAATTTGAGTAGTTGAATCAAAAAGATGAATGACTTTAACTCTTGATTCCATGGCAAATAATAGAATATGGTGCATCCATTAAAATGTTGTTTATGAATAGTATTTTTAAAAACAATATAATGTGATCATAGCTACAATAGCTGGAGAAACAAATCTAGAGAAAAATATTTTTTGGGATGACTGGACTAATTCCCTTATTTATAGTGATAGTATATATAGTTAAAAATACATTGTTATTTTAAGTATAAAACCACCCCCTCCCAAAAAAAAGACAGACACAGACACAGTTCCTCTTGACAGAAACCTCTTGGATCTTGAAGTCTAGGCCAAACACAGATATTGAACAAATAACTCTAAGTGTCATGAGTGTAATAAAGGAAAATCATAATAATAACAAAAACCAAAAAGCACCAAGCAAGAAAAAATACGTGAAAGATAGTTATAGAATTATAAATTATCCTAGAACTTTACCCTCGGAAAGTCGGTTTTCATAACCAGTACCTCTTGACTTGCTTCTATTATTGACTGCCTGGGTAGTCATTTGGTAATAATGATAATAAGGGAGTCATGAGTTGTAGATAATGGTTTTCTACAGTTCATTTATTCATTCATTCAGCAAATGTTTGCGTACTAGGAACAGGTAGTGTAAACTCAGGCACTTCTCTCCCAGAGCTTATAATCTAATGGGGATTACAGGAAAGTAAAATGATAGCTGCAAGTAGAGGGGCTGTGAGTACATAGGCAGGGAATCCACTCGAATCTGGAGGCCAGATATCAAGTACCGTCTGAGTTGAGAACCAAAGATGACTAAGACTTGTGCAGGTAAAGTGTGAGGGGAAAGTGCTTGAAGTAGAGGAGATATTTGTGCAGCATCCTGGAAGTGAAAAAGAGTCTGGATTGCTCATAGAATTGAAATAAATTCAGTATAGTTAAATGGCTGGTTGTAAGGGGACAGTGGAATGAAATGAGGCTCAAGAGGTAAGCAATGCCAGATCATTAGGATTCTGGACATTAAAGGATTTTAAGCAATCAGAATAATGGGCTCCACATATACTCGCCATCAAATTGGTACTGACTGATTAACACTATGGTGCTCAAAGGGTGGTGGTGTTCACCAGGGATTCAGTGGTCGGAGGGGTAGTCCCACATCTGAGGGATGTGGTGAGCGTTGTGGAGGGGAAGGGCATACCTCTAACCCTTGCTAGGGAGAGGCAAAGGTATAAAATGTAATCAAAATGTTAAGGAAAAAAGAAAAAGAAACATTTGTCGGGTGTGGGGCAGGTGGGAGTGGGGAGGGGGGGTTGGGTGTATACATACATAGTGAGTGTGATGCGCACCGTCTGGGGGATGGACATGCCTGAAGCTCTGACTCGAGAGGGGAAGGGAGACAAAGGCAATGAATGTAACCTTAACGTTTGTACCCCCATAATATGCTGAAATAAAAAAATAAAGGATTTTAAGCAGTAGGGAGATATGATTCAGTTTATGTTTGAGACATACTGTCGTGAAGAGATATACCAGCATATGAGGAGTGGGTTGAAGAGGGGAATGTCTAGAGGCAGGAAGTTTAATTGGGAAGCTTTTCTCATAGTACGAGTGAGATAAGGACTAGGAAAGCAGCAGTGAGGATGGAGAGAAGTGGATATATTTAATAGAAACAACAGGACTTGGTAAATGAGAGAATGTTGGAGTAAGACAGGAGGATGTTATGGAGATAATCTTGAAATTTCTGGTTTGAATAATCGAGGCAAAGAATGTTCCATTTCCAATTCCCTGAGTAGGGAAATCAGAATAAAGCATGCTGTGAGAGATTGATGGTAATTTTGAGGAGTTTGTGGTATATCCAAATAGAATGTTGAGTAGGCAGTTTTATGTATGTGTCTGAATCCCTGGGCAGGAACCACACATTTAAAAGGGACCACTGGAGTTCTATGCTGTAACTAAAGAGATCAGGTTTACCTTCCTAAAAACTGTTGATGAAGATGTTGCAGTGGCAGCATAGTTTTTAAATCTCTCTGAATGCCCTTGTGAAAACAGAGACAGGGATAAAAATCTACAATCAGCATCTACAATAAAACTAGGTGGCAAAGTATTTCTATGAACCTGAAAATATGACCCAGTAGAGAAAAACTACTGACTGGTATAAGACCTGCATGGCATGAGCATCTGTGCAGCGGGGAGCAGAGGGAAGCAATAGGGCATCTGAGATTGGAACTCAGTGGAAAATGCTAAGGGCCGGCTACTAAAACCTGAAATTTACAATGATGATGAACAAACATAGGCACTTTCCTTCCAGGGTTTATAATCTAATATGAGTTACAAAGAAGTGAAACAATAACTACAGTACAGTGTGATGCTCAAAGTATAACACTAGAAATCAGGGAAGTGCAAGGAGTCTGCAGTAAGATTTGGAGGGGCTGGGGCAACCTAGATGTTTTGAATCCTCAAATCTAACTGCCCAATGCCCTCTCCAGAACAAAGATCCAACTGATGTGAAACTGCTGGGAATGAAATTCACATTGAGTAGCACATCTTCAATAGAGACAAAAAGAAAGATAAGATTCATGTAAAAAGTTAGGAGGGAAAGAGAGCCAGGAGATTGCAGAAAGAAAATCTCCATATTTTTGAAAACTATACAGAAACAACTGATGGAGAAGTTCTAGAATATAAAGTTAAGGAAGCTCTCCTGAAACACACCTCCATCTAAAAGTTCAGGAAAACTCATTTCATTTAAAAGTGATCAAAGGAATTTATCAAGGTCAAAGCTCTATGAAATTATTATACACAAAGAGAGAATAAAAGAACTTTAGAAAGACAGATCAAAACTATAGATGCAGTGCAATTGTTCTATTAGTACTATTCACACACACACACAGAAGTGAGGAGTAGAATAGGAGATTACATGCAAATATATTCTTGTTTAAACTTTTTTAGTAATTATGGTGGTACTATTTTTATTATGTTGAGACTGTTCTGTGTGGAAATAAACTAAATTATAGAGTTTTTAAATTTTATTATCCCTTGTATCCTTAAGAACCCAAATTTTTAGTGTTAAGGAAAGGAGAAACAAGTGTAAAACAAAAGATGTTAAGTAAAATCTCTACCCTCTTGAATTTGAATTGGAAGTATTAGAATAGAACGCAAGAAATAATCCCGTCTCTGTCTACTGAAAAGGATTAGAAACAATGACTAATTCCATAACCAAGAGCATTCCTAAAGTCCAGATTATGGTTTTTAAATACTAGTGTACTATGGGAAGATATTAGAACTTCTAGAGCAAAAAACTGATTCCAATTCTGGTGCAGGAAATGTACAAGATGAGCCTGGAGCATTCTTATCACACTAGAGCAAGTAATCTATTAAAGACCACTGTGATCATGACAAAAGGATTCAGGAAAGAGCTCCCATCAGCAAAAACATCTACAGAGCACCAATAAGAATAATAACTATAATAGATTGAAACACATCAATATATTTAAACCATGATATAAAAATAGATCCAGACAAATGGAACAGAATAGTTTGGAAATAAATCCACATCTTTATAACCAACTGATTTTCAATAAAGGCTCTAAGAACATACACTGAGGAAAGGACACACTCTTCAATAAATAGTCTTGGGATGGGGATATGCAAAAATCAACTCAAGGTAGATTAAAGTCTTAAGTGGAAGACCTGAAACTTTAAAACTAATAGAAAAAATATAGAAATCACTTCAAGACATCAATCTGGCAAAGATTTCATGGTTAAGACCTCAAAAGCACAGACAATTATAACAAAAATAGACAAATGCGCCTTTATTAAGCTGAAAAGCTTCTGCACAGCATAGGAATTAATCAACAAAGTGAAGAGACAAACCGTTGAATAAAAGAAAATATTTGTAAACTATTTATATGATAAGTGACTAATATCCAGAATATATAAGGAAGTCAAATAACTCAACAATAAAAAAATAATCCCATTACAAAGTGACAAAATATATGAATATACATTTCTCAAAAGAAGATATGTAGGTGAAAAAAATGCTCAACATCACTAATCATCAGAGAAATGCAAGTCAGAACCACAATGAGATATCATCTTACCCCAGTTATTAATAGAAAGGCTATTATTAAAAAGAGAAAAAAATAACAGATGCTGGTAAGGATGTAGAGAAAAAGGAACTGTTCTACACTGTTGGTGGGAATGAAAATTGGTACAATAAATATGGAAAATAGTATGAAGACTCCTCAAAAAACTAAAAATAGAACTACTAAAGGATCCAGCAAACCCACTACTGGGTATTTACCCCCCCCAAAAAGGGAAAAATATCTGTATATTAAAAGAATACCTACACTCACATATTTACTGAAGCACTGTTAACAATAGCAAAGACATGGAATCAACCTAAGTATCTATCAACAAACAAATGGATAAAGAAAACATGGTATATGTAGACAATGGAATACTATTCAGCCATAAAAAGAAAGAAATAATGTCATTTGCAGCAACATGGATGGAACTGGATGTCATTATGTTCTGTGAAATATGCCAGGCACAGAAAGACATACATCATGTTCTCACTCATATGTGGGAGTCAGAAAAGTTGATTTCATGGAGATAGAGCATAGGATAAAAGACACCAGAGATGGGAAGGGTGTGTGGGTGGGAGGGGGATAAACAGAGGTTGGTTAGTGATACAAACCTATAGATAGATAGAAGAAATAAGCCCCAATATTCAATTGCAGAGTAGAGTGAATATAGCTAGCAACAACGTATTGTGTATTTCAAAGTAGGTGGAAGAGAGGACTTGAAATGTTCCCAACATGTAGAAATGATAAACACTAAAGGTAATGGATACCCCAAATACACTGACTTGATCATTACACATTCTATGCATGTAACAAATACTCTCATGTATCCCATAAATATGCAAATTATTTTATAGCTAATAATAATAATAAATGTACAGTTAAACAATGATACTAAAAAAAGTTAATTGTTCACTTTTGGAGTGTTAGGAAACACACCTATTATTTTGAAAACTGGTGCTGTGGCTTGGATATGTTTTGTTTGTCCCCACCAAAGCTTATATTGAAATTTGACCTTCAAATGTGGCAGTGTTGGGACCTGGTGGAAGGTGTTCAGTTATGGGGGCAGATCCCTCATGAATGGCTTGGTGCTGTTCTCTCAGTAGTGAATGAGTTCTTACTCTTGAGAGACTGCATTAGTTCTCATGGGAATGGATTAGTTCCCATGAAAGTGGTCGTTTTAAGCCAGGACACCTCTCAGCTCTTCTCTCTTCATACCTCTGATTTTCTCCACCATTCTGTGACACAGTGAAAGCCCTCACCAGAAGCCAGGGACATGCCCTTGAACTTTCCAGCTTGCAGACCTGTGAACTAAATAAACCTCTTTACTTTATAAATTACCCAGTCGCAGGTATTCTTTTATAGCAACACAACACAGACTAAGACAACTGGTGAATGAAAGGAAAGAAAAAAAAGAAATAACTATTGATCACACAAGGAAATCATCACAGACCAAGTCCCTTCTAAGGTAGGGACTAGGGAGAGATGAAGAAATTCAAGGGCTATAATAAGGTTATGCCCCTTTCATAGGTTTGTCTATGAATCTTTTTGTTTTAAAAGCCATTAGAGTTGATTTACAAAAATATACACAACACAATAAATAAAACATACATGAGTTAGAAAATTAGAGCAAAAGGGAAATATTGGAAGGAAAAGTTATGTGAAATTGGGATTGAATTTAATATGTAAAATATAAGTCATGAAACCCCGTATGCTTGCTGAACATGAAAATTAACTATTGCAAGCTTCTTACTGGCCAGCACAAACAAGGAAAAAAACCCTCTATCAGTTACAAATTCACAGTATCCATGAGACATTAAAAAACCCTCCAAAGCTATTTTCATTAAAATCTACAGGAAATTTATCTCATGGTTCCCATGGTATGATGTACTAAAACATTTTTAAGAACAATTTTAACAGAATGTCAGGGTACCTTCTCAACCTAGGATTATGGCAAAATACCTAATACGACTAATTCCCAGAGAAAACAAAATGTTATGGTCCATGTGCTCACTTCATTATGTCCAGGCCAAACTCAAAGTATTAATTTTATAAAATGTAGAGGAAGAGAGTAACTGCATCCTCTTCATAAGGTAATCAATAAGTTTGTTTCTTTCCATCTGAAGCACTATTTAAAAGCCCCTAGAGATGTGCAGAGGCAAACTGTTATATTCACATCATATGGATCCAATAGCGTCAATAACCCCAAGAGGATGGATATTAGTAAAATAATGACAAGTGATGAGCACCTTTGTTTTTAAAACATAATTTAATTAATTGAAAGCTTATATAATTTAATTTTTAGCAATAGCTATGTTTGACAACTGGCATGCATAATTCTGGAAAATTTAACAATTGGCTTTCATGTGTCAGTATAACCTGGCTTGTGCACATGATTGTGACGTTAATGCTCCCTTAACTGGCTCTCCTCCCTTCCTTGCCTCACTTTCCCCCTTTCCCACCATGCTTCCTGACATCACCTCCCAAATCAACCACTTGCATGTAAATCTTTGCATGAACCCAAACTAGGCAGAGACCAAAAAATCTGTAGCTTCACCAGAATTTTAGATTTGTCTTTATGAAAACTAACTGGGAAGCAGTTATTGATATGGTTTGGATGTTCGGCCCCTCCAAATCTCAGGTTGAAATTTGATCCTTAGTGTTGGAGGTGGGGCCTAGTGGGGGGTATTTGGGTCATGGGGGCAGATCCCTCATGAGGGGCTTGGTGTTCTCCCGGACATAATGCTAATGGGGGATTCTCACTTTGTTATTATAGTTCACGGGACAGCCGATTGTTTAAAGGAGGCTGGTACCACCTCCTCCCTCTCTTGCGCCTTCTCTAGCCATGTGACACGCCCGCTCCCCCTTTGCCTTCTGCCTTGATTGGAAACTCCTTAAGACGGACACCAGAAGCAGATGCTGGCGAGATGCTTCTTGTACCCCTTGTACAACCGTGAGCCAAATAAACTTCTTCTCTTTACAAATTATCTCGCCTCCGGTATTTCCTTTATAGCAATGCAAAACAGATTAACACAGTTATTCTGTGGTACCAGTAAGAAATTATAATAGTAGCTAGCACTTATTAAGCACTTATTGTGTGCCAAGTACTCAGCCAAACTCCTTACATGGATTTGGTCTGGAATCAAACCATATGAGATAAGAGCTATCATTACCCTTATTTTACAGATGAGAACACAGATTTAGAGTCATCGAGCGGTGTGTTTAAAGTCATAAAATTAGCAAGTGGCAGAGCAGATCTATGTGCAGATCTGTTTATTGCAGATCTGGGGTAAGATCAGCATCCACTTGAGAAACTCAAGGAGTCTGGCTAGAACCTGGGATCGGAAGGCAAACCCATTTTCTTGACAGTGGGTGACTGAGTTGCCAAGTCTGTTGAGCAGGGATGTGTACTGGCGTCAGTTGGGCCATTCTGGGCCACTGTGTGAGTTAAAAGCAACACTTTTCCCAGGGAGTCTGTGTTTAAGATATAAATAAATAATCCAAATGTAAACTGCAATCCCACAGTGCCCTCTTCCTTGTTCTACTTGGGATATAAAAAGCACCTACAAACATAGGCTCCTGCCGGATTTTTCACTGTAGTGCCCTCTCCACAAGACACTTAGAAAAGGTCAACGGTAGCTCATAGTCTCTTTCTGAGCCTATACCTCTGGTTCCTCATTTTCACAAAGTACAGAAATAGTCCATGCATGGCTGAAGGTGATGCCAGGAGAAAGAGGAAGGCTTATTCTTTGGCTGTTCAGGTTACATATGAATGAAGGACTAGGCTCCAAAGGGAGCTCGGGGCTCTGCATGCCACGGCTGTCCACTTCCACTGAGTGCGGCATTACACCGAACTGCGGCCACAGGGAGGGCCGTGATAGGCTGCTTTTAATGAGTGTGCTGAAGTGTACTTCCCCCCACACCACCTCCTCGCTCTTGGGCTATTGCTATTTGTAATTAATATCAATTATAATGCTATGGCACTGTAAATGCCACTTCAGTTTGTGACTTAAATGGAAGCAAAACGATAAAACCACACACATTAAAGCAATCAGAAGGATTTTTAATTTGGTAGAGGAGTAAGCTTCCTTTATATTGAAGTTCCAGGTCTCTGGGGCAATTGCTACTACAGCAGGAAGCAAACAAGCAAATGAATAAATAAAAACCCAAGGTATTTCCTTTTCTCCTTAGAAATCTTTATATTGAGAGGTTGAGGTACTGGTCACATAATGGATCCTTTTGGGGTTTCTGAATGTGTAAATGACAGGACTGTCTGCTTGCCACTCTCAGCTAGCCTTTGAATATTAACTCTTGAAGCCTAGGAAGAGTTTCCCAGGTAACTAAATGACCTTTGCATATTTGAGATACAAAGTGTTAATAATTGAACTGAACTGAACTGAATTGAATGAATATTAAGTCTAACAGTAGCAGGTAGAGAAGATAATTATATTCTAATGTTTTCCAAAAATTAATGTACAATTTCACAAATTTTCTTATTGTGGACTCAAATAATCTTAAAATAATAAGGTAATTACAGTTCTCCCCTTCATGAAAGCACCTGCATTCCCCAAGAAAATGGATTCTTTTCCCTATTTCTGTTCTGATCAGTAGAGTACCTACTGTATGAAAAAAAGAAAAAGAAAGTATGTGCCAAAATTTACGGGGAATAAAATTTTAAAATCACTCAGATACACTTCATTGTTTCTTTATCATTGTCTGTACTTAGCCACGCTCAGTCAAGGAATACACTTCATCACATTTGGCCAGGGCTGGGACTAGGTGAGGTAAGTGAGACAGCCAGGGCACAGGATTTAGGGAGGACTTTACTCTTGGGGGCATGCAAGTGTTTGATCCAGCCACAGGGAAGCCAGGGCTTCCAATACACACTAACGTTCTAAAGCACAGGTCAGTCAAACCTGAGAATAGGGGCTTTAGTTCTGGCCTCTGACTGCTAGCACACTTACTGCACTTCATACATTCGTCCATTAATGCACTCAGCAAATATATATTGAGCATCTGATATATACAGTAGTCCCCCTTATCTGCAGTTTTGCTTTCTGTGGCTTCAGTTAGCCAAGGTCAACTGTGGTCCATAGTTAGATGAGTAGAGTACAGTAAGATATTTTGAGAGAGAAAGGTCAAGATCATATTCACATAACTTTTATTACGGTGTATTGTTATAATTGTTCTACTTTATTATCAGTTAACATTGTTAATCTCTTACTGTGCCAAATTTATAAGTTAAACTTCCTCATAGGTATTACGTACAATATAGGATAAAACACAGTATATACAGTATAGAGTTTGGTACTATCCATAGTTTTAGGTATCCACTGGGAATTATGAAAGGTATCTCTGGTGGATAAGTGGGGACTACTGTACAACCACTGTTCTAGGTGTTCAATGAACAAAAGCAACAAAATTTCTGGCCCTCACATTCTCCTTAGGGACACAAAAAATAAGTAACAAATGGAGTAAATAACACATGATATGGTACATCAGAATGGGGTAAGTACTCTGGCTAAGTAAAGAGTGAAGGGACAGGGGAAACCAGAAGTGTCAGAAAGAGTGACTATTTTAGATGGAGGTATCAAGATTTATGAGGATCAATGGGGGTCAGAGAGAAGACATTTGAGCAAAGACTTGGGGGAAATGTGGAGTTAGCCCAGCAAATATTTGTTGGGAAAGCATTCTAGGCTTCTAGGCAGAGGGAAAAGCCAGTGCAAAGGCCCTGAGGCAAGAATGTGCCTGATACGTTTAAAGAGCAGTGAAGAGGACAGGTGGCTAAGCAGAGTGAATAGGGAGCATGGGGTAAGAGATGTAGTCAGAGACATAATGGCACCAGGTAGGACTTGCTGTGCACTGCAAGGACTATGGATTGAACTCTGAAAGAAATGGAGGGCCATTATGAGATTTTGAGCAGAAGAGTGAGATAATCTGATCCAGGTTTAGCAGGACCATTCTGGTTGCTTTATTGTTAATGGACTACAGGAAAGGGAAAACTGAAAGCAGGGGGACAAGTTAGGAGGCAGTAGTGATATTCTAAGCCAAAGATAATGATGGTAGATTGGACCACATTGGTGATAAGAAGTGGTTGAACTCTCAGTATATTTTAAAGGTAGAGCCATCAGAACTTCTTGATGGATTGGATATAGAGTGAGATAGACGGGAGTCCAAGGTAACTCTAAGGTCTGAGCAACTAGGAAGAAGGAGTTTACAGTTACTGAGATGTGAAAGAATATAGGTGGAGAGATTTTATGGGTGAAGATCTGCATTCTGATTTTGCTTAAATCTGTGATGCATGTACGGCATCTAGTGGAAGATCTTGAGAGGGTAGTTGAATATGTGAGTCAGGGGAGAAGTCCAGGCTGAAGACAAATGTTTTAGAGTCATCAGCCTAAAGAATTTTTGAAACTATGAAACTGGATGAGATCACCGAAAGAGTAGAAAAGAAAAGTGTAGAGATGAGATGAGATACCTAAATTGAGCCCTGGAGCATCCCAACATCAAGAGATGAGGAAGAAGAACCGGCAAAGGAGTCTGAGAAGCAGAAGCCAGGGAGGTATGAGGAAAACCCAGGGAAGATGTAACAGGAGCCAAGTAAAAAGAGAAGCTGCAGGAGGAGTGATCACATGTGGTGTTGCTACTAGTCAAGTCAGATGAGTGCTGAAAGTTCACTAGTGGGTTACACAATGTGGAGACCATCAGTGCCTTTTGGTGGCACTCCAGAGCAATCTGAGTTAAGCGAGGGAG
>VBSM01003204.1:62219969-62240174 GCA_008086735.1 Cheirogaleus medius | reverse complement strand
AACATTTATTGTTTGGGGACTTTTTGATAAAGGCCATTCTTACTGGAGATAATTATAAGCATCCTAAAGCAAAAAGATTTTTTAAAAGTTTCAGATTTTCCAAAAGTAAAATGAGAGATCATTAGCTTTCTGCTGGGATAAAATATATTTGTTGACTTTTCTAATTTTTTTTATTTCTTGTATATAAATAAATTCCTCTAATCCCTCATAAAAAGTAAAGTAAATCATGAAACTATGATAGTAGACCAATGTTTTTATAGCTCCATTTCTAAAACTCTGTTTTTTTCAGAACAACGGAATCGTTTGAGTTGCTAATTGGTTTTTTGGGTTGAATTCTTAGGATCACCAGAAAAGAATGGAGGAATGAAACAGGAAAGGGAAGAAAGTCTAGAAAATGTGCATTATAAAACAAGTTTCTACTGTGGGCACTTGGGTCTGGTCTTACTGGGGCACTCTGAGAGATACTAAAGAAAATGCTTTCTGCCCCAAAGTTATCTCAACTAACTCTCATTCATCAGTGCTTAAGCACTGCTGCCAAGGGCCTAAATCCCTAGCACTTCCAGCCTTCTTCTCACCTATGAATCGAGGGAAAGCTCTCAGTTGCTTGTAGTTACAGGCACATACTGGAATTTTGAGCAGGACACCAATAGTACCTGCTGCATTTGGTGCAACATTATAAACAGATAGCTGGTTAAATAATTTTGTAATACATGAAAACAATTGCTAGGTTGCTTAATTCTACATTGTTTCACATCTTTGTATGTGTTACTATACATAGTGAATCTCTACGCAGAGGTTGTATATTATACAACATATCCCCAGGCTACTCTACTATAAAACTATTTTTTCATATAATGTCTACCACACCTCCTAGTTTACCAGCTTTAGAGTTGTATCGTGATCTAAAATTATCTTACTTTTAATAACTAGTATATTATCTGGCTCTGGAATATGAGTTTTATAAAGTAGGGAATTCACCTCTTTTGTCACTATATGCAACTTATACCTCAATATAAAATATAATTTAAAAATGCAAACATAACCAAACCTAAATATTTGGAAATTGAAACTCTCACTTCTCCTATGAAGAAATCATAATGGAAATTAGAATGTCTAGAAGTAAATCATAATGAAAACACTACATATTAATAGTCATGGGATATAGAGGTACTTAGAGGATACCGTGTTAATATGTTAAAACCGTAATACCCAGTGTGTTGCTATTTAGAGATGGGGAGGGAATTAGGTCATGAGGGTGGAACTTTCATGATGGGATTAGTGCTCTTATAAGAAGAAAGAGGAGAGAGCATGCTTCTTTTCTCTCTGCTGTTCTCCATGTGAAGACACAGTAATAAGACGGCCATCTGGCTGCAAACCAGGAAGCAGTCTCACACCACATACTGGATCTTGACCTTGGACTTCCCAGCCCCAAGAACGTGAAAAAATAAATGTTTGTTATTTAAGCTACCCAGTCTATGGTCATTTGTTATCACAGCCCCAACCCACTCATGCAGATATATTGTGCTAAGTTCCAACTCAGGCTTTTCCAACAACAAACTGGCAAATGATGTCACCTCCTGTGGCTGGCCTCCTTAGAACAAAGTAAACAATCTTTCAGGTCTCTTTGAACTCTTAAACAGTTTATGATTCAAGGTATTGCCAGAAAAGTGTAATATTCACTTTTTTATTTATAAGCATCAAAGCTCTTTCATAAATAGACTCAGGAAGATATAAAAATCCATGTCGTTTGTCTTTGGTAGGTTCCAAAGACACAGCCTTGGATAGAATTTGTGTTGAAAACGAAGAGGACGGACTAGGGAGCGAGTTTGCAATTGAGTGATGGATGGTAGGCTGTCCAGTGCAGTCTGACAGTGACATTTCAAAAATCAATTCAATGATTCCCATCTATCTTTTATCTCCAGGGAAGTGTACTTCTTGTCAGTTGTAGCATTTCAACTAGGTATTCCCCAGATTTTTATAAAAAGAATAAGATACATTGGAATTGTCATGACTAAAAGAGCTTGGAGCAACTGGCACTTCACTGTAATAGGAGTTAATTCAAAATAGACATTCATCACCATTATCGCTTTGCTCAAGAGAATTGCAAAGCTAAAAAACACACTGGCAAAATCCCTACCAAAAGGAACAACTGTTCAGCAACCACTGAATTATTTGATGATGTTTATGTGTGGAACACAGAAATATAATTCTACTTCTTTCCAACATCCCCTCGACTGAAATGTGTATTATTTGATTTTAATGTAGCAAAGCTAATTTGCAGGCTTCTGACAAGAAGACAAACCTCCCACAGGCAGAATTGTCTGGTTTCTTTGAAACATTTGTTTTATTTTTACACTTATATGTCTGCACAGAAGAATAATATTTGCTCTTATTCTATTCCCAAGAAAAATTTAATTTTTTAAAGCCTTTTGGGGCAAAAGTGATAATAATATAGGTAATCAAAACATGAAACAAGGTTCAATTTCACCATCATTCCCCAAAATGCTCCCGATCTAATATGTACCAAAGGGGACTAATTTGGTGGATAACCTCAGCAACTATGTTGTGTATTAAAAACATCAAAACAACATTAGTTTGTGAATCACTCCTGAACCTTAATAAAATCATTTCTAATAACAGAACATAGAATGTACGGTGGCTTTTTAGAAGAGTATAATTTCGTCTACCTAGATTAAAATATTTCCCTAGTTAGTTGTCAGGGAGAATTAATTTATAATGAGTGTTATATAAAAAAGGTTGAAATAGCTCCTTAGGGAGGACTTCTTTATGGATACGTAACCAGAGCTGAACAATTCAAGGCCTTTGCTAGTGCATTAGATTTATAACAAAAGGCAAGTGACAGTCTTTTGGTTCACAGTATTTCTCAACTTCGATTGGAACCGTATTTCTGCATAAGGTTCTTTTAACTCTGCTAGCATTTTTCTTCCTTTCCAAATCAGGATGACACACAAATTTTATTTTTTGTGTGCAAGTCTTCTATGCTATATTTAGCAGTGACCAAATCAAGCAGGCACAAATTCCTAGTCACCCACACAAGCAAACCAGAATGGACAGGTTTACCATCCATGCTAGGGCCACACAGCCTCATTGCTGAGTTCTGTCCACCTAAGGATGACAGCATATTGAGATATTGAGTCAGAGTGTATGTGTGTGCATGTGTGTGTGCATGTGTATGTGTGTGTGCGTGCGTGCTGAGGGTGGGAAGGAGGAGACAGAAGTGTTTCAAACAGAGGTGATGACAAATTCCAGCCTCTGGAGTCAAGGAAATTCATGGTGTGCTTGAAAAATTGAAAATGTTTAGCCAAACTAGAGTAAGGGAAAATACATGTTGGTAAAAGGATAGAGCAAAGCTGGAGAGACAGAAATTTGTACCATAACTCTGGAAATGCAAAAAAAAATCATTTTAAAAAATATTTATGAATTCTAAAAAGTGGCTCCATTCCTGTCTGCTAAAGATTGAGAGATATTTATGCTGAATTCCAACTTTGTGATTCTTTCCTCTCTACCTTGTATTTGATTTCTGGAGTATCCAAATTCCAGAAAAAATCAACAAGGCCCCTCTGCTGTTTTGTTTATCCTGGCTGCTGCTCTGTGCTCTTTGTTTTCCCTCCTCTCTCCACATGAAGACCTGCAGCAACACTTGTCCATGATCAACACTGCATAGACAGGCTCATTTCCCACAGACCCCGAGATGGAGGACTCAGGGCCTAGCACTCCAGAACGCATGTGCATCCCAGGTCCTGCCACCCCTGATGGCCTTGGATGTAAACAGAGTCCTGGTCCCGCTATCCATGAAACCCACAACTCAGCTGTATCCCCAGCTTCACAGGAGCCAAGAATTGGTTCTCCCTCTGGGATTGGATCAAATTCCTCTTCTTCTCAAAGTATCTCTGTTTCTATCTTCTTTTATACAGACCAATCCCTCCCAAACAAAGCCATTCAAGGGTATGTTTAGTGATATTCTAGAAACACAATGGAATTATTAATCTCCACTATTACTAGGGCTAAGAGTCCAGAAGAGAGACACTTGCTTGTCATTCCAGAAGACAAAGGAAGAAGTGTTTAGCTTTTTGTTCTTTTGAGTTTCCAAAATATAATTAACATAAGATACTAAAGTGATACCTAAATAAACTCTCCTTCTACATAAGCCATATTAAGGAGTTTGGACTTTGTCTTTAGGGTTGTCCTCATTTGCTTACTGTAGAATGAGATGAGAGGAAGGAAGGGAGACCCATTCTTTGGGGGTCTTATGCAAGAGCTACCAGAAAGTTCCATCTGGAAGGTGAAGGACCATCCAACATAAGAGCAAATGGGTACTCGGGCAAGGAGGCTTCCTCAAGACCCAATGCAAAGGAGAAAAAAGGGATGTGGGAAGAGGCAGCACTTAGGCATGTAGGCAAGGAACAAGGGAGAACTTTTCAGCTGATGCAGATGCTGGACAAGTTACTTAGGAATAAAGCTGTTTAATCCAGATTGGTATAAGTAGCACCCTACCAATACTCCTCCCCAGGGGTGCGGGAGTAGGCAGCTAGTGCTATACTTTCTGCTCCAAGCCAGGGATGCCTCTCCGATCTGGGAGAGATGGTGAACTCACTTCTGTTAAATAGGAGTAATAAAGCCAACACCACAGGGTATTTGTAAAAATAAGAGACAACATGCCTAAAGTACCTAGCATAGTGACCGGGCACATACTAGGCACTTAATAAATGATAGATAATCTTATTTTGCTGTGTCAGCAACTCCCCAAACCCCACACACATACACACACAAATACCACTAATAGCCACATAAAAGACAATGGTCTTTTTCTTGTTTTCTTTATTGCTTCAATAAATAGATTGGCCAGTAATATATTTCTCTGCATTAAATACACTTTTCTACCAACTTCCATTATAGAGGGCAGGTGTTTTTATACCCCCAAGTTCGTTTGTAAGAGAATTTCATATTCTTACTGTAGCATCTATCTTCACATCCCACACCACTATGAAGAATTTTGGTATTTTAAAGTCTTTTGTTAATGAGTTATGACTAGATGGGAAATACTGAATGAATTGAATTTACTTCCCTTGACTCTTGGCTCAATGATTTTCCCATGTACTTTCTTCTAATCATTTATCTTTTTGGGTGACTAAAAGTTTTCTTGTTTGAAAGAATCCCAGTGGAATTAACCAAAGAATCTTGGAACCAAATTCTAGAAGGGGATAGTTCCAATACCAGCCTCTGTGTGGACATGACCTCTATGTGTGCTTAGGGGCACACAGTGGTGCTCCACTCTGTTTTTGGGGTGGCTGAGACAGCCACTTTCAAGGCAAGACTGAACTCTTCTTTCCCTCATGAACTGCAAGTTAAGAAAGAACAAAGTCGTTTTGATTTGGAAGTCTTTTATATACCCAGAATATGAACACAATGAGCATTTCTTACAGATGCAGAAGGCCTGACAGAAACAATCAGTAACATCCCTCTGACCACCTGTCTCCAGGTGCCCATGCAAGCTTTATCCTCTCTTTTCAAAGCATTTTCAAAGTTGCAACTTCTTAAATTAAAAAAACTGTTGTGAAATATACATATAAAAAGGATATATAATGAGAGTACATTCTAAAGGCTAACAATAAGATGAAAATTCATGAAGTTCACCACCCACAGAAAGCAATACAGCATTGTCATGAATCTTACAGCCTCCTGTGTGTTCCTCCTGAATGCATCTTCCTCTTTGTTTCTAACAAATGTGACCATTACCTTGAATTTTTGGCTGATCATTCTTGCTTTATTTTTTTAAATGATTGTATGAGGGTTCTCCAGAGTAACAGAACCAATGGGAGATATATATATATATATATATATATATATATATATTAAGGAATGGACTCACACAATTACAGCAGACACTAAGCAGTCCTGATTTGTGGTGTGAGTCAGCAAGCTGAAGACCCAGGAGAGCCATGATGCAGTTCCAGTCTGAAGGCTTGCAGGCTCAAGACCCAGGAAGAGCTAATGTTTCAGATAGAGTCCAAAGTCAGGGGAAAAGCTGATGTCCCAATTTGAAAGCCATCAGACGGGAAGATTTCCCTCTTACTTGTTCTATTTGGGCCTTTAGTGACTGGGTGAGGACGACTTATATTCTAGAGGGCAATCTGCTTTACTCAGTCTACTGATTTAAATGTTAATTTCATCCAAAAGACACCTCACCAAAACATCCAGAATAATGTTTGACCAACTATGTGGGCACCTTGTGGCCTAGTCAAGTTGACACATAAAGGTAACCACCCTATGGTTATACCACACCTATGGGTATATCCAAATAATAAATCTTTTAGTTTTGTCTCATTTAAAATTTTACATAAATGGAATTATTCTGAATGCATTTTCTATAATTTTCTTTCACTTGACATCACACTTGTAGCATGGTTGATTCATGTAGTTTGTTTACTTTTTATTCCTCTCTGTTTTATATTCTACTGTCTGATAAACTTCAATGAGTTTATCGATTCTGTTTTGATGGATGTTTGGATTATGTATAGTTTCTTACAAGTCTAAGAATAGCTGCTATGACTATTTTGGTACAAGTCTTCTGTTGCTTTTTGGTTGGGTTATTCAAGTCTACTCTATTTCTGTTAGTATTTCTGTTAAGATTATAGGCCAAGCTGTTAGAGCAAAGGCCTAACAGATCTGTGGCTTATACAAGGTAGAAGTATGTCTTTCTCCCAAAATAGTCTGAGAATCATCAATCCTGGGCTGCTACCTAGTGTACCTACCCAAACGTGTACATGCACACTTCCTACCACATGTAACTCAACTTTCCCTCCCTAAGGACAACAATCCCTCCCTGAAATCCCATGCAGAAGGGTGGCCTGGCTGGATGATGCCCCATTAATTCCATAAGATCAGGCCTTAGGACCCAAACACCTGCCAATGAAGGATATTTATATGTTCACCCTCCAGTGGTGGAGGATGAATAAGATAATGGCAATTAAAACTCCTCACTAAGAAAAGGGAATGCAGGTGACCCCCAGCAGTTACTTTTCCATATGAAAATTTAAATGCTGCTAGACAGCCTTTGTGGAGTTTTCCTGTCCTAAAGTGGAAGATTTTTGCTTAGCCCATGGGGCAGCTATTGTTTTATGTTTCTAGCAGAAACTCCTTTGTCCTTTGCCCTCTGGCTTTGCCATTAGAAGGTGCTTTTTCTTTCCTGTCTGTTACATGCCCTGTGGCCACATGGAAAAGGCACTTGGAAAGTGCACCCTCCTTGCGGAGGCAGTGATATGGCAAGCAATTTCTGCTCATCCAGATTTGGGGGCTCAACTCTTTAAAGGAGCGAAATGCAAAGATTTTTGCAGGCTAGGTGTGTGGGTTCTTTGGCAAAATTCCCTTAGGATTCTCAGACTTATTGCTTCTGATCAATTCCATGTTGGAGTGGCCGCAGCCAAAGATCTTATATAAAACAGAGTTATTCAAGCAGTGTGTTGGGTATATTGATTAGCCACAAACAGATTCCAAAAACATCCAAGATATTGTACCCCTTATCCCCTGTTTGGGATGACTGGAGCACGCAGGCTGGTCACCATTGGCCATGAGTAGCTTCATTCATGTATGCCTATGGCTATACAAATCTTGTAGTATATTATGAGTGCATGATGTGGACAAGGTTGGAAAGCACTAATCAAAGCAGAGTTTTCTAATTCTGGAGTTTTATTAATGATCTCTGTGCTTTGCCAATGCCATTCTGCATCAACCTATTGGCAGCTACCTTGAAGCCATTCAAAATACAGGGATTGAAAGGGAGGGCTGTGTCAGCATGTGGAAAACCTGCCAAAGTATCGCAGGAGATAGATTTACAAAATGATTTGCTGCGGGCCCCCAGATGCCAGCCTGCTGTGTCAGCATTCTCAGAGTTCACAGTGCACTTTTCAAGGGAATGCCACTGGGATTCTGTTCCTTCAGTTGCACTTCCAGGGTATAAATACACATTCATTATGCTACTGATGTTGTATCAAGAACTCAAAATTAACAGTGGCTAAACCAGACAACAGTTCATTTCCTTCTTGCATAGCAGTTTCCACATGAATGACCCAAAGTGTTTATAGGGTCAGGGGCCCATACTCCTTCTATTTTGTTGCTCTTCCCCTCCGTGGAAGGACACATGCCTCCATCTTATGGTCCATTTCTAGCTCCTACCTTCACATCTTCATTCCACCCAGGAGGAATGAAGACAGGAGGGACCTTGATGGCCCACCTTTTCCTTTTAAGGGCATGATCCAGAAGGTGCACTTGACACTTCTGTACTTTTTCCTTTAGCAAGAATCTGGTCACATGACCACACTTGGGTAGCAAAGAAGTTGGGAATGTGGTATTTATTCTGGATAGCCAAGTATCTATTTAAAAAAAAATAATAATCCAGATATCAGGAGGAAAGTAGCTGTCCCTGCCACCATCTTTATGGTTTTTCTTTGCTTGCTCTAACTATGAGCATGTTATTAAAAATCTAGCATGTTATTAAAAATCTTCTACAATGCTGGTGGATTTGTCAAATATTCCCTGAGTTCTGTTAAGTTTTGCTTTATATATTGTAAGCTATAGTATTAGGTGTATACAAAGTTAGAAATGTCATATCTTCCTGGTGAAATTAACCACTTATTAATATGCTGTGATCTTCTTTCTCTCTTATAATATTTTTTGTATCAACTCCTTAATTTGTACCAACTCCTAAATTGTAACTCCTTAATTGTATCAACTCCTAAATTCTAAAATTTATATATTTACTCTCTCCCACTTCCTTGTGGTCAGTATTTGCCTGAGGTATCTTTTTCTATTGTTTTACTTTCAATCATTTTAAGTCCTTATATTTCGAATACAAATGACATATAGCAGAGTTTTTATTTATATTCAGTCAAATTACTAATACTCTATTATAGTCATTTATTCATGTAGTACTTGATGAACATGAGAGTTGTTTCAAGTTTTTTTTGCTATTACAAATAGAAGTATAATTTTTATGCACATATTAATGTCAATCTGTAGTTTTTCTGGCATATCTTTGGGATAGATGCCTAGAAATGGGATTGATATGTAAAAGGGTAAGTGCAAATTTTTTTTCCTAGATATTCTCCTCCACTTGGGTTGAAGCATTTTGTAACAGCAATATATGAGAATGTCTGTTCCTGCCCCACAGACCAGCAGTGGAGAAAGGGGCACTCTGGTATTTTTGCCAATTCAGTAGATACAAAGTATTATCTCAGTGTACTTTTATTATGACCGAAGTTTATCATCTTGCCATATGTTAGAGTCATTTGCATTTATTTTTTCTATGAAGTGTCAGCAATACTTTAAATTAAATTTTTGGCCTGAGGATCTTTGGTCTTTGCATTTTAATCCAAGCCCCAATATTAGGTGATTGAAGGCTGCAGTAGTGAATTCCCAGAGGAGGTTTTTCTTTTTTCTGCTACACCCAGAGATAAGAGTGAGCCTGGACATTCTGTGGGATGGAGTCATGGTTAGTTCACCCCCTTGAGGTATCACTCTTTAGAGTCCCAGCTCTCTGTAGGGTTTCCTAACCTGATCTCTCCTCTTTGAGCTCCAGGTGGGTTTCCTGTCCCTCTTGCATACATGGCCTGTTGGAAACCAGCTTCTAGCATCCCGGGGATGTAGCCCTTGATGCCCCTTTTAGCTAATTTCAAAGCAATTAGACTTTTGTTCATATCTAACCTATAAGTTTTTCCTCTTTATCGGCTGCTCAGCTGTGGTTAAGAAAAGTGTTTGAAAAACAATTTTATGCAGCATTTTCAAGTCTTCAGAAGCAGAAGAATATTTTCAGCACAGGAATTGTATAATATTGCAAGAAATGAAAGTCTTCAGAATTGTATTCTTATAAACATATCAATAAATACTTAGTTATTGTCTTTTACCTTGGTAATATGGTTAAGTTCAGGAGGACAGGAGCGATGGCTTCTTGGCTCAACACTGTATTCCCAGGGCCTAACAGAAGAACCAGATGAGTGGATGCTCCACAGTAGGTTTTGAATGAATACAAATGAATGCGAACAATATAAAGACCTCACAGATGAATGGGGCCGTGGAGATACTAGAGGTGGTGTCAAGAAGTGAATTCAAGCTCCAGGGACACAGCTGTACCCTGAGACAGGTCGGCAGGTCTGGGGAAGTTGTGTGTTGGTGCCAGGAATTAATGCTAAACTGAAGTAGTAGCTGATGTGGCAATGTACAAGTAACATACGTCAATTGAAAAAGTGAATTAGCCGTGGTCACTGACTAGAAATAAAATAATAAAGTTATTCTTATTTCCAGTTTGTTTAAGAGCTGGAGGCAAAGTAACAAGGAAGGAAATCTGAACTGGACATTGTTAAGGGACAAAAGAAGAAGATATTGAAAGAACCACCTCATGGGTGGCTGAGCAAGAGGATGGTAAAATCAAAAAGTGATCAATGTCCTGCTTCATGCCAAGATGGAATAGTGGGACTTAATTTACTCTTCCTCTCCACTCTACCTCTTATTCCTAAAGAACTAAATAACCAGAAACATAAATGAAGAAATGTATTTCAGACATTAGATAACAAATAGTGCAAGACAGTGGTCTCTAAGACAGAGGAATTGAATCAAGTGAGGTTGACCACTGCCCCAGCCTACAGCTTGGAGAGGGTTTCCAGGCCCCAGTTCAGGAAGGGGAAACCCAGGCAAAGCCTAGAGGTCTCCTTTAGTTGAGGAGTGCAGATGCGAATTTTGAAGGCCAAGACACCCAGAGTTTGCAGCCTAGGGTACCAGAGAAAAGTGAGAGAGAGATAGCACTCCAGAGAGCCACTTACTAACCAGCTCATGCATGTGAAGAGATCAAGGCCAAAGCTCCAAAAGGAGCAGGTGGAGCAACCCCTTGGACTCACACAGGGATGGGATCACTCCTGTTCCCACCAGCCAGATTGGACAAACCTTGTGACACATAGGGCACTAGATAGAGTACTCAGGAGGCTATGACTTCAACAGTGGAGCAAATCAGCCTTAGAATAAAGGCCCCTCTGGTCCCACTTTACAAAAATTAAAAGCAATTTTCAAAAAAAAAAAATCCAAGAATTTCTGAGTAACTTCTCTGGATCCTAAACCAAAGTTCATGAATATGTTTAAAAATAAAAGAATATATAAAACACAGTAAGGTAAAATTCAAAATTCATTTGGTATCTAATAAAAAATGTTTAGACATACAAAGAAGCAGGAAAGTATGACCCATGATGAACAGAAAAATCAACTTATCGAAACTGACTCAGAAATAACAAATATGATAGAATTAGTACCAAGTATATTAACACAGTTATTATAACTATATCCTATATGTTCAAGAAATCAGAGGAATACATGAGCATGTTAAAGATGCGTAGAATATATGAAAAAGACCAATTGAACTTCTAGATATGAAAAACACAATGGCTGAGATGAAAAATTCACAGGACAGGATTAAAAAGATACCAGAGTTGGGCGTGGTGGCTTACAACTGTAATCCTAGCACTCTAGGAGGCCAAGGCGGGTGGATCGTTTGAGCTCAGGAGTTCGAGACCAGCCCGAGCAAGAGCAAGACCCGTCTCTACTAAAAAAATAGAAAGTGATTAGCTGGACGACTAAAAAATATATATATAAAAAAAATTAGCTGGGCATGGTGGCACATGCCTGTAGTCTCAGCTACTCGGGAGGCTGAAGCAAGAGGATCGCTTGAGTCCAGGATTTTGAGGTTGCTGTGAGCTAGGCTGACGCCACAGCTCTCTAGCCCAGGCAACAGAGTGAGACTCTGTCTCGCAAAAAAAAAAAAAGATACTAGATGTTATATAAGAAAATATCAATGAATTTAAAGATAATAGCAATAGGAATTATCCAAAATGAAATACAGAGAGAAAAATGTCTGAAAAAAAATGAACATCTTGTGGGACAAATAAATATACCTAATATATGTATAATTTGATGGGAGTGTTTTGAGTCTTGATTTTGGTTGTGGTTACATGACTGTGTTTTCAACATTGCAGAACAATACACTAAAAATAGGGTGGATTTTCCCCTCTATAAATTATAACTTAATAATAATTTTAAAAACTAGGGGAAATGTGACAGTAAGTAGCAAGCAGTTGGACCAAGATGAACTTCTGGCAAAATAATCTAAGAGGAGTGTGCACTTGGTACATCTTCCTCCATGTTCAATGTTCTATGCTTGAACATGGGCACAGAACAGAATAGAACAGGAAGACCAAGGTTCCTTGTCCAGGCTCTGCCCTTATTAATTATGGGAGCTTAGACACATTGCCAAGCCTCTTTGGGACTAAGTTGACTCATCTTGAAAATGGGGGTCATATTGATTCATTCACTCCCTCATTTATCCCTGCGTCAAACAATACTTACTGGGTGCCCGCTGAGTGCTAGGTACTGTGGGCAAAGAGACACATGGCAGCCTTCAAGGCACTTGATCAGAGAATCACAGGATGAATTAGAGCAACACAAACTCTCAGAGACCATCTGGTTCAACATAAAGCAATTGAGGTCCCAACAGTGAAAATGACCTGCTCAAGGCTTTTGAGTTCATTAGTGTTAGAGCTGTGAGTACAACCCATGGCTCCTGTCTAAAATGCAGACCTATTGATAACATTAATAATATGGTTGAAAATAGAAAACTCCCACCCAGCAAAGAATATTTTCTACTTAATTTTGAGACAGAAATTTTTATCAGTACATGTTTGCAGAAGCCAGGCTTTATGAATTAGTGCTATACTATTATTTTACCCATACCTTGTTTTTAAAGAATTTCAATTAGTCGCCTACATTTTAAAAAGCATGAATTTTACATAGAAGTTGAGATTTTGTTTTGTCTTTAAAGAATTTTAGGCTGAGTGCGGTGGCTCATGCTTGTAATCCCAGCACTTTGGGAGGGCAAGGTGGGAGGATCACTTGAGGCCAGGGGTTTGAGACCATCAGGGCAACATAACAAGACCTCATCTCTAAAAAAAATTTAAAAACTTAGCTGGGTATGGTGGCACTACAAGCACTTGTAGTCCCTGATATTGGGAAGCTGAGGTGGGAGAATCACTTGAGCCTAGGAGTTGGAGCCTGCAGAGATTTATGATCATGTCACTATACTCCAGCCTGGGTGTCAGAACGAGACCCTGTCTCAAACAAATAAAAAAGAATTTTAATATCTGAGTCTAATGGTACTGACACTGACATTTCGATGGGGTAACAATTACTAAAAATATGTAGCAGCCTCTCTAATCAGCAGGGACCCACCCATCCCCCACAGTCCTCCCCCAGCCTACCTGTGTGGCCCCTAAAAGACATATTTTGCAATCCCTGCCTTAAACTTATAAGATTAGTCCTTAATGACTGGGTTTAGTTACCACCTAGTCAAGATTATTTTGGGTATCACTATCTTCCCAGTGGATAGGCAAGGGAGCCCTCAACACAAAATACCAACAATATAGGCCTCAAGCCAGGCTGGAATGATACTCATGGGTCATGGAACCTCAAGGCAACAGCTAGACTTCAGCCACACTCATAGATATAGGAAGGATCAATATATATATCAATAAATGCTAAGGGGATTGCTCTTCTATTTTGATTTGTAAATTAATTTTAAAAACTTTGATTTATTTACACTTTTCAATTCTGAAGCCCATATAACAGGAGATACTTTCCTTTGCCCTTTGCTGGCTTTTTCTTTTTGGTTTTGCCTTGGAGGTCAATCTAGTTCCATAAATCTGCACTACAAGGCAGCACATAAACATAGAAAGATAACAATAAGTCAAATTGGCTCCAACAAGCTTGGCTTTTCTTTTATTAGAACCAGAGAAATGTTTATAGTATTGTCAAACAAATCTACTTACATTCTCGAAGTGTTTGATAAGAGGATCAACTGGGCTGTGCCTTAGAGCTGATGTGCCCTGCCTAGATAGGTGGCTACTCAGTGGGATTTTAACCCCATTACTGCAACAAGTTACTTTGCTGCAGCGCCCTGGCCAAATATGTCCCCACAGCTCAGAGAGTGAATGCCTCTCTGGAAAGAGAGAGCTGAAGTGTCAGAGGAAGCCGAATGCCTCCCATTGCATTTTAATAGTAGGATCTCTCCAGAGGAACAGTGTGCAAATCTAACTCCCATATCTATTTCTGACCATGGAGTCAATGGAGTTGGCAGCCTGGGGCTGTGGTGGTACCTATGGGTGAAGGAGAAATGAAGTGCTTGTTGCATGGCATTAACTTCTGTGCTGAGTTCAATAGTGTCTCCTAAAATTCATGCCTACTTGGAACCTGGGAATGTGACCTTATTTGGAAATAGAATCTTTGCAGATGCAATTAGTTAAGATCATACTGGATCATCATAGACTGTAAATCCAATTACTGGTGTCCTTATAAGAGGAGACACAGAGAGGGAAGAAGACCAAGTAGAACCAGAGGCAGAAATTGGAGTGATGCAGCTAGCTACAAGCCAAAGAACACCAAGGATGGCTGGCAATCACCAGAGGCTAGGAAGAGGCAAGGAAGGATTCTTCCCTAACACCTTCAGAAGGAGCATGGCCTTGCTAACATCTTGATTTTGGACTTCTAGCCTCCAGAACTGTGGAAGGATAAATTTCCATTGTTTAAGCCATCCAATTGTGGTGATTTGTTTCGGCAGCCTAAGGAATCTAACATAAATTGTAACGCATGCGTGCAATCAAAGGAGAAGGGCTATTGATACTGCCCAACACTGGGCTTGGGCTGGAAGCAAGTTCAAGGCCAGGGAAGGCCCTTAGAGTCTGTGGGTTCACAGCAGAGAGAATGAGGTGAGATCAAGAAAGACTTAGCTACCTTCACTAGAATTGGAATATACAACACACAATAAGTAATAAACAATATTCAAAAGCCAACATTTTAAGACCAAATAGAGCTATCTGAGATAATGCCTTTCCTTTCATCATCACAGTGTAAACCTGTGGGTAGGATAATATTCCAGCCCTTATAGTCTATAAATCCATAAAAATTCACTTTAAAAAGCAGCACCCTGGTAAGAAGGGTGGGAAGAAGGGGAGAGTTTGGAAGGGGGAAAGAAAAGAAGTGGGAGAGGAGAGACAGAGGTGTGGAACGCTGACGTGACGTGATTCATGTGGTTTAGGCTCAGAGTAAAGATATGGTCAAAAAAACATGATCCAGGTAACCAAAAGCAATTTAGAAATAGTTCGAGTTCTTTATATGTATCTCTTGAACACCATAAAAGGACTCACAATTTCTGGTGCTATTTGTTTACACCCCCCATTTCTTTCTCTGCTCTGAACACTGCCGTCTCACACACTACAGTTGCTTTCTTCATCCAGACCCCACGGATTCCTCCGGCTCTTCCTCCTACGTGCCCCTTTCCAGTCTCTTCTCTTCTCTTTTCCCTTCAGATTCTCCATTACGACAGCCTAATGGCAAGACGAGAACTTCCCCGGGGTGGGGTGGAGGGCGCTGTAGGGAAGTGACAAACTGAGCAAGTTCACCCCTCATCCTCTCCACTAAGCAGGGACTTGGGGCAAGACTGAAGACATCTGGCAATGAATGATTTTTACTCCCAATACATACATGGGAGCAGATCATATTTTGCAAAGTTAACTCATGCTTCTGTCCCTGGTGCGAACTGCTGCTCCAACCCTGCTCCCCCCACATCTCTCAGTGCAGGCTGGAGCTGTTTCAGCAGAAACACAAAGAGAAATGAAGAAACAACACTCAACTTTTGAGTTTCAAAATAAATGTTATAAATTGTGATAGAGACACTAGCTTGAAAGAAAAGGTTTTTGATCTTTGCCATTAGAAAAAAGTAGACATCCAAATAAATGCATGATACGCCAATGTGTTTAACTGCGTCATTGAGGCGATAGAGGTCTTTTGGACTTGTCCCAACGAGGGTGGGAGAGTCAAAGAGAAAGCGTAATACTACGATGCTGGTGAGTGTGCCTGGCACTGCTCCACTGGGGGCTTGGCCTGGAGAGGGTGTGGCTGTGGGGCCAGGGGACACGTCTCTTGAGATCACCTCTGCTCTCAGAAGTTCTAATGAGTGAGCACAGACTCACAATGGTGGCATTATAGTCTATATTGATAAGGGATATTGGTCTGTGGTTTTCTTTTTTTGTTGTGTCCTTTCCTGGCTTTGATAGCAAGGTGATACTGACTTCGTAGAGTGAGTTGAGGAGGATTCCCTCCTTCTCAAGGTTATGAAATAGTTTCTGCAGCATGGGCACCTCTTCTTCTTTGTAGGTCTGGTAGAATTCAGTTGTGAATCCATCTGGTCTGGGATTTTTCTTTGTTAGAAGATTTTTAATGGCTGCTTCAATCTCCTTGCTCATTACCGGTCTGTTCAGGAGTTCTATATCTTCCTAACTGAGTCTTGGAAGATTTCGTGTTTCCAGGAATTTGTCCATTTCCTCTAGGTTTTCTAGTTTATGTGCATAGAGATTTTTGTAGTATTCACAGATGATGTTTTGTATTTCCATGCTATCAGTTGTAGTATCTCCTTTTCTTTTTCTGACTGAGTTTATTTGGGTCCATTCTCTTCTATTCCTTGTTAATCTAGCAAGAGGTCTATCAATTTTTTGTTTATCTTTCCAAAGAACCAACTTTGTGTTTCACTGACTTTTTTTTTTAACCATTTCATTTAGTTCTGCTCTGATCTTTGTTATTTGTTTTCTTCTGCTGGCTTTGCGTTTGGTTTGCTCTTCCTTTTCTAGTTCCTTGAAATGTGGTATTAGGTTGTTAATTTGGTGGACTGCAAATTAGTACAACCCCTATGGAAAACAGCATGGAGATTTCTCAAAGAACTAAAAGTCAATCTACCATTCGATCCAGCAATCCCAATGCTGGATACCTACCCAAAGGAAAAGAAGTCATTTTATCAAAAAGACACCTGCACTCAAATGTTTATTGCAGCACAATTCACAATTGCAAAGATCTGGAATCAACTCAAGTGATGATCAATTCATGAGTGGATTAACAAAATGTGGTATATGTATACCATGGAGTACGAATCAGCCATAAAAAAGATGAGTTAATGCCTTTTGTAGGAATTTGGAAGGAATTGGAGACCGTGATCCTAAGCAAAGTATATCAAGAATGGAAAAATAAACACCATATGTACTACTCTCTAATAAATTGGAACTAACCAATGGGCACCCAAGTACACAGAAGAAAGTAAAAGTCACTGGAAATCAAGCAGGGTGGAGGGAGGAGGGGCAAAAACTCGCCTAAGGCATACAGTGATCACTATTTGGGTGATGGGCACATTTATAGCCCTGACTCAAGCTATGTAACAAAAACATTTGTATCCCCTTAATATTTTGAAATTTAAAAAGTGGTGGCATTATAGGACAAGTGACAAGCTTCCTCTTATAGTCTTCCTACGTTCTTCCTCCAGACTGTATCTAAGGATGTAACAGAACTAGAATCATGGAGAAATTAACACCTCCTGGTGGCAATGATCATCCAATGGGGTGGGATAGGGGAACAAGAACCAGAGAAGGGACCCTGAGAGTGTTTCCTTAAATTTTGCACCCCAAGAAAGCACCTCACTTGCTTCACCATGCAAAACTCTCTCTCCAGGTCCTTATCTTTTCATACCTAGCTTTAGTGAAGGTGCCCCGCTATTGCTGGCTTTAAGGTACTGCACTCATTCTACACACTCCCATTTGTTATTAAATTCTGCTCAAATTATCCAAATGGGATATGCCATCTGGTTTCTTCCGCTATTCTGATTGATACACATATTTTAAATGCTCGATAAGTGATCTTCACTATTATTATGGTAGAACGGCCAACCCCCAGGGCCATCTCTAAATACCTCGTTAGAACAGTGCTGTTTGAACAGCCAAGTGTTCCAGTCATTTTTAAATAGTGCTATTCGAATGGATAAACTTCAGCACCTGCCTCCGTCAAGTGAGCTAACATCTACTGCTGACCTTCATGATGGAAAACATACTTGCATTGCCTCTAAGTTGTACCTTGAAGAATCTGTACCCTATTTTAGTATAGACAAATGAAAAGTCAACAAGCACAACACCACTTCAGCAAATTAAGGAATGGTTATTCCTCAACAGGAGTATAAACTTCTGTCCTAACCTTAGACAAATGCTTTTAAAAGCAAGCTGCATTTGACTGGGGGAAGAAAAGAAAAAAAAATTGACATTCACTGTGGGATCCATTTTCCATTTCTTGTTCTGGTTAGTAAACAGTTTGTGTAATGTCTTTCAGGTATGATTGATTTTAATTTTATTCATAAAGTTTGGACTTTATTATGCTATTCCTTGTGAAGCTCTCTTTATGGAGAAACAGCACTGTTAAGCAAGTTCATATTCCCTGAATGAGACATCATTCCAAATATGAAATAAGATTAAACTTGACATGCTTTTTCCCCAAAGTGATTTGTTCTTGCTTTCATACATATGTAAAAATTATATTGTAGGACTTACACACAGACCTCAATACAGCAGATTTCATGATGTGATGATTAGAATAAAGTCATGGAAAACTATTTGCTTTCGCTCTTAAATATATTGTGTTGTAAACAATTTAGAGGAGTTGGATTAGATATACGTTTTTTTGCTCTTGCTGGATAAAAACAATTTAAATACTTTAACAAATCTCTCACTCTAGTATCTCCTGTTCCACTTTTTACTTCTATGAGATCTATGTTTGTTGTTGCTGTTATTAAGAATACAAAACTATAGCTAGACAGGAGTAAGTTCTAGTGTTCTATAGCACTGCAGGATTACTATAGTTAACAATAATGTATTATATAGTTTCAAATAGCTAGAAGGAGGGTACTGAATGTTTCCAACACAAAGAAATGATAAATGTTTGAGATGATGCATATGCCAATTACCCACCTCTGATCACTATACATTATATTTATCACAACATCACTGTGTACCCGATAAATATGCACAATTATTATGTGTCAATTTAAAAAACTTTAAAAATTTTTAAATAATGAATGCACTATAAACTGAAGTAGTACAAAGGTGATAACACTTAACTGGAAAGGAACAGTCTCTCTGGGTGACCACTGATCATGAGCACAGTCCAGGGTAAATCTTCCCACCCTTGGAGGTAAATAAATGCAGGATGGGGATGAAGCCCAGATCCATCCACCAAGCCTATTACTTTCCTCTACGTCTTCTCTTTAATAATCCCCTAATTAATTGACTCAGCTATCTATGCTTGGCTCTACCAGTAATGGAATTAGTTAGTTAGTTAGTTAGTTAATTTTGATCATAAATATATCAGAACTCCAGTCCCCCAAGTAGTAGCAACAGATATTGTCTTGCAAATTGCAAGACTTTGCAAATCAGACTGCAAGCTACCCAGGGTAGGCTGAATCACTGAGCACTGGCAACCCCTGTCAGGGGGAACACTCCCCTGCAGGAGGGGAGAGCAAAGATGGCACGAGCGGTGGTGAGCGAGAGCATGGCAGCATAATGTCCTGTGCTCTCATGTCATCAGTGACACAACTCCCGGTCCTTGCCACTTATGGCAGGCAATAATTCTCCTTTTGACCTAAGCTGTTTTAGTTGGTTTTTTGTGACATCCAACTGGTGGAATCCTGACTAATACAAATCCATGAGACCTTAGCTGGAATTTACGTTCATTCATTCAATAATAGAGCCGTCTCAGGTATGCCTCAGATATGTCTCCTTGTCTCAGGTACACCATTTGTGCAGTGGGGTTCAATTTCAGACCCAGTCCTCAGAGATCTTATTTTCATGGGTGCAATAGTGAAATAGCCTCCAAAAATTTGAAATAAATATTTTCCTTTGAGACCTAAGATATAAACTCAAAACATAGTGGGCCAGTGTAGAGGTTATACCTGAGATTACCTTCAATATGGAACTGGAGTTAGCCCAGTTTTAAAGGAAAAACAGATGGGAGAAGAGTTAGGGATGGAGGGCAGGAGGTAGGGAAGTACATCCTAAACTGCAATGGGCACCCAAATCCCTGAAGATCTTAAAATGCACAATGTGATTCAGTAGACCTGGGGTGGAGCCCGAGATTCTGCATTTCTAACAAGCTTCCAGATCACATGCATGCTGCTGGGCCCCGGACCATGCTTTGAGTAGTAAAGCGCTTTAGTGTACTAAGGAAATGAAAATGGCCTTAAAGGCAGACTAATAATAACAACAATAATACCTAACGGATGTATCCAAAGTGAAG
>VBSM01003204.1:62157451-62199353 GCA_008086735.1 Cheirogaleus medius | reverse complement strand
TTTCCCTGGTCAAGAGCTGTTACAAGAGCTGTTAACACTTGCCGGAACAATATTAACCTTTTTACTTTCTGTATGTATCCTATAACATCATTATGTATAACCAAAATATACACAATAAAATTTATTTTTTAAAAATTCCCAATCTGATAATCCCAACTTCCTGCCATATGTGAATCTGATTCTGATGCTTGCTCAGTCTCTTCAAATTGTGTTTTTTGCCTTTTAGTATGCATCATAATTTTTTTCTTAATAGTCAGATAGTATGTACTGGGTAAAAGGCACTGATTAAATAAAACCTTAGTAATGTGGTGCTAAGTTGTGGGGAGAGGGGTGTAGGTGTCGGCCTTTGACTGAGCCTGTCCCTCTGCACTGTTAATTTCACTTGTGCTTTTCAACCCTCATAGCTGGGACAGGATGGCTAAAGTAAGCTGGAGTTGGGTACGTTCCTTCTCCCACATAGAAAGCTAGGGGGACTGAAATTGGGTATTTTACTTCCTCTAGATTATTTAGGTTCTGATAAAACCCCAGCAGGTTAGGCTCTGGTTATATAGTTTCTACAGAGGGCAGACTTTGTTAACAACAGGATGCTCTGGTATATATCAAAATAGTTATTTTGTCTTTTCCCTCTGTAGGAAGCACGAGGAGATTTTTTTCTCTGCTGTTAGCTGTAAGAACCTGGTAAAGCTCGAGGAGGTAAAACTTAACAAAAATGTGCCCCTGGCCCCATGGCAGGGTCCTTATGGAGTATTTGCCTCTCACACTTGTCCACACTGAGCTTCCAGAAATTTGTCAATTACAATTCAGGCTTTCCTACGTCAAATCTGGTTCCCACAGAGGTTTCTGCTCTGGTAAGTCATGATTCTCTATATCCACATGCCTGTCTCTCTGATTTTGGGGGCACTAGTTTGTTCTGTGACCTCACTCACCTTACAGATCTGAGAAGAGTTGTTGATGTTTTCAGTTTGTTTGGCTTTTACTTGTTGGGATGAAGTGGCAACTTTGAACCTCCTTATACACTGTACTGGAAACTGAAAGTCCTATCATTGATTTCTGCACTTATCTTTATTATTATCTCCCTTCTACTTACTTTTGGTTTAATTGTTCATCTTTTTCTGACTTCTTTAGGTAGAAGCATAGGTAATTTTACATCAGATGTTTCTTCTTTTCTAATGTAAGCATCGACAGTGATAAACTTCTCTCTAAGTACTGCTTTAGCTGCATCCCATACATTTTGGTATATTGTATTTTTATTAAAATTAAGTCATTTATTTCACATCATTTGTTTAATTCTATCAATTACTAAGAAAGTAGTATTGAAATCTCCTATAATAATAGAACTGTTGTTTATTGCTTCATATATTTTGAAGTTCTGTTTCTAAATGTACATATGTATTTATGATTGCTATGCCTGCCTGACAAATTCACACTTTATCGTTATGAAATGTTCCATTTATATTTGGCCATGTTCTTTGTATTGAAATTTATTTTATCTCAAGCATTCTTATGCCTACTGTTTCCATTGCAAATAATTTTCTTTTCTATGTACTTTCCACCTAGTGGTGTCTATATTATTAAAGTTTGTGCTTACAGACAGTATATATTTGGACCTTACCCTTATTTTTAAACTCGTGCTGCCAGTCTCTGTCTTTTATTTGTAGTGCTCAGTGTATTTATATTTAATGTAATAATTGATATGGTTTTATTTAGGTCTACTATTTTATTATTTGTAATTTTTTTCTTCCTCTATGTGTTTGTATCTATGTTTCCCTTGCCCTCTTTTTGTTTAAATTATTTGAATAGTTTTTGGAATTCCATTTTAATTTATTATTGGCATTGTAACTCCATGCATATTTTAAGTGGTTGCTCCAAGGACAACAGCATGTATCGTTAGCTTTCACAGTCTACATAAAGGTAATATTGTACTACTACACACACACATACAAAACAACATAAAAATCTTAAAATCATATAGGTATATTTACTTCTAGTAAAATTGATACTAGAGTTGAACATATATATATAAATATATATAGTTAAAAATATATATATATAACATTTAAATACATTTTAAAGCCACAAGACGATGTTTTCATATTTTGGTTTAAGTAGTTTTACATATTTTTCAAAAATTAAGTAGAAAAAATAATGTTTATCAAGATATTTACCATCTGATGCTCTTTATTTCTTTGCAGAGATTCCAGTTTCCTCCTGATTTTATTTCTCTTCTACCTAAGAAATTCTTTCACCATTTCTTGTATTGAATGAAGTTCTGTTGTCAGTGAAATCTCTTAGATTTCTTTAATTTGAAAGTATCTTTATTTGACTTTCATTATCAAAAAATTATTTTTTGTTGGCTATTGATTTTTAGATTGGCGTGTTTTCTGTTGTTTTGTTTCCTTTTACCACTTTCAAGATGTCATTCTACTATCTATCTTCTGGCTTTCATAGTTTTTGAATGAGAGGTCTGAGTTCATTAAAATTGTTGTTCTCTCTATGTATGTCTTTTTTTCCTCTGGCTGTTTTCAAGAATTTATTTTTATTTTTGTTTTAAAAATCTGTTTACTATAACGTGGCTAGGCATGGTTTTCTTCACTTGTCTTCTATCTAGACAAGTTGAATTCTATCTAGACATTGTTGAATTTCTTGAATTTTTAAATTTATATCTTTTGCAATCTTTAGGAAATTTTGGCGAATTTCTATTCATCTGTGCTCAAGTTCACTGATTTTTTCCTTTGTTATCTCCATTCTGCCTATCTCTTAATCTCTTTCTTTAAGTAAAATTTCATATATACAACTATTTCAGTTCTAGTATTTCCATTTGGTTCTTTTTCATATTTCTCTGCTGAGAATTTTTGTCTTTCACATGTTATATTTACGTTTGTCCCATTGGACATAATTGTAATAGATCACTTAATGTCTTTTCTGGTAAATTGAACATCTGGGGTATCTTGCTGTTTGTGTCTTTTATGGGTAACATTTCCTGCGGTGTCGGGGAGAGTATTGTTGTTGAATCATTTTGGATCATTTCTCTGAATTATTTTTAGTGGGCAGGCTGGGTTATACTCAAACTAAAAACTCAGCCTCATCTGTGATGAGTGAGAGGCAGCTCAAATTTCAGTTTATTCTTTTAGCCTAAGCTGCAAGCTCCTCTAAGTCGTCCTGAGCAGGAGTGGTTCATGGGTCAGCCTGCCACTTGTGGATACAGTATTTTACAGGCTGTCCTCTGTGTCCAGGGTTCTGGGTTCCTGGAATATGGAGGACTGACTGTGAGGGACTTTAGCATCCATGGATTTTGGTAGCTATCCACTGGGGGTCCTGCAACCCATCCCCTGGGAATGCTCGGGGATGCTGTTTACACTGCTAGGGCTCCGGTTACCCTCTTTGCAAGGATTTCTTCCTTGCCCTCCAGCGTGTGTGGATGTCGTGGCTCTATATCCTAGTTCTTTAGTCTAGAGAGAAAGCAGGCTTTCCATCAGTGATTGAGCTGTCCTGTACCATGTCACAGCTATAGCCTGCCCTCAGGCAAATTCTTTAAAAACAGAAAATAATTCACCTCCACCTTTTCCCAAGTTTTGACTCTTCTCCAAAGTCTGCCTGATTTTGTCTATTTTTCAGAGCCTTCAGGTAGATTTTTTTTCTTCTTAGTATTTCATCCAAGTTTATAGATGTTCATCTGTGGGAGCGTACTGTTAGGACTGGGAGATGAAACCCCTGAGTTTTTTATTTTAAAATTTCCAAATACTCCCTAGAAATAAGGTGTACATGTGTGGTAGGGAAGGAAGGAAGACGATTTATGTCATAACCATATCAATAATGTGTGACTCTCTAAGAAAGCAGTAAAAAATGCCAAGATCAAGGAGGAAATAGGAATGCTTTACAAAGGGTGTCCAATGAATAGCCTTCATGATGCCATTTGGTTTTCTGCCCTAGACATATGATTACTTCTAGAATAACTTACTAATCGCTTTCAGAAAAAGAAAAAGATGTAGCAGATATTGTTGGCTCCCTATTCAAATTCCAAAAGCCAATATATGCATTTCTTTACCTGTTTTGCCTACATGCACAATAGACTGGGAGAGATGAGTTATTATATTAATGCTTTCTGGGAGTAGCACTCAAAAATAATGGCCACAGTGTGGACAAACACTGTGGCTTGCCCCTTGGGCAAGTTAATTCTGAGGCATCTGCTCTACAACCCCTCTCAACCCATCAGTTGCGAGGTGCCAGTTTTTTTTTGTTTGTGTCTGACCAAAGTTTTTGTAAAATACAATAAAAATCCATTAGTATATCATGTCAGTGTCAACTTGCTGTAAATGTTTAAAAATTCTTGACCTCAATTTCTCTGGATTTATCTCATTGTTAACTGGTAAATAATTCATGAACTAATAATATCAGCTACAGTTGTTTACTGTAGTAACTGGCTTCATAAACACACCCTTTATGGACTATAGTTCCTTCCCTGTCTCATTGCTCATTGTTCCCCTTCTCTACTGGTGTTTTCTGGGATCACCTCCCAAATAAACTAGTTGCTCTCAAATGCTTGCCTCTGGTTTGCTTCTAGGAGAATCTAACCTGAGACATGAGAAAACCCAGCTAGAGTATCAAATAGAACACTAGTAGGCGTGATTAGTGCTGAGTCAATAAGCAAATTAAAATGTTCTCTTTCACTCAGTGAAAAAGAAACTCATAAAACTTTAGATGTTAAACCACTGATTAGAATCTCTTAAGTTTGAAGAAGAAATAAACCAAAAACAAATGTGACTCAGACCCATAATTTCATCCCCAAATGGAGAAAAATCTGATCTGAGAATCCTGATTATATGCTACTACCATCCATCTGGTGAAAGGATCACATTTTCTTTGTGAGTCATGTGATTTGATGATTTCTTTCATAATATCACAGTAGGCCATCAAAACAAGAACTATTTTTTCTTTAGCTTAAATAGCGGCTTATAATTGAACATGAAATGTTTCTACATCAGTTAAAATAAACACTGTCTCTTTTTTTTGTCCTAAATTGCCCTTTCATATTCTGGTGCTTGACTATAATTCTTCAACTTAAAAGACAATGAGACTAAGAACCAGAATCCGAAAATATTACCTAGTTTGGGTTGGGATTTCTAAAGGAAGAGCGCCCAGGATGAGTTCTTGATATGGAGGAAATCTTCTTTTTAGTAATGATGGGTATTACATAGAGAAACTCAGCATAATTTTAACATCATGTACTGGAAAGTATGTGACTTTTGAGTTTTAATCCTGATTGCTCTGGCTTGAATTCTGATTTTGTTGGTTACTAAATATGTGATGTGTAAGTTTCTGCAATGGATTTAGTGATTGTATTTATCTCTTAGGAATGTTGAGATTTAAATGAGATAATGATATACATGAAAATATCTGGCTCATTTGAAGAGATAAAGAGCTTCTCTGTTCTTTATCTCTTTATCTCAAAAATGATTTCCACGTCGTGTTATGCTCTAATTTTAATAGTTGGGAAGAAGCATATGACATAAAAGGTCTCATATTATGTTGGAGAGCAAAGGATCCTGTTCCAGTAAAGGTGATAATGATCTGGTGCTAGTGTTGTTTATCACTGTTTTGCCAGATGGAATTTGCCAGTCCACCTTCTCCTTTCTCCCTCAACCAAATAGGACTGCTTAAATGGAGTACAGTGCATTAAATAGGAACCTCTCTGGCTTTTTTTGATTATGCTCTGTGGAGTGAAATAAATCTGAAAAGAAAAAAAAAAAAAGAAAGAAAGAAAATCAAAATAATGTCTGCTGCATATGAGGCCACAAGGACACTCAATGTAACCATATCATAAATCACCAAAGAGAAATGCCAGGGAAGATCTATGTCTCTAGGACAGCTTGCCTCGTTAAATATATCTAATGCTACCATTATAGCCACTCTTTAGTTCCCCTTTTCCTTTGTTCAGTGGTAATTGTCCTTCTGCTGGACCATTCATCTCTCACAAAGTTGTCTCCCGACTAGGAGATGTGTACAACTAGCTCTGAGTTATGGGTTCTCAGCCTGGAAAACCCTATGTTTCAGTTCAGTAGTGTTCAAAATTAAAGTCAAGAGCAACCAAAAGCATAGGAGGAAAAAAATGGCCCCTGGAAAAGTTGGTCAAATAAAATAATGGATGTTGATGAAAATACTTTCACTTTGGCTGTTTCTTTAATAAAGAATAAATAAGGAAAGCACAAGTTTTGGAGAATAATTTATAAGAATATGACAGCAGTGATGAAAAGGTCATGAGCATGCCAACACTAAGAGTCCAAATGTGGCATATCACCGTTCTTCCACAATCGTGAATAGGTCACAATGAAACCTGAAGTGTCATTTGAAGCCAGTGAATTAACATGATCAAGTATATTTTTAGTTTTACCAGCTAAACTCGTGTCCTAAAAACAATATACAACCTGCGAAACTCCTTGGGGTTTGACATTTCCACCAGGACTACTCATACTCATGAAGCTGTACCAGAACTTTACAAGCTTTAGTCCTTCTCAAGCTGGTAGCAAAATCTCCCACTGGAGACCTATTTATGTACAAAAGAGATTAATAGATTTAGCTCAGAATTTGAGGAGAAAAAATTGAACAAATAAGAAAGCCCAGTCCAAAGGAAAACTGTGAGTAAGTAAAGATAAACCAAGCAGAATTTGCATTCTGATTTTCCTTCATATGCTACTTATGGATCCTTTAGAAATAAAACACACAAAGAAACATTCCAATATCATGAGGGATTTGATGTAAGCCTACAAAAGGAAAAAAAAGAAAAGCAGAGAAGAGGAAGCATGACAAGAGGGTTAGGGAAGCACCCAGAGTAGCTGGTTAGAAGCAGCAGATATAATAAATATCTTTCTTGATGAGGTATGAGTCAAACCTCTTTCTTGATTTGTAGCTACTTATTCTCTGTATTTTCTTATTCTCATTCACAGCAATATGTGATACAAAGATAAAACCCAACTTTTCAGGGACAAGAACACTTGAAGTTTAACCAAAGCATCCACTTTGTCTTCCAAAGCACTGAGGTGACATCAGCGGAAAGCAAAGCAATAGTCTGTGGATCCGAAGCATTCAAGTTCCCTGTAAAATGCATATAGCAGCTCCTGAATTCTTGACTATTTAAGTGGTTCCATTCAAATTCTCTTTTTCTGTCTAGTTGAGTCTGTTTAAATTGATAGCCAGGGGAATTAGTCATCTCAGGTCAGTACCTGCACTCTTAAAGGGGCGCGACCCTGCGTGTTTCGATGCCTCCTCTCAGCCGCCTCTCCTCTCTTTAAAGGACATGCCCTGCCTGGTAGTTGGAAAGCCAGTGAGAATCCCTTCTGTCCCTTGAGGCTAGAAATAGAGCACTGAGCCTTGGTGACAGCATCTTGCAATAAATCACTCCCAGTCTGCTCTAGAATATTGGGGACCAAATTCAACAAACCAAAAACTAGAAAGCTCTGCTTGGATGGCAGACATAAAAGTTAGCCATTCAGCCTCGCACACCATTAAAATCTCTTCAGTACTTTCAATCACATGCATTAACTTCAAACCACGAGTTTGAATTTGCTTTCTGATGCTAACAATGTAGCAGGTTCCAACTCCACACAGAATCTCTTATCTTAACAGGCTATATTTTGGGGGGCATAGCCCAGATATAGTGACATTTACACAGAGGTAAGACTTTAGAGAGGTTTGATGCATGAAAGCAGGAAACAAAGCCTATGCCTGAGTGGTTTGCTTTTTAATTCATCATTCACAGTTATTCCTAGGGCCTCTGTTCAATTTTCAACTGAAGTCTGCAAAGGAGTTGATGCTTTTGCATACTGGATCTGTATTTTCACTCCCAACAGGAAGTACCTGTTCCCAGTCATAGGAACATAAAGCCAGAGCCCCGCAGACTTTTTCTCCAGTTTCTTTAGTCACATGCTGCTTTATAATTCAGGCAATCTGGTCATGTACACCGTATTTAGCCAAGACTAGTTTTTGTGTTTTTTTTGCCAGAATTTCCAAGGTTAATGTCTAAGAAGATTTGATTCAGCCTTTAAACATTGCTCTCCTCCTATTTAGTCACTGAGTTTGTCAGGAATCTCTTTTCCAAGTATTCAAAAAAAAAAAAAAAGATACAGCTGAAAGCCAACCAACATAAACAAAACAAAGCAAAACAAAAAACCAAGAGAGCACAAGATTGTGGCCTCAAAGAATTAACAGTTAGACAAAGACTGAGGCCTCTGGGACTAGTCAAGAAAGACTTTTGAGAAAAAATGAGACTGAGAGTTGGGGAGCCCCAAAAAGGTACAGGATGCAGTGAGGGTTTTTCAGTTGTTGATACGTGGAGAAAAGGATAGAGACCTGGTGACCATCATGGATTTTGGAGTTGGGTAGATCTGGGTCCAAGTTCTGACTAAGCCATGTCTTAGCTGTCGTTTTAAATAAGTTGCTTAACCTCTCTAAGCTTTAGGTTCTTAATCTGTGAAATGAAGATGATAATATTAATGGTATAGTATTGGTAGTATGAGGAATAAAAGACAAGATGCATACATGTTAGTCAGTGTTACAGAAAGGTTAGCTGAAGTTATCAGAGCAGGCATGAGTATGAGACCTAAACAGAAGCCGTGTGTCAACCTGAAGGGGTCAGAGACAACACTGAGAGATGACCTTGAAAACTTACGATGGAATGAATTCTTCAATTGAAATGAAAGCCACTGAAAACAGAAGTTGTGCCTAAGAGAAGCTCCTCCTGACAATTCCCTTTTTTCTTTTTCAATCTTGATTAGTTCTTCAGCCCCCTCTACTCTCTAGCCTTCCACGCATCTTGCTGTATATTTGTTGGAAGAAATCTAGTTGAATCGCCTGCATTTTTTTTGACAATGTGTTTGTCCGAAGGCCCATTGCTATTTCTTTCTTTTATGTGTGTGTGTTGTTGATTTCCTATACTTACCCTTCAAAGTGATATAGTTGATATTTTGATTTCTTTAATTTTCACCATATCTTCAGGTACTAATTCTACAAAGTATATGTGAAAACTCCAAAAAGGCAAAAATGCCTCAGGATTCATGTGGAACTTATTAGGAAAATCATTCAGCTAAGACGATTTCCAGCTTCCCAGATTGTGAAATAATTAAAAATCGATAATACAGTTTAGGAAGGGAGTAGGAAAAAAAAATGTTTCAGAACTAAGAAACATCTTGGGCTTTTCATTCTACCATAATATTTTTTATAGAAAAGCCATAAAGTGCTGAAAACAGAGGTTTGTTCCTGGATATGTGACAGACCCTTTCTAAGTGACGAGATGGGTCATAATTTCAGTGAACACTGTGACACACCCATCAATTATCCTTGATGTGAATGTGACCATGTGAGTTGGCAAAAGCTCGAGAGTGGGTAATTTCAGTCAGTGTACTCCTGCACATGTGTCTACAGTTGTCAAGTCTAAATGACTCATACTAGATAAAATTAATTTCACATTTAAAAAAACCTCACCTGCATGTTCAAAACACCCTGAGTTTAAAGCATACAGAGAAAATGAGAGCAACACACAGTAAAATATGGGCTCAAAGAACAGTAATGGAGAAAGCAGGGGGGAAAACACCTTGGGATTCAGAGCTACAGAAGTGAAAACTCTCAGCGGAAGCTCGTGTTGTCATGGAAACCCGATGCAATTGAGGGGCCAAAAAAGCCATTGCTTAGCTGTAGCACACAAAAGTCTCAGATGCTATTCAGAACAATTGGAATTGTCTGGGCAGATGACTCTCCAAGAAACCAGTGATGAGTTAGTGATAGGTCTAAAAATTATGAATAAGAGATCTGAATAATGAAAGCTTCAATAATGAGAATTGAAGTGGCCCCAACTAGGAAAAAAAAATCCCTTGGCACATGTAGTGATGAATGGGAAAGAAATAGGTGAAAAAAGGACAATTAGGAGCAGTTGGATGTTCTAATAAAACTAAGTATGACATATTAATTGTATAGAAAAAAATAGCAAAATCAGTAAAGAACATGCTCTCATTATGTTATAGTATTAATTATACTATAGTGTATTAATTGTTAATGTATTTATCTCCCTAATGGACTATAATATTCTTTGTTATTTTTTTAATTTCAGTAGATTTAGAGGGTACAAGTGGGTTTTTGTTACATGGATGAATTGCACAGTGCTGAAGTCAAGGCTTTTAGTGTATCTGTCACTGGAATAGTGTACATTGTACCCGACAGGTACTTTTTGATCCCTCACCTCCCTCCTACCCTCCCACCTTTTGAGTCTATGAGCTTCCCCAGAAAGGGACTGACCATGTTTATTATTACAATTCCCAGGCCCACCCAACCAATGTTTGGTGAATGGTAATAATTGCTATTATTTATTAAAAAATGGATAGTGGCATAGTCACTGTACCAAATATATAGCTTATTCCATCCAAACTTCACCACATTACTGGTACTGAATCACCATTTCGTAAGAGAGGCACTTTGACGCGCAGAAAGGTTAAAGAAGTTGTCAGTGGTCATGCAGCTAGGAGGAGCCAAAAGGGGATTCAAAACCAGGTTTTTTGGCCTCAAGGCTTGTGTTCTTCACAATATGCTCCAATGAATAAATAAAATAGAAGTTACTTAAAAGTGAACCTGGAACATTAAGCTCATAGGTATAGTATTATCATCAGTGTTAGGCTTAAGATTGAAAAGGAACCTAAAGACCCTGTAGGACCCTTTACTTCATGGATAAGAAGACTGAGCTTCAGGGAGGCAAGGCAGTTTGGTCCCTAAGGTCTCATTTTGTGTCTTAAATGCTCCAGTTCTGCTTCCTAAGAATTTCTACCTCAGTCAGACTCAGATAAATTCTTCCAGTCTTTATGTGAAGGACTAGAAATCAAGGGCTTCTGAGTGAGAAGAAAAATAAGAGCACAATATGGAAATCTGTGCAAACACAAGAGCATTTTTTACCTCTAGGAATCTATCTTCTCATGGTGACAGCATGCTTGGTTGCTGTTTTTGCTTGCTTCAATATGCTTGAAAAACCAAAGCTGATCTTTTCCTATTAAACTCTCTGAGTTCCTCTGGTTCATTTAAACAGAATTTCTCTAGAATTAAGTGGTAAAAGTGCAGTGTGTTTTCCTGAATAAAAAGAAGTTTAATGACTTGAAACACTCCAAGGCAATCCACTTGATTCTCCTGCAAAGGAAGTGAAGGTGCTTTTTTTCTCTGCAAGAGATTTAGGGGTTCTTCTAAAAAGCTGACCACTCTCCAAGCCTCTCCTGTTTAATGAGGGCTCATGAAGATCACATTTATAACCCTGATGCACAGGGAAAGAAACTGATGCAGCTGACAGATCCTATCTTGGCGTCTGACTGTAACTTGCTCTCCACTGCCTTTTGCACATTCCTCAACTAGGAAAAAACCTGTTCATAGAAGTCACCTCCTGAGTAATAAAATGTCTTTATGAATGACGTCTTTCCTGCAGGCTTAAGAACACCAAAAGTTAATGGATTAATTGGAGTTCCATAATATTGTGCTTTACAGCACCCCACAGCCCTCTGTACTGCCTGTGGCTGCATCAGAAGAACCTACCAATTAATGGGATACTTACTGGGATTATTGTGCTGGTGGTTGGGGCTCTGTTTTCTGTGGGTCTACTCTTCTCCTCCACCCACTAGGCTCTCCCTGGACCTCTAGAGTCAGCTTCCAGTAGCAGAACCAGGGAGGACTCAAGAATTTTCCTCAAAATAATGGCACTACAGCTAAATGGAACTGACCTAACAGAGCTCTTTGGGGATGAATATGCCCTGTCTTCTGGCCAGACAGTTTGAAAAATTGGTAAATTCCAACCATTCCTAAAAAAATGATCTTGATACCTTGCATTTCATAGCGCACAACACTCATTGAAATGCAGTAAGGCCTCATTATAAAACATCTTGTCATGGAAGGGGGTATGCCAGAAACAAGACACACAAGACAATACCTGTAGTGACTTGGAGAACAGTGATTTGGAATGGATGGGAGCAAAGAGAGAGATGCTAAAGGGAAATAGGAAATAGCTCTCAAGGTAATAGAAAACAGTTCTCAAGGTCATGCTGTAAGCTCCAACAATTACTGAGCATCAGCTGTGTTCCAGGTACCATGCTATGTTTTGGGCTTAGTGCTAACATAATAACACAGTCCCTCCCTCGGAGGTGCTCAGGGCTGAAAACTAGCTTTTTTCCCTGCTTTTCTTTTCAAATGAAATTTTGATAATAAATATAATACAGATATTATGTAATTCAGAAATTCAACAACATAAACCGTATAGGCATACCTTGTAGATATTGTGGATTCAGTTTCAGAACACTACAATAATGTGAATATTGCAATAAAGCAAGTCACATGATTTTTTTGGTTTTCCAGTGCATGTAAAAGTCATACTTACACTATACTGTGGTCTATTAAATGTGTGATGGCATTTTGTCTAAAAAACAATGTATATACCTTGATTTAAAAATACATTATTTCTAAAAAAATGCTAACAATCATCTGAGTCTTTAGCAAGTTGCAGTGTTTTTGCTGGTGGAGGGCCTCACCTCAGTGTTGATGGCTGCTGACTTATCAGAGTGGTGGTCACTGAAGGTTGTGATGGCTGTGTCAATTTCTTAAAACAACAATGAAATTTGCCATATCGATAGGTTCTTCCTTTCAGGAAAGATTTCTCTGTAGCATGTGATGTTATTTGATAATATTCTATCCATAGTAGAACTTCTTTCAAAATTAAAGTCAATCCTCTCAAACTCTGTTGCTGTTTCATCAACTAAGTTGATGTAATATTCTAAATCCTTTGTTGTCATTTCAACAATGTTTATAGCATCTTCACCAGGAGTAGCTTCCATCTCAAGAAACCACTTTCTTTGCTCATCCATAAGAAGCAGCTCCTCATCCGTTAAAGTTTTGTCTTGATATGGCAGCAATTCAGTCACATACTCAGGCTCCACTTCTAATTTTAGTGCTCTTGCTATTTCCACATCTGCAGTTACTTCCTCCACTTATGTCTTAAACCCCACAAAGTCATACATGAGGGTTGGAATCAACTTCTTTCAAACTCCTGTTAATGTTGCTATTTTGACCTCCTCCCATGAATAACAGATGTTCTCAATGACATCTGTAATGATGGGTCTTTTCTAGAAAGTTTGCATTTGACTTTGCACAGCTTCATCAGAGGAATCACTATGTATGGCAGCGATAGCTTTTTGAAATGTATTTCTTAAATAATAAGACTGGAAAGTTGAAATTTCTTCCTGATCCATGGGCTGTACAATGAAAGTTGTGTTTGCAGGCATGAAAACAACATTAATCTTCTTGTACATCTCCAACAGAGCTATTGGGTCACCAGGTGCATTGTCAATAAGCAATATTATTTTGAGAAGAATTTTTTTTTCTGAGCAGCAGGTATCAACAGTGGGCTTAAAATATTCAGTAAACCATGCTGTAAACAGACGTGCTGTCACCTAGGCTTTATTGTTCTATTTACAGAGTACAGGAAGAGTAGATTTAGCATAATTCTTAAGGACCCTAGGATTTTTGGAATGGTAAATGAGCACTGACTTCAACTTAAAGTCATCAGCTGCATTAGCCCCTAACTAGAGAGTCAGCCTGTTCTTTGAATCTTTGAAGTCAGGCATTGACTTCTCCTCCCTAGCTATAAAAGTCCTAGATGGCATCTTCTTCCAACAGAAGGCTGTTTCATCTGCACTGAAATCTGTCATTTAGTGTAGCACCTTTACCAATGATCTTAGCTAGATCTTCTTGGTAACTTTTTACAGCTTTTACATCAGCACTTGCTGCTTCATCTTGCACTTTTCTGTTATGGAGATGGCTTCTTTCCTTGAATTTCATGAACCAACCTTTGCTAGCTTCAAACTTTTCTTCTGCAGCTTCTTCACCTTTCTCAGATTTTATAGAATTGAAGAGAGGGATTTACTATGGATTAAGCTCTAGTTTAAGGGAATGTTGTGGCTGGTTTGATCTTCTATCCAGACCACTAAAATGTTCTCCATATCAGCAATAAGGCTGTTTCACTTTGTTACCATTCCTGTGTTCACTGGCGAAGCACTTTTAATTTCCTTCAAGAACTTTTCCTTTGCATTCACAACTTGGCTAAGTGTTTGGCATAAGAAGCCTAGCTGTTGGCCTATCTCAGCTTTTGACATGCCTTCCTCACTAAGCTTAATCATTTCTAGATTTTGGTTTAAAGTGAGAGACATGTGACTCTTACTTTCACTTGAACACTTCAAGGGTATGTGTTATTAATTGGCCTAATTTCAATATTGTCATGTCTCAGGGAATAGAGAGGCCCAAGGAGAGGCAGAAAGATGAGGGAAAGGCTGGTCAGTGGAGCAGCCAGAACACATGCAACATTGATTGATTAAATTCACTGTCTTATATGGGTGTGGTTCATGGCACCCCCCCAAAAAATTATAATAGTAACATCAAAGATATTGATCACAGATCACCATAACAGTTATAATAATATGACAATAGGGTTTGAAATGTTGTGAGAATTACCAAAATGTGACACAGAGAAACAAAGTGAACACATGCTGTTGGAAAAGGAGTGCCAGTAGATTTGCATGATGTAAGGTTGCCACAAACCTTTAATTTGTTAAAAACACATTAATCTGTGAAGTGCAATAAAGTGAAGCACAATGAAATGAAGATGACTACACACACACACACAGAGAGAGAAAGAGAGAGAGAGAAAGACAAAGAGTCAAGTGTTTTTATACATTGCATAGAAACAAAAATAATTTTTAAGATAATAATCTTTGTAAGGTTTCAAATCTATGGTTAAAGAAGAGAAGGCAGAAATGGGACAAGGTTTATTTATCTTCCCCATTTTTTAAGACAAAGGAGGATTATGCAGACCTCAGGAGGAAAGCTCTTCATTGCAGGGACCCTCTTCATTTTCTCTCTATGGGTTCCACTTTGGCTTCAATAGAGCTCAAACCCCGCATATGACAAATAGAGCTCAAGCAATTAAATAATTACTGTGTCTGCAGGCTCCACAGACAAAAAGCAAAATGCTAGGCATCAACAGACACCAAATCAGAATAAAAGCTGTTTTCACTGAAATTATGAGGTGCACCTTGTTTCTCATCATCCTGTTCCAGCTAAAAGAAGAGACTCTAACTGATCTCAAAGAAAAAGCAAAGTGAATGACACTCATGGTGTCCAGGCCTGGACAGAGAGTCTTCAGAACAAACTAGAAAGCCACTTCACTGAGAAATTAAAGCTCCTCTTTACATCCTCTGAAGAGGAACTATTAATGTTTTTTCTCTTTATGACACATTTGTTCTCTTCTTGAGAGTTCATTTCAATTCTAGTGCTACTGTCATTAGTTTTGTTCTTTGCCAAGAAAGCTGGATGAGTTAAAAGTCATTTTGGACTGAAGTTGAAGATCTGTCTTATTCCATGTTTTTCCTCGCTTGTCTCATGTTGTATTTTCTCTTTAGAAAAGTGTAATAGTGAACATTACATGAAAGTGATTAGTAACACTTTTCATTTTAAATGAATATAACTTTAAAAGTTTCGAGTGGCATTCATTACATGTTGGCATTAGAATCATATGGGGATTATTATTTTTATAACAGCTTTATTGAGATATAATTTACATGCCATAGATTTCATTTGTTTAAAGCATACAATTCAATGGTCATTAGTGTTTTCACAGTTACACAACCATCGACACAATCAATTTTAGAACATTTTCATCATCCTCAAAATAAACCCCTCTACCTGTTAGGGGGTCATGCTGCATTTCCTCTAACCCCCTCGGCTTTAGGCAACAACTCATCTACTTTCTGTCTCTATGGATTTATTTTGGGGGAAATTTTACATAAATGGAATCATAAAATGTGTAGTCTTTTGTGACTGGGTTCCTCCGCTTAGCATAATGTTCTCGAGGTTTATCTATGCTGTAGCATGTATCAGTACTGCATTTCTTTTTATTACTGAATAGTATTCCATTGCATGGATATACCACATTATATTTATCTGTTTGTGAGCTAACAGACATTTGGATTGTTTTTACTTTTGGGCTATCATGAATAATGCTTCTATAAATATTCATGTATAAGATTTTCATTGTCAGTTTTCTTGAGTGTATACTGAGGAATGGAATTGCTAGGTCATATGGTAACTCTATGTTTAACTCTTTGAGGAACTTCCCAGTTGTTTCCGATGTGGCTGTACCATTTTATATTTCCATCAGCAATGCATGAATGTTCTAATTCCTCCACATCCTCACCAACACTTGTTATCATCTTTTCTCGTATAGCCAACCTTGTGGGTCTACAGTGATATCTCATTGTGGTTTTGGTTTGTGTTTCCCTAATGGTTGGGATTATTGTTAACATGCATATTCCTGGGCTACAACCTGACCCTGAATTAGAATCTGTAAGTGTGCCCTTTATCGAGACTCATATATCAGTTATTTGTTCCTGCATAACAAATATGTATTACCTCTCATAGTTCCTGTGGGTCACATATTTGGGAGAGGCTCAGTTGAGTGTTTCTGGTTTGCTGTTTCATAAGGTTCAGTTAGATATCAGCCAAAGCTGCAGAAATTGAAGGCTGGACTTGGACTGGATGCAGGGTCTGCTTCATGGGCATGTAATTTGTGCAACCTCTCAAGGCACCATGCTGAGAAGGAATTGCATGTGGCTTAATACCCTACTGTTGCTGTCTTGAAAATCTTAATAACTTGTTGTCTTTGCACTTGTGCTTTGTAAGTAAATTTCAATGGGACAAGGGAGCATGTGTGAGCATTGGACACACATGCAACCTGTGTGCCTGCTGTTCCTTGTCACCCTTTTTGCATATAGTAATTGTAACATCCATGCATATGGAATTCCAGTGGACCCGTGGTGTGTGGGAGTTCAGTGAGACTCCACACAAGTACAAGGTTAAGTGTGTTACATTTATGACTGAGTAAATGAAGGTGTCAACAAGCCATAGAGGCCATGCTTTCTGTTAGAACCTGAGCTTGCTATGAACACAGAAATAAGGCAACAGTGTTCTAAGAAACATAAATGACCAAGGAACCCTATCATATCCTCTCTTACTCATGTTACTTCTCTGTTTCAGCTGAACATTTATGCTTAAAATGTGACTAGAAGAAAGGGTAAGGTAGGAAAACCATAGTTTCTTTTATTTTTAGTCTTTCCCTATTCATCAGCAAGCTGACAATAGAGACTATTGGTTGAATATGTGCCTATCAAGAAGTTAAAAAAAAATTCAGCTGAGTTAGTTTTATGCAGCATTTCCAGTGTTCTGGTAAGAATGAAAGGCATATGCATGTAAGAGCTATGAAATATGAACTGTGGAATTTTGATATTTTCACATTTGAGTTAAATACTCTCATATTTGCATTCAAAACGGATATTGTACAATATCATGACACATGGTCAATTTCCTACCAATAATTTAAAATTTTAATTTTTCTTTACTTGGAAAGACATTAAGTATCAAGTAAAAAAACTGACTGTGATAGGTAGAATTCTAAGCTGACCCCATGATCCATTCCTCCTTTTGTGGCCCATATAATCCTTTCCTCTTGAAAATGACCAAGATATGTGAATTGACTCTAACCAATAGAATATGGTAAAGGTGATGGACTGTCATCCTTATGATTGGGTTAGTATATATATTTATGGCACATATATACATGTATATACATGAATTAATGATTTGGCCCTGCTTGCATACACTAGAGATACTCCCCTGTTGGGTGTGAAGAAGCAAGCTGCTATGATGGAAGGAAGCTGAAACAATTGCATAGCTTCAGCATGTCAAGAGCTATCAGTACTCCACCTACAACTTGTGATGTGGTTCTTATTGTGAGCCAGCTCATCAGGTGATCCACTTTCAAAATAGCAGTTTGGAGGTTCTTTGTGAGGACTGTTTATGGTATCAAACAGCTTAGATTGGTTTCCTAGGAAACAGACTCTGAGATAAAGTTTTGCCTGCAGGAGATTTATTTAAGAGAGTCCTCTTAGGAACAACCTTTTAAATAGTGAGGGAATTAGGATTGAGCAGAAGAAAAAGTTGAAAAGTAAGGCAGTTGCAAAAGTAGCCCCAGCCACAAGCACGGGAAGCCCTGGTGCTGGGATGGCCTTTCCAGTTGTCCTGAACTGAGACAAGGGCCCAGACCTTTGTGTCCCTGCCTAGAGCAATCACTGGATGTGGGCTGCCTCTGGAATGTGGATCTAACCTTAGGTGAAGTGACTCCCTTCAGTTGATGGCAGTCCAGGGAGGAAGACTCTGCTTTAAGCTGTCAGCAGCCAGCATTCCTGGCTACCTGCGGCAACGAGTTCCTCAGCCCTCAAGAGGAAATATAACTCACGCATTACACTATCTATAATGCAATAATGTATAAATTGGTAGTATGAGTGCCCAGTAGCATGGGCACATGGCAGCAAGGATTTCCTAAAGCATAGTTGCACAGCAGAATCAGTTCATTCTAATGTGCGCATTATAAAAATTCAGAGAAGTTTTACAAAGAATTTCAGAGTACATATTCTTATAAAAAGAGCATGTCAGTGGTTCTCTTAATGATACAAGCAATGATGCCAAAAAAAAATCTAAAAATGCCTTCAGAGTACTCTCATATAAGAAAAACATCAGTCTCTAATTAAGTCTAATGAAGACAAGAAAAATGTGGTATCTACCTCACACATGTTTAATGAGCAGATAATTTGGCATGAATAGCATGAGGGTTATCAATGTAGGATTTTGAGGATAAATTACTGGTGGCATTAATTCATAAAGAGAGATTTATGTTTGCCATACCTGCCACTTTAACTTTTGAGATTTTTCTCTTCACTAAGAAATACATCTAGAAAATAAACATATTGCAAATTTTTATAGTGCTTACATGGGAGAAACAACATTAACATATTACAGTCATTATATGCTTCCCAAATTCACATTCGGTTTCATAAAAGAATAAAACAGTGATATTTTATTTAACAAGCAAATAATATAAAGAAAAAATATTCAGTTACATTACTCTGTAAGTGGTGGAGTGTGTGGAGATGGTTCAAAAACAGAAAAGAAGTGAGTAGTTAGTGCAACATCCATCAATATGTGTTCGATAAAGTATGGTGGACTAATAAAATAAATGCATTTATTGTGTTAATTGTTTACAATTAAGATAAGTGATTGAAACTCAGGAAGGCAGAAGCAAATCAAGCAGATTTGAATAATCTTATTCAAAGTGGAATAAGATGAAAAGGAGAGAAGGAGGAGAATTAGTCCTGCATAGATAAATTCTAGTTGAGTTGAGTATGTAACATATTTTGGCAAGCAAATTCTGTCTCCCTTTTCTCCTCACAAATTGTATTATATTAGGTTATTTTTAATAGGGAAAGATCCCTGTCTTAGTCCATTCGTGCTGCTATAATAAAATAAAATATCATAGACTGAGTAATTTATAAACAATAGAAGTTATTTTTTACAGTTCTGGAGGCTAGGAAGTCCAAGATGAAGGCATCGATCAGTGAGGGCCAGTCTCTCACCAGTCTCTCAACAACCAAGATGGTACCTTGTTGTTGTGTCTTCCGGAGGAGGAATGCTGTATCCTTACATGGCAGAAGAAGCAGAAGGGGTGGAAAAGAGGGTGAACTCTCTCCTTAAGCCCTTTCTAATTTCATTCAATCGCCTCCTGAAGACCACACTTCTTAATAATGTTGCTTTGGGGATTAAGTTTCAACATAAATTTTGGAGAAGACAAAAATATTCAAATCATAGCAATCCCTAATAGGGTAAGTTGAAATATCTTGGTGTACTTATTGGACAAGGTGTCTTCTCAGCCATGGTTTTGTGTGCAGTTAGCTATAACTTTGTTGTGTATCTCCCATCAAAGGATTTTTTTGTTACTTCTGCTTCCCTGTTTCCACAGACTCTTCTTTACATACAAAGATCATCTGACCTCAAACTTCTCCTTAATTCTTTTTTTCTTTCTTCTGTGTAGAACTCAGTGGTTGTAAGATCTGGATGCAGGGTGAAGAACCACTAACTTTCATGCAAATCTCCCTTCTACCAAAAAGAAGAAGTTTCATATAATATAAAACTAATTCAAGTCTAATATAAGAAGATGGAGAAAATTACATTTCTTGGTAGCTCATTTTAGATTTTTACTTAAGGAGAAATATACCTTAAAACATTTATAAATTGGGGGGGGGCATAAGTAAGTCCTCATGGGGCATGGCTGTTGGTTAGCATCCAGTCTTTGGAAAAGATAATGCAACTACTCTGCTTGAGACATAAAAAATACATTTGGCCTTGAGGGTGAAGGAGGGGAAGATAGCAGGAATAAAGCCAGGTTACCCAAACTGTGTAGTGAACATTGGGCCCTTCTCCTTGGAATCTCTAATAAGTTCACTAAACCCACCAGGTGTTTATCAGAGTTAAATGTTTAACAGATTTTTCTGAATATCAATGAAAGATTTCAGTTTTGAGTAGGAGTTGTTGTGGGGGAAAAGAAAGAGTGTAAGTGGGTGCAAGCACCAGGGATAGAGGGGACTGCGAAGAATTAAAGATTTTAGGACCAGTGGAAATCATGGAGGAAGATTTCAGATCGTCTCTGGCCTTGGGATGGGGGACAGGGTTGAGTTTGAGTCAACTTTGAGATCTCCAAGGGCCATGGAAACCTCAGTTTACATTTGGATTTTACTTATAAATCCTGCACACTGAACATAATATATAGTTTCTTGATTCCAAGAGGATAATATCTACCTATCCTTTATCTCTATATTTAGACATCCTTGTGATGAAAATTTTGTGTGATATACACCCCTGCTTCTTTGTGAGGCATGTGGAAATGATGCTCATTTTCTAAATAGGAAGAGTTGGACTATTCCATACTCTGAATTGTGTCAAGTTGCTTGGGTGTCCACAAGGTCACAAGATTTGGTGGCTCTTTGGTCCAGATTTGAGCCAGGATCTCACTGTTGAGCCTAATGGAAATCCTTTGATTCCCCAATGCCCAGCATTAGCCAGGGATGGGAGGACAGGTAGAAGGAGGTCTTGCTGAGCCTGCGGGAGCACTGCTTGGGACTAATATCAACATGAACCATTAGCATTTGAGGAATATGAGGCAAAGGGGTGAAGGGAATGAAAAGTTCTAGTCTTTAGCTACAATTGCCACTGAGCCTTGGCATGGCTTGCCCTGCAACCCACCATCATTTACTAATTGGCAGAATTTCCTCTTTGTTATGCTGGCTCCATGGAAAACCCATGGCAGGAGCAAACCAGCTTGTCAAAGCACTGGCTCCAAGGACACAGTGACTCTTCACCCTGCTGGGCCTTTATGCTTGAAAAACACTGGGTACCACAGGATGCTTTGCACAGCCAGGCCAGGCCAGCAAGCACAGGGTTCAGTACGGCAAAGAATCACACTTCCATTCAGTACAGCCTATTGATAAGGCCCTGTTTTGCTGTTTAAAATTACCATGCAGAAGGACAACCCTACCATAGCTTTGAACTAGAAGGTTTGCTTTCTGCACACACATTGAAAGAGCAAATTGCTTAGAAATAAAACTGTTTTTGAAATTTATTTTATATTTCAAAAGCAGCAGACTATTTGATAGGGAGGATTATTCATTATTATTTTAACCTGTGTTACATTACTTAGCTTTATATATATTTTAAATTTAATTATGTGTGTGCTTTGACTTGCAGTCTCATATATCCAACTATTTTACTCAATATGTGCTTTGGATTCCAGACTCATCTATCCAGTTATTTTCTCAACCCTTTAGTTCGGTTGCTTAATCTGCATCTGAAATTAAACATATCTAAAACTGAACTCTTAATTTCCCATATACTCTTGTTCCACCCCTCCTAACAAACCCGTCTTCATCTCATTAAATGGTACCTCTGTTCCTTTCTTTGCTCAGGCTAACACCTGTGATCAACCCCTGTACTCTGCACTTGATGAACTTTTAGTTGGGAAGGATCCTGCCCAAGATCCCCACCTGTTTCACTCCCCAGGTCACTCAGGTCTTCTGCTCAAATGTCACCTTACTAAAGAGATATTGCGATACCACCCTGTGTCTCCTACCTTGTCATTTTTCTCCTCTTACCTGTATTACTTTTTCATAGCTTTATCACTATTTGAGAATTTACATATTTATTTATTTATTGTAGGCATTCTCCTAATAAAATGTAAACTCTTTCAGAATAGAGACATTGGAAAGGTACTTACATACAATAGTTCTCAATAAATGTGTTGAATGAATTAAAGAACAAATAAATGAAAGAATTGTTTTAGTGTAGATCCAAAAGATGATTATCCAGAGTTTAGTGTCAACCTAGATAAATTGGGGAAGTTGTGCTTTGAGGAGACACTGCCAATGAACTTCAATAGAAATCTTTTGCAGGAGTATTTAAATTATGATTTCTTGGAGGTGTTTTTTCTCAGACCATTCTTAAATCTAAAGGAAAATAAAAAAAATATGAAATTTATTTTAGAAACTCTTATTTGGCATTTGTTCTGTCTGGTGCTGTGAGCAATGTGAACACAATACAGACAGAGTTTTTCTTTCAAGGATATTGCAATATTATATATTACAATAACACTAAATTAATCCACTGTAATGAAAACCCTTCAGATGTCTTATTATTTAGCATTAGCAAAAATAAATTATTATTAAGTAATTACTTTTTATATTTTAAAATAAAACATATATGAACAATAATTCAAAGAACACAAAGAAATATAAAAAAAGGAAGCAACAAATCACCTCAAATACTGGTATCAGAAATTACCAGTGTTACTGGGTGGACAGAAGTCATATGGAAAGACTGGGAGAAAAATCAGTTGATAAAAATGAGATAACATGGCGTTTTAAAAATCAGAAGTAATTGTTTTTCCTTTGATTTAACAGAAGAAGAAGAAAATAAAGAAAAACAGAAGGAATTGTTAATTTTTACAAAGTATTTCCTCACTGATCAATGTATTGATTTGTGAAAGGGCCTTTTATTTTATTTTATTTTTTATTTTTTGCTACCATGTAATTGTTTTATTGTTGTTATGTATGTATTTAAAAAAATTATTAGTTTTAATTTCTAATACAGCAAATAGTGAGAAATATAATCTACATATATATTTTATGTATCTATTTATTTATTTATTTTTATTTCAGCATATTATGGGGGTACAAATATTATGGTTACGTATATTGTCCATGCCCTCCCTCCCGAAAGGGCCTTTTAAATGAGAAATTGCACCATGAACACCATTGAGTTGTTGGAGTGTGTGTGTAGGTAGTACAGTTGTTGACAATATCACTATGCTGTGCTATGAAATAGAGGGAATGGCAATGTTGCTTACCCTCCTCTCTCACACTTAGTATTTGTTTGTTGTTTTGTTGCTTTTTTCTTCTTTAGTTTTTTGGTCGAGGTTTACAACAATTGCCTTCTGTTTTATGAGCATGATCCTCTCAGTTGTTGTTCTTAGTTCTATGTTAAGACGGTTCCAATACTCTTCACAATGAGTTCCGAATATCCAAATTCTTTATTTCATCTCCAGTGGCTGGATTTGGGTATCAGGTAGATTTTTTTTCCCCATTTTTCTTTTTCTTTCATTTCTGCACTGCCTCTGATACTAAATTCTGCCTGGAGAAGTCTAAAGACAACTTGATATTTTCCCATTTTGTTGCTTCAGGAATCTTTCTTCATTTTTTCCCCTTTGTAATAGATTTTATATTTTTAGAGCAGTTTTAGGTTCACAGCAAAACTGAATGGAAAGTACAGAGTTCCCACATACCCCCTCCTCCCTGTGCATAGCCTCCCCTGCTGTCAACATCCTGTGCCAGAGTGATACACTGGTTACAATCAGTGGATGTGCATTGATACCCTATTATCCTCCCAAGGTCAAAGTTCCATTGTTATCACCCAAAGTCCAAAATCCAAGGGTTCACCTTGGTGTCATACATTCTATGGTTTTGGACAAATGTCTAGTGACATGTATCGACCATTATAATATCATACAGAGTTGTTTTTCTACCCTAAAAATCCTCTGTGCTCTGCCTATTCTTCCCTTCCTTCCCCTAATTCCTGGCAGCCACTGATCTTTTTTTATTGTCTCCATGCTTCTGTTTTTTCCAGAATGTCATATAGTTGGAATCATATAATATGTAGCCTTTCAGATTGGCTTCTTTCACTTATATGGATTTAAGGTTTCTCCATATCTTTTCATGGGTTGATAGCTTGTTTCTATCTTTTTTCATTTTTAAAATTAAAAAAAAAATCAGAAGTATCTGAATGTTCTTATTCTATATATTTTTTCTTGTTGTACAGTATGACCTTTAAATTTGGCTATTGTTTAATATTTGACTCATGGAAGCATAGCAATAAAATAAACTCCTCTAAAATTTCCACCTCACTATAAAGATCAGATTTTTTCCAGGATCATTGTTTCTAAAAATGTACTTTGTGCTATCCCAGCCCTGTGTCTATATCATGGAGATAAACACTATCTTAAATTTTATTCATTATTCCCTTGCGTTGCACAAAAATTTGATGATCTATCTATAAATTTATCTCTCTAAACTGCATGTTGTTTAGTGAGTTTTGTTTTTTTTTTTTTTGCAGTTTATAAAAATGGGTTCATAATATATGTAGTCTTCTGGAACTTGATTTTTTTTTCCCCACTCATAATTGTTTTAAGATTCATCCATCTTGTTCCTTTGACTAAATATGACCTAAATCCATTGTCTTATAGACAAGCACTTGTGTTATATCACTTCTCCTCTTATAAACAGTGCTTCTATGAGGACTCTTTTACTTAGATCTTGGTACATACATGCAGGAGTTTCTCTGGAAGAATATAGCTAGGCATGGAAATGCTGTATTGCAGGTCATGTGAATGTTTGTCTTTACAAGATAATGCCAAATTGTTTTGCAGAGTTCTTACTAGTCTACATTCCTGCCAACAGTATATAAAGTGTATGTTTATCCATATTCTTGCCAACACTTGATATTTCAGACTTATTACTAATACTTTTTGCCAATTTCATAGTTGGAAAATAGCACAATTTTGTGGTCTTAGTTTGCATTTTTCTGGTTACTAATAAGTCTGGGCACCTTCTCATATGTTTATTGGCCATTCATGTTTCCTCTTCTAGCAAATACCTGTTCACATCATTTATCAATTTTTTTCTATTTAGTTGTTTTTATTTTTTTTAAAAAAAACATGCAGATCTTTTTATATATTGATTATATTGGTTACAAATATTTTCTCATTTTTTTTTGGTTAGCCTTTTCACTCACTTTATTGTAATGTTTGAAGGACATAAAGTTCTTGATTTTAATATAGGTGAATTTATCAATCTTTTCTTTTATGTTTAGTCCTTCTGCTATCCTTTGAATATTTGTGTCCCCCCCTCACCAATTCATATGTTGAAGTCCTCATCTCCAAGGTGATGGTATGAGGAAGTGGAGCCTTTGAAAGGTCATGGAGTTGGAATCCTCATGAAAGGGATTAGTGCTCCTATAAAGGAGACTTAGAGGGACTAACCACTATGAAGACACAGCAAAAAGATCATCTATGAACCAGAAAGTAAACCCTCTCCAGACATAATCCACTGGGACCTTGATCTTGGACTTCCCAGTCTCTAAAACTGTAAGAAATAAATGTCTGCTGTTTATAAGCTATACAGTTTACGGTATTTTCTAATGGCAATCTAAATGAGCTAAGACACCTTCTTTGTTTAAGAAATTTTTTTTCCCTTTACCTAAGGCAAAAAGGTTTTCTCCCATATTTTCTTCTAAATGTTTTAAAGATTTGCCTTTCACATATGAGGCTTTAATCTGTCTGAAAATAATCTTACATATGGTATAAGGTAGAAACAAAATTTTATTTTTTCCCATTTAAATAACTGTCTCAGCAACATTTATTAAATAGTATCTCTGTAATATATCAAGTGTCAATAAATGTGTGCATGTCTGTTTCTGGGTTTTCTCTTCTGCTTGTAACACAGACTGTACTAATACCACACTACTATAATTAGTAAAGCTTTATAATAAGTATTGAGGTGGGATAGAGTAAATCTCTCTACTTTTATGTTTATTATGGGCTTTTTGTTATTTGGTATACATTTTAGAAACAACTTTTCAAGTGTCTGAAAATTCTGTTTTTTTTTCTGGAATTGCATTGAATTTATAGATCATATTTGGAACAATTAAAATCTTAATGATATTGCCTTTATATCTGTGTATCTGAAAAACTTCACAAGTTGTCTTTAATATTTTTCCATAAAGTTTTATAATTTCTCCAAAGAGATTCTGTAAAATTTCTCCAAACAGATTCTGTTAGAGTTTTTCTAAGGATCTTATTTTTTTATTATTATTTCAAGTGTCATATATTTTTTAAAATAATAAAGTTTTGCTAGTATTTAAAAATACACTTGATATTTGTATATTGATCTTATATATACTCACTTTGCTTATTTTCTTATTTATTCTAATAAATAATGCAAATCATCAAACTAAAAATAATGAGCATTTTATTACTTTCTTCCTAAACTTTATGCCTTTAATTTTTTCTTCTCATCCTGCTGAACTGACAAGGGCCTTTGGTAAATGTTGAATATACACAGTAATAATGAGCACCTTACTTTGGTCTTAATTTTAAAGGGAGTACTTCCAATGTATCTCCATTAATAATAAAGTTTGCTCTAGGTATTTTTGGATACTCTTTATCAGGATAAAAATGTTTTCTTCTGTTCCTAGATTGTTAAGTTATTTTTAAGCTGAATTGGTGTTATATTTTATCAAATGATTTTTCTGCTTCTATTGAGTCAGTATATGGCTTTTATTCTTTAATTCATTAATGTGGTGAATTACTTTTCTAATTTTTCTAATGTTAACCACTCTTAGCATTCCTGAGATAAACTCAGTTATATGTGTAATGTACTAGATTCTTTATAGTCTGTTGAGTTTGGCTTGATATTTTGTTTAGGCTTTTTATATCTATGTTCAGGAAGCAAGTAATAAGGTTATAAAAACCTCCCAGATTGTATTTTACAGTTATCTGTATTATTGGTTAAGTATAATATTTATATGGTGACAAATATTTACTAGCCACTTGATGGATAGTTTTGATATTGATAATGAAAGTAATAGAGTTGACAGAGTGTCTTTCTCTATTGGAAAAACACCGCTTTAATATTATGGTTTGGAAGCTAAGGGAAAATCTTCTCTGATTACAGAGTCTATCATAGACACTCTAATTACAGTGAGTCCACGTTTCCAAAAAACATCTGTACAGCCAATAGACAATAAAAACACTTCCAAAGCAGGGTAATATTTCTAAGGTTCTAAAATACCACAGTGAAAATTATTTTGATGAATGGGATGTCCTTGTTCATGGAGTAGAATTTCCTGACTTTAAATAGGATATTCTGTCTTTCCAAGAATACATTTCACTAATAGTCCCAAATGCTATAGTGGAAATTCAAAGAGACAAGAGAATTGACGATTTTCTCAATTCAGTGTGTCACTTGTTACAAAAATAATTATACCCACTGTCCTTCTCATATTCCTTACCTTTCACCTTGCCTCAAACATCATAATTTATATTTGTTTTTCAAACTGATTTTCCATGTGAACTACAATAAGGATCATCTCATTTTTAATTCTTAGTTATAGTGCCTCTTATAATAATGATTCTTTTTAAATTTTTCTTTGATTTAGTCATCATTTTCGGACTTAATATTATTGTTCTGTCATCACTTTTAAAAATTTGCCATGGCATTCCTTTATGACTTGCTTTCCTGTACTGAAAAAGTATCAAAATCTATACTATAAAATGATAAAGCAACTTCAAAATAGATCATTAAAAAACAACAAAAAATATAATGTAGAAAAATAAACACACATTTCCAGACTGCATGGTTTGAGGACTAAGATTTTTTTTTAATAACAATGACCCAGAAATTAAGAAATAGCAAGAAACATCAAAAGAACAAACGGGCCATGAAATTTTCTTTCTTCCAAAAGAAGAGAATTTCTCACTTTACTGTCCTCCCAATATATTATTTCTATCCTTCAACTTCTGTGAGAATTACAGAAGCTAACAAGTGAATTGTTCCCACCAGGATAAAAACAGAAGGGGAGCTGTACAGCGGGAGCACGTCTTAGGCTGTTACTCTGATGAAATGGCCTAAACCTGGAGATATAAGTGAACATGGAACATGATGAAAGTCATTTAAATTCTAGAACTGAAACAAAGGCTAAGAAACAAAAGTAAAGCCTTCAAACGAGATGTAACGTAAGGGTCGATTTTGTTCATTTCTGAGGTAGATCATATGAAGGGACGGGTAACATTACGGTGTTGGACCTGATCAAGTGTCATCATTAATGTTATTTTCAAGTCTTGTGCCCCATGTATCTAAGGGATTCACTGTCTGGCAACTCCACTCCTGAATGCTAATAATCTCCATTTCTGTCACTGATAGGTTCCAGTTGTCATTTATCCAACACACTCAGTTCTCTCTGACTCTAGGAAAGGACAGTGACAGGTATTCCAGGAAGAGTAAAGTTGTAAGTAAATGAATTCTTTTTAAAAATATTGAAGGGACTTTGTCAGTTCTGTGCTCTATACAATGCTCCTGGATTTTAATAAAATATTAGACTGATAAAATGGTGGAAAGCATTGACCTAGGGAGAATATTGAAAAGTATTGGTAGTACACCTATAGCCACCCATCTTTTTCACTAACATTTTAGTAAATGCTCCTGAGGACATATTACAAAGACCCAGGATAAGACACTTAAATACACTCCTGATACCATGGCACTAAGAAAGCCACTATCCTCCGATTATAGATGCCAGTCCTAGGTAAATGAGAGTGTGAGGAAAAAATTTTAAAGTAACTGAGTTAAAATCTAAAGCTACTGAATTATCCCAGAATATATTAAGGTTATTTTTCCCGATAATCAGACAGAAGGGAGTTTAAAATAGAGATTAGGTTGAGCTATAGAAAAATAACGAACATTATTTTCTTTCCCACACGTGAGTACCTGGCCAGAAACATGAATATCCACTACATTTTCTTTGGCTTAGTTATCTATGACTTCGTATCGTAACAAATTAGCTCCCCAAAAGTGGCAGCTTAAAACAATTATAAACATTTATTTCACATTGTTTCTGTGGCTCAAGAATTCCAGAGTGGCTTAGCTAGGTGGTTTTGGATGGGGGTCTCTCATGAGGTTGCTATAAATATAACGATCGGACAGCCGTCATTGGAAAGCTTAGCTGGGGTTGGAAGGTCGGATTCCAAGATGGCTCACTCAACATTGGCCAGTGGTGTTCTGGCAAGTGTTAACAGCTCTTGGTACAGCTCTTAGTGTTAACAGCTCATAACCCAGGAAATAACCGGTAGGCATGCGGAGAGTCGGAGAACAGTCTTTACTTGGTCTGCAGCCTCCGCTGTCTTCTGCTCTTCTGACCCCCCCCTTCCCCGTTCTCCTCCAGCTTTTATACCTTTGGTAGGACTCAAAAAGCATCCAATCAGCAACAAACTTTAACATCCAATCAGCAACAAGCTATAACATCCAATCAGGAACAAGCTATAACACCCAATCAGGAACAAGCTTTAACAACCAATCAGCAACAGTGGGATTCAAAAATTACCCAATCAGGATCACGCAGCGTGGCCGGAGGACGGGAGCAGGCGGTGGAGCATAGAGTGCGGGCCCAGACCGGCACATGAGGCCCGGCTCTAGCAGGGCGCACCCCACACAGCACTGGCCTGCGGGGATGCGGAGCTGCAGGGAGGCGGCGAGGGGCTGCGTCCCAGCACCCGACAGTTTTCCCCATCAGTGGTACTGGCTGTTGGCAAGTGGCCTCAGTTCCTCACCATACGTACCTTTGCATAAAGCTGCTGAAGTGCCTTTATGACACAGTGACTGCCTTCCTCCCAAGGGAGCACAAGGTGGAAGATACATGTCTTTTTTTAAAAAAAAATCTAGCCTCAGAAGTCACATACCAGCACCTCCTGTGGACCGATATCCTATTGGTTCCCACTGGCCAATCCTATTTAATGAAGGAGGTGAACCTCACTGGAGGAAACCTTAGAGGCTGCCTACCACAATTTGCAAACTAGAACTGCATATTCTTTAGAAGGCATTTCAGAAGTAACTATAAACATGCAAATGATATTTCAAAGAATATACTTTCACACTGGCATACAGAGCCAAACAGTCTGAGAACGTAGTGTTGTATTGTTTTGTTGCTGGCACATTACCAGATAAAATAACAGGCTTTCAATAGTACATAGCTCCTTTTTCTACTCCAAAGTGTAAGGCGAATGTCATTTTACCAGTCCTCACAGCATGCTGAAGCGCAGGTTTCTTACGAAAAGTCACACAGCATATTAGAGAGAAGCAAGGTTTCCAGTGAAGTTATTTCATGCCTAAGAAGCATTTTGTCTACAGTTTGTTGTTACTGCAAACAACAGCCAATAAAAAAAGAGGAATGGAAATAAATGTCTGAGTAAAAGGGAGAGATGCAATAGTTGCATCCAGTTGGCAGTATTGTAAAATACAGCCTTCCTTTCTAAAGCAAAATAAGTGGTGCAAGGAGGGCAAGGAAAGAGAAATAAAACAAAGATAGATCTGCAACAGGGCCTTCTAGCTCAATCCCTTACTTTTACAAACAAGGAAACTAAGGCCTAGCAAATTTAATTGACTTCTCCAAAGCCACATAGTAAATTAAACAGTTATATATTCAAAGGAGATTTCACAGGCCTGGGGATCTTTTTCCTTAATTAATTTTGAATTTATACGACATCAAACAACAGGTCAAAAGTCCAAAGTTAAGTTGAATCCGTCATTTATTATCACCTAGGTAAATAACAAAAGTGATTTCTTGGTAGACTGCAAAGACTCTCAATTTTTTGGAAACATATATTTGGTCAAACAACTTTGCATTGTGAAGGCACCTCTCAAATCACTGGAGGAAATGTTTCTTTCCAGCTAGAAAATTTCAACTTGAGGTATTGTGTTAAATTAAAGAAAGATTTTGACATTTTTAAGAAGGCATTGCTACAGAGCAAAATACTTCTGTTTCTTTTTTCTTTCAAAAATGCTCTTATGAAAATAAAAGAAACTTCTGTAATGTAGGAAGCACTAATCATAGAAAATAATTTCATATTATGCCAAAAATTCTAATCAGATGAAACTGTTATTTTTTAGCTAAATGTCTCTTTAGTTGGCATTTTACAAGTGTGTTTTAGGAATTGTTTTCCAAAGGCCAGTATGACTCATTGCCTGCTTTTAACTCTGCATTGGCTGCCTGTCTTTAGTGTGCAAAACTTTCTGATTATCCTAATTTTATTTTCATGCTACATTACCCTAGAAAACATTCTCCCAAATAAACAATTGCTGTCAAAAGGCAGAAGATGTACTGTTCATCTTGGATTGTAGTGAATGAAAATCACTCATAATAGTCTATGGTGTGGTTTAGAAATATCGCTGCTTCATGTGGAAACCAAATTAACATATGCTAAATGGCAGCTCTTAGTTTCTAAGACAAGGTAAAAGAGGTCCTAGGACTAATTGATGAGAAAATGTGAAAATTAATGAGCTCTATAGATGAAGAAACACAGTAATGATACACAGGCACCTGAATTTCATTATATAATCCAACAGTTACTGAATACCTATTATAGCATTGATTGAGTACCTACTATTGATCCCAGATGGTGCTGTTATTAGGGCTTCAAGGTTGATGTTGTGTTTTCAGGCTCAAATTCTATTACTTACTTTTTCTCTCTTCCAAGTTTTATGCTAAATACATTAAACACAGAAGTAAATATAGCCCAATATTAAGAAAATCCCCACCAATCAGGACTCCTCTTTGCAGAGTCTTAAATAAGATCTTAGCCTGTATCAACACACACCTCACTTCCACCCCATTGGAAAGCAAATTCAAAACACAGCCAACAGTGCCAGTGACAAGAAAACAAGAAAGAAGTTTTAAAAAAATCATGTAGTTGTCTCCAATTCCTACTTTTTAGCTGCCTAGGATATCCATCCCCCACTAGCCTGGCCTATTAACTGATAGGGGGATTCCATGAGAGATGAAACAGGGCAACAAATAGAGGGGTGGCTTCCGTCTATGGGGGCAAGGGCCCTGGTGCAGCCTGCCTCTGTGAGGTGGGACAAGAGCCTGCCCAGGTGGCCCTACTGCTTGAGAATAGAAACCCTCAGGGAAGAACACAAGAAGTAAAATTGTGAGCAAGACACCTGACACCAGATGCAGGAAAAAGCACTGGTCACTGACACTCATCTGTTCACAATGCAGTGACCCCATGAAAGTCAGGCTCAGACCAAAAAAACAATTGCTATTTCTAGTAAGGAAGTTGCAGGTAGGGCCCACAAATATTTCTTCTTATATTCCTGTGACTAGGGAAAAGAAACTTGGGGAGAATTCTATTTTCCCTTTGGGCAGAGGCTGGTAAGTCCAAGGGAAAAGGAGTCTCCCTCTCTATCAAATATCAATATGCCTCTTAAGGAATTTGGAATCAGCAAGCTTGGGTTCAAGCCCCACTACTAATTAGCTGGATAAATTTAGGCATTTATTTATCATTTAGGAATCTCAATTCCATTTAAAAAATATAAGTATCACTTTTCATTGGCTATGAGGACTAAGTGTGTTCTCCCTGTAGATTTACTTCAAGGAATTCTCTGGACCAATCCTGAGCAGCCCTGGGAGTCTCTTCGAGGTCTCCTAACCCCTGGAGGAAGAGATGGCAAGCAGAGGGCAGGGGTTAGCATTAGTCTTGCAATGTGAAGCCTGCGTGCCTGGAATAAGCTATTGACTTCAGGAGGCCCATTGAACAACATTTCTCTCTAAGTGCTCCTGAGTTTTCCTCGGATTAGTTTCTACCCTGATCCTTTGAGTTTGTTCCAGTTTCTCCAGGTTTGAACCTCTATGGAACCCCAATGACTAAGGTGTGACTCCTTCCCTGGTTCTAGCGAAGGACCTGTTTTTCCCTTGCAGTTGTTGACTGGATTTCACTGCAAAGACAATGCTGCTGGCTGGCTAGTCATAACAGTGTGTCTGCCAGCAAATGCTATCATCATCCCTTGAGTATCAGCCCCAGGGTCACACGCCCCTGGTCTAGTGCCATGTGCACTGTGGCTTAACTTTTTCTGAGGCCACTGCATACTTGGGTTAGCCCTGTTGACTCTGGCCCCCATGTCTCTAGCTTCTTCTCTGATCTCCAGTGGTTTGCTGTTGAAGTTAGAGCATGCCTCCTGTTTAAGGTTAGTTCTGCAAGCTTGAGAGGGCTCCCATAGTGATGGGCCTGACTATGCTTTGTAAATAACACAACAGCATCAGTCCGGATGGTCAGCGGTGATTCTAACAAGACAGTGCTCTCTCTAGCTGAGTACGATGCAGCTAATCAATGTGTATGGCTTGCTTTTAAAGAGAGCAAACTGTTTCCTCCACCAGGAATGTCCTTGCTGCAATCTCAGAAGCAAGTCTTGGCCTCTGCTCTGTTCAGTTCACCCAAGCAAAGATACTTCTTTGTATCAAGTACCTATGACATATCTCTAGTGTTTCACTGATGATACCATATTGTAACTACTGGCTTTAAGTCTGTTTCTTGATTTCGTTGCAGTTTCATAAAGGCCATGACCCTATATTAACTATCTTTGTGCTCTCAGTACCTACCATTATGCCTGGGCCTTCAATAAATGTGTTGTATGTCTGGGTACATAGATGGATGAATAAATGAACAAACAAATCCTACAGTTGGATTGGGATGTCATGGCCAGGTATAAGATCAGTACATGTTCCCTCCCAAACTATCACAGTAACATGGGAGACCTTTGCCAAACCCCAATCTATAGGGCATGCTGTTCGCTTTAAGACAAAGATCCCCCCCAACCCGTGTTTCACATCTCTGACATGGGGAGGCATCTCCTAATCCCTGTCGGTCAGGTAGCAGTCAGGCTGTGGTTGCCATGGCGTATGCATGCATCCGAAGTCGTAAGGTGGGTGTCAGGCGTTTGCATGGAATTCCTGGAAAGGATGGTTGGAGCACTTTTTAAAGCAATGCCACATCACCCACACTCATGATGACACAGAAGACAACCACATTTGGAAAAATCATGATATCTGTTGTTTTAGTCAAAAAGTTTTCTGGAGAGTCAGTTGCCGAATGTAAAGAAGTTTTAGAAATATCTTCACCAATCTAATTTGCTCATGTTTTCCTTCTTTAGAATGCACAAGAGTGCTATATCATAAAAATCTATGCCTAAATAAGTCTAAAATGGCTCTTTCAATAAGTAGAAAATAAAATCTCTAAGTGAGAGAAGGATATTATGTAAATTTAAGTGACAGCATTTTTTTCCTTCTTGGTAATCTATAAAATAATGGTGGTTCTTATAGTTAATGATATTATATCCCATGAAATATGAGTACTTGCTATAAAATTAGTGTTTCTTCCCTCTTTTGGGAAACAAATAGGAATAGTAAATTGTAACTGTTATCTCTTCTACTGAAGTAAAGGCACAGTGAGATCTGCATGTGCCTTTCTCAGAAAGATGAATTTCACACTGTTGCAATAAGCAGAACACATGATGCTTGCAAATTCCCTGGGAGAAGTTTCTCAGTCCAAACTGAGGCTCTGTTATTGTTTAATGACTCCACTGAAGAAAAGAGAGGGACCTTCCCGGGGGAGCCACATTAAAAAGAGTTGGTATGTTTTCAACAGCACTGCCAATCATTTCCACCTCTATATACTCCCCACTCTCTACCCCAAAAGAGAAGTAGCCAAAAGGGACAAAAGGTTCTGTCCTCAGTCACCCTCACTTTGCACTTTGAGGCAGACACGAGGTTGTTGCCAAATCCTTTCTTCCTTCAAAAGAATATGGTTGGTCTACATCTGATCAAAAAGAAAAGGAAAGTAACAGTAACAAACGGAAGAATCTTATACCCAGAGAGTTAAAGGATTAAAAGGAAGTAGCAAATACTTTGAAGAGTCACTAAGTCTCTGATAAGTCTCTTCATGTCCTGGACTTCGTGACTTGCTGCTTATTTTAAAGAACCAAAATTAGGTCTCATCGAAGGTAAAGCAAACCCTGATGTTTTGGCCAGGGCCAAAAACACACACAAAAGTGCCACTACCAGGACTGCCACCCCTACACTCTCTTCCCTCCTCTCAAACCACTCCACGACTTTCAGATTCTTCTGTGCAACCTCCAAAACAGAAAGAAAGCTGTACTTGGAGGGGATAAACAATATCTTTGCCCACATTGCACAGAATGTACATTTGACAGCCTTGGGTCCTGGATAAGTCACAGGCGGCACACAGCCCAGTACTAGCTGATCCAAACAGAGGAAAGAGGTGACCAGAGGAATAAATAAAAGGCTCCTTTTCATGGTAGGTCCCCAGCATGCAATTACAGCCAGGATTGTAATTCCCAGAAGTATCATTGAAGTTCTTGCCTTTTCAGACTCTCATGGTGGATTGTAAAAATGCTGATTTACCACCTTTCTTGGCAAGTTGTCTCTGGAAACACTCACCCTACTCCACCCAATGCTCAATAAAAAACTGATGTCCAAAAGGGTTAGAGATGCATCTCTAAATTCCACATTTGATCCAAGAAGAAAAATAGTCTTTGTTGTTTGGGGAGTCCAAAAAAAGAAAGCAGGAAAGAGAAAAGATGTGATGTGATTCCAAGAGTGCCAAGTCCCAAAGCTTCAAAATCCTCTCCAGCAGTGTTCTTCAATATTTGTAGTCCCTGTAGCATTGGTGGCCTTTGCTCAGGTACCCAGCAAGGCTCTATAATTGCATAAACATGCAACTTTGTTGTTTTAGAGAGAAGCAGCTACACATGCCACTTTAAAAAAAATTTAATTACCATATCTCTTTTCTTAAAACATGTGGAATTCCACATAGGGAGGTTGGACGCCACCCTGGGCAGGTTCCACATGGCATGGCAGCTGCTGTGAGCAAAGGGGAGGGCGTGTGGAGGCTGTGAGGTAGCGTCTCGTCTGGAGGAAATGAAATACAACATGCAGAGGGCTTATTAAAAGCTTCATGCTTGAAAAATCCATAGTAAAGGCAAGTCTTGGGAAGCAAACAGTTTCCCCTTTTGCTGGTCATGTTAACTTTATAGTTGGAAAGGTGAATGCAATTTTGACATTTGTATGGACTTAAGAGGGAAAAAAAAAGATAGTGAAGCATGAAGCCAATTTTTATTGGAAAAACGTGGCTTAGAACAAATCTTCTCAAGGCAGCACTTTGCCAGTGACTATGGTGCAGAGTTCTCTTCTGGGGGTCTTGCATACCACACTGTCACAGCTACAGTAAACAAAAAACCAAAGCAGCTTGGTGCCAGAGGGACCCATGGCTCTTATCTTAAGCAAAACCATTTAGAAACAGAAAGATAAATGCTGCATGTTCTCACTTATAAGTGAGAGCTAAATAATGTGTACACGTGAACATAAGAGAGTGGAATGATAGACATTGGAGACCAAGAATTGTGGAAGGGTGGCAGGCGGGTGGGTGGTGGGAAATTACTTAATGGGTATAATGTATCTTATTCAGGTGATAGATACACTAAAAGTCCAGACTTTACCACTAAGCAATATATTATCCAGGTAACAAATATGCACTTGTACCCCTTAAATTTATACAAATAAAATAAAATAAACTGGCCTGGCAAAATAACTCTAGAAATTTCACCAAAATATATCAGGACATCATAACCACAAAAGTTATCACAAATATAACTTTTAAAAACCCAGCCAGAGTTATGTTTTAATTTTAAAAATAAATGTTATGTTTAAAATTTTTGAACAAGTAATTCATGCATATGGTACAAAATCCAAAAGGTGCTGGTAACATACACTGAAATGTAAGTCTTTCCACTGCTCTGTTAGTGATTCTATTTCCATTCTTAGAGGCAATTCTTGTTACTTTCTTACAGGTCCTTCCAAAATCCTGTGGCATGTATCAGCATACCCACATAACCTTTTCTTTTGTATCATATATGGGCTTCCCCCCCACTCAAAAAGGTTTAATAAAAAATGTAATTAATTTGGTAAAATGGATAATTTTTTAACTAACCTGATGAGATGGATTTTTTACTAGGTTCAACTAGGTATTTTTAAAGTATTAGCATGTTATTAAAGGACTTCACACCTTAAAAATGATTTTTTTAAATGTATAGATGCATTCACGAGATCCACTCCAATGAATTCCAATATAAGGATTTCTCTTGTGCCTCTTGTTCATTATGGGATTATACCTTCCATCTGCAAAACTTTTTCTTTTACCCCACTTCATTAGAATCTTTACACATTCTCACTGATGTCTATTATTTCAGCCTTTCTTTCCATTTTTTAAAGTAATTTTTAAGGTTTTCTAGATGGAGAGAATAAAAATCATTTTTAAAGTGGGCCACTAGAAACCGAATCACTTACCTCTGGCCACCCTGGCTGATCATTGACAAGAACGAGAGAAGTGGCATTACAGCGTAACAAGGGTGCTTGGTGGGATTAATGGATACTAATCTATGTATTAAAAATTTATCTGGATCTGGATCTCAGCTAAGTCTTCAAATCTCTCCATCCCCTGTTTCCTTTTTCTGTAAAAGCTTTCTGTTTCTTGCCTCACACTTTCCAGGGTTTTGTTTTGTTTTGTTTTTAGCCATGTGCATCCAGTTCCTAAAATCTAAAATTGATCAATGCAACAAGCTTCTTTTTCTCAGGTTAAAATTTAAAAAGGTGAGTTTGGTCAGATTAAGGTTTGCTAGGTATTTTCTTATTTCTTAACAGGTAATTTAGCAACTCAAAGAAATGATTTCAAATGATGCCAATTCATCTTTGTTTCACTCAGTCATGCAGGCCTTTTCAGCATCAGAGCCTCTGAAGTCCATGTTTCCCCCCGAATGTGGGGTGGGCCCCATTCCTCGTGCAGAGGCAAGTCAGCTCCTGGGTCCTGCCACTGCACTCACTGAACATGAAGCGCTGGCGTAAGGCACTGACTTCTGTCCAAACTCACCTTCCTGACTAGCCTGCATTCCGGGTGTGAGGACCTAAGGCAAGAAAGGCCAGTGCGCTGCAAAGATTGGAACTGAGAGACACTGTGAAAAATTCTTTCCAGGGATTTATTTATTTTTCCAGAGACGGGGTCCCACTATGTTGCCCAGGCTGGAATCGAACTCCTAGGCTCAAGTGATCCTCCCAGCTTGGCATCCTGAGTAGCTGGGATCACAGGCATGCACCACTGTGTTCAGCTGCTTTCCAGGGATTTAGCCAAGGTCAAGAGCTGTAAACCTGGCCTTGTGAAGGAGTGGACAAAGATGTATAATTTAAGTATGAGGCAGTATATATTTGTTCTTTTGTTACCTTTATAACTTTGAATATGCCAGTCAGCAAACCCACATGGGTTTCTCATGGACTAACCCCACCTTCCTGCCTTTTTAAATTTTTCTCTTCCTAACTCTGCTGGAGCCCCTCTTGCTCCTCCTCCTCATTTCAACTCCCTCATTCTCCCTTTACAATGCCTCCTCACCACTCTGCAAGTGAGGATGGAGCTTAGCTTCCCTTCTATCAGTAGTTACCAAATACAATCTGTTTTCACTACTGTAACAAATGTCCATTAAAAGGAGAACGAATAAACAAATTGTAAAAAAAAATCACATAAAAAATTGTGACATATTTTATTTCATAATATCTGAACCATAAATTCTTGCAAAACCTTTTGTTTTTCCTGAAATCTGTAATTGCTTTCCTTTTTCTTCTTGATAGAAGAATGATGCACCCTCACCTTATCCTCAAGCTTATCTAGACTTTGGATCATAGTGCCCTGTGCAAGCAGGGAGTCCTCCTTTTCCCCCAGAGGTGCCTCTCCCTGAACTCTCCATCTCACTGTTCCACAAAAGAGTAGTAGCTCTTTAAGCATGTTGTACAGCTCTTATCTTTGTACATCCTTTCACTGTCTTCCTAGGATCTGCTCTTTCCCGGAGTTACGTATCCCTCTTTCTTGACTCCCAACCTGCCCTCTTCTCCCCTTGTCTTCTTCAAGGACATCCCAAAATAATTTCCTAAGGAAGAATCTTAGGAGGCTCTAAGACATGTGCATCTAAAAATGTCTTTACATTTGCTCATACTTACTGGAAAGGTTGGCTGAGTACAGAATTCCAAATTAAATTAAGAAGTAAAAAAAACAAGCCACAGAGTAGAAGAAAATATTTGTAATACATACATTTGAAAAAAGACCAAAATTCAGATTATATGCATAATTTCTAAAACTCAAAAAGAAAAGGACAAGCAACTGAATTTTTAATGGGCCAATACCTGAACAGGAACTTCATAAGGATATAATCAAATGACTAAGATGTAGGTAAGAAATTGCTCACTATCAATGCTTATCAGGGAAAACCAAATTAAACCCACAATGAGATGTCACTACGCACTGACAAAAATGGCTTAAATTAAAAAGATTGATAATATCAAGTACTGAAGAAGATACAGAGCACTTGGAACTTCAGAAGATATTTCTGATGAGAGGATGGAACTCTTTGGAATACTGTACAGCAGTTTATCATAAATGTAAACACACATTTACCTGTGACCCAGAAATTCAATCCTAGGGATATACTCAAAAGAAATGATTAAATAGTCCTCAAAAACTTGTGTGATGCTGTTTGATAGCTTTATCACAACAGCTTCAAACTAGAAACAACACAGTGTCTATCAAAAGGAAAATGAATACACAAATCATGCTAGAGTGATACAATAGAATACTACTAAGCCATAGAAAAGGATGAACTACTGATCCATCCAACAACTTGGATGAAATTAAAACTATTATAGTGAGTAAAAGAAGCCAGGAGTAAAAAGTATGTACTACATTATTAAATTTTTTTAAGGTTCAGGAACAAGAAAAACAAATCTACAGTGACATAAGTCAGAATATTGATTATCTGGAGGGGTGGGGAGTGGTGGGAATTGCCTGGGAAGGAGCACAAGGGAACTTTCTGGAATAATAGAAATAGTCTACATCTTGATCTGGGTGGTGGTGACACAGATATTTTCATCCGGCTGTACACTGAGGATTCGTGCATCTCACCACATGTATCATACCTCAATTTTGAAAAAAAGAAGAATTCTAGTTTGAAAATCATCTTCCTTCAGTACTTTAAAAACGTTTCTTCATTGTCTTCTAACATCCACTGATAATGAAAAGAAATATTGTGCCAGTCGGATTCTTACTCTTCAAGGTCACCGGTTTATCCTTTCCAAAAGCCTGAGAAATTTTCTTTACACTTCGAGTTCTGAAATTCCAGGAAGATGTCTCTAGACTGGAACATTTTTTATTCATCTCATTTGCCCCTCAGTATGCCTTTTAATTTGGAATACTTGTACCTATATCTTTGGGAAAAAAATTTTTAAATTAACGTTCAAAAGAATTTTCACCCTGTTATGGATTGAATTTTGGTCCCCAAAAGATGTTAAAGTTCTAACCCCCAGCACCTGTGAATGTGATCTTATTTGGAAACAGGGTCTTGCAGATGATCAAGGTAAGATGGGTTATTGGGGTGGGCTTTTAATCCTTATTAAAAGGGGAAATTTGGACACAGAGACAGATGGGCACATGCAGATGAAGGCAGAGATGGGGCAATGCTTCTACAAGCCCAGGAACACCAGAGATTGGTAGTAAACTAGCAGAAGCCAGGAGATGGGCACGGAGCCTGTCCCCCCTCACAGCTATCAGACAGAAACGACCCCAGTGACGCCTTGATCTCGGACTTTCAGACTCCAGAACTGTGAGACAACAAATTTCTGCTGTTTAAACCACTTAGATTATGGTATTTTGTTATACCAGTCCTAGCAAATGAATATATACTTCTTTTATTATTAAGAGCTATTGTTCCTGGACCCTCATTACTCTGAAGGTGGACTTTTTGAATTAAGCCTCTATGTTTTACATTTCTTTCCTTTTTATTTTCTCTTCATATTTTTCTCTATGTTTCATAGATTTCCCCTGCTTTTATAGCAATTATACTTCATTTCTAGGCCTCTCACTTGTTCTGTGTTCCTATTTCACTGATTCTATTTTTTGGATACAATATCTTTCAATTCTCTTTGAGGTCACTGAAGGATTTTCTTAAAAGTCCTCTTCTATTTTCTGAATTATATCTATTTTCTCTGATAATTGTGGTCCTTCTCTTTGATACTATTTCTTTTCCTCTTGTGTTTGATCCTCCTTGGATGATGCATATTAGTGAGGAAGGTGTGTGTGCTTCCTCCTCTATTCAGTAAGAAGATTTTTTTTTTCCCTCCTTGCCTGGGGAGTCTGTCTGGAAGGTTTGAGAAGGAGGGTAGGGCATTTGGAAAGACCAGCTTTATGGCAGGTGAGTATAGAGCTGCCTGACAGATTTAATGGTACCCAAATGCCAGAAAGAGGAATGCCTTCAAAGGACTTTCAAAAGAGGGCATGGCTTTCTTTGGTTTATTCACTATCTTCAGAGAAGGATCCTGGAGCTAATGGTCAGGCTGCCTGCAGCTCTGTGTTCATGGGGCAAATAGGAATTCCAGGCACAGTCCTTCAAAAGAACCTCCCTTCTCTGATCTCTTCCTTTTTATTATTTTTATTTCAGTATATTATGGGGGTACAAATGTTTAAGTTACATATATTGCCTTTGCCCCACCTGAGTCAGAGCTTCAGGCATGTCCATCCCCCAGATGGTGGGCACCGTACCCATTAGGTGTGCATATACCCATCCTCTCCTCCTGCTTCCCATCTGTCTGACACCTGATGAATGTTATTACTATTTGTGCACTTAAGTGTTGATCAGTTAAAACCAATTTGATGGTGAGTACATGTGATGCTTGTTTTTCCATTCTTGGGATGCTT
>VBSM01003204.1:62112470-62151311 GCA_008086735.1 Cheirogaleus medius | reverse complement strand
CTCAGTGGTTGGACTGAGAAGAAGCTCCAAAGCACTTCCCAAAGCCAAACTTGCTCCCCAAAGTGGTCATGGTCACTGTTTGGTGGTCTGCTGCCAGTCTGATCCACCACAGCTTCCTGAATCCTGGCAAAATCATTATATCTGAGAAGTACACTCAGCAAATTGATGAGATGCACTGAAAACTGCAATGCCTGCAGCCAGCATTGGTCAACAGAAAGTACCCAATTCTCCTCCATGACAACACCCTACCTCATGTTGAATGAATTGGGCTACTAAGTTTTTCCTCATCTGCCATTTTCATCTGACTTCTCATCAACCGACTACCGCCTGCCACTTCTTCAAGCATCTTGACAACTTTTTGCAGGGAAAATGCTTCCACAACCAGCAGGATGCAGAAAATGCTTTCCAAGAGTTCATCCAATCCTGAAGCATGGGTTTTTATGTACAGGAATGAACAAACTTATTACTCATTGGAAAAATGTGTTGATTGTAATGGTTCCTATTTTGATTAATAAAGATGTGCCTGAGCCTAATTACAATGAAATAAAATTCACGGTCCAAAACCACAATTACTTTTGTACCAACTTAATATTTGGGCAGGTAGGCAAGGGAAAAGGTGTGAAGGTGTTGTCCTCCCTTTTACAGGCACTATGGAGGGAATGATGAGCTCTTTTCTGGCTAGGGGCCCTGATGTACAGAAGACTATGGAACAAGAGTCCTAGTCCACTCCTCTGTGCCCTCTGCCTCTACACATGAATTAGTGGGAATGCTAAGCATGCTTTAGGGACCACACCCCACTGAAGTACAAAATGTGGAAGATCCTTCTTGGTTTTCAGCTCTACTCTAAAGAAGGAGGATATGCTCAATGCTTTCTTTGGGCTTTCTAGATCACTTCTCTCCTCCGCCCTGTGTCCTGGGGGGTTGAAATATTATCAATTGTGTCAATGGGGCTCCCTTGCCCTCGGGCTTCCTGTTGCATTCAGTCATTGGGCACCACTAGCAAGAGACAAGGGAGGACAGGAGAAAAGTGAACTTGAGGCATTAGTTCCCCAATCCCTTCCTGGTGAGAGGTCACTGCAGGTTGGCTCTATCCTTCAACCCATAGCACAGCTCCTGTCTGATCCATCTTGCAGGGATAGGGATTTGCATTAGAGTGGACACTTTCTGACTACCTGTTGTGAGCAGAGAAGATGAAGCAGAGGTATGTGTGGATGGAATTGTGAGTAAGAGTGTCAGGAAATTTGAGACATCTTGCATGATAGCATTCTTTCACTGCAGCAGGGAAGGAGGCAGATGCATGCCTGATAGACAGGAGGAGGAGGTAGTGGCGAGGAGGGCTGGAGGGATATGGGAAAAGTTGGAGAGAACTGATTCAGGCAGTGTATAAATTGAAGGCATCTTTGAAGTCTGCATGAAATTAGAGAACATGCATTTGTATGGCATCAAGATTCATGCATAGCACTCAGAGCCCTGTGAGTGGGAGCAGAAAAGCCAATCAGTTGGAGATTTGTAAAATTAGTTTTCCAGAGAGAAGAGATGGAAAAAAAGACACTGAGAACTTGAAGACTTTAGCTAAAGGGTGACTAAAGAAGTTTGCCTCAGGGTCATGATGGGACAACAGAGGCTATCGAGATGACAGTTGAAGGGACGAGGGAGCAGAGATCACAATGGATTGAAGAGCAGCTGCAGTGAGAATAACAAATGGAGAGAATGGGAAGATTATGCACTGTGACCAGGAAATGTGAGGTTTGGATGGAAGGAAGTAGTTCCCAGTGATGACAAGTTCTAGGATGTGATTATGGACATGAGACAGGAGTCATTAGAGTTCAAAAAGTCAAAACTGGAGTGTTTTTCATCCTTAGCAGGTTAGAGAGGAAGACTGTCCACTGATGCCTAAATCTTCAGTAGCTTTGAACAAATGAAGAGTAGGTTGTTGATGACAATGAGGGTAGAAGGTGGCTGATGGTAATTTCAAGGGAACTTGTTTTTGTGCACAAGAGGGTGGAGTAAGGATCCAAGAGCAATCCTGGGGAGCAGGAGGATGCCCACTCTATTTCCTGAGTCTAAGACACATGAAGAAGGGTCAGCTGCCTCTCAATGAAGCTGCCCTACGCAGCCCTCAGGGGAGGCCAGATTTCAGCATAGACAGAGATGAAAGAAATATTTAATGATGAGATCAAGGAAAGAGAAAAAGCCATCTGTCATGGATCAGAGATGCAAGGGAGTGGATTAGGATAAGGAGATTAGGGAGAAGTTGGGTTGAAAGAGAGATGACCAGAATGACATGAATTTTAGCCAGCAGCCTTTGTAGAGGTGTGAGGCATGACGGGTTTGGTTAGCCTCCCGGGATCCAAGTGGACCAGATGCAGGAGTCCCTGGTGCTGGGAAAGGGCTGGGGTGGAGGGAATATGCCCAGTTCTCTCAGGAAGAAGTTAACTCCCAGGCTGCAGGATAAATTGGCCTTTGAGGAATTCCTAATCCAGTGAGCAGGTAAGCATGGGGATTAATTAATCTCTTGAATCTTTACCATAAGTGGTTCTCAAAATTTTGGTCACAGAACCCCTTTATACTGTTCAAAAGGCTCCCCCAAAGCTTTTATTTGTATGGAATCTATCTATGTATATTTATCATATTAGAAAGTAAAACTGAGAAAGTTTTAAAATATTGATTTAAAATATTTAGCATTTCCTGCTAACATAACTTTCTTTGGTAATAAAAATTAACCTGTAATAAAAATTAAATTTGTTTCAATGGGAAACTATGCATTGTTTAGAGGATACACCTTCTGGGTTACTGAATTCTAGCCTTTCTTTTCTTTGAGCTATTTTATAACTCTGTAAATTGTGGATGGTCATTAGACATGCAAATTCTGTCCTGTTTGATAAAGATTAGATTGGAAAACCTTCTTTGCCTTCATTTTCAATTCATTTTAACCTACCTTTACTCCGTATAAATTCAAGTTTAACTTCTTTTTTAACTTTTTGTAATATCTCATTGATGAACGAGTAGAATAAAGTCTTAAACCTGTGCTCATTTTTACATCTGTATGAGAATCATGATTTTACTTTTTTATTTTTTGAAAATTATGTTTTATCACACTTTATTTTCTAAAACAAAAAAGTTAATGAAAAGAGTGGAGTTGTTTTGTAGTTTCCCAAATTTTTTTAATGTCTAGCACACAAGAAGACAGCTGCTTCCTTATATCTGCTTCTGTAGTCAATCTGCTGTAGATATGTTGTTTTAGTTGAAGTATATGAAGAAAATCTGGCCTCATGCAGATATGTATTTGGAAAATGGAGAAGTATTTTAATAGCTTTTTCAAATAATTGTGGATATTCTTCTTTATTATTATTACTACATTTTTAGAGACAGAGTCTATTCCTATTGCTCAGGCTGGAGTGCAGTAGCTGGATCATAGCTCACTGCGGCCTCGAACTCCTGGGCTCAAGTGATTCTCTCACTTCAGCTTCCCAAGTAGCTGGGAGTATAGGCATGTGCCACCGCACCTCCCTAATTTTTTTTTTTTTTTTATGTTTATAGAGACAGTGTCTTGCTATGTTGCCCAGACTGGTCTTGAACTCCTGGCCTTAAGCAATCCTCCTGCCTTGGCCTCCCAAAGCTCTGGGATGGATATTCTTCTTTAATATTGCATCAAAATTTGCCAAATTTTAGTTTTTAAAAGGTTAGTTACAATGTCGAATCTGAAACCATTCCAATGAGCTTTCCATATGCTGTTAAATTAAAATTCATTGGACTATCTTTCACTTTGAAAGGATCTCTTACCCATGCATGATTCTTTAACATCATGCATTGGTCATTTGGAAAATATTGGTTCACTGAGTTATGAAGATCTTTCAAATGATGGCACATTTCATTGCATTAATATAATATTTTTAAAAACCACATTGTTACTATTACAACCAATTTCATTTTAAAAAGATTTAAATATTAGAAAGCTGTCAAACTCAGGTGGATATGTTCTAAAACTCTAATTCTCACTTGAGAGCTTGAATTTTATCATTGGAAACAAATACAGTTAGTTGTTTTACTTGAAGTGACAGGCTCACTCACTTATTTTTAGGAATATTTGCCAAATACTCAAGTCTAAATAACCATTGTTTGCTCATCAGTCATTCTTTCAAGTAAAAATGGCATTTCACCAAAAGTGGCTAGTTCAAGTTACAACTCAAACAATTTCACAACACCTTTTCTCAAAATAACCATCGACTTGCAGTGTGCAGCAAAATTACTTTATGTGTACTTCTCCTTTCACCACACAGACTATTAAAAAGACTTACACTCAAGGCTTGAGATTTAAAATTAATAATTTTTATTGCTTCACCAAGGACATTCTCAAGTGAAATTGGCATTTTCTTTTACTGTGAGTGGGAGGCAATGAAGAATCCAACAACTACTAGTTTACTGCCACTGCCTTGATTTATTATAATATAAAGTGCCAAGAAGTTTTATCCAGTATTGCTTTTGCATCATCAGTGCAAATTTCACTGTGGTGAGAAGACAAATAATGTCTTGAACTCCTGGCTTCAAGAGATCCTCCCACCTGGGCCTCTCAAAGTGCTAGGACTACAGCTGCGAGCCACTGCACCTGGCCAATGTCTTAATACCATTATGAAAGTAGTTTTGCCTTTGTGGACCATTTAAGGGGGTCTTGGAGACCCCCCCAAGGGCCTAAAAAACACACGTTGAAAACCATGGCCTTACCAGAATCTCTTGCTTTACTAGAGGAATTTGTGCTTCTAAAGCGACTTCGCTGCTGAAATGTGAACTGCTTCTGTCTCTCTTTTTCTGGGCTTTAGCATAAAGGATGTTAGCAATGAAAGCTTGTGGGAAAAAGTTCACCAGACTTGGGCCGTGATCAACTTCTCCTGAAGAATTAGGAAGGGTTTGAAGAAGATGACATTAAAGTGGGGTTTGAAGGGAGAAAAGGAGTTTGACAGGTGGAGCTGGCAAGAAGAGCCTTGTGGGTAGAAGGAACACAATATGTTCATGAGACTTTTGCCATGTTGAGTTGATTTGCCAGACAAAGACGCTCACCATGTTGTTGGACAGTGAGCCTTGTACTTGAGGCATACACTTAGGTTAGAGAGAGATCTGAGAGCCATCAAAATATGCATTGTTTAATTATGTTAAGTGAAATAAACCAAGCACAGAGAGACAAATCTCTCATGTTCTCACTCATATGTGGGAGCTAAATATTAAGAACAATTGATCTCATGGAGATATAGAGTAGAATGATGGTTACCAGAGGCCGGGAAGACTATTGGGGAGGTGGGGATAAAGTGGGGATGGTTAATAGGTACAAACATATAGTTAGACAAATGAACAATATTTGATAGAACAACAAAATGACTATAATCAGCAATAAGTTAGGATATATTTTAAAATAACTAAAAGAGTGGAATTGGAATGTTCCTAACACAAATAAATGGTAAATGCCTGAGGTGATGGACACCTCAATTACTCTGATTTGATTGATCCACATTGTATGCCTGTATCAAAACATCACATGTACCCTATAAAGATATACAACTATTATGTACCCATGATAATTAAAAATTAAAAAATATTAAAAAGAAGATAATAAAAATAAGCATTGTTTAGAGGTTGGAATCATGACAGTGAATGCGATGCCACAGGAAAAGTGTGTGGAGAGAAGGAAAATGGGGACATGGGACAATAATAGAAATTTTAAAAAAAAATCTCTTTAAAGGTGGTCAGAGGAAAAGACACTAGTAAAGAAATCTGAAAAGAATAGTCAGAAATTGGGTTTGGGATTTAGGAGTGAGTAGAATCCTGGAGTCAAAGGAGGAAAGAGCTTAAAGAAGAAAAAAGTGTCCCAAAGTGTCAAGAAGTTCAGGTAAATCAATATTGAAAACTACCCATTAGAGTTGGTAATGATGAAATGATTGGTGGCCTTTGCTTGGGCAGTTTAATGTAAGCGGTGAGGTCAGAAACCACATTATATGAAGGGAAGAGTATGTTCAAGGACGATAAGAGGGGAGAAGGTTGTTAATGACCCTTAAAGAAACTTGGCTATAAAGAGAAGGTGAGAGTAGAAGAATACAATTTTAGAGAGAAAGCTTTTTTTTCCTAATATAATGTAGGAGTTATATGTATATTTGTAACCTTGTAGGGGAGGCTTTACAGAGAAGGAGACAATGAAATCCAAGAAAAGAAAAAATTATAGTGAATGGGTCTTGGAGAAAGGGAGAAGATAACCTCCAAAGACTAATAAAAAAACAAAATTAGACTTGTGTTGGAGAAGTGATACTTCTCCTCTGAAACTGGGGAAAAGATGGGAACAGATAATTAAGTTTACATCTGTGGAGCAAGAACGCTGAAAATTTTCACACTTCGTAGCCTCTATTCTCTTTATAAAATAGAAAGCAAGTTGTTTATTTAGAGTGAGGTTAGTAGTATGTAGGAAGTATGTTGGACGACCCAGCAAATAGAACCTAGGGCAAAAAGCCTATTTTCTGGCACTTTATTGTGTGTGCGTGTAGGTGGGCAGGGAGAAATGCAGCACAATCCCAAGGAACTGGGAGAGAGAGAAAGGGAAGTGAGACAGAGAAGGAGGAAGGACAAGGGTGAGAAGGCACAATACTGAGATGGTTGCTGCTTGGTATCAAGTGTCACTGCTTATGCAATTTCAGAGGTCCCTCTGCAGAAGGTCATGTGAAATACTGCAGGACAGTCTAGGGAAGGAGTGAGAATGAGAAGGGAAGAATTTTTCCTGTAGCTCTAATCTCCATCTGTCAAAGTTTTGTCCCAGGGAGCATTAACCCCCCTGCACTACTAGTTTGCTAATATCTTAGTGCCTAGCAGGTTAGCAGAGAAGCCCCAAGGTGGGAGGTGAGCTGCTGTGCCCACATGAAGATGATGGGTGAAACAAAGAGTAGACGGTTGCAGTGGTGGCTGGGGCAAAGCTGAGGGCCCATGATAGAAGTCAAGCCAACTGTAGCCCCCCACTTGGGGGAATAAGGCAGGAGGATGGAGTTTGAGGTTGCTGTGAGTTAGACTGACACCACGGCACTCTAGCCCGGGCTATAGAGCAAAACTCTGTCTCAAAATAAATAAATAAATAAATAAATAAATAAATAAATAAAATAAAAATAAAAAAAGAAGTCAAGCCAAGAGGTTCTGGCATGATATGTAAAAGGTGTCTGAAACAAGAAGTTAACTTGAAAAGAATAGTGAAGACTTAAAAAGTCAACTGTTCATTTTAAGAATGGGTAAATTTTTGAGCAGCCACCAACAGCACATTGGATTCCATACATTCCTACTGGTAATAGTTTGCAAGGTTATGTCATTTTCTGCAGCAATATCCAGTGGTTTTGATGTAAGAAGGATGTAATTATATTGTAGAGTTTAGATGAGAGATTTCTTGGATAAAATTAGTGGAAGGGACAAGGAGGTTAGATTGTAGGTGAGAAATCATAACATTTGGAGTAGGTGAACAAGGAATTCAAGGGTAGGCTAATAAAGTCAGAGAAAGGGACTGGACGTACTAACATCTTGGAAATCTTGTTTAGAGAGAATGAAAGGATAAAAATGGAAGGTTATGAAATTGAGATCCTAGACTAGCACATTGGAATTTACAATGTTGGAAAGAAACATTTTGATGACATGACAAGAACTATTCTTGAATTATGGGAGTAAATTCATGAAGCAGAATCCATTAACTCCCATTTGACTTTATGTCAAGGATGTTAGATGTATTGATCACATGGAAGTTTCTCAGGGTGGTAGAAAGAGATGAGAATTGAAGTGAGGCAAGATGCCAAAGTCATCAGTGAATGTAGGAAAGTGAACTTGAGGTTGGTAGACCCAGTGACATGAAGGAATTTGAGGTGGCATTCGCTAATTCTATCGTCTAGCAGTACTGAGTATCAACAGCACTCTGGGCACCACGTCAGTTGCTGGAACACAAAGGTAAGTAGGTTAGTCCTTATGATCTGATGGGGAGACAGATAGGAAAACCAATATTATAACACAATAAGGGATGCATTTTAATAAAGTTATGTACACTATGTTTAAGAAGTCACAGTAGCTGATCCTGAAGTTGTCTTGAAAATTGATTGAGAATTTTTCAGGTGAAAAAGGAAAGGGAATTAGAAAGAGAGGGAGGAACAGAGTAAGAAACAGATTCAGCAGAAAGAGGCCAAGAATTATTGATGAACTTGATTATTTTGACAACTTTAAAAAGATATTTATTATGTGTTGAATGTTGTTTAGAAATTTGTCCATGTTTATTTTTGTTGCAATGTACAAATTTATATATGAATGTATAATTTCATTATAAAAGTAATTCACGCCTTCAATCGGTTTATTTTCTTGGCATTCACGTTTTTTAGCTCCCAGGAGCTCTGAAAAGTACAAAAGTATGTCAGTACAGGATCATCCATCTGGCCTCAAACCCCAGGAGGTGTGATAGGAGACCACAGGTCTCTTCAGGATGAGGATTGGACACTCTGGTTCAAGATCAGTAAATTACAAATGCCCACTCTAGAGTGCTGAAGACTAGTAAAAGAAAGTCATAAATGAAAATCAAGGTATTATCTTTAGAATTGTCTGCTTATTTTAAAGGATATATATTCTGGTCATTTCCCCTTTCTTTTACTACTTTTGGAAGAAGATTAACCCATTTTATTTTTATGGCATTGGTTGCACTTACAATTTTTAGAGAAGCAACAAAAAAGGGAAATGGCCTCGTAAACTATCATTAGTCCTTTAAAATGGTCCTGTGAATAAGTGATCAAATGGCAAGGGCCTTGAGGACTTTTCCCTGCCTATAAATGGTCACTAGCTGATATGCTACCCAATATCACTCTCTTACGTTCCGTTTTAGAGCAAACTGTGGGACAGCACAGGATGGGTGATAGAGTTCAACAGACTTCGGTTAAAGTCATGAGTCAGTTACTGGCTGTGGGACTAAGCTAGGAACTGGCTACAGGCAGATTTTTGTCTTCTCAGAAATTGTTTCTTCAACTGCATAATTAGATCTAGGCATAGCTCTGATGGGGTAGACATGGGCTCCCCAATATCATAAGCCTTGGTCAGCAGGGGTACCCTTGTAGAGCTTCTACACTTGCGGAGTGCTCCCTGTGGCCATACCTGGTCCTGCATGGGCCTTCTCAACTGCCCCCTGACTGGAGTTTGTCTGATCCTTCCTGGATCCTTTTGCTTAGCTGCCACATTACGTGACTGGGTCCCTCCCTCCCCTCCATCCAAGAGGCTTCATAGCCTTCATCAAATTCTCAGAGGGACCTGTGATCCAGAAAGGGCAGGGGGGAAAGAAACCTCATAATACTGCCTTCCCAAGAACAACGCAACCAGTTTCCAACTAAAAGGATAGGAAGAGGCAGGTGAGAAAGAAATCTTTTCAGTCTGGTGTATTGAGGTCAAGTGAATAAGTATAAGTTCTCAATTATGAGAAGTTGGAGGAGTATTATTCATTACATTTCACCATGCATAAAAGCAAATGCACTATTTTCAAGAATGTTGTAGGGTTATTTTGTTACTTAATCATAATCTAGTAATTTTTTTTCTGAATTTAAGGAAAGCCCTGACAATAATTTTATCTGTAATCCAGAAAAAAATCCAAAAGATATTCACACATTGGATCTCATACCATTGGTCAAGTGAATACAAAATAAGGACAGTGTTTAAAGGGGATAATCTCTAATGTGTTTCCTTGGGGACCCAATCTCTTATCATACAGAGGCAGAACAAAATTAAATGACTCAAGGAAGTCTCTCCAGGGACATAAGTTCGAAAGATTTCTCAGTAATATTCCACTTCAGATAAGGCACTTACATTCTTTATACCTCAGTTTCCTCATCTGTGAAATAAAAAGTTGGGACCAGAACAGTGCTTTTCAAAGTATGGTTATGAAACTCTCTGCACAGAATCATCTAGGATTTCTATTTAAATAGTGTAATTCATAGATGAATTTTAAAAACATCATAGTAAGGAATAAAAATCCAATACTGCAAGATTACATTCATATGAAATTCCAGAAATGGGCAAAATCACAGGAACAGAAAGCCAATGAGTGATTGCCTAGGGGTTATAGCTGGGGGCAGATAAAGAAGATGGATTACAAAGGGGCAGGAAGCACTTTGTGGGGTGATTCAACTGCTTTATACCTTGATTATGGTGGAGGTTCCATGGCTGTATGCAATTGTCAAACTTTGCCAAGCTGTATACCTCGAGTGAAATTTGCTGTATTTAAGTTACAACCCATCCAAAGATTTGCAAATTCCTGGGACTTATCAGAATGTGAATTTTTAACAAGCTCCTTCAGTGGATGTTTTATTCACTTATGTTCACCACTGAATTTAATAATTTATTCATCTTTTACAAATTTAGGATCCCATAAAACTCCAATTTGGGTGACAGTGGCAAAGTGCTCCTGGATGTCAAAGATAGATGGCAAGGGATATTTTTAGCTTTATGCAGACTATGAACTACATGGAAGATTAAGAACTCTACAAGTTAAAAAAAAAAATTTTTTTTTAAAAGCTTGGCAAACTTCTATCAAGGGGACAGATTTAGGAGAAGGATTTAGTGCGTCGGTTAGGAGGACTTCTAGGCCGCTCATATTACCTGGCCCATGCCTGGGCAGACTCTCTCTGCCACTGGCTAGGTCTGCTCACTCTTGAAATTCAGAAGTATGCAGGTTTGGAGAGTAAGATGAGTCAAAACAGATGCTAGTAATTTTATGCTGTGCCTACCAGCATGGTTCTCATTCCTGTGAGTCCGAGTTTTAAATAATTTTAGTAAGCAAATGAATCCTTTTCCAAATCTCCCAGGCCTATGATATTGTTAGAGAAACACAACACAATGGCCTGCCTAAAGCCCTTTGGAGCACTGCTAATCACTCTCAGAAAAGCTGAGCACAGAAAGGGCTGGAATTCTAGCTCTTCTGCCACTCCTGTGGATTATGACATCACCAAGTTAATTGATTGCATTCCTATCTACCTTTCCACTGGGGACCATGCATTATTCAGAATATTTTTGTTTGTTAATCCAAAACAAAAAGCGCTCACCCTCTGAAGCAGTGCCCTGGTGTCTGAGATCACGTTATTGATGGCTAACGGCTGTCAATTACTGGGGAGGGACCACGAGCTGCCAGCTGTTGCCTGGAAACAGCCTCCAAGTGGGCAGAGGAGGCCATGAGAAGCTCCAAAAACCAAAGAGGATTTCAACACTTGGAGTATAATAAACGAACAGTTCTTCGACAAACAAATACTAGAGAAAGAAAGAATTATGCAGTAAGGCCAAAATGCGAAGCAATGAACTAGGAATGACCAGGCTCAAATATAGAAACATATCCCAGGCCACTTCGGTCAGCAGAGAAAAAATGGCTCATGGATTCCCTCTCTCCTCCCTTCTTTGGCTTCGAAACTGCTTGCTTTTGTATTCTTTCCTCCCTCTCTTTTCTGATGTAACATTTAAATGAACACCTTTTATGGATCCAAGAAGAGGCTGAAGAAATACAATGGGTACGAAAGACACAAAGACACAATTCCTTTGGAGGACAGTAGGATTCAGTAGGAGAGCCAGATGGATGAACAATGGAAATTAAACATAAAAAGTACTTTAAGAAACTAAGTGCCACGGGAGCCCAGAGGAGCAAGCTCCTAGCTCTCCCTTAAGGAGCTTTCTTACTTTACAATAGTGGCTCTCATGTAGGGGAGATTTCTGCCTCCCAGGGGACATTTGGCAGTATCCAGAGACATGTATGATAAAAGGACAAGGCAGCATAAGTAGAGTGATCCTTTAGGTGGTGATGTAGGTCTGACACCTGTGGAAGAAGAGAGAGAAGGAAGAAGGATTGGGTAGGATGAGCCTCAGACTGTAGTGCAGCTTGGTAAAAGTCTTGGTTAGGCTGAAGAGGAATCCAAGCAGAGATTGTCATTACAGAAGTCGTAGGTCAGGCAGGAATAGCCTGTCTCTAGTATCCCCACCATGCTCGGTCATTGGCTGAGAGCGGCCTGGGAAGACCATAGCCTTGGCATGAATGCCATGGTGCATACAGAAGTGTGGCTGCCCAAGCTGTCAGCTAACAACATTCCTTGCAGCAGGGTCTCCCTAGAAGGGAGTTTGCCTGGTGCACCTCCATGGCCACCACAAATAGACTATGACTTCTGTCTGTGTTGCCAAGCAAGAATTGTTAAAGGTCTCCATCTTCCAGAAAGCTAGGCTGCACACCTGTACTGATTAAGGAGAATGTGTAACATCTGCAAATCTTCTTCCTGAAGCCTTTTTGTTTATACAGCTTCTGCCCTGATTTTTTGTTGTGTGTCTGTACAATAATAGAAGAAAGACTTTTCCTTTTGTGTTGTGAATTAAGTGAAGAAAGGATGTGATTATATGCCACTCTAAGGCCACAAATTCTGCCCCTGGAATGTTAATAAAAGGGATCAGAGCATGTGCACACGTGCACACACACATACATATTTCTGTAATGATTACTTATTACTTCCACAGGGCATTGGCTATAGTTAGCTGAAACTATCTTTCTGTGTACAGCCTATCAACAAAGGATCGGCTTCTACTCTAGGATGCAAGTTCTTTCAGATGTTTGAAGAATCCTCTCTTGGTAGATAATGGAAAGCAATACAGGAAATATCTGATATTTTGTGTCTTTTTATTAGGAAGAATACAACGAGGCAGGGAAACTCTTTGACTCGTTTCAGTCTCTCTTGGCATCCTGATTTTGGCAGGTCTAAAACATCATGTGGGGGAGCCATCTGCCTTTTGTGCTTGCCTTTTAAGAAGAAAACATGGTTCTCTTATTATGTTGTTGATTGCACTAGAGCCTAGTGGGTTCCTCAGAAAATGATGTGAACATACTCAAAACAGAAATCTGTGGTCCCTGCAGCCAGCCAGACCATGCTGTCCATAAAATTAATGCAATCTGCCCTCTGGATTACAAAGAAGACCCCTTATAGTCAACAGCTGGTGTGTGAACATGTTCACCGTTGGACAAGAAGAAGTCCTTCCAGTGTTGTGAATTTAAGAATAAGACGTGGAATAATATGCAGTCCTGGGTGGAATTTCTTAAAATCCAACTGCCAAGAGTAATTCCTCTGAAATAGAAGAGAGAAGGTAAAATAGAGAAAGAGAGATTCTGTGTTTAGCTCACTTCTCATCTTTTTTTGTATGACATTTTCAGCAAAGTAATTCTAGCATTAAACCTCACAGTGAAAGTGCTCTAGTTGACACCCAGCTTCAGGAAATTAGAAAAGAACAGAATACATTTTGCCAGCAAGCTCATGGCATTTATAAAATCCCATCACATTAATTCATGAAATCCCCATATCAAATGACCCCATATCAGGCACTGTCCTTTGGGGGACATCACACAGGAGGTAGTTTATAGGAAAAATCCTAAGTTTCCAGCTCTCATATATCAGACATAGCCAGAGAGCTGAGGAAGCGGGGGCTTCTTATTATTTTTTCCAGAGGATTTGACATATTTATTCTATCTGGAAATGATTTTCGGGGAAAAGACAAGCTGCCGCAGCATGCCTCATCAATGTCAGAAGAGTTATCATACACAAACACTCAATAATGACTTTAAAAAGTGATTATGAACTAGTTCATTTCTCAATGCAGCACACACCACAGTAATAATCCAAATTGCCTGTGACTTATGAGTATATTTGGCAACAACCACTAGTTCCCACTGTAGTGTGAAATTAACACCACAGACTGTAGCTGTGGCATTTATTGAGCACAAGGGAGCTGATTATAGCCTCATAAATTCGAAGGCAACCTATGCTATTACTTAATTAGAATCCATATCTATGCATAAATTACAGTAGCAATAACTAGTACTGTTATAGTTAAAGATTTGTCAGCTTTCTTATTATATAACCACCTCTTATTTTTCCACATAACCCTATAATTTAGGGAGGTTATAAGTTGTCTGTAAAAATTGTTCAGAGAGGAAAATTGGCACAAGGTATCTTGGAGGCCAGTAGTGTTTTGTTTCTAAGTAAACTTTAAAAATATTAATCTTGCGCTGTTGTTTTTTTTTCTTCTTCTTAAGAATAATATCACTAAATCCCTAATCCACCCCTAGTAATAAATTATTTTGGCTACATATGCATGTTTTTAGAGTATAAAACTTCATTTTAAAACAAGTGTTGTCTTGACACTTTTTCTTCCAGGGTCCTTTTTATTTTTTAACTTATTATAATATTAATACAAAACAAACTTCATACACACACCCTTAATAAACATTAGACTAGTATCCTCTGAATTAATTTTTGTTCTTTGCTGATGTGTATCATACTTTCACATAGTTGTAACCAATATGTACATTTTCTTTGGGGTCCAGTTTTTTTATTTTTTGGCTTAACATTTTCTCATATGCACATGAGACTCATTGACATAGCCTACATATAGCTCAGTATACTATTAGATTAATCTTCTAAAATACTCCAGAAAGATAAAAATCATCTGAGTCAAATAATATCTTTGCATGATGCAAATATATATTCCAGACAAAAAGGTAATTTTTAGCCACAGGAAGAGCCAAATGTGATAAATCATCAGGGAAATAATTTATCAAGGATGTGGAATAAGTCCATGAGATAAAATGAATCCATTAATTTTTTGGCACTATGCTGTGTTTTTAAATATCATTTGGCTAAATTAACAATTTTTCAACTGGATGTTTTTCTACTGTGTGGATGCTACCTAATTCATTTACAGAGTTAGAGCCACATTGTTTACAAAATGAGAAATTGCATATAAAGAGGCACTATAGCTTGCTTTCTGTTTTCAATTACAGTCAATAATCTTTTTATTCTCAGGATCGATATAGTTTAACCTTCAGCAGTACAATATTTTTTAACATAACATTTTCAGATTTGTCTCTGTACAATTGTTTTAAAACACATCAGGCTGATAACTTGAAATACAGTATATACTATTGCTAATATTAAATTATTATCATTATTGTTGTTGGCATTATTATCCACTCCAAAAAGTGCTTTTTCAGCCTGCCTTTCCCTGATTGTTGTTGGGGTGTGTGTCTCTTAATGGTAGGAACATAAAATAAACAAATATTTTTTTTCTCGATACCCAGAAATAATCATTATTTATTTTGGGCAAGTGAAAAGTAAACAGCTATTGTCAAGCCTGCACTTGACTATCATGAGGCATGGATTACACAAGACATTTTTAAAAAAAATAAATAAATTTTAAGGTCAGATGTTAATGAAGGAACTCAGCTGTTAATATCACCTATCATACTCCATCTGCTTTGCTATACCAAATGTCTACCTGACCCCAAAAGTTAAAACCAGGCTGAGCCACCCACAGACCATACAGATGACAATCGGCAGGAATGGGCTTCTGGACTTCGTATCACTATATACTGAGGCTTGAACTCATGAATTTGGCTAACTTGATGACAGAATTGGGTTGGCTCTGTTTAATCCCATCAAATACTTATAACCTGTTATGATGAGGAGTGGGGAAACTATTGCTGGACAATGGCAGCTGTAACAAGTGTGCCAATATGGAAATGCAGAGAAATTACTGTAGACAAGCTTAATTTATCTAGAGAGAGGGCAGAATATGAAATTCTGCCTGCATGGAATAATTTCTGGGCGTCTGATATGACTGACCCTGCAAGCTAAAAAGAAGACAAAGAGCATTCCCATTTTATTTTATGTTAGAAGTCATCACTTAAGATACTCAAGGACACTACAATTGCAAACGATGCTGAGAGGGGTATATTTTAAGAAATTCAGACCATCTTAGTTTTGGAAGAAAAATTAGAAGAAGGTTAAATATAATCCACCTTTCCAGTCAATACTAATTATGGGTATGTGATTTGTAGTAGTGTTTGTTGTAGGACTGTGTGTGTGTGTGGGGGCGGGGTATGGCAATACAAACCCGCGTCCACGGCATTTCCTCCTTTTTACCTTCAAGGCCGCTGGTGGTGTCCGATGTGTGTGAGGGTGCAAATGGCGGAAGCCTGGAGAGGTCAGAAAACTGATCGCAAGGGTGGTGGGAGTGGAGAGAGGAGTTGGGGAGGAGTCAGGAGAGAAGAAAGCAAGATTGGGAAGAGATTTCTCACAGAGTAAGACTTTGGGAGAGACAGGAAAACAAGACATCCTCTAAGAAGATTTGTTGTGTGATATGCTATGGAATCTCAAGGGACTGCCAGGAAAGATTTGCCTTCCCTTAACTGCTGGTTTTGAGTCAGATTTGTGCTTCTGCTGGGTACAGTAGCAAGCTGAGATGGGCCCTAAGAACTGCCTACAGGTTTATATATTAAGATGAATGGATTTGGGATCCTTTGCTTTGTGTATATTTTAGAATAAAAGCACATGAACAAAGAGTACACCATTTTGAAGACAAGAGTCAATTTTGGCATTTTGGTAGAGTTGCCAAATTTAGCAAATAAAAATATAGGATGTCCAGCTAAATTTAAATTTCAGATAAACAACAAATTTTTTAGCATAGGTGTGTCCCATACAATAGTAGGCATATTTATGCTAAAAATCATTTGTTGTTTATCTGAAATTCAAATTTAGCTGGGCAGCTTATATTCTTTTTTCCTAAATTCAATGATTATACTGCAGGCTGGAGTCACAGATAGGCACAAGGGAAAAGGATATCTCACTGTCATTATCTTCTCTCTTTGTGAAATCAGAACTTAATTCTGACTGTGTTACTAGTTCTCCCCCTAGTTTTAAAAATTTAGAATTTTTTTTAGTAAGGAATATGAATGTTTGTTTGCTAAGTACTGGACATTTGTTAAGAGGGACAGCATGTTGATATGAAATGATGAAGGCCTGAATGCATATAATATAGGAGAATAAAAATCTGTTTCTTCAGAAGGTAATTTAATATAATTTATCACCAAGAGCCATATAAGCTCCAAATGACTTGCTAATTTATATGAAGTACAAATTCTATGATATGCCTTTATGAATTTGCCTAGCTATGTATCTGCATTTATTGAATTTCCAGATCCACACGACACTAGGAGAATTGGTTGTCATGTCAACTTTCATGTGCTGTACTGAGAAACTTTATTTTATTTTTTTTAAAAAAGCCAATTACACAATAAAGCCAAACAAATATTACTGCAGAAATGAAGAAATAGGAATATATTTTGTATGTTTTCTACATGGAGTAATATTAATCAACTACAACCAGACATAACCCTTTGGGCACTTTATTACCAAAGATGTGACATATAGAAAATCAACTATAATATTAAAAGATATTGCCTTTATAATTCTGGTTCAAGAATTGTATTGAATTCATATTCATTAAGTGACCACAAAGTGTACCTGGCTGTGTTATATGGGGTGTGAGCATCTTTCAGGTGAGGACACTGTTTCTAACAGTACATGATCTATGAAGTTTCTACATATCTAAACCATTTTTCTTATAAAGCTTCAACCCCAACTAACACTAATATTTTTAAATGGATGCTAATGCTCACCATAAATTAGAGATGAAGCTTTTTCCCTTTAACAAGGAAATGCTATCTATATATGTTGCTGCCAGAGGTGGCCAGTTAATTTTCGCTGTCAAATGGGCCAAATACTACTATCTTTTACCAAACCCATCTCCATTTGCTGTAAATGTCTCCATGCCCTGAAAACCCACCTGACAGTCAAGTTATGTGTACACTTACTGCAAGAGTAATAAGAGGATGGTGATGGTGGTGTGATAACAAGATGAGGATGCAGGTGATGAGGATGATGATAGCAGACACTTCCCATCATCTTTTCCCAACCATTCTTTTGGTAAGTATACCTCCTTTTCTTTGGGAACTGCTGTCCCCCTTTCCATATGATCTTATTGGATGTGTCAATTAGTATGCAACACACTTACAAACATGCACATACGCACATCTTAGAGATTAGCTCAGCAATGGTCAAATCTCTCAAACCAACCAACCCAAGTTTTAGAAACATATACCTTTGTGAATTTGTCTTCAAAGACACTGAGAGATGTTCATAGACAATCAGATAAAAAGATGTTTTCTTTCCTCTGAAGTACCTAACTGGGATTATGAAGACCTAAAGCTGTCTCTGGTCATGTCCTGTCCCCCATTTAATCAATCAACTGCAGTAGGGATCATAAGGCCAATAGACACTAGTGAAGCAGAGATGACAGACACTTTCAGAGTTCCTGGAGTTTTTAAGGCCAGTACTTTATCTTAAGACTCAACCCGACCCCTAGGCCACAAGAACCAATAAATTGCTCTTCCCCTTAAGCTAGTTTAAGGATGAATGAATATAACCACTACTTATCAAGAATTAATTTAGTGCTCTAAATTCATATATTGATATGAATTAAATATATGTAGAGGTGGGACTTTATGTACATACTAAAACTCTTTAGATGGCAAGTGTCAGAATACTAATGTAACTAACCATTATTCTCAAAATCCATAACACTGGGTGCAAATCATAAAAAATATAATAATTCTTTTTTTTCTATATTCAAAATGTACTCATAAAAGGAGAATGCCTCTCTATAGGTTGTTTCAGCAGATTCTGAAAGAAGATATTGATTGGCTAGAGTTGGGTCTTATGCTGGTATCAAACCAACACTGTGGCCAATGAGGAATGGAGAACACTGGCCTCCTGGGTCACGTGACCACACCTATTGCCAAACCATGCAGAATAAGAATAGGACAGGAAGAGTTCCCTAAAGACATGCTGAAAAGACGAAGAAAATAAGTGGGTCACTACAACAGCATTATTTCATTTACTCCTCTTATCATTCCAGTGGTATCTACTTTCATTTTGCAGGTTAATAAAAAACAGATCTATAAAAAGAAAAGAAAAGAAAAGAAAGTCTATAAAAGTTTAGTCTTTGTTCAAGTAACTTGGATAGTAAAGGGAAGCTGGATTTCAAATCCTGGTCTGTTTGATTCCAAAGCTCCCTCTCTCCTCTGCCATGATTCTGTAGGGGAGGGCAACTGCAGAGGGTGCTGTTAATTGGTGCTTGATTGCCTCCGGTGGTCGCATCGGAGAATCTGGCACATGGCTGCACAGGAGTGTGGAGTGAACAGTTGGGAAGAATCTGCTCATCAGATTTGGAACTAATCAGTCCTGGTTCAGGAAAGTGACTGAGGTCACTACATGAAAAGAAGGATTTAAAGTGGTGTCTAATGGTGCCCATTCAGGCTGCTCTAATAAAGTACAATAGACTGGGTGGCTTACAAACAAAATAAATTTATTTCTCACAGTTTTGGAGAATTGAGAAGTCTAAGATCAAGGCACTGGCAGATTTGGTGTCTGGAGAGAGCCCACTTCTGGTTCATAGGTGTCACCTTCCCACTATACCCTGACATGGCAGAAGGGGCAGGGATCTCTCTGGGATCTCTTTTATAAGGGCACTAATCCCATTCATGAGGACATCATACTCATGATCTAATCACTTCTGAAAGACCTCATCTCCAAATATCATCACAGTGGGAATCAAGATTTCAACATTTAATTTTGGGAGACACAACACTCAGACCACTGCAAATGGAGATGGCAGGCTGCATGGAGCCTGCTCTGTGAAGAGAGGATAGAGGGACACCAAGACTGGGTCATCAAACAGTTACATACCAAATCGGTGGCATAAATGGGTGAAGCAAAAGAAATATGGTGAACTTGAGCAGCCCCTAAAGAATTTTGCTCAGAAGGCAAGTTACAAACATAGCGATGATCTGAAAATGTTATTTCCTTTCCTATTGGTTCTTAAGAGGCTCTAAGCATTGTATTCCTATAAGAGTCAGCAGCAATTATTGAGGAGTGATTATGAATAATTATTATTGATTATTATAATATGAAACAAGGTACTGAGCCCAGGACCCACCAATCAGAGTGTTAAATTTTTACTTGGTGGAGGCATGAGAGGAACCAATGGAGGTGATCAGGCCACCAGGGCAAAGAGGAGGGGTGAGTGGGAGGAATAGGGCATGGCTGTTTACTAATTAGTAGGGTGGTATTTCAATATTTTTAATAACCAGTAAAACCATTGTGGGTGTTTGCCTGATGAATAGAAGCTCTGGATTCTCCTCTTTCCTTGTGAGATCCAGGAGCCAGCAGTCACTTTTCACTTAAGCCCCCACTTCCTGCCACCAGGCCTCTTGGGAGTCTGGTCTATCTGCGGTAGACCAGAGAGAGAGAGCTGGTATGTAGACACTTAACTATTCAAATGTGGCCAAAGCAGGTTCCTAATGTTTTCTAGACATGAAGGCATTTCTCTGATGTTCATTCTCATTAATCTTGATTTTTTTTTTCTCTTTTGCTCAGAGTAGCTGTCTCCATATTTCACTAGAGGCTGAAGTTGAACAAAAAGCTCACACCAGATGCTCATGCATATCTCTGCATGTTACTTGAAAGGAAGCCCTTTCAGAGGAAGCGGTCCCTGCCAGGCCAAGCTGTGGCAGGAGAAAATGAAGCCTAAAAGGCTGAAATGAAGGGCAGAAGCAGAGACAGGGACCAGCGGAAAGAGGATGAGGGTTGAGAGAGTTGGTATGCAGGTATGTCTATCATAGGCAGGCACAAAAGCAGTAGGTCATGCCCAAATGGACTAGAAAAATCAATAATAGATAGAATCTGGGAATTACAGAGGAAGCAGAATCCAAGATGCAAAAAAATATCTAGAAATCAGATCTGTAGGTCCTCAGTGGAAGCAAAGAGGCAGAGATATTGTACCAGAGTCAAGATACTTTATAAGTTGAGCTGCAGACAACCTGGTATATCAGCCCCCAAGTGCTTAAGTTCTTTATGTTTGTATAGGTCCCTCCCACAGAAAGGTGGATGAGGCTGAGTTGGATTAGACTAGACTGGACTGGATTGGAATGGATTGGACCAGACTGAATCGAATTGGATTGAGTTGACCTCCAGTGGCTGAATCTAGTCTGGCTGAGGAGACAGGCAGTTCCCAATAACCACAACTGGAGAGTCAGAGAAGAAAAATCACATAACTTTCCACACTCTGAAAACAGGTTGGAAGGGGAAAAAGAAAACATTTGATTTCTTAATCACAAGATCTGGCCCCAGGCATCTTGTGTTTAATGTCTGAAAAGAGTATCTGGTCTGCCAACTTTCTGTTTTGCACAACTGCCCAAATGGGTTACAGCTGTTCAGTTTAAAAGCTTCTGATTCTAAACCAACTACATATCTTGGTTTGAGAGACATAGGCACCTTTATGTTCTTTTTTGGAGGAATCTCATATTCTCCCTTTCAAAAATTGATTATTTCTCAGTAAGCCAGAGTTGTACATGTCCCAAAATTCTGTCTATGACTACACAGGTAAGTCATAGTAGAACCTTTCAGGGATTCCACTTCTAGTGCCTAGAAATATACATTTACTCCAGGATCTCAGAGCACATCTACAGAAGGATGATCCAATAGTATTTCCAGGAATGAGCTGGTAATCACCAGAAAAATAAAAATTTAAAAACAAAAAAATAACTTTTCGGGTTTGTAAAGTTTATTTTTACATAGAAATACTGTTGCTGCTGGTCCATGGACCACACTGTGAGTAGCAAGGGTCGACAGTAGTGGTTCTCAACCACATCGGCTGCACATTAGCTTTGAAGAATGCTAACACTGGGCCCCATTTCTGTAGGCTCTGATTTAATTGGTCTGGATTGGGCTTTGGTTTTCCATGGTCCGAAACCTTCCCCAGGTGATTCCATTCAAGAATCTCTTTAAGCCCACTTCCACTGGCTCTCCAGTGGATTTTAAGAAAATGTTTTTCTTTATATCTTTTATTTTTAATTCTGCCACCAAGTTCTCTACTGATAGTTCTGGGAGTTGTAAGTGTTCAGAGTTTTAGGCACTCTGGGTATTTCTTCAACTATAAAACATTTCTGCATAATAAATCTTGTTTAATTTTCCATTTTTTAATTTCCATTTTTTTTATTTGGAAGTGATGACATTGTATATCCCAGAGCTTTTTTGTTTCTTTTATCTTTAACTTTTATTTTTGACTTATTATAAAAAGGACTTTTCAAAATATTTCTTTACAATAATAAGTGGATTGGAAGTGTATGTATTCACTCTCTTTTGAAAAGCATTTCTTGTCTTCAGCAGTCTTCTCAAGACCTCTTCTGTTGTGTCCATTTGCTTGAGTTGCTTGGATTGCGCCCTAATGGCGTGTTTGTTCTCTCATTACCCTCACAGGCTTGAGCCAAATCCAATAGCACATTCTTAGGAAGTTGATGCCTTGTTTAATTCCACATATTTCTCTTCTTAGAGAGAGGGGGCAAACGAGGACAACTATCACTTACTCAACGTGTGGAACGCACAGATAATCTAGCACTCTATTGGGAAGACCATTTGTGTGAAGAAGATCCAGTAACTATCTTTCCACTTACATCATCCATTCTCTTCAATCTTGCTGCTCCCAACCTCCCTGCCTTCCCGACTCTCATTTCACCCCTACCCTCTATCATCTCAGAACAGAAGGTTTGCATCAATTAAAAGGTTGGCTTGTGAGCACTTTGATTCTCCACTAGGCTGATTTTTTCTCCCTATTTATTATCATTCTGTAGCATCCCAGAATCTATTTCATCTCAGGCTCTATGCCTATAGTGGGGGTGGGCTGCCACCAAAGGGACCTGGTTATGTCCCTGGGGTGTTAACAGCTCCCTTTCTCCTAAGCAGAGATGAGTCAAATGTATGTGTGTTTTGTTTCACAGGTTTCTTTTTTTTAAATAAAAATTTAATACAAAGATATAAGGTTGTTTCTCAGAGGACCTTATAGCAGTGTTTTTCAGATTCAAGATGATTACTCATTAGTGGGTGGTGAAATAAGTTTGGTGATTCTTGACCAGGATTATTTTTAATAAATAAGAAAAATGGAGAAGACAAAATATCAGAGAATGTCTCACATTGTAAAGGTGTTATCTTTTTTTAAAAAATAGAACTCTTGTTTCAGTTATATAGATGTAAATTATAGTTTTACTGTTAGCTGTGTTTAAAAAGATTGAAATCCTTCTAAAAATCAGAAATTTAGCCTTCATAAAATCTTCTAAAAGTTATTACAACTCAATAATAAATTATTGATTTTAAGATGTTCAGATTAAAATCAGGCTGCTATTTTGGCACAGAAAGGCAATTTGCATTTATATTTTTTCTTGTGACCCGTCTCATAGCTTAAATCCTCAAGGTTCCATTTCTAATCAGATTGGAACATTGGGTTTTATTTGGTTCTCTTTTGTCTAGTCTCTCCTTATTGCCTGGTGGGTTTCCTAACCATAGATCTTTTTCTCCTCTGCAGTTTATTTATTTTTTTCTCCAATCACATTGTGGCTCTCTTTAAAAATTTTTCAAATTGGTTGTTTCCTTTATAGGAGAAAGGAAACATCAGTGGTGAAATCAAAGGCTGGAAAGGAACAGAAATCCTGTGGTTCTGCAATGTCCTGGACTGCTGTTACCTCCGGGAGTTCACAAACGCTTCCCAAGGCATATGGTGATTTGAAGAGAATCACTTTGGATCCGCAGCCTTCACATAATTTCTTTCCCAAAATTGATTGGACCGAACATGCTACACAGTCAAACCATCCCTTTCACAATTGCCCTCTTCTACTTCATAAAAGAATAACATAAGTCCTGCTGCATCTTAATGGGGTACACTGCTCCAAGGTGTAAAAATCCACAAGGCACTAAATAAAGTTAAAACACTGGTATGTGTGGGTGTCGGGAAAGTGAATGACTTTAATGACTGGGTAACAAATTCATGTGCATATCAGGTAGTTTCCTAGTCATACTTTAAAAAAAAAATGAAAAATGAGCAAAATTGTTTTGTCAAATTCTAGATCATTAAAAATAATTTTTCAAAATATGTCATGTGATTTTTGACAAATAGTTCAAAAGGAGTTCCAAAAACTGAGTGACATTATTGTAACACTATTATAACTCTATTCTCATCTATTTAACAGGTAAACCCTGATGGATGACATCTATAAAAATTTAAAACTAGAGTAGAAAAGAAGCTGAGTCATGTCTCATTTTGAAATAAGAAATACTAATTAATAGTAATATGAATTAATCAGGAAAAAATGACTTTATCTCATTAAAAGATTCATTTCCAATAAACGATTACATTTTATATTTAATATTTTTATAATGTATAATAAATTTGTTATTTTGAGTAACTTTCTGCTACTAATCATTGTGATGATAAATGAATCAAAAAATTTTAGCCCTTAGAGCCTTACAGTTACAGGAAGTATGTTGATATTTCAATTTCAAGTTACTTTCATATATTTTTTTGCATAGAATTAATCAATAAAGGCAATTAAAGACTTTCCAATCGAAACATATATCACATTAGGATAAAATTCAGAGAAGGAAACACAATGAAAATACACTACTAAAGAGAGCATACTTGTGTATTTTTTAAATAGATGATGATAGGTATAAATTCATATGGTACTTAGATTATATTGAATATATTTTTTAAAGTAACAATTTTATTTTACTTGTCAATATTGATATCCTTTGCAGTTATTTAATATTTTGACAGAAAAATTAGATACTCAAAATATAAAAAGAGAAACTTCTTGAAAATAGGTTTTCAAATTTTTTAAGGAAGTATACACACACAAAAATATGTAAGATCACTGTTATCTAACCCTTTCATGGCCTGTTGTCAGGAATCCCTGAGACCACCCCAATATGAGTATTTATTTCTTCTGTAAAATCCTTTTATGAGCCTTCTCTTTTATAATTTTCTTAGAAGTAAAGTATATGCTGTGTGCAACCTTTCACTACTCAGGTTAGTTTGAGTTGGTATGCTTGACGCTAGTTGGAATAGCAGCTACCAACATTGGCAGAACATGCAGCATAAAATCAGGTCTATGTCAGCTTCATAATTTAGGATGCAGTTCATAGCTAGAAATTATTAAAAGTGTGGACCATTTGGTATCATAATACTCTAATACTTGATAACTAGGCCCTCTCTTTTGGGGAGTATATGTACTACCAACTGGTAAATGAAATGAAAAATAATTGAAGTTAGAATTTGTTCTCCTGTTCAAGATCTTGCACTGAGCACATATATTTATTGCCTTTTCTCACAGACTCCTTAAAATGATGGCAAGGAAATAGGCAAAGGTATTTTTCCTAATAATGAAGAAAATGAGTATGGAAGAACAAGTGGATTAGAGTTTTCAAAACTTTCTGAAGAAACAAAAACCAATGGAAACGAATAGAGAAAGTTACAGTTTCGGAGAATATCTCAGGCGAGGAGGGAGCCAGGCACAACTCTAAAGAGGCTGTGGATTTAAGAGTGAAAAGTGTCACTAAAAAGGGGGATCACATTGAAAATCGGTATAAGGAACTGCTGTCCCACAGCTTTTCTCCTGGTGAAAATAAATAAAAGAATATTTCTTTAAGAGAGAAATCAATTGAAATTTTCTAGGTTTTATTTTTGTTTTCTTTTCATCTTGGAATTATCTCTTCCCATTGGAGGTCCACTCTCCTGATGATTTACCTTAGTTTAACCTTAGTTAGCTTATTGATGTTTCATGCTGCAAGCTTTCCACAAATGCCTGAGGGGCTTTGGTTCTCTGCTCTCAATAACAAGGCAGTAGAAGTTCTGGGCAGAAGTTATGTGTTTCTGGGTGGAGTTTGTCAACTAGAAGGTTTTGCTTTAGGTCAGACAGATAAGAAGTCAACTATGACACTTAGACATCCTGATTTTAGAGGAAGGATACCTTTGCTGTTGGGTCTTAATAGCCGTGTTTGGAAGGTAAATTGAGAAACCTTCTAAGAACATAGAACAAAAAGATAAAAAGACAGAAAAATGTGAGAGAAAAGAAAAAAATAATAAAGGTTTATCCAGGAGACTCAGCATCTATCTAGTGGAAGTCCTGGAAAGATAGAATAGAGAAAATAGATGGGAAACTTTCAAAGAAACAGAAGACACTTTTCTAGAGATAAAGAAGAACACAGGTTTTTATAATGAATGGGGCTCTTGAGCACCCAGTGAAATGGAGGAGTATGGCCCCATAAACACAAAAGACCAAGGATAAACAGACGATCCTAAATATTTCAGAAGCTTTCAGGTCTTGTACAAAATGATGATGATAATAATAATAATAATGGCCCCAATGTTTCATCAACGATTAAATGTGAGAAAACTAAGCAATGCTGTCAAAGTTCTGAGAGGACTATATTCAGCCTGTCTATCAATCCTGTGTGAAAGTAGAATAAAGATATTTAGAGAAACGGAAGACTCAGAATTCTTACCCACCAGGACAATTCCTAGAAAGTAGTTTGAAGATGCACCCTAGGAAAATGAGGGAGTAAACTAATACAGAAGGAACCATGGGATGCAGGAAAATGATGACTAATCCAAGAAAGCAGAGTAGGGAAGTCCTAGGATGGCGACTTTGCCATGGAAATAGAACCTCAGGGGAAAAAGTTGATAGATTTCCAGTACCTCTCAACTGCCCTCATATCATGGCACAAATAAAAAAATGGTGATATTTGTCTAGCACACTGGACTAAATAGAGGAGGCTGCATGCCTTTGGAAGGTGAACTGCCAGGGCACTCTGTGAGCCTTAGGTCCCTCTGGCCGACCCGAAGGCTGAGGTGTCAGGAACTTGGCTGATGTGGCATCAGCGTTTGGGCAGCTCTGAATTACACAATGTGATTAAAACTTGCAATAACTTACTATGATAAAGACAACTGGTGATTTATTTTAAAAAGAGAGCAAGAAAATCCAACCAAATTTCTGACAGGAACAATTTCTTTGGAGTGTTATTGATTCATGGAGGGGGGAAAAATGTGATCTGGACACATAATTTGACTCTGCAGCAGAAAATATTTACATAATCATGATATGATATTATGATTGATTGATTTTCACCTTTTAGAATGAAGGGTACATCAAGGGGGAAAATATTCTTAATATTGACAATATTAAAAGAAAGATATAGCTGATGCGAGTTGGGTAATAAAAAGAGACTGAGAATATGTGGAGGGAGGACTAATGACTTCAGCTTATGAATTGGGAACCAAGAGATACTGTCTATAAAGTAAAAAGCCTTCTTGCAGATTTCTGCCATCTGCCTTCAGCTGCTGAGTTCTAAAGGAAATGGAATATCAAGTCTTTAACCCTTGGGTGTCCTTGATTGAGGGAGAAACAGTGTGATAAAGTACCACCTCCAAGGCACCAAAAGTTGAAGTTAAAAGCAACTGAAAATGGCATTGGAGAACTCCCTATGAAAGAAAGGACATAGCTTTCATATTTCTATTGTCAAATTGCTATTAGGCATTCAAAAAATGCCAAATGGTGGGGGAAGGGAAGAAGGAGAGGGAGAGATTACAGTTTATTAAATAAGAAACAGGTTTTAAAATCCTATCTGCAGTGTGATGCAGGACCGTAAAAGTAGGAGAGAGGCAGGGGAGACGCGTAGTGATGTAAAACAGCTAAATCCTCATGTCCTCGTGATTCATGGCAGGAAGTCAATGGGCAATGTCTAAATTTGATATTTCAAGAAACCACCATAAGCATATAGTTTAGGCATATGCGGGTAAACACCTGAAGAAGTAAAAATGGAAAAAGTTTACTACTGTGCCCTCAATACTTACACTGGCTGGCTGGTTGTATATATGCTCAACAAATATTTGCTGAAAGAATAAATTTTCTGAATGATGTGCAAGAATGGAGAAAGGGATGAGTGAGTCTGACATTGTTGTTTACATTCATTAAAAGCCTGCAGTGGTTCCATTTGCCCCTCTAATAGAATCCACACTTCTACTCCTCAGGAAAAGTGATCTCATTTCCAGTCAAGGTGTAGATCCTGATTAGTTTATTAAACTGCGGCAATTGTACACTTCTAATCAATGACTAGATTAGAGGACGTCCAATGAGATATGAAGGGAGGATTCTTAGGAGGCTGCTTTCCTCTTCTTTCTCTCAAAATTGACATGTCTGAATTTGAAGTCTGGACTGATATACCTCTCTCTTGACCAAGAGGGAGCTAGATGGAGGAAAAAAAACAACATCTACAGAATGGCAGAACATGAAACAAACCTGAGTCTTTGATGCCGTCATTGAGTTCTCAGTTAAACAACCCTATCTCAACATGTTTTGTATGTGAGATAATAAATTTTCCTTTTTGTACCAACTAGTTGAGTTAGGGGCTTCTGTTGTTTGTTCTCAAAGCATAATAACAGATAAAAGGTCCTTCTGCATTTTTTGATATCAATAAACATATGCCTGTGTTAATGTGTATGAAAATAATAAATCAAATAAGGCTATACATAATTGCACCCCATTAAAATAAAAGAGTACTTTAAACAATCTGTATTTAAATTGTCATGCCCTCTAAATTTTGGTGGCCAGGTTTCAAGCTCCTGTCATCCTCTCCCATGTTGCTACTCTGATTCTTGTCTTCTAAGCAAAAGCTCTTTTCCTCCAGTCTGATAACCTCAGAAGATTTGTCACAACAAACCCTAGTTGAAAAGGGACAGCTCTTCCTGGTAACAAAAAGTTAAGTAGAGAATATAACTATATTTGTCCACTAGTTTCCTTATCATGATATTTATTCTTTCAACAAAATGTGAAACAAAGTCAACAGCTGAAAGGAAATGGAAGAAAATGAGTACAAGATATGAAGCAGGGTAGTCATCTGAAAGACTAAAGGAAATAAATTACAGATGTAAAAGGATGGTGAATGGGGTATTTCTTACTGTTTCAGAATTTCAGTTAGAGCCATGTCTTAGTGTGTTTAGTGTTGTTACAAAGGAATACCTAAGGGGAATTTGTAAAGAGGTATATTTAGCTCATGGTTCTGCTGGCCAGAAGATTGGGCATCTCGTGAAAGCCTCAGGTTGCTTCCACTCATGGTGAAAGGCCAAGGGAAGTCCACATGTGTGAGAATCACATGGCAAGAGAGGAAGCAAGAGTGAGACTGGGGAAGTAGTAGGCTCTTTTTAACAACTAGCTCTCGTGGGAACTAATAGAGCAAGCACTCACTCATTACCCCAAGGATGGCACCAAGCCATTCATGAGGGATCCTCTCCCATGACCCGACTCCTCCCATTAGGCCCCACCTCTAACATTGGGGATCAGAATTCAACATGAGGTCTGGGGGACAAATATCCAAACTATAGCAAGATCACAAGCTGAGAGAAACAGAGGGGTCTACTAGACACTTCTAGGATCTACCAAAATGTTGCAAAATGACCTAGTAAAATCATCACATTCCATAGCCTATATAACAAAGACTAAGAATTCATGGAGGAGGATTGTTTGGAAGAGAACTTAGAGGAAATGGAGTTTTGTATGATTTATTTTACTGCCTTCCATAGACAGTAGAAAGTAGGTAGGGCCCCAAGAGACCCAATAGAGAGAGCCTCAACAAAATGTAGAACTTCAGGTGCTTGCTTTCTGCTTTTAGCTGCTCATGATGAGAGAGCAAGAAAGTAATGGAATCGTCCTGAAATTTGTTGATTTAACAAACCAAATATATGAGCTGTTTATTGTAAGACACAAATGTTTACTAGAGAAGGGAGTCAGATCTGGATATTCTGGGGTTTTTTTATTTGTTTATTTATTTATTTTTTTTGCAGAGATGGAGTCTCACTATATTGTCCAGGCTGGTCTTGAACTCCTTGGCTCAAGTAATTCTCCTCCCTTAGCCTACCGATGTGCTGGGAGTACAGGCGTGAGCCACTGCACCTGGCCAGTAATCATCACATTCTATAACCTATATAACAAAGTTTAAGAATTTATTGCCCAGATCTGAATATTCTTACATCATCTTTGCTCAAAGAATTCTTTGCCTTTATGGCTGAGGGGACTCCAAGTTTAAAGGCTGTTGATGTACCTCTTGTGGTAGTGGGGGTAGGGGTCCAGAAACTGAGGTCACTGGAGTTTGCTAACTCTAAATGAGTATATTCCCGCTACTGTGGGACGGTGGTCATTAAAGACCCTGTTGGTGGATCACTAAAGACCTCCATGGAAGAGCCAGTATTTGAATACCTGCCTTGACAGATGTTAGTTGACAGGGGAGAGAGAACTTCCATTAACCTTAGCTAAGTAAAAAAATTTCTCTCCATTTTTAATTCATTCATCCTTTCCTGAGCCTGACCCTCCAGGAACCAGAAGCAATATAACAAGGGGGCAGGGAGAGGGGAGGAGGAGTGAGACAAGGAAGAGCAAGGAGAAGAGACATTGAAAACAGACTATGCTGTTCTCCCCTGCATGGGTCAGCCATAAGCTGGGATGTAGGAGAAACTGAATAGGATGACAAAGTAAAGTTATAATTTAGACTGAGCTACCCTTTTTTTCCTTTGACCTGAGATGGCCAAAAGTAGTCAGAAAGCATGGAAGATACCTGAGATGCCCTTAGTAGGTGGGAAAGAAAACTCCTCATTACGAGGTTGGAAAGCAATGGCTGGAAAAAAAATGAAGATGTTCTCTGCTTCTTCCTCAAGGAGGGAAGTCCATTCATTCAACCTGCCGTGCTTAGGAAAACGCTGTAGCCAGGCAATACCCTTTTGGGTTTCTACTCATGGATTTCACACCAAGCCAGTTGGCTACATTGTGATTTCACCTCACTACCACCTCCACCCCAAATACTCTACTTCTCTAGTAGAGGCACAGAGAAAGTAAACAGTGGGTTTGACCAAGGTTGGGGTTTTGCTGTACAAATGCAGCACACAGGAAGGGAGTGAGGAAATGTGAGCTGAGACATGTTCAAGGAAGTGGCTATCATGATGGAGATTATGAATAGACTCCAAGATGGGTGAAGAGGAAAATAGAGACAGCAGGAGGATATATAGTGGAAAAGGGGCAGAGTGATGGAGCAGAGGCATCAATGAGGCAAAACTGTTACAGCTAGGGAACTGCAGGAAACATCTGGGAGGTTAAATTGTGGTGGTTTGAGAATGGTTTGCTTGAAATGGGAATTTCGGAGGCAATGCAGCTTCTAATGATGGTAAGATTTAGGGTAAGGTTGGTTAGATGAAAAGATCATGGGAAATGAGATGGTTTAGTAACTAAGCATGTTAAAAAATGTAATTTTGTGAACTGATTAGAACTGGTTTAACTCAGTTTTAACTTTAAGAGAGTTGGGCCAATTTTTCATTTTGAAACAAATTTGATCCATGCTGAATCAATAGATCTACTGATTTCGAATCGTATACCTTTATTGGTTTTATGCACCTTGAACTAAATCTGAACCTGTTTTACCTAATTTAAAATTATTTACATTAAATTACATAGTTTATTAGTATTTGGTACTTTTTTTAACTTAAGAACTCAAAAAATGGATTAGTAGCTTAGGAGACTAGTTTGAATTTATAGTGATTTAGATTTACAGGGACTTTATTTTTTAAAAAAATTGTGCTAAAGGTAAGGCATATTCCTGTCAATTGGAGATTCCTTTTGAAGAGGACATAGAAAGAGGTTTTACTTAGTGGATCAACCCATTATAAGAATAATAAAAATCATAAAAATCCATAGTGCATTGGTTAGAAACTGTGGTTAGAAACTACCTCTATGAGGTTTGACCATATTTCTGAGTAGGAAAGAGCCTCCTATGCAAACTCTTTATATTATAAACCTTAAATCTCATTTCTGAGCTCTTATTTTGTTCCTTTGGTCCTACTGTTTCTCAGCCTTAGCCTATAAATTTGTGACTACCTCCTATAGGCAAAAAATGTCTTCCTTATAACTAGATGCACTTATTTGTAAATAGATTGAAGTGATATCCACCACTGAAAATATATTTCCAGCAACACTCTGAGAATCATTTTACCATGTCAATGTCAGGTGGGAAAAGCATATATATATATATTTACTGCAGTTGGAGTTCTCTTTCCCTCCCTTTCAGGTGTGGGGGCCACAGCTCTCTTGTCACCTCAACCCTGATTGACTCTTCATACCCACTCAAACATGAATTCTAGGCTCTAAGTTCCATACACTCCTCCCTGATAGTTATAATGACAGCATACTAGAACTTCCTCTGCTTCTTTCTAGCATATCCATAAATATAGGTCATCCAACAATCATGAATTATAAAGACTAAAAGTAAATTTTATAACATTAATTTATGATGAAGGTACTTTATATCTGGATGTTTCATTAATCATATTATTAGCACTATGACATAAATCAATGTTTATTAAAGTATAGTTTTAGGATCCCATGTTTGAATCACCTGAGATTATTTTCAAAGTGCAGCGTCCAGGATCAAACCATGATCCAACTGATTTAGACTCTGTGCAGGGCTGGGGTATGGGGAGGGCTGAGAACCTGTAATTTGAAGAAATTCTCCAGCTGGTGCTTATGCACAGGACAGCTTAAGAACTTTAGAAATTAAGATAAAATATCCTCATTCCAATAAATAAGGAAAACTAGACATTTAACTTGCAAGATTTTTAAAAATATTTTTTAAAGTATATACATGAACTCAATATTAGATAAACCAAGGCAATTCAACAAATTGCCCATTGATCTAATGATACCATATTATTTCTGTAGGATTTATCAATAGCCTATCTTTATTAACAAATTCCAATGGAGAGTGGAGAAAAGTTGAATAATTCAATCTCCCTCTTTCCCTTTTTCCCCCCTCACACACCCAGATCTCATTATTTTTACTATCAGCAATTTTGGGCCTGATTCACCAAAAAAATTTTCCTCAATTCTGATTTTCTATGTCCCTATGCAAAGTTTGTATTTTTTGAAAATGATTTCAAAGTGAGAGATGAAAGGCTGCATTTTAAGTTAGGATTCAAGTATATTTAAGAGCATTTTTTCCCTGTGGATGATTCTGCTTAAATGACCTTCCTTATCTCCCGTTGCCTCAGTTTCCCCATGGTGGTGTCTTCCTTTCCTCTTCCCAACCTCTGTATCTGAGCAAGTGAAGTCATAAGTATTTTAATCTTTTCTCTGGTTTTGGCTTCTGCTAGCATTCTTCTTTCTCCAGGTCACCCATCTCATTTTTAATTTGCACAAAACCTATTCTACTTGCATGCATTAGAATTTTGCCGGCTTCCTGAAATCCACTTTCTACACTCATAAATGTTTGTCTTTCAAGACTCTTCAACCTCATTTGTTCTCCCTCCGAGCCTGAGCAAAGTTGAAGCAACTATGGAGGGAGCATTTGAGGTTGCTTTGGAGATTTTTAAGTTTTGATTCCCTGTGCTTTTCCAGAGGGGCCATTCAAGTACTCAATCTTTTTATTTAGGCAGTTGCTACACAAAGGAATTGTTGAGTAATTAACTTCAGAAATTTGCTGATCAGAACATGAAAAGACTCAACAGCCATCAATATCATCAAAAACAACTCACTACCCCCATAGATGGGGGTGTGTGTGTTTGTGTGCGTGCACATGAGTGAGTGTATACAGAGAAAGACTATAACTGTGAGAGAAAAAGAACATCTACTTTGTGTAAAGCACAATGATGGGGAACATGGTGATAATTAAAAAACAACTTGTATTTTCAGAGAGGTTTCCAGTGTAATGTCGGAGGTGCATACTGTACAGCAACACTAAGAGGAAGCTGGAGAAAGAGGCTTGGGTAGAACTGCTGAGTTAACAGCACCTGCATGGCAGCATGGAAAGAGCCAAGGATTTAGGGTCAAACAGACTTGATTTCAAATCCCAGTTCAGCTCTTCTGTGACGTCAGCCGAGGGTTAACATTTGCTGAGCCTCAATTTCTGAGTCTCTAAAGGGTAGCAGCTCTTAACTTCTAGGGTTGCAATAGGAGTAAAGTAGGTAATGTGCCTAGCACATGGTAGGGGCTTAATAAATGAGAGCTATTATTATGGAAATAGCCAGCAGCTGCAAGTTTGCAAATTGAGCCTCTCTGCAACTGCACCTGGAATACAAAATCAACAGTCCCTGAACCCAGATGCCAACTGATTTTTACTCCAAGAGACTGGCTCCAAATCAGAATGTGGTTTTTAGGACTGGATCAGTTTCCAATGCGGTTTAAGCGGCGTGGGCCATGTTAGAGTCTCTGAGGTCAGTAAAGCATGTGAAAACAGGGACTAACTAAAAACCCTATAGTTTAATACCAGCTAATCTTATCATATGAAAAGAAACCCCAAGATAACTTTCCCTGTTCAAAAAGGTTTTCCCTAAAAAACTAAAAATAGAAATACCATATAATCCAACAGTCCCACTCCTGGGTATATACGCAAAGGAATTGAAATCAGTATACCGAAGAGATGTCTGCCCTCCCATGTTCACTGTGGCATTATTTACAACAGCCAAGATACGGAAACAACCTGTGTATTCATCAAGGAGTGAATGGATTAAAAAAATGTGGTATGTAAACACAATGGAATATTCAGCCTCTTAAATTGTGTCATCTGCAACAACATGAATGAATCCAGAGGGCGTTATGTTAAGTGAAATAAGCCAGGCACAGAAAAATAAATATGATCTCACTTATATGTGGAATCTGAAAAGGTTGGCCTCTTAGGGAGTAGAATGGTGGTTCCCAGGGGCTGGGAGGAGGGGAGTGGACAGGGAAAGTGGAGACATCGGTCAGTGGGTACAAAGTGATCATTAAACAAGAAGAGTAAGTTCTGGTGTTCTTTGCACAGCAAGGTGATTATGGTTAATAGTAATGTATTTCAAAATAGCTAAGAGAGGATTTTAAACGTTCTCATCACAAAGAAATGATACCTATTTGAGGTGATGGATATGCTAATTAGCCTGATTTGATCATTCCACAATGTATACATACATATATTGAAACGTTATATCATACCCCATCAATATATACAATTATTATTTGTCCATCAGAAATAAAACTATGAAAGGGAGGTTTTGACATCCATACCCAGGAAACATTGCACATTTAAAAAGGTTAGATCTGTATGTAGTGCCATAAATGAATGTCTATGACATAGTGACGAGTGAAAATTTATAATGAACACCTGAAGTTTTTGGTTTCACAAATCTATTCCCTCAACTTCTGGTAGTGAAACATGTTTTGTCTAGAGACAAAACTCTCCTTTTGTTAATGAAGTTTCTCTAGCCAAGAGGCAAACTCATGGCCCATGCTAGGCAAATGGACACTTTCCTGAGACTTTGAATGTCCCTTGCATAAGCATGAAAAGGGGCAGAGCCACCGTTTCCTGGGACAGGACACTCAGACTCCACGGGTTCCTGTTACCATAAACCCCAGAACAGCTCTGATTCCTGTACTTTAAAAGTCTCCTCTTGCTCTGCAATCTTTGCTTCAATGCTTCCCTAGAGAAGAAATACTCATTAGTACATTAATGGGCATTTTTTTGCGTCCTCTACATATAAAGCTGATCTTTTAAATTCTTTCCTATAAATTATTTGCCCATAAAAAACCTTAAAGTATAGCGATAAAGCAATAAACATTGTATTTATTCTTATATGCCTATTTTTAATTAATTGACTTTATAAATATTTGTACTAAAATTTTCTTACATCATGTATTATTTTTGTAAGTAAAAAGCACTAATAAATTTAAAAGAGATCTAGGTAGCCAGAAGTGTCCTCTGAGATGGAATTAAACCTCCCTTGAATCCCCTTTGCAAACTAGGAGCAGTTTTCACTTGAATGGGGGCACCATTTATAGCAAACTGTCAGAAGGTCCCCCAAGGGAACTGGGGTTTAGTCCTGTGAGGGGAAGGATTGCAATGGGAAGTTCAAGGGAATTAGCACCACACAACCTAGGTGAGACTGGCTTAAACTCTTGCCACCTCCAGAATCCATGCAAGTTCCATATTCTCTTCGGGAGTCCTGCAAATTTCCTAGAAGACTAATGTTTTATTCTCCAAGTAATCTTGATGCGGGGGTTGATGCCGCCTCTGTTCTACACCATACAATCCCAATGTCAAATGCATTTCTTTCTTTCTTCAGTTTCTGGGGGATGAGGGTGGGTGGGAGTCACACTAAACATGATTGGGGAATTTAGCAATCTTTACTTAGATGGGTGGAAGTGACTGCAGAGATGGGTCACATCATCTTAAATCTTCTATCTTGCTGGTCCCCCTTTTCTTTCTCCTCCCTGCCAGCTTGCCCTCCAGAATCTCAAATCCTTCATCTTCTCTTATGCAAAATAATAATTTTTCTTTCTTTGCAATATCTTTATTCCAGCCAGCATCGGCTCCCATATACTTTTTCAAGTGGACCAAAGTAGATTTTTATGATAGTTCTCCAAACAAAGACAATTCTCTTGCTAAGAGGAGTTCTGGTCCCACATATTAGGAATAAATTTTTCTCTGTCTCTCACAGTCACATGTAATATAGAACGGGAAAGATATACAGTGTCTACAGGGACTAAGCAAGGGGAGGAGACCTTGGGATTTTAGGAACAGAGAAAGGATCTCTCAAGGAATTGCCTCAGAGAACTTCCATGACTGCATAATACAATAAATTCTTCACTGATGCAGCAAATATTTATTGAGTGCTTGCTATGTGCCAAGAGGCAATCAGCTACATGCTGGAGAATTTAAAGATAAATAGGACATGATTTGAGAAGCAAATGTCCAAGTGGTGAGACAGTGCTACAGTGGTGGACTACATAGACTTGGAGGAATTTGTACACAGAAGCCCACACTTGTCCCAAATATTTGGGGCCTGGGCAAGAGTACAAATGGAGAACTGTGTATCGTACGTCTAAATATTTAAAAGATATAAATCAAGGTAACAGACTACTAAATAAAATATGTTCTATTCTCCTACCTTGACAAATAGAACTTGATAAAAGCTGGAAGGCCAGGTTTGAATTTAGGATTTTTGTATCCTCAGAGTTCTGACAGAGCACAGTGGTGCAGAGAGAGTTGGTTTGTGGCTTCTAGCCTGAGGCCCTGGCAATCTTCTCTTCTTTCCTAGCCTCCATTCCTTTCCATACCACATGCATGTTGACACCCAGGCCATGTGTGTAAGTTCCAGCTGCAGCCTCTACAAACAGCCACCCCTTGGTCACCACTCAGCCTTGGGTGCACCCACCAGTAGTGCCATCTTGTCCTGAGGAGCAACGACAAAGGTAGCAGACCCACCCAGGCTCTCAAAGTAGGGTTCAGACCATTTAGAAAGGGGATTCCAGGGTCTTAGATATCAGAGCATGGTCTAGAAGTGGAGGGCGCATCTCTGGATGGGTCTACCCAGTTGGCTCCAGGGACTCCACAGCCTATAATGTGAGGCACAGCCAGACAAGGGCAGCAGCAAGGCCTTCTGAAGTAGTCACCCTCTTGTCTGGGTCAAAATGCAGTATTGCTTAAGCTATTTCATCATATTTTTCTTGAAATGAATCTTCCTAAAATGCATGCAGCATTCCAGCTTCAGATGTACTGGTTTTGTGCAACGGTAGGATAAGTATGTTTATTTGGTTTTCAGGCCCTACCTGATGGATCCTAGAATAAATGTTATTTCTGGACTTGTGAAGCATCACAATTCTATTTTCTGGTGGCTATATAGGCTAATAAGCTACCATCAAGGAAGGAAAAAATTCTTCTTTTTGGCCACAAATCCCAAGTTAGAGTCTAAAGTATAATAGGGCCATCTTTAAAGACAAAGGACCATGTGTTTTCCAGCATTGATATTTTCCTATCACTGGATGTTTTCATTGACCACCACCTGCAGGCCAGGCTTGTCCTGGATTGGTTTTCAGTGAGGTCACAAGGAAATAACACAGCTCAGGTTGAGCCAAAGTAAAGTGACTCCTTCACTACAGGTGTGCTTTACCTGCTCTCCTGCCCAGCTTGTCTTCACCTCAAACACTGGGTTTGCTTGGCTTTCTTCTTATTTTTCTATATTTTTTCTTTTTCTTCCCTCTCAGTGTCTACAGATCTTCTAGTTTCTCAATATCTGCATCAACTTCTGGCCACTTCCCATGTTTTGTATTCTAGTACTTATGTCCTCCTGGTTTCTGTGGGCTCCCCAGTCTGATAGATTGCTGTCCTGACCCCTGAACTACCTGTGGTTTGTGATAACCTAAACCATTCTCAGCATCCTACCTGAGCAGTAAGAGGACCACTCATGGGGGCCTGCCAGGCCCCCGAAGCATGCAAAGAAAGAAAAAATCTTGAGTCCTTTCATGGGAAAGTCCAGGTAACCAGCTGCTTTAAAAAGTAAATGAGCAACCTGATCACCAAAGTCACAAGGTGTTTTGGTTCCCTATAGCCGTGGTCCCCAACCCCTAGGCTGCAAAGTGGTACCAGTCCATGGCCTGTTAGGAACCAGGCTGCACAGCAGGAGGTGAGTGGCTGGCAAGTGAGCGAAGCTTCATCTGTATTTACAGCTGCTCCCCATCACTCACATCACTGCCTGAGCTCTGCCTCCTATCAGATCAATGGTGGCAATAGATTCTCATAGGTATGCAAACCCTATTGTAAACTGCGCATGTGAGAGATCTAGGTTGCGCTCCTTATAAGAATCTAATGCTTAAACTGGGGAGCAGCTGCAAATACAGATTATCATTAGCAGAGAGGTCTGACTGCACAATTAATGCAATGTGCTTGAATCATCCCCAAACCGCCCTTGGTGGAAAAATTGCCTTCCATGAAACCAGTCCCTGGAGCCAAAAATGTTGGAGACCACTGCCCTATAGAAACTAAAAGATAACATCTTAACATATGTTCTTATTCCTTGTTGTTGTTGTTGTTTCTTCTAGAAACCCCCACCAAATGGAAAATGCTAACCGCTATCATGCAGACCTCAGATAAGGGGGAAACAAGGACTGAACTCTGACCATTGTTCTTTGTTCTAAATTACTTCTTGAGGGGCCTGGAGAGAGTCACACCCACATACTGATGGGGAAAATCGTTGGGTGCTGGGACGCGGCTGCTCGCCGCCTCC
>VBSM01003204.1:62085452-62112370 GCA_008086735.1 Cheirogaleus medius | reverse complement strand
GGGGGGGGGGGTGTAATATATGTAATCCTAACAATATTTGTACCCCCATAATATAATGAAATAAAAGAACAAAACCAAACAAAACAAAACCTTGTTTTTAAGCCATCTGGGGAGTTCTGTTTTTAAGCCTTAGCTGCCCATTCTCCTTGACTTGTGCCATGCACTGAATGCCCCTTCGACTGCAAATCTCAGTGTTGGTGTCTGGCTTTACTGCACCGGGTGAGCAGACCCCAGTTCTGTAACATACCTAGCTCCCTGACCTACAGTCACCCTCACGTTGACTACTAGAGTGGAAGCAAAACAATAGGTCATGCATTGAAACAAAATCCCCTTCTCCAGTCTTGATTCTCCTAAATCATAGCAGCAAGGATAAAGGGATTTTATCTCTCACTTGGCCACCTCTTTTCCAGTAACCTTTCCTCCACTCAACCCCAGGAAACCCAGCTGTACCCAGTAATATTGTGGGCATCAATATTATGTGAAATTGCTCTATCTCCAAATCATACATTCAAGCATATTATCCACCAACCACACCATTGTCTCCCTACTGATCGTTACCAACTATTTCTACTTTGGCTTCATCAGAACCTTTGGCGTATTGATTTTCCCATGCTAAGCAATCCTTCAGCCTGCTCCTTTCTTCACTTCCCGCCTTATTCACCTTACACTCCATAATCCTTCATTTCAAGATCACTCTTCCATACTCCAAACCCCTTTATGCCTTTGTATTTTGTCACATCTAACCTAAGATCAATCCTGCTATTGGGCTTTCCTCTGGCAAAACTTAAGCCTCTGATAATGGCTGAAGAAAAACACAGCAGAGCAAATTGTTACCTCTATAAATCGGTAAACACTAAACTCAAGTGAGCGCTCAACTCTTGCCCATCAATCTTAAGTTTTTCCTAGACAAATGGCTTTCTCACTTCTCCCTTTTTCTTAAAACTGTGATGATGCCTGCTCCTATATATACAGCCAACTATTTTTCTTCCTTTATTCACAGAGAAAGATGAAGCTATAAGAAAGAATCTCTTCAATTTTTAGCTCCCAGTTCTACAAACCTACTACTGTTTTCAGGATGAAAACAAATACCCCTACATAGCTTGCTGTCGTCCCACAATCCACAACCTTCATGCCACAGCCACAGAGGCCTTCTTTCAGTTCCCCCATGTCCAGTCTGAAACATCTATGATGGTAAGAATCACTGAGTATTTGATAAATTAACATTTCTGAGCCCACTGGATAATACTTTAAGGGGAAGGACCTCTAAAGCCATCTACTTAACAAGAGCCTCAGGTCATTCTCACTGTCAGGAAAGACGGAGAAACTCACACCATGATCCCTCCCTCCCCAGGGCTGCTCACATGCTGCTTGGAAACCTCTTCCTCCCTGTCCTCCATTCTCCCCCTTCCCGCCACACCCGATTCACTCTTACTCATCTTCCAGATTTCTACTCAAGCATCTCATCAGCAGGAAAGCTTTCATCACAACCCCCAGCACACCACCACCAAGGTTAGGAAGGTCCCTTTGTCATATGCTCTCATAAGATCACACTCCTTCCCTTCATGACACACCCTGGTTTAATGTCATGCACTCATGCACTCATTGTTTGATTATTGGGTCATTGTCTCCCTCTCTCTCTACCAGACTGTGATGTTAGGTGCCACATCTGTTGTGCTTCATCATTACTTCCACACTCTCTAGGCAGTACTTGGTACATAACAGTTCCTCAATAGTAATTAATACTTGAATGAATGCATTGGGGATGAGTTAATGAATGAGTTGGCTCTTAAAATCGACAAGCAATATTGGAGAGTAACAAATTATAACCCCAGCAGAGAGTTATCCAGCCTCTACTTGGATACTTTTAGCACTGGCCAATTCATTCCATTGTTGCATAGTGATAGAAAATTTATTTTTCTATTAAATTCAAAACTGCCCCCTTGTAACTTCCCTCCAATGCTTACTGTTCATCCCTGCAGGGAATATGAGCAGAGTCTGTTGCCTCTTACTGATACTTCTTTACGATATTTGAATACACTTAACATGTGTCTCCTGTGTTTTTTCTTCTCCGATGTGAACAAGCACACTTGCTTCTACAGTTCCCGATCTGAGACAGTTCTAAGACTCAGTCATTCCTTCCCTAGCTTGAGCACACTCTGATGAACACAGAAACAAGATAGAAACAACAGAGCCATGTAGCTCTCAGGCCTTCAGAATAGTAGCTTTAAGTCATTACTTTGAGAAGATGAGGCTGTTTCCTTCCCTCTATCATTACAGTTTAAATTACAAAGTTATTGAACCACCAAACTGCAATATATCTAAGAAGGATGGTACCTACAAGGCAATGAATCCACAGAACACATGGGATTTATTACAAGTACTTTTATTGGAGTAATTTGTTGACAAATGCTCAAGAAGGCGTACAGAGTGATCAGCAATAATAAAACCTTATGGAGAAGATCATTTCCCCAAATGCTGTCTAGAAGAGACACTGAGACAGATTCTTTAACCAAAGGTAGGTTTTCTGTACCTTTCCACTGTAGTTTTTATATGTCATCTCTGGAGAAATTTCAGATGTTTCAAATCTAAACCTACATCAAAGCTGGGAATTATAAAAATAGCACAGGGGTTCTATTTATCTCCATTCACTAATCCTAGCCAGCAGCTGAAAAGAATTAGAGTTTAAATCCTATTACTCTCTCACAGTCCCCACCCCCAGGCCACAATGTCAAGTTGATACAATTACTTCTGGGAAGAGAGAGGAGCCTGTTGCATTGACCAACTGCTTATTTCCAGCACTCAGGAAAAGGGGAAATCTGGTCTTTTAGATTGAGAGAATTACATATCCCTCTAAAGAACTGGAAAGCTTTCCAAGGGTCACAGGCTGTCCCCCAAACCAGAGGCAGAATGACCATGTCACTGCTTGGCTTTAGGCCCAAGAGGCCAAGTGCCTCTGAAGAAAGTGCTGAGAACTACTCAACAGTGTGTTAAACAGAGTGTCACTACTAACTCTTTGTAAAATAAGGCAATAAATAGCAGCCTGCAATTTGGAGCTAGGCAAATTGCTCACTGGGTGAGGGCAATGTAGGAATTTCTGATCCAGTGTTTATAAATTAAGAAAATTAGGGACAGAGCTGGGGCACTGACTGCAAGGATGGAGAGGTAAGGATTTACAAAGAAAAAGAATCCAAAGTATAAAAAAACCAAAAATCTTTTGTTGGATGGAAGGCAGGCGGGAGTGGGGAGGAAGTGTAGAGTTACATAATGTATGCTGTGCACGCCACCTGGGGATTGGACTCGCTTGGAGCTCTGGCATGTGGGGGGCGGGGAGGAGTGGTAGGGGCAATGTATGTAACCCTAACAATATTTGTACCCCCATTATATGATGAAATAAAAAAAAAAAAAAAAGAATCCACAAGCAGAACTGACAGACATTACATAGTACCGTACTCTCAAAACTTCACACTGCCCAATACCCAACATTTCCTTTCTTGCCATGGCTATACACTCAAAAACAGTTGGAATATCTGAATGATTAGGCGTGTTCTTGTGTGTGCAGCCTACACTTCAGGCCAACTTAGCGTCTAGCCGTTTCTTCTGCATAACTCTGTTTCCCTTGTTCTGTCTTTGCGCCCACTGCTTCTCCATCCAAATTTTGTACATACAAATCTTATCCGAATTAGGGATCCAAACAAAAGGCCTCCCTCTCCCCAAAGCACTTCCCAATCTTCTCAGCTGGAGGTAATCTCTCCTCTGAAATCTTGTGACGTTTTTGTCTTGCCTTTCTTGTGGCATTGACCATGCTTATATGCACATTTCATTTTCTCTGTTCTTGTGTAAACCAAGAGTAGAAACTAGGTTCGGTTCTATTTGCATGTTTGTTTCTTCCTCAACATCTTTCACATAAACAAACATGAGGGAGAGATTTACTCTAGGTATGGGGGAAACATGGGAAATAAAAAGCAGGTATGATTAAAAGAGAAGAAACCAGTGCAAATTTGGAGGGTAAAATCAAAGATTGGTCGCTAACTACATGACAGACTATTTTAATCTGCATGCCATAGAATTTAGTAAAAATGCTCCCACACCTTCTCTGCCCTCAGATTAATAAAGAACTTGGAATTCTTTCTTTCCCAGAAGTCACACAGTAAAAGATGGATAATTATGAGTAAATAAAAGCTTTAAAACGTTATATTCATTAAAAATATCATAAATAAAGTCAAAGACAAAATTTCCTTTTTCAAAATATTAAGGGGGTACAAATGTTTTAGGCTACATGGATTGCTTTTTATAATGTTTGCGTCCTGGCCATAGGTGTGCCCATCACCCAAATACTGTTCATTGTATTCATTAGGTAGGTTTTTGCCCCTTCCCCTTCCCTTCTGGTTGATTTCCACTGAGTTTTACTTCCCTCTGTGCACATGGGTGCTCATCACTTAGTTACAATTTAATAGCGAGTACATGTGGTGTTTGTTTTTTCATTCTTGAGATACTTCACTTAGAAGAATGGTCTCCAGTTCCATCCAGATTGTTGCAAAAGGTATTAATTCATCTTTTTTATGGCTGAGTAATACTCCATGGTATACATATACCACATTTTATTAAGTCACTCATGAATTGATGGGCACTTGGGTTGAGTCCACATCTTTGCAGTTGTGACTTGTGCTGCAATAAACATTCCAGTGCAGATGTCTTTTTGATGACATTCCAGTGCAGATGTCTCTTTTCCTTTGGGTAGATACCCAATAATGGGATTGCTGGATCAATTGGTAGGTCTACTTTTAGTTCTTTGAGGAATCTCCATACTGTTTTCCATAAGGGTTGCATGAATTTGCAGTCCAATCAACAGTGTATAAGCATTCCTTTCTTTCTGCATCCACTCAGCATCTATTGTTTTTGGACTTTTTAATAAAAGCAGTTCAAACTGGGGTAAGGTGATATCTTCTTGTAGTTTTAATCTGTGTTTCCCTGATGATTAGTGACATTGAGAATTTTTTCATATGTTTATTGGCCATTTGTCTTTCTTCTTTTGAGAAGCTACTGTTCATGTCTTTTGCCCACTTTTTAATAGAGTTGTTTATTTGTTTCTTGCTGATTGGCTTGAATTCTTTGTAAATTCTGAATATTAGCCCTTTATCAGATATGTAGCTTGCAAATATTTTCTTCCATTCTGTAGGTTATCTGTTTGCTCTGTTGTTTCCTTAGCTGTGCAGAAGATTTTTAGCTCAAATCCCATTTATTAGTTTTTGTTGTTGCCATAATTGCCATTGGGGTTTTAGTCATAAAGTTTTTCTTATGCTGTTTTCCGGAAGAGTTTTTCCTACATTTTCCTCTAGAATTCTTATGGTTTCAAACCTTAGATTTAAGCCTTTTATCCATCTTCTATTAACTTTTGTGAGTGGTGAGAGGTAGGGGTTCTGTTTCATTCTTCTGCGTGTGGCTACCCAATTTTCCCAGCACCATTTATTAAATAGGGACTCTTTACCCAGTGTACATTGTCTGCTTTGTCAAAAATCAGTTGGTTATAGGTAGATGGCTTTATATCTGGGTTCTCTGTTCTGTTCCATTGGTCTATGTCTCTATTTTTGTCCCAATAACATGCTGTTTTGGTTACTGTAGCCTTGTAGTATAGTTTGAAGTCTGGTAATGTGATGCCTCCAAATTTGTTCTTTTTGCTTAAGATTGCTTGGGTATTCAGGCACTTTTCTGGTTCCAAATGAAGTGTAGAATTATTTTTTTCTAGATCTGTGAAGTATGACATTGGCAGTTTGATGGGGATTACATTGAATTTGTAAATCACTTTGGGTAGTATGGACATTTTAACAATGTTGATTCTACCTACCCATGAGCATATCTTTTTCCATTTGTTTGTATCCTCTGTGATTTCTTTCCTCGGAGTTTCATAGTTCTCCTTGTACAGATCTATCACCTCCTTGGTTAAGTATATTCCTAGGTATTTTATTTTCTTTATAGCTATTGTGAATGGCATTGTGTCTTTGATTTGACTCTTAGCTTGACTATTATTAGTATATAGAAATGCTACTGATTTATGTACATTGATTTTGTATACTGAGATTTGTTGAATTTATTTATTAATTCCAAGAGACTCTTGGTGAAATCTTCAGGGTTTTCTAGATACAAGATCATATAGTCACCAAAGAGTGATAGTTTGACCTCCTCTTTCCCAATTTAGATGCCCTTTATTTCTTTCTCTTGCTTAATTGCTCTGGCTAGGACTTCCAGCACTATGTTGAATAGAAGTGATGACATTGGGCATCCTCGTCTTGTTCCAGTTCCTAGTGAAAATGCTTTCAACTTTTCCCCATTCAGTATGATGTTGGCTGTGGGTTTGTAGTATATGACTTTTATTATTTTGAGGTATATGCCTTCTATGCCTAATTTGTTGAGGATTTTTACCATGAAAGGGTGCTGGATTTTGTCAAATGCTTTTTCTGCATCTATTGAGATGATCACATGGTCTTTGTTTTTGCTTTTGTTTATGTGTGGTGAATCACATTTACTGATTTATGTATGTTGAACCATCCCTGCATCCCTGTGATGAAGCTCATTTGGTCCTGGTGGATTATTTTTTTGATGTGTTGTTGAATCCAGTTTGGTAATATTTTATTAAGAATGTTTGCATCTATATTCATAAGGAATATTGGTGTATGGTTTCCTTTTTTATTATGTCCTTTCCTGGCTTTGGTATCATGGTGATGCTGGCTTCATAAAATGAGTTGAGGGGGGATTCCTTCCTTCTCAATATTATGGAATAATTTCTGTATTATAGGCATGAGGTCTTCTTCATAGATCTGATATAATTCATCTGTGAATCCATCTGGTCCAGGACTTTTTTTTCTTGGAAGTTTTTTTATTACTGTTTCAATTTCACTGTTTGTTATTGGTCTATTCAGGGATTCTATTTCTTCCTGGTTGATTCTTGAGAGACTGTATGCTTCCAGGAATTTGTCCATTTCCTCTATGTTCTCTACTTTATGCAAATAGAGATTTATGTAGTATTTGTGAATGATGTTTTGTATTTATGCTGTATCAATTGTAACATCACCTTTTTCAATTCTGATTGAGTTTATTTGGATCCTTTCTCTTCTGTTCTTGGTTAATCTAGCAAGAGATCTGTTGATTTTGTTTATCTTTTCAAAGATAAGATACTTTTTGTTTCCTTAATACTTTGTATTTTTTGTTTTGTTTTGTTTTCCAATTCATTTAGTTCTGCTCTGACCTTTGTTATTTATTTTCTTCTGCTGGCTTTAGGATTGGTTTGTTCTTTTTTCATTCCTTGAAGTGTGACATTAGGTTGTTAATTTGTGATCTTTCTTTTTGATGTAGGCATTTAAGGCTATGAAATTTTCCCTGATGAATGATTTTGCTGCATCCTATAGATTTTGATGGCTTGTGTACCCTTTGTTGTTTAGTTCAAATAATTTTTTGATTTCTATCTTAATAATTTCATTCTTGACCCAATAATCATTCAGCAGCAGGTTGTTAATTTCCATGACTTTGTGTGGATTTGATTGTTTCTTCTGTTATTGATTTTTAGTTTTATTCTACTGTGCTCTGAGAAGACACGTGGTATGTTTTTAATTTTTTAAAAAAATTTTTTGTGACCTGTTTTGTGGCCTAAAATATGATCAGTCTTGGAGAATGTCCCATATGCTGTTGAGAAGAGTGTGCATCCTGTAGTTTTTGGGTAGAATGTTCTGTAAATGTCTCTTAGGTCCTTTTGATTTAGAGTTTGGTTTAATTTCATTGTTTATTTATTTTCTGCTTTGATGATTTATTGAACTCTAACAATGGGGTGCTGAGGTCCCTGGAAATGATGATGGTGCTATTTATTTCTTTGCTTAGCTCCAGTAAAATGTGCTTTATGTATCTAGGAGCTCCTGTGTTGGGTGTATATGTATTTAGGATTTTTATGTCTTCTTGTTGAATTGCTCCTTTTACCATTATATAATGACCCTCTTTGTCTTTCTTTACCTTTGTTGGCTTAAAGTCAATGTTATCTGATATGAGAATGGCTACACCTGCTGTCTTTTGATTTTCATTTGAATGGAATAAGTTTTTTCTATCCTTTCACATTGAGTGTGTGTGTATCCTTGTGTCTTAAATGTATTTCCTGGAGACAGAAGATATTTGGGTTGTGTTTTTTCATCCATTTAGCCAGCCTATGTCTTTTGAGAGGAGCATTCAGTCCATTAACATTAATTGACAGCATTGATATGTGGGATGTTGGTTTGTTCATCCTGTTAGGCAGTCGCTTATTGCCTTGTTTTACCTTTTATTCTATTGTTTTATAGAAGTTGTGAGTTTGGGGAGTTTTTCTAAGGTGACTTTACACTGGTGGGTATCTGTTGTGCTGATTTGTGTATAATGCTGTTCTGGGTATTTCGTACAGGGCAGGTCTGGTCAAATTCCCTCAATGTTTGCTTGTCTGGAAAAGACTTAATTTTTCCATTGATTATGAAACTTAGTTTAGCAGAATACAAAATTCTAGGCTGCCAGTTTTTCTGTTTAAGTCAGTTGAAGATGGAGCCCCAATCCCTTCTGGCTTGTAAGGTTTCTGCTGAGAAGTCTGCAGTTAGCCTGATGGGTTTTCCATTGTAGGAAATGCTTTCATCTTGCTCCTTGCAGAATTTTCTCCTTCATTTTGACTTTGGCCAGGTTTATTACTATGTGTCTTGGAGATGACCTATTTGCTATGAATATTCGCAGTGTTCAATATCCATGTTGTATCTATATGTCAAAATTTCTGGTCATACTTGGGAAGTTTTCCTCAATAATTTTTTCAAATAGGTTTTCCATGCTTTTATCTCTTTCTTCTTCTTCCTCAGAGATACCTATAATTTGATTGTTAGTTCACTTCACATAGTCCCATATCTCTTTCAGTGATTGCTTGGACTTTCTTAGACTCTTCTCTGCCTCTTTGAGTGAGTGGGTTATCTCGAAAGCCTTGTCTTCAAGTTCTGAGATTCTTTCTTCTTCTTGGTTTAGCATGTTGTTAAAGCTTTCTGCTATGTTTTGAAATTCCCTAAATGACTCTTTCATTTATTTAAGTTCTATTATATTCTTTCTTATGTTGTCTAGCTCTCTAGTGACTTTTTCATTTTGCTCATTGATTTCCTAAATTATTATTTGTTGACTTCTTTTTGTTGGTTTTCAACTTTCTTTTCAATTTCATTCATCTTATTTGCCATCCATATTCTGAATTCCATTTCTGTCATTTCAGCAATTTCCTTGTGGGTACAGTCTGCTACTGTACCTCCATGTGTTCCCTTGGTGGGGTTGAACTATTTTGTTTTCTCATGTTGCCAGTGTTCTTTTGCTTGTTTCTTCTTGTCTGGCTTCTCTTCTCTTAGCTCTGGGTTAATAGGATTTCAGAGTACTTGTTTTCCTTTGCTGGGGACTCTCTTGAAGCAAGTCCAGGAGTGATAGCTGCTCAGGGCTAGAGGGTCCTGAGTCAAGTGTTGGACCTCAGGGAGGTTCTACTGGCCCAGAAGTAGTAGTAGGGACTCAGTTGTGGGTTCTTGGGGTTCAGGCACAACTCTGGAGTCTCAGGGATGGAGTCACAGGCCCAGTGGGGGCTCTGGAGCTACAGGGGCAGAACCTTGGACTCAGGCACAGCAAGACCCTCAGAGCTGGCTCTGGGGACTTGGTGGCAGGGCTGCCTATATGGAGGGATGTTCTACCTATGTGGAGACTCCTGATGCCCAGTCATGCAGGCAGAGGTTTGTCTCAGTAGCCCAGGGTCTGCGTAGGCAGGCTGGAGCTGCTGGTTGGCCAAGGTTCTCCCCCTACACCTTGGACCCACTAAGGCAGTCCCCCCAGTGGTGTCTGTGGCATCTGGATTCCTCCTCTCTTCAGCTCCCACACCAGGGAGGAGTCATGCTTGGCCCCCAGCCACAGGGATGACAGGAGCATCTGTTCTCTTCCCAACCAGGCAGGGGTGATGCAAAGTCTACTGCTGGAAAGCTGTGTCCCTAGTAGACCTGGCTCCAGGCACCAAAGCAATCAGGATGGCATCAATTGCAGAAACTAGGGATTGGCAGGCACCAGATTTCTGCTGCACCTGCTCTCTGGTGGAGTGTCTCTGGACAGACTCTGAGCAGCTCCCCAATCAGCCCAGAGGTCTGCAGTGGAAGAGAGAGACCACTCACAGATCAAGCTGCCTGTGACTTTTGTTTCTCTCCTAAAAAGTAGTGTCCCCTCAGATTGCTTCTATCCTGTTGTCTTCACCTCTTCTCAGAAGTGTGAATTGTACTGGGACCCCTAGCTTAATCTCTGAGATAGTGGGTGATGATTATCAGTAAGAATCAGCTACACCCTGTTTGACTGAGTTGGTAGATGCTATGATTAACCATAGAGTTGTTGTGTCAGTGGTTGATGCTTGCAGGAAAAAGGCAACTGCAGAGATGTTCTTTTGTGCCTGTAGTAAACTCTAGTCCCTCAGAAGGCACACTTGAATGCTCCAGGCTTTGGGAGGGGCCCTGTAGCTCCCAGAGGGTTGCTTGTTCTCCACCACAGCAGAGGTGGGTGGATGAGTGAAGCTGGGCGTGGTTAGGTTGGGCAAGCCTGGAAGGCTTTGCAAAGCCTCTGCAGGGCTCAATGGCTATTTTCCCTTCTGCTAGGGGAGCCGCTGAGAGGAGGGTCAAGGCAGGCTCTCCAAACTAGGATGACTGCTCCTGAGGAAGGGGTCAGAATTTCTCCACTGGCTATTGGGAGTGAGCTCTGCCCCTCTTGTGTTACCCCTGCCCTCTGATGTTTGGTTGCAAACAGGCACCTGAACACCCTGCACTCAGTTGCTATGGCACTGTGTGCTGGGATCTTCCCTGCCAGAGGACCCTCCCTAGTCTGACAGTGTGGCTTTGAACCTCAGCAAGACTCCAAAGTCAGTTTGCCAGCCAATAGGGAAAGCCACTGGGAGACGAGTTAAGGCAGGCTCTCCAAACCAGGAAGGCTGCTCTTGGTTAAGGGGCTGCAATTTCCCAACTGGCTATTGGAAGTGAGCTCCACCCCTCTTTGTTATCCCCTGCTCTCTGGTGTCCAGCTGCAAATGGGTGCCTGAACGTGCCACATTCAGTTGCTATGGCACTTGAGGCTGGAATTTTCTTCCCCAGAGGATCCACCCTAATCCGGAGGGGGGGGCTCTCCCCCAGATTGCTGCCTCTCGGACGCTCACAGTTCCACCCATGTAGGCTCCCTTGCCTCCTGAGTCCAGCTCCACAATCTTCCCACTGTGTCCCGTAGCAACCCACTTGAATCCTGGGGGAATGGGGTCTGGCCTGCCTGTCTGACCCACTGGTGTGCATCTCTGGGAAACTCCCAGATCTGATGCCCCAGGTCTACTACAGCTCCTCAAGAGGAAAAGCATAGGCCCCACTCTCTGTGGAAATCTCAGACTGCCAGATGGGGAGAGGTGGCCACCACTCTCCAAATTCTTGGCTCAAACTGCTCTCTTGGTTGCAGTAGGTAGGGGAGGAGTGAGGGAGGATAAGAGTCTAGTGGAAGAAAAGTGGCTTGCTGGCCTCTTGGGTCACTCTCCTTGGAGGAGAACCCCACACAGAATGTCCAAGCTCTGGGATCAAACACGTTCTCCCCACAGTTCCATGGGTGCCACAGTGGTTGACCAAGCTCACAGGGGTGGAAAAGCTTCCAAGTAATTTGGTAGCCTGCTGATCACTGAAGACGTGTGAGAAGGAGAAAGGGTTCCCCCCGTTCCCCTTCACTGGGCTCTGAGCCTCTCTGGGTTTGATCCTTACTGATATCATTTTTCCCTTTTCCCTCTTCCTTCTCTGCTTCGCAATTTTCCTCCATGAGATCCCCAGCAGGCTCCGGTACTTATTCTCTGACCCACAACCTGAGCTGTGTCCTTCTTCCTCTCTCCTTTACCTAAAACCCTTCCTTCCTTCTGGCATGGCCCAGTAAGTGATGTCTCTAGTCAGCCGTCTTGCCTTGATCAGAAGGACAAATTTAAAAAACGGAGTAAGCCCATATTGATGTATCTATTAAGAACAAAGAGATTTATTAAAATACAAGTAGCTTCTGAACATTAATATGAATTAATTAATATGGATTGTGAGAAACAATCCAATAGAGAAATAGGCAAAATTTTGAGAGTTTAAATGGAAGTTACCATTTCGAAGTGAAATTTGAAAATATCTATCAAGATGTCTGATTGTTTGCTCTTGATTAGACTCATATGAAGTACTTTTGGCAAGGATGTTACATGAGATTTGCATAGTTCCTAGTGCATCCCATCAGGAGACATACAACTTTAGTGGGTCCCACTCTTGGTGTTGCCAAATTTGATTACTTGGTTGGTAATCTCCAAATCTCTCCCTGTAACTGTACATTTTTACTTTTACAAGTGATAAGTAATCTTCGGGGTAATACTTTGAGAACATGTTAATATCTGTTCTCAACAAACTTTTCCCTGGTGGTTTTAGGAACCACTAAGGTTCCTTTGCCTGATTCAATTACTTTACACTGGGGAGTGGAAGATAGTCATTTTCTAATTCTACCATTCCTTCCCGATTTATTAGCTGGCATTCTTCTGTAGAGAAGAGCTTTTTCTTTTACTCTTCTGTCACTCTCATTTCCACATGAATTATTCATTTATGTTTTAATCACTATTGATTCCTAGCTTTTCTTTTTAATCCAGCATGTTGTCAGTGGAGGCCCCTTTAAGCCAACTTCCCTGTCCTTTGAAAATGTCTTTATTAATCAACAAGCAATTCCTTGAATTCTGGCATAAAATGCTCCACAATCACCTTATATTTTCCCTTCCCCAAATATGGAATCTGCCATTTCTTTAAAAATCTCCAGTTCCTTTAGTGAGGAAATGTTAATGGGCAGAAGGATGCTTATTCCTACTAGAATGTCATTGTTTCTAGAACCTTTCAGTGTACAGAGACAGGAAATGTGTGTGTGTATATGGTAAACTATGACTTCATATTGATACCATTAATTTCAATAAAATACCAGAAGGTATTCATTATCCTGCTATTCCCTATTTCTAGCCACCTTTTTCCACTATGAAAACACTGCCTCTTAGTAAGACCAGTATATTTACTCATTTGTTTTTTTTCTACAATATAGAAAAGATAATTTTGTATTTATAGTATCAGTGCCACTACCAACAACAAATCCACCCAGGAAAGCCTAAGATCTTCTTGCAGTTTTTTGTCCTTGTATATTCTTCTGAGGAAACAGCCATAGTATTGTGTTCAAAAATTATTTGACCGAATTCTTATGTTGATGTAAATATGTTATAAATTTGATACACAGTTATGTTTACCTGCCTCTGCTCGTTTTTATTTCCAGGGTTTATTCTTTTTAAATCATTATTTATTTATAATATTTAAAATATTTAAATAATTAAAAAGTCAAAAAACTAAATAAAAAGTTACTCTCAAAAAGATCTCACTTTTATCCCAATTCCATCCCTGCTACTCCCACCTACCTCCTATAATAATCATTTTCATTTGTTTCTGGTTTATACTTCTTGTGTAGCTTCTGGCAAAAAACAAGAAAATTAATATGTATATCCTTATTTCCTCCTTTTTTTAAAAGCCAATTTAGCATACTGTATACACTGTTTTCTACTTGGCTTTTACACTTATCAGTGTATTCTGGAAATCATTCTTCATCAGGTCACAGAAACATTCCTCATTCTTTTTAAAAACTGCATAGTACTATATTGTGTGACTGTATCATTGTTTATCCAATTAGTGAATAAATATGAGTGGGCATTTTTATTTCCAATATTTTGTTTATACACATAACACCACAGTGATAAATCTTGTGCATATGTTTTTGGTATTGTTTTTCATGTTGTGGAGTGTATCTTCTGGGTAAAATTCTCAGAGAAGAAGGGGCTTTGTAAAGGGCAAATGCAATGAAGTTGTGTTAGGTGTTGCCAAATTTTTCTCCATTGTACCACTTTGTAGTCAGAAGGGGTATATTTTTGAGTGGCAGCACATATGCAGTGGAGTGAGGACCCGTAGAGGAGGTCTCTTTTCTAATACCTCTATGAACCTCTTTGCTCTATCTTGGCTGGTTCTGTAATTAAGTCTCTAATGCCAAGAATCTTTTTCCTAAACTCACTGTTTTATGTTCAGTAAGCCACTGATAACTAGATCTGAAAAAGTTAGTGACCCCTCCTCTGTTCTTTAGCCCTCCAATTTTTCTCTCCAACTGCAGCTCTTCCCAGGCCCGGCCAGTGCAAAGGAAAGGAAAAGCTTCCTTGGGATATTGTTATATTCAGTACTTACACTTACAGGTGTAGGGGAGGCAAAATTTTACCTCTTCTCTCTTAAGGTTTTTTGTCAACTGGGCTTTATGTCTCCACATAATACAAAACAGGAGAAAAACACACAAATTTGTTTAATACAAATTTCACATGACACAGGAGCCTTCATAAGGAAATGAAGGAGACAAATTAGAGATGAACACTTACAACTGAATTAGACAAAGAGTAGTAAATTGTGAAAATGTGACAAGGCAGAGGGGCATAAGCTAGGCTATTTAATGGGGTAGAGGAGTGACTAGGAAGATAAGAGTTGGTCTAACAGGGTTTATTTGTACAGATTTCCCTGGGCTTCAATTGTTTGTCCTTGATGATAAGAATGATACTTTTCTTGTATAGGGAGAACATCTTTCACACGGGAATTTTATCTCCTGCGTTTAAGACATGGAAAGAAGGTCAGAGAGCTCTTCTTGCACCTGCAATTTTTCAATTGCTTTTAACTCAAAATAATCAGTATGCCAGAGTGGCAGATTTTGAGGTGGCATTTTCTGAATTCCTTCACTGGCCAGTTACTATGTGCCATGCCCTGTGCTAAGCCACTCTGTTTGTGTGCCAGACCCTAAACTCTCTCAACTTCTCTAGAACTTTTCATTCTCTGAGTTTCCTCCTTTATGTTCTAAAATGTCAATTCCTGTCCTTCCTCTCCCCTCGCCCATTACCATCAGCATATAAACCTTGTATAACACCTTTCATCTTTAAAAAATAAATAAATAAACCTTCCTTGAGCCCCTTCTCAATTTTTTCTCCATGCTTAGTCCAACTTTTTGGAAGCTTAACTTCACTTCTTCATCTCCACTGTGCAACTCAATACATTCTAGAATGTCTTTCTCCTCTAAAATTTCACTCAATTTTATGCTGTTTAAAATTGCCAGCAAACACCATGTTACCTATTCCACTGGCGATTTTTCTCTCACCTCCATTTTCCTTTTGAGATAGGGAACGGGTAGGCCCTGCTCAATAAGGAGTCATAAGACTTGAACCAACCTCTCTGTTAAAATAGGAGGCAGTGGAGAAACCGGCCCAAACCAGTTGGAGCCAAGATGATGATGAAAAATGACCTCAAGTTATTCACAATGCTCATTATACCCTGTTTACAATGTATTAGCGTGCTGAAAGAAACTCCCACGAATGCCATGACAGTTTACAAACGCCACAGCAACTCTCAGAAGTTACCCTATATGGTTTAAAAAGAGGAGGAACCTTTGGTTTCAGGAAGTCCCCACCCCTTTTTCTGAAATCTTATGAATAATCCTCCTTCCGCTGAACATAAAATTAAATAAATTGTATAAAATAAGACCCTGGAAACTCACAAAGGGCTATTCTCTGTTACTCTGAAATATAGTTGCTGCCCTGTCTATTGGGCAGCCTCCCTTCTGTTTCTTTGTTAGTTCAGTAAACTTACTTTTGCTTTACTCTGTCGGCTCACTCTCGAATTCCTTCCTGCCTGAAGCCAAGAAGCCATTTGGCCTTCTGGGCTCCAGTTTGGGGACCCACTCTCCCGTAACACTTTGGCAACTTTCAGTACTGCAGACCCCTCTCATTCTTGGGTTTCTAACATCATGATGTTCATTAGTCCCTCTTCCCTCTTTGTCCTTGTTAGTTTTTCTTACGGGATCTGTTCTTACGATTTTCAAACAATGGAGTTCCTTAGGGCTTAGAACTAAACCATTTTATGGCCTTTCCTCTCCCTAGTGATTTCATTTATTCCTGTGGCCTCTGCTAATAACATTTGTGTTTACCTTTCTCCAGCCAAGCCCTCTTTCTTCCCTGACCCTTGAAGGTTCTACTTTGTTACTTCACCAATTTCTCGAATACAGCATGTCCAAATAGAACTTCTGATTCCCTCCCCCAAACTTATTCCCCTGACACTGGGGTCATCCTTGGTTGTACCTTTTTCTTAAATTCCCACATCAAACGTGTATTAGTTTACCAGAGCTGCCATAGCAAAGTACCGCATGGTGGGTGGCTTAAACAACAGAAATTTATTTTCTCACAATTCTGGAGACTAGCAGTCTGAGATCAAGGAATGAGTCTTGATTTGAGGCTTTTCTTGGCTTGCAGAAGGTCATCTTTTCCCTGAGTCTTCCCATGGTCTTCCCTCTATGAGCGTCTGTGTCCTAATTTCCTCTTCTTATAAGGACACCAGTTATATTGGATTAAGGACCATTCTATGATCTCATTTTAATGTAATTACTTCTTTAAAGAGTCTGTCTCCAAACATAGTCACATTCTAAGGTACTGGGATTAAGACTTCAACACATGGATTTTTGGAGGATACAGTTGAGCCTATGAAACTAGGAACACACTTCAGGTCATAACACAATTCATTAACAAATTTTGATTATTATAATTTCAAGATGTTTCCTCAATCAATTGCATCTCCCCACTTCTCCTGCTGCCATTGTAAGCCACGATGCCGTGAGCTCTTGCCCTAACTACTGCAGCCTGCAACTGGCTGGTCTGCTCACTCCAACTCCTGCCCCTCCAATCTATGCTCCGCCAATCTTCAGAGAAATGTTCCAGACATGAATCAGATCAAGTCGCTGCTTGTACCCCACCGTTACCACCAAGAAGTCTTCAGTAGCTTTTGACTGAACTCAGAATAGCCAAACAGTTAAGGCTTTTATGTGTTTGCCTTTTGAATATTTCTCCCATGGTCATCTCATTCCACTATTACCAGCTACACTGATTTTCTTATTCAGATACATTTAGGCTCTTTTCTTCTACTCTGTGTGATTAGTTTTCTTTTTGTCCTTTAAGATTCCGCTTAAATGTCATGTTTATAAGGAAGCCTTTTGTAAGAGCCTCATCAAGGACCAAACTCCCACCTTATTATTCTCTCATTTTCATGTTTGCTTCATTCATAATACTTATTACTGTCTGCTGCCTTCTTTTTAGCTTTTTTGGCTGCCTTCCTCCACTCCAGGAATGTTTTCTGATGTATCCCCAGCACCTACCACATTGCCTGGCAAATGGCAGGCACTCAATACATACTTCCTGAAAAAAAATGAATAAATGGCTGGATGTTCTGCTCCACGAGAGCAGAGACCATTTCTGCCTTGTCCATTTGTGTCCCCATTGCCTGGCATAAGACAGAAACTCAGTGAATATGTGTTGAATCAATTAATTAACCCAGGTCTTACAGTGAGGAAATTGAGGCTTAGAGAGTTAAAGCAACTGCCCCCGATCAGCCAGCAAAGAGGCAGAGCCACAATTTATACCCTAATGTTTGACAACTCCAATTCTTGAAATATTAACTCTGGAAAGGACCTTAGAGATTGTCTAATCTAATAGCCAGATTTTGCAGATGAAGAAAATGAAGCATAGGATGATGAAATGACACACTCCACTCATCTATTCTGGTCTACGTTGTCAGACCAGTGCTGTGACTTGCTAGGAAGGTAAACTTAGTTAAATTACCTTGTCTGCACTTCATTTTCTTTATCTGTAAAAGGAATTGAGAGGTCTTGATGGGATGATTTAAGCATTCCTGGATTTAAGCATTCTTTCCAGCTCAGAACTTTTATGACTCTTCCTGAGTTTTCCCCTCACCATTTCTCTCTCATTTTAAGAGAGAAAATTAAGTTACATTACATATGCTTTGTTCTTCATTCCGGTGAAACCATTAGGAAAACAACAAGTAAAAAATAAAAAATCGTAGTTTCCCAATCTTTATGTACCTTAGGAAGAATAAGACTGCTTGCCTTAGAGACCCCTAAAGTAAAGATAAAAGTTATATCTCTAGGTCCTAGCTATAGTTGGAAAAAGTGTGTATATAATAGTCATTCAGAAGAAATATCATTATCAATTCCTGTAATGAGGCAATAAATTGGAAAAGAAAAGGGTAAAATAATGTTCACAGCAATGACTGAATATAAAATTCCTTGGTGTGTATGCAGGAAAATGAATAATACACATTTCTGTGATTTTCATTTTATTTTTACTGCCAGTGAAGAGTGACTTATATTGCAAGAAGACACACCATTCTTATTTACACTCAAAATGTCAAATCCCATTTGTACTCAAAATGCCATCACCTTGTATAACTCTACCAACTTAACCTGCACAGAAAAGAAAAGTTAAAGGTAGAATATGAGGAGACCTGGAGTATTAAATCCAGTCTCTTTTCTCTGCAGCCTTGATCAAACACCCTGATCTGCTGCAACCATTCCAAGATGGAAGTGTTTTGAATTCTAAAATAGCTTAGCACCAAATGTGTCATAATTAATCTGAAACTATATTTAGAATGATGAAATTTGCCATGAAATCTGAAATATGCTTCAAATGTCAGTCTTATTTTTAATTAATATGCCAATCTACCTTTGCAATAATCAAGTTTTAAAGTCTCCCAGTGCTGAATAACTTGGATGCTGGTTTTTGTGTGTGTGTGTGTGGTTTTTTTTAACCTCACAATTATGATAATGTAACTCTCCCACAGATCCTTCCTTCTCCCACAGATTGTCAAAGGAAATCTGATTTCATCCCAGTGGCATATTTTGTCTATAAAACCAAATGATGTATTAATAAAATGAAATGTCTTGTCATACTGGCCACAAGTTAACAAAATCATTTCCATACCATCATATCTACCATTCTTATGACCTGATATTTATTGTAAGAGAGCAATATATTATTGTGCTTTAGTCAACCTGTTTCTTTTTACTTAAATTCTAGGGAAGTGGAAATGGAAGCTCCAGATTTAAAAGAAGTGTGTCTTTTAAAGTGGGTGTGGAGTTTTAAAACATTGATCAAGTATAAAATGTGTCACTCATACTCTTTTTAGGTCTGTTCTGTGCTTTCCATTGAATTTTTGACTAATATTAAATAGTTGACAGAAAAAATTTTAAACAGTCACAGAGAACCCCAAATTTTAAGAATCCTGTCACCTCAGATTGCACTGTGTGAGCAGAAAGCTGATCTGAGGTTATTGACTTTCCTGTCTTTACAGACTCATTTGGTAAGAAAGAGAGACAACAGTTTGCTGGAAGCACATACGTATGTGCTAATTGAACTAGTGTCTTGGGACTTCTTCTGCCATGGCAAATAATAACATAATCAGTTGTGGATCAAGTAAAAAGAAAAAGTACAAAACTGAGAGTGGTTAGAAACTTTTCAAGAAACTTGATACGGTAATTTTATGTTTTTTTCCCCTAATAAAACCTTAGGCTTATATTTTGTACATTTTTGTTTATTTCATTTTACTAGTAATTCATTTTTATTGTATTTTTTTAAAAAAGTATTCCATAACAGATTGGAAATTTGAAAACTGATCCTTCCCCAGGGATGGTTGGAAAAATCACTGTGGTAGATAAATTGTTTAGCTTACTTGTTATAAAGAACCATATCACTAGAAATAAATGTTATAAACAAATCCACAAAGTTGTTAGTATATGTGAAAAGCAGCTGGTATATTTTGTTGGGTCAATGCTAGTCCCTTGATTCTTGCTCAATTGGCCTGAAATGAATCATGCAAACTGCGACCTCAAGTTCCCTGAAGCATGATGGCATTGCCAAGAATGGAAACTCCAAACAATCATTTTATAACAATTTTCAAGATTATAGACTAGAGGTATCTTTCTTCTCTGGCCATGGTGTAGACTTCTGCTTTCCCTTTTGATGCTGCTGAGTATCTGTTCACCCGTTATTGTATTAAGAAGAAATAATACAATCTTTCTTTTAAAAGTATAAGTGTTTAAAAGCACCACATTAGGTGCTTACACACTTATTTATTGAAGAAATAGTCAATGCATATATCTTTTATGTGGCAGACAGTACACTAAGTGGGCAAACCTTGCCCTCATGGAGCTTGCGGTCTAATGGAGAGGGTAAATACTAACCAAGCAACTACATAAATAAATGTAAGATTAAAACTGTGATTAATGGCATGCAAAAAAGGAAAATGGTGCTATGAAATTTTATAGCAGGGAATCTGATCTAGTTTAAGGGGCTGGAGAAGACTTGCTGAGAGGATGCCTTACTTAGCTGGGATCCAAGGATGACCAGGAGGGAGGCAGTGAAGACTAGAAACCACAAGGGTGTTTTGGCCTAGGTCCAGCTGTTTGCCACACAAAGAGCCAGTTATTGAGACAATGAGGATTTCCAAGGAAGAAAAGAATTTTTTTTTAACACAGAAGATGTCTGTCGAGAGAACAAGGAATCAGCCTCCAACTTGTCTCTCTGACTAACGGAGAGTATGGGCTTTTTAAGGAGGGGCTATGAGCATTGGATCACATAGTGATGTAATGAACAATGGGCTACATGCATTGGGGCAGGTTGTAGAGGATGGTGAGGCAGGAAGTCTGCCCAGGGGCTCTTAAGAATTTCAGCCTCTGCTCTTGCAGAAATTCTGCCATTTCTGGGAAACAACTCAGAAAGGTCAAGTAGTTAGTTAAAAGTTCTAGGGTACTGGGTCATGCCCTACTGACCTGAGAATCTAAAACATGAGAGGGAGAGGATTATAAAAAATATATAGAGGTCATTGAAATTTGTTCGGAGGGCCAGTTACAGTAGCAGGCAGAGTGGTTCAGTCAGAGGAAAACGAATTTACTTGTTCTTGCTGTAACTAAGCCTGTTTTATTTTTGTGTGTGTGTTCACATCTTGACAGAAAATTTTGGCCTCCCATAATTATATTTTAACCATTGAAATCTTGCTTTTAGATTCTACAAATCTCCCTCAGTAAAAATCCCCTGAACTTTTCTGACATTTTCCCTTTCAAAGCCCATGCCAGCTCCAAAACTCTCCTATCTTCTGGCAATGCTACCCAAGCAAGCATAGACAAGACTAGGGTGGTTCTTGAACATGCAGCTTCTAAGAGTCATGTTCCCCAAACCCTTTTCGTCCCAGCTTTCGGTCACTGCCACTCAAATCCCCTCCAAGAAGATTCATAACACACAATGAATTTTAGCTTGGCAGTTCCCATCTCCCCAGCTCTTGCGCCATATGGCCTTGGTGGGCTCATCCCTTGATACTGTGGTGGACCATATGAGCAGGCTTGGCTAGCCAAAGCAATGCACTTTCCTAATCCGCTCTGATGGGCTTGTATGAGAACCAACAAAACAGATGAATTTTTTAAATACAGTGTAAAAATGAATGAGAGATGGAGAGAAACAATTTTCAATTATGTTATTTTAATCCTCAATAAAGACTTCCTTGAAGTCATTTGTATCCCGGACTTTTGTATACTGGACTTTTTCATTAAATAGAAAAATGAATCTTCCCCTTTTTTTCTTAGTGAGTTTTTGTATTGGGTTTTCTTTCATCTGAAAACCAGAGTCCTAACTGAGATATATATGTATGAATATATATATATATATATATATATTCATTCTGTATCAGTTATCTGTCTGTATACGTTGAGCCCAAGTTGTATGGTAAAACACTGACCAAAGTCTCAAAGTATCCAACAGAAAACAGGATTATCACACTTCAGGAGCAGTAAAGTGTCAGTTCCCAACTGAAGGCCCCCAGGAATACACCTGTGGTTTATTAAGTTAGGGGGAATATTAGAGAAAGAGAAGATACATCATGGTGTGGTGTCTCAATAGAAGGGTGTTAGGAAGGACTTATGGTGACTTGGGAAAGGACCAAAGAAGCAGGGGATTTCCCTGAGTTGAAGGCTATCAGAAAGCAGCAAGAATTCTATGACTGGCTATCTCAATAACTCTTTTCTATAGAAACAGCAGACTAGGGAAGAGATAAATTATCATTGGCAAAGAATCAGGAATCACCCATAGTAGCCAAGAAAGGGGAATGTTTGGTATTTCATGGCCTGCACAGGAATCTTTTCTTCTCAGTGCTTGGACAAAATTATGAAGTAGTCCTGAGTTTTCTTATTTTATTTTAATATCACAGGCTGAGAGTGGTCTTGTCTGATGTTGGCATCCTGTGAGATTGTTTATGTCCGACAGGAGAACAACATGGCCTAGCTGTGGGGGCCAGTCCCGCTTCTAACAACACTGGCAGTAAGCCTCAGACTAGTTCCTGGATGTCAGGGCTGCTTTTTAATTTCTCAGAGGCTAAAAGCTGCAGAATCGCACTGAGAGGGTCCAGACCTTATCAGGTTGAACTTGGCACTGCTGGTCTCAGCAGCCACTCCAAGTACAGGCAGTGTAAAAAGTTGCTGTCCTCATTTTGTTTGATGGGTGCTAAGAAGGTTTTTGTAAAACTCCATAATTTTCCTGCACCTAAATCATAATGCCAGAAATCCTTTTAACAGGGATCAAAGTTTCTCACTTTTTAATGAAAGAAATGTCATAAAATTCAAATTCTCCTAGGAAAAGCAGCACATTATTTGACTCTCTGCTCTCCCAATAAAGAAATGGTGTCCCACAAGACAGTATTTTGATCCTTACTTTAAAAGGAAGTAGGAAGAAATTTCATTCCTTACTCAGCACAGCATTCATGGAGGAATCCCAAATTCTTCTTTCTCACAGAGAGGGTGAGCTAATTCCCCTAATGACCTTTCTGGAGGTAAAACACAAAAAGGAAGGGAAATTCTGGATCCAGATGAGCTTACCTGGGAACCAGGAGGGTGAGCTCCTGCCTCAAGGAAGTAGTTTTGGGATTTGTGGCCCATACCGCAGAGCTGGCAGGAAAGGCTTCTCCCACAAAGCTTAGGGGCCTGTACAAGCTACTCATGGGTAGATGACAAATTTACCTCTTTTATTTCTGCTGGACACCCCCACATCTTTCCCTCCCGCTACAGAACACATCATCATGCTGTAGTAATTTCTCTCCCGCATAGTCCTTTGCCCTCAATAATAACATCAGGCCAGACACGGGGGAAGGAATTAGAATAATTTGATCTCTGTCAGGAAGTTCTACCTATCTCCTGCCATCTCTCCTTTTTTTCTTTTTCTTCTGCTCCTGAGACGTGCTGACTCTTCTTAGCCACATTTCTTCCCACTTGCTAGGAAAGACTAGGGTTGGAAGACTCCAAGTGTGATTTGTTTCCTGTCTTTGATCTTTCTTTCTAATTAGCTTCCCCAAACTGGAAGGGGATGTAATGATTCATTCCTTCATTTATTCATCCAATACCAAACATGTATTGAAAGCCTACTGGCGGCTAGGCACTCGGCGAATGAGACTGACATTAGATAGTTTCTTGATAAATACAGGGAACAGAAAAAAAGCACGAGAGCCCTGGACATGAGAGGGGGTAGGAAGAGGGGTCTCATGGAGGGAGACAAAAGGCAAAACAAGGACAGCATCCTCTTTCATCACATGACCAATCATGTCCGGGTCCTACTGGGGTACTCGGGCCCAGCACTTCCGTGGCTCCACTGTGAGCCAATGAACACAAAGCTTTATGGGAAAAGACTTAACACGTGACCCACAGAAGATTCTGCTCCAACCACTTTCTGATGACTTGGAGAATTTCAACATTCTCCTGTGAGAGTACAATACAGTTACCATGCTACTGTGGAAATAAAAACTAAACACTAAAAAAAAATGTAGCTCTGAAATAGTGTGGTCCAAGAAATCACTGAGGTTTGGAATAAGATATGTTTGTTGTAGGATAAGAATAGGTATGCTAATCTCATGCAATTTTATCCTTTGGGTTTCTCTGGCATTTATAAGTGAAGTGATCTTATTTTCAATAACCTTAATAAAATTTGAGTTGGAGAGAAGCGTAAAAAAATCCATATTTCATCCCAGGTCAATGTTCTGCTCTGTCTATTCTAATTTTTAAGGCAATGTGAAAAGAGTTTCAAAAAATAAAACAAAGAAAGTCTCTGCTAATGCCGAAAACCGATGTGCAGTGGGGTATGTAGTTTGAAGCCCACAAACTTCCAACGTGAGTGAGATTTTCATGGCTTGCCCTCAGGTGAGAAAAGGGTCATGATAAAAATTGTTTTAAGTCATTCTCAAAATTGTGCTGTATTTAGAAAGAAGAAAACTAAATTCATACTATAAACTTTTGGGGACTCAATGGGTATGTTACCATATGTGTGCTTTTTTTAGTTTTATATTCTTTATTTTTAGAGAAAATTATAGCATTTTTAGGTATCCGAGAGAAACCACGGAGAGCTACAGTAAGTAATACCCAGCTATGTAAATCAGTTTCAATCTGCCTTTTGCATATATCTGCCACATTTTAGTCTGCCCATGTTTCTGCCGTTCTTCTACTACTGAGGAAAACTCCCCCTGGTATCGTACACAATGTCCACAGGTATTATAAATATCCTTTCATAGATCTCCACTGAGGGATAAAACACGAGGTCAATTCAAAGTCAATCTTAAATTTTCAAGGCAGGCAAGTATACCATTTGCATACAGATCAGCAATCTGTCCTTTACTTACAGAAAGATTTACAGATACGTTAAAATCAGGCCTAATCTATAAAACAAACAAGCACAAAGGGGAGAGAGGGAGAGAGAGAGATATCAAATTGTAATTGCTTGGAATGTTTGTCAAAGAAATTCTTTTTGTAAATTGCTTTTGGTTACGATTGCAAAAGCCTCAGTGTGAACTAAATTGAGACCCATGATCTAGGAGTGCTTATGAGTCTCCCTGAGGTGCTAAGCGTCACTTAATTTTTATATAAGTTACCACCATAAAATGTAGGTTTCAGGTACTGATTGGTTGAGAGGAAGGGAGGCGAGGTAGTTTGTTGTTATTTAAATAAAACCTTCTTTTCAGTTATCTCTGGCTTAATCATTGCACGCTTGCAATTTGCTTTGATCAAACAGAATTTATCTATAAAGGTCGTCTTCTGAAAGTCATTCATCTTCCTCTTCCCATCCTGAGAAAAAACCTCACTATCCTAGGAAAAGCCAGGCCAAATGAACAAGACACTCTCAGGACTGAATGATGAAGGCAGATCTCTCGGAACACTCAGAGGGGCTACCTTTCTTGGCCAGAAATCAGGGAGGGTCAGGGACAGGAAGAACGGAGGAGCGGAGGAGAATCAGCTAGAGACAGACTGTGCCTGGTCACAAGTGAGCTGAAGGCAGGGCAAATGCACAGACATTTAGGGGCCAGGTCAGTCCCTGACAAAACCCAGAACTGGCTGTTGTTCTCCCAAAAACTTCTCCACCTGCATCCTCACCGCCTGTGTGCCACTTTGATGGGGAAATGGACCCTTTCATTCTTCTCTTGGTGTAAGCCATTCCACAGAGAGAGCCAGCTCCTCACACTTTCTGAGGTGTCAGTGATGAATCACAGCCTAGAAGCAATTAGCCTTTTCACAACTACAAAAAAATGTAAAAAAAAAAAAAAAAAAAAAAAAAAAAAAAAAAAAAAAAAAAAAAGTCATTATAAAAGGCCGCAAAAGTATTTACAATTACAAAAAAAATACAAATTACAAAATTATAAAAAAATACACAAAAGGAAAGAAAAGAGCTTTGAGAGTTTGGTTTTACACGGGGAGGGGGCTTTCCTGATGAGCCCCAAACACAGTCTGGGGCTGTGTTTCCCCAGACCTGGTCTGGAAGCGCTGTTCTCCTCCTCCTCCACTCATATACACACAAAAAAAGAAGTCTGAAACTCTGGGGGAAATAGCGTGCAGAATTTCCCAGGCTGTCCATATGCTTATGTGAATTTCAGATCCCTAAAATATGAATAGTATTGTTGAATAAAATCTACACGAGTTCATTGGTTTGGACCGAGCTCCTACACCAGGCCCACAGAACTCGTGCTAAAGTTCCACGCTACCAAGCTAAAACTAAGTTGTTGATCTGACCTGAGAAAGCAGCAGCCAAAACTCCAAATGGGCCAGTTTTAGCTGGCATGGTAAGGAAGTTCCCTCTGCTTTAACCTTTAACTTTGAAATGACCAATCCACTTTATGTTCTGTCTATAATGCTAACCTCCCTCTGCTCAGCTAACCAAAATATTTATTCTATTTTACAGAATGAGGCGTTGCCCGATTCTAGATCTTGAAACTAAATTTGTTGTAATTTTGTTTTTCAACAGTACATACATCATTTTCCAAACCTATTATCCACAGAACTCTTTTTTGACAACTTTTTCTCTTACAGCCTTTTCTCTTTGGCCACATCAACTCACCCATGAGGCAATTAAGTACAAGTATGTTAAGATCATCCCTCTAATTTTTCAAGACTCCTTGAACACCATATCACCTGCCCTTCCACTCCTACTTCTTTTCCATCCTCCTCGTATCCCCACACTCCAATCATTTCAGCTGCCTCTAACTCTATTTTCAAGACTCAACTCAGGCACTGTCTCTTTCAGACATCTTCCTTGACTTCTCATAGCTTCCACCCTATATTAGTTTCCTGTGGCTACCATAATTAATTACCACCAATTGGGTGGCTTTTAACAACAAAAATTTATTTTCTCACAGTTCTGGAGACCAGAGTCTGAAATGAAGGTCTTGGCTGAGCCACATTCCCTCTGAAGGCTCGAAGGGAGAATCCTCCCTTGCCTCGTGCGGCTTCTGCTGACTGTAGGCATTCTTTGGATTGTGGCAACGACACTGCAATCTTTGTCTCTGTCTTCACAAGGCCTTCTTCTCTGTGCCTATGTCTTCTCCTCTGTCTGTTATAAGAACACAGTCATTGGATTTAAGATGTACCCTAATTTCAGTAGGATCTCATCTCAAGATGCTTAACTTAATTACACCTGCAAACAC
>VBSM01003204.1:62054975-62079417 GCA_008086735.1 Cheirogaleus medius | reverse complement strand
AAAAAAAAAAAAAAAGAAAGAAAGAAAAGAAAAAGAAAAAGAAAAAAGAGAAAAAATATGAGAATATATGCATACATACACTAATATGTGTATATGTATGTGTTGTTCAAGCAATAGGTATCTTTGTGCAAAGAAAAGTTCAGAAACAACCTTTCTCTCTCTCTTTTTTTTCTCCCCTATGGGAAGAAAGCAGGAACAGAAGAGAACGTTTTTATATTATCCATATAATTACCTGATTTGCCCCCTTCATTTTGCCTGGGAGAACAAGCTCTGTAAGACTAAAGGATGAAGCAGGCCCTTAAAGGTTTAATTAGTATGATATTGTCAGAAGTTGCTGCTACTTGTTAAATGTTACTGCACTTTCCTTCTTCCATGGACGTTTTCTTTTCTGCCACCGCTAATTGCTGTGATAAGTTTTCTCTAATGACACACCTTTGTCCTTCACCTTTCTACACTCAACAATGTGTAGAAGAGAAGGAAATCCATTGAAAACAGGTGAGAAATTGTACACTGAACTTTGGCAATATATCAAATTACTGTCATTTCAATTCTCCCATGACCTTTGCGGTATATTTTATGCAAAGAATAATGAACGAAAATATCTTAGGGAAATTTCCTGGACTTCTTGTCCCATATACATAGAAATTTTATGATACTCTTATGAAATTGGAGAGGGTGGGGAAAGGCAAAAGAGGACTAATTTCCAGGAAATCTCTTTATAATGAGTCCATTTGGCAATTTAGAAAATAAATCTCTTTACTCAGATACAAAAAGAATCTGGATTATGGCAAATTCTGTCCCCTGGGTAGAATATTAGAATGTGCTGTCACAGTATCCTCCTTTTGCACAAATCTACAGATTTAAGCCAGCATAGATCTGAGCAAATTCAAATCTTTCCTAGCCCTTTTGTCTTCAGAACTTTTCCTAGGAATTACATATTTTCAGTGACTATAGAAGTAGCTATTTGGCCATCTACCTTCACCTATGCAAAAGCAATGTTTAAAATTTGCCCATGGGTCAGGTCTAGTGGTTCACACCTGTAATCCTAGCAGTCTGGGAGACCGAGGTGGGAGGATCACTTGAGGCCAGGAGTTTGAAACCAGCCTGAGCAACATAACAAGAACCCAGCCCCATGCAAAAAATTAAAAAAAAAAAAATTAGTCAGGTGTGGTGGCACTTGCCTGTAGTCCCAGTTACTCAGGAAGCTGAGGCAAGAAGTTCACTTGAGCCCAGGAGTTTAAGGTTGCAGTGAGCTGTGACAATGCCACTGCACTCTAGCCCAGGCAACAGAGTGAAACCCTGTCTCAAAACAAACAAACAAACAAAACCCAAAAATATTGCCTATGAACTGAGTTTGCAGCCTTTTTCTGCCTCCTACTACCGAAATGTGAGTGAAAGGTGACAACAGAAAAATTTTAAGGATTGAGAGTTCTTTGCAGAGGAATCGATTGAAGTTTGCAAAAGTTGACCCTGGATCTACATCCTGCTTCAAAGCAGCAAGTGACATGTGAAATTTGGAGAGGGACAAGCCCCAACTCTCTATTCCAAACTTGGTCTGTAATCTTAAATGACTCATTATTCCCAGCAGTGCCATGATGCTGTAGCAACAAGGGCAATGAACTGTGAATACTAAGTCCCTCTACTATTCCTCTCTTCACCTGTACAAGGAAATTAAAATTACCTACCCTAACTAGGCAGCTGTAGAGTTCAAAATTCTTTATGGATGTGAATGTGCTATTTATGCTACTCTCAGTACGCTGAAGTAAACTTTTGGAATGCAGAGATTTGCAAGGATTTCCTTATTTCTCAGAGCCTTTCCTTAGAGAAAATAAAAGTAGATAATAAATGCATAGTGTTCAGTAGCAATAAAGCAGGCCTTCAATAAAATTGCCTTTTATTGCTGTAAAAGCTATTCTGGACTAACTGTATTCCAAAAAATTACAAACTGCAAACACAAGAATTCATACAGGAAGAAAAAAATCAACTCTGGACACTAGCATACATATTACTTTTGAAATGCAAAAGGTCTATGGAAATTTAAGGCAGTGATTTATGGCACATAGGGTTTTCAAAGCACAGATTTCCAAGAACTCCGTATACTTTATTCATTAATTACCAAGAATCTGACATTTTACACCACAGTAACTATTCCAGAGATGTCTTTATTTGATGTGTGAAGAAGAAAAACGATCACGAACATGTTTCGTCTGTCCATTTCCTCTCATGAAATGCAGTCCCTGAATGGGCCTTGCAATGTCCAACGGTGTCCTTTTGCTTCTTATTTATGCCCTATAAAGAAAAGAATTCAGGTAGTGTGATGTGTGTGTGTTGAGCAAAATGACAAAACTATCAGCTTTATACAGTAATTTCCATATTCTAGGGAGTATACATCAAGGCATTTTGTCTTGGTGAATTATAGTGCCAAGGTCTCCCCATGTGGCATTCCCTTTGTAGTGGGCTTGTTTATAAAGCCTAAGCTGTTTGTGTTTGCCTAGGGGAGGCAATGAATAAGTTATTAGAGCTGTACAGAAAAATCCTCACTCTAAGCAAAAAATAGCCTATTTATGGGACAATCTTAAAGGGCAAAGTATTTTTCATTTTGACCTTTAATGGCACGAGAAAAAAAAAATCAATGTAGATGGTTTTTTCATGGAAGAAAGTGTAGATTTTCACTTTGGTGCCAATTTGGAGTTGTGTTTGCATCTTTTCTTATTAAATTGAGTTAAGGATAATGAATTTCTAGTTTCACCTTTGTACCATGTTCTTACCGACCTCCTTAATTCCTTTTAAGAGAGGATGTCACTCAATGTACATTGAGATCTTGGCAATGAAAACACAGTTCAGGTCTTTAGGGGGCACTGGACCAAGGTTACCCAGGTGAGAGCATAAGGCATCACTTTCTAATGGCAACAGAAAGCCAGGAAAACTGTTTTTTATTTGGAACCTAATCAGAAACCTGAGGCAGAGCTCACTAAACCTAATGGCTACACATTTCTTCCAGATCAAACTCAGAACTTGCAAGACCAAGTTTAGGTGTTTAGGCTTGGTGGGGTCGGGGCGAGGGAGAAGCCTGGATGATATAAGCTGGAAGACTCATGTTTATTTTTTATGCATTTCTTTTTATTTCTAAAATGAAATATATTTCAGCTTAGTAACAAAATAAAAATAAAATAAATTCACACTCAAATAGCATTGTGTTCTGCCAAATTAACTCGACTGTTTCAAAATAGTTAATTGCTATTACTGGTGAGATTGTCGGGAAAATGGCATGCTCCTTCATTGCCATTGCAGCAGCAATTGGGACAGACATATATGGTTGTTATATCCACTTCTAGAAATTTATCCTATGGAAGTAATTCAAATTGAGGCATAAAGCTTTAAGCATTAAAATATTTATCACCATATTACCTATGAATGTAGAATTTAAATGAGCTTGTGAATCCAATGATAGAGGAATAGTTAAATCAATTTGGTAGGTTAACTGCATAGAATATTATAAAGTCATTAAAAATAATTGTAAATACTATGTAACAGCATGGAAAACATTTACAATTCACTATTAATTAAAAAAGCAGAATATAAAGTTCTTGTGATGCTATAATTACAACAACGTAAAATACGTATGTTCAAAGATTGAAAGAAGACACAAAGAAGTGAAAAAATTATTTTCGGGTGGTAGGATTAAGTTAGTGCCTTTAAAATTAAAATTTTGGGGGTTGGGGGAGGAGATGTGAGTCAGCTAAATGAAACTTGAATGAAATCAAGCAGTTACTTGACTTAAAGAAATATGCTGTCTCTTTTACTTTTTAACTTTCCAGCCTTTGGAGCTAGACTTATCTGCATTTAACCAGGCTCTATATGTCTAGGTAGGAAATATTAGGATAGTCATTTAACCTATTAGGGCCTCAGTTTTCCATCTTAAAATGGAGGCGATAACCATGCCTATCTCATAAAATTGCTGTGAGGATTAGTAATTTTATATAGAGTCTGATACTTAGTAACTACTCAATATTAGGTTAGCTATAATTATAATCTTAATAGAGCTTGAATTTTGGGGGGGAAATTGGGACTAAGGTTATTGTAGATACCTGCTTAATTTAATTTTACATTACAAAAGCTCCTTAATTTAGAGTGGTAGGATGCAATAGAAAGTAGATGGTAATTAAATGGAAGTGTCATTTGCAAAATGTCAGCAGTTTCCCACACATTTGTAAACCAAAGTTAATGCTGATGGACCAAAATAGTTAAGAAAACTTTTCACAAGGCTAATTTAACCAAAAGCATGATCTATGACAAGATAAACAAAAACGGAAATCACTTTATACTCCATCTGGGAGTTGCTGAATAAAATTACAGATGCAAATTATGCTCACAGTATGAAAATGCACCAATCCATCCTAGTTTGTCTTTGTACACTGCCTCTCTTTCCTCAAATCACTGTCATGTGTGGCCCTTTATGATGACATTGATTAACCTCACCTCTGTCGATAGACACAGATTCACACCAGACATCTGTGGTCAAGCAACTGGACAGTGTCGTTGCAGAATTGAGTACCCGGGTTGGTTCTTTTTCGGTAGTTTATAACCTGATGCTTTCCGGAAGTTACCACCACCAGATGGGTGGCTTATTTCTGTCGGAATTTGTAGGACACAATGCTTAGGTCTGTAGATGATTTGGATACATCATGTCATTCATCTCCCTGTCTTCAAAGAGTGGACTTCAGACAATTAGGATTCTCTTTTTTCCTGACAGAGCAAGACATTACATTCTCTTAGGTCATTTCACTGATTCACTTAACAGAAATCTTTAGTGAACAAGGAGTGTGTGTGTATCTGCATATGTGTGTGTGTGTGTGAGAGAGAGAGAATATGACATTAAGAAATACAAGCCATTACATATATCTGTACACCATTTTTTGCCTCTCAGAATGGTAAAACTCTGAGAAGTCTGATGACACACTCTGTTGGCAAGGCTGTGAGGAAGTAGACACGTGTATTTCTGGTGTGAACGTAAATTGGTACAACGCACATGGAGGGCATTTTGGCAATAACCATAAAAATTACAAATGCATATACCCTTTCAGTCAGCAATTTCATTTATGGGGATTTATTCTACACGGAAACTTGTACCCTTGTGAAATGATGTATACTCGAGATTATTCACGGTGGCATTTCTTATAGCACAAAATACGGGGAAAAAACAAACAAATGTCCACCAATGCTATACAGCTTGGTGAAAAAGAATGAGGACATTGTCTATTAAAATAATGAGGAAAGATTTCTAATATCTATTAACAAGTAGAAGATAAGCATGTAAAGCCACACATATGACACCCTTTGTGTAAAAGGAGAGAATAAGAAAATATATTTGAATTTGCTTATTTTCACATTAAAAACACTAGAAAATACTTACGAACCTAATAAAAACTTGTTACTTGGAGTGGCAGAGGCTGGTGGCAGAAGTGAAGAGATGAAGGACACAGGATGGGAAGAAGAACAATGTAACTGGATTAGTGTTTAAAAGAATTTTTAATGACACTATTCAGAAAACAAACTATATATTTGGAACCAGAATTTATTTTCAAGTGATGTAAGTTTCCAAGGAGAAGTATCTTAAGCCACTATTCATTTGTTAGGCAGCGATCAAATCTGCAGGTGGCAGATACAGACCAGGAGGGTGGTTCTTAGGGGCAGAGAAGCCAGGGACCAACCAAGGGAAGGGACTGCAGGAAAACACAGAACACCTGACAGTGATGGATATCAATCACCTGGTAACATCCCACACCTCCCGTTAGCCCTCCCCCGACCAGACCAATAAAAAGAAACCACCTGGGCGTCCATAATGTCTTTCTCCACTCTTGGAGACTGACTGTACCTCTCTGGAAGGCACTCTTGCTTTGTATAGCTCCCTGCAATGAAGGCTGTTTGTGTGGAATTGCTTCCTGTCTGTGGTCACTGGGTCGCACCAGCCCTACTCCAAGCATTTTCCAAGCAAGGAGCCAAAGAACCAGGATGATGGTCCGCCAAGAGGCCGGACCTGATACTGTCCTGGAGCATTTTTATGAGTTCAAGGGTTCATTCCTTCCCTGGCTTTTCAGAGAGTCCTTATTAAGTGTCTGTTGTATGTCTTGCACTGTGATTGGTACATGAGATGAACAAGGAAATAATTGATATTTCCTTTCTAACCCCAAAGTACACTCAGACTCCAGATTCTATGACCCAAGCAAACTTCACTTTGTCCCTGACCCCATGCTCTGTCAGGAGATCACTCTCCCACCTACCTCCACTCACCCACCTACCTCCACTCACCCTGTGGGTCCCTCTGATTCACCGGACTGTCATGGGCATTCTCCCCTCCCCCCACCTCCCGCAGACCCCACTCTGACTCACGGACCCAATCCCAATGGCACCGCACGCTGCCCCGGAGCTCCTCTCCAGATGGCCCCAGTGGGTCAGCCCCTTCTGCCCCTGCAGTCTCAGACACAGACCGCTCAGTCTGCCCATTGCAGCCTCCCCTGGACTCAGCGTCTCATCTCAGAGGGACATGTCCCACCCCCCTCTCCCTTCCATGCTCCTGCAAGAGCTCGTTTCCCTGCACTCGCCAGAGCCCCTCTCTGGGAGGCCCGGCAAGCAGGGAAGCGCCAGACCGTCCTCTGCGATGTCCAGGAGCACCTGGAGACAACAGTCGTGCAGAGGGGATTTCTGGACTTAGGAGGAGAACACGTACAGTGGGAACATTTCCAAAACCCCTGAGGTCGGGCTACCAAGTGAAGATCACCTGGGAGCCCCTAGTTGACAAGCAGGACGCCACCGTCGTCCAAACTTCAGGAGCAACGAAGGCAAACGGGAGCAGCACAGGGTCAGCAGCCTGGTGTCCCACAGCCACGGGCACCGCGAGCAGCAGGGTGGAGCCAGCTCTTCAGGTACCCTGGGTCTGCGCAGTGGGCCTGGGCAGCGACTGTCCTTGTCTCTGGTGGCTCTTCCCTGCCAGGGTCCCCTCTGTCTTACTCCGGTGGGACAGCTCATGCCCCTCAGTCCTAAAGCAGGCGGAGGGATCCCCACCCTCCCCACCCTTCCCCTGCCCGGAGCCTTCCCCACCTACGGCCGCGCCACAGCTCTGGGCTGGAGCCCTGCCGGTTCCCACCCCACATCCCGCCCAGGTGCAGCCCGAGGCCCAGCTCACCCCACCCCTGCCTTCTCCATCGCAGATTAGGGACTGTGGAGTCCCTGTCTCCAGAGCACTAAACAAGATGCAATCTGTCAGTCTGACTGAATTGAACATCTCAGTGCTTCTTGTTGCAAATGAAGCTGCAAAGTTTATGGAGTTACTCCCTATAGCCCAAAAACCTCAGGAGTCCTCCGGTCCTCCTGCTGCCAACCTTCCCCAGCACCGCCTTGCCTCCCAGGCTGCTTGCCAGTCTCCAGCTCCCTGGACATTTTACTCCCAGCAGTGAGCACAGAAAGCTACTGGAGCACCACCTTCTAATGAGGCGCACACCCAACACGGGTGGGGCCTTGCCCACAGGAGCTGAGAGTCACCTTAGGGGGAATTACCAGGGACCTCTCCACCAAAGGCAGACACACACCCTTCATAGCCATCTTAGTTTAAGGGCCAGAGCAGCAAGGATCTAGGGAAGATTGAGGGGGGTCACCCAGGAAGTTTCCATGTGAGGGGCTCAGCAAAGTCTCAGCTAAGGAAGGACATGGGTAGGGTCTCAGGCACAGCCTAGGGAAGGGCCCAAAAGATACCACAACAGAGGGCTCCAAATGCTGCCTAATGAGGGGTCTGGTGGTTGTCCCTGAGAAGGAGAAGAAAAGTGACTAGATGAGTCACTCAAAGACAGTGAATTACCAGGGGGCAAAGGGAGCACCTAGACCAAGAACACCTAGAGAATGCACAAGGGCTCCGTGGAGGGTAGAGGCTGGCAGATCCATCAGGGTGGGTCCCCGGGGTGAGCCTTGTCCAAGGCTTGCAGCCCGCTCTACCTTGGCCTCCAGGGAGTCCTGCCAGGAACCTCAGACTGCCACATTTATCTTTGGGGATGTGTGTTTCATCGTCAGCCAGAAAATGCTCCTCTAACCCCTCCTGAGAACACTTTTCTCACAAGAAATGTTTCCACCCAGTTTGAGCAACTCTACTGAGTCTCCCAGGAGAATCCCACGATGCAGATACCTCTGCCTTTTGTAAACAATGAGATCTACCCGTCTCAATTACAATTGTTTCTTCTAACAGGAGAGTGAGTCTTTAGTCTGTGTTGATTTGGGTTGAGGTTTGGGTGATTCCTGGAGCTTGGGCTTTGAGAAGGAAGGAATCTGCTTCAGCCTCATCTGAGTGCCTGCTCTGGTTTCTAAAGGGAAGCTGGGTACACAGAAGGAGGTCGAGAGGGGCTTTTGCATACGCACCACCAGGAGTTCCTTTATTTCTACCTGCTAACATGCACTTTGATAACTTTCCTCTAAAAATTCCAACAGCTCTGGAAGACTGAGCCAAAATAAGCCTCTTACTTTTTCTTGCAGTCACCTGGACAGGTTTAGGTTTCTTTAGGAAGGCCAAGGAGCAGTTGGAGGGGTTGTGGTAGCTACCTTCGCTCTGCCCCTGAGCACCAGTGCCTAAATTTGGGCTGCTATAACAAATTGCTATAGACTAGGTGGCTTAAACAGCAAAAATTTATTTTTCATGGTTATGGAGACTGGGAAGTCCAAGATCAAGTTGCTGGCCAATTCAGTTACCAATGAGGGCCCCCTTCCTGGTGTACAGATTGATGCCTTCTTGCTCTATCCTTACATGAGGTCATGTCTCTCATGTCTCTTCTTATAAGGGCACTAATCCCATTCATGAGGGCTCCACCCTCATGACCTAATTACCTCCCCAAGGCCTCACCCCCTAACACTATCACATTGAGGATTAGGGCTTCAACAGATGAATTTTGGGGAACACAAACACTGGATCCACAGCAATAAGGATCTGTTCCTTCCTTCTAATGGAGGGGCTTGGGATGGTGCTGATTGTCAGGTAGTTTGGGAGGCTTGGCTGTTCTTCAGGGTGGGACAGAGTTTAGGCTGAAAGTGATAGGAAGTGAGTGGTTATTTCTCTCTGTAGACATTTCTTATCTACTCTAACCTGCTTTAGAGAATTTACATTTGTCACAGGATAAGTTATTAAGCTGTTAATTGCTTTCCCTACTCCCTGCAGAGGGGACTCCAGATGGATGAAAAGTCCTTTCAACTTCGAGAAAATTCTGGGTTTCTGGTCTCAGGGCATGTTTATGGCTTTCATTTCTCCTGGCTCTAAAGAAGTCATTAGGCATGTCTTACACATCCCTATCCACACTCTCTTGCAGAAGAGGAATTGGCTGGGTGTTCTGAGAAGTGTGGTGGAGGTTTGCTGGGTCAAAAGAAGGGATAATTCCCAAGGGTAGCAGGGCTCCCAGGGCTCAAGGAGGGATGTGGAGATGAGTTCCACAGGTGGGAGGGGCCTACGGAGGCCACAAAACTTCTGATAGGGTGAGGAGATGTTTTTCCTGGATTAAGTAAGCTGTGCAGTATCATTTCTATGGCCAAATAAAGTGCACTCAGAGTTAATTGGGCTGCATTTCTTGGCAGCAGGTAAATGCATCCAGTATACTTCTAAGAGGTCCTCAAGGTACAAGGTGCTCTGCTTCTGACTGGGCCTGAGACCAGCCTCCCTTTACCAGCCTTTCCAAGGGGTGTTAAGTACCAAGTTAAAGAGTGGCAATCACTTAAGGACAAAGACAAACCTCCCAAATGCTGAGTGCCACAAGAAAGAGAACCTCTGAGGTTCCTGTGAGTAGCCTTCTGGGGTAAAACTGCCTATTAGGCACACTGATGTTGAAAAGATCGAACTCATTCCACTTATGACTTTAAAATTGTTTTATTCCTCATTAGTGTTTTTCATAAAATATTTTTGGAGTAACTAAGGAGTACCAGGCCATGCTCCTGGTGTTAGGGTCATGGCCAGCTACATAAATTTCAGGGCCTAGTGTAAAATGAGAATGTGGAGTGTGTTGTTCGAAAGACAAGATAAAAGCTCTGCTAATGGTCCTAAAATATAAAACTTTTCCTTTCTTCTGTGTTCTCAACTTCTTATGGTGTCTTTAATTTGCTATTGAATGTTCTAAGAAATATTAAATTTTAAGTTTTAATGTAAATTTTGCCATTTGTCTTTATATTTTGCAATTCCAGCTTTAAATGCAAACACAAGAGCTTTTAACTCATATGTGAAATCACCAAAATTACACAATTTGTATTCCATAGCTCGTACATGCATATGGATTTCATTCTTACCAGAAATGCTTCACAAAATTAGCTCAAATGTTTTTATTTTACTTCTTAATATGCTTGTGTTCTGTGAACAGTATCTTCAGCTTACTGATGGGGATGGAAGGACTGACATTAAAAGAACTATGGGTTGTCCTACCTTTCTTTTTCCTTCTGTGTCATCATTTTCAGCACAAATAGTTGGCTAATACAGGAAGATAATATGAATAAAAAGGATATAAGGTTTATATTTGTTTTCTGTGGCTGCTATAACAAATGGTCCCAAACTTATTGGCTTAAAATAGCACAAATTTATTATCTTACAGTTCGAGAGATCAAAAGTCTGAAATGGGTCTCAGCAAGCCAAATTCAAAGTGTCAGCAGGTCTGCATTCCTTCTGGCATCTCTAGGGAAGAATCCAATCCCTTTCCTTTTCCAGCTTTTAGAGGCTACCCTCATTCCTTGGCTCATGGCTTCTTCCTCCATCTCCAAAGTCCGCAAGGTCAGGCCAACTTGTTCTCAGGCTGCCATCCGTCCAGTTCTTTCTCTTCTGCTTTCATTCATAAGGACCATTGTGATTACATTGGGTACAGTCAGATAAACTAAGATAATCTCCCCATCTCAAGGTCAGCTGACTAGCACCTTTAATTCTATCTATAACCTTAATTCCCCTTTGCCATATAACCTCACACATTCGAGTTTCCAAGTATTAGGATGTGGGCATCTTTGGTAGAGGGAGGTCATCCTTCTGCCTTGCACAGGATTACTTGTTGGTCCTTGTATCTTAGAATGTCAATGACTTCTTTCTATGGTCAAAGCAACTTCTGGTTCCAATGGAAAGCAGAGCGTGGCCTTTTGAGTGTGTCAATGTCCCCACTCACTCTGTGATGGAAGTAATACGCTTAGTTTGTGCTCACTTTTAGGCTCACTCAACTCCCATACACTGTGGATCTTGCCAGAATTCCATACTTATAGGAGGCATTGGAGACACTGTATGACAATGAGGTGACTAGGAATTGTAGAACCATGTACTAATGTACTACATGCATCTCCTCTACTTAAGGGTGTGCTCCATTGTCCCAGCAGACTTCACTCACAGAACATAAATTCAAGGATGAAATGATTTAGAATTTCAAGAAAGTGGTAGCAAAGCTTTAAGGCAAGTTGAGGGCCCTTCTGAGAACAAAGCCCCACGGGACTGCACAGGTCAGCCCTGCATAAAACCAGCCCTGCCCTCACAACCTCTAGCAGCATTACTGGCAAAGCAAAGGCAATGTTCAAAAGTTGACATTAAAAAAGCGTAGGACTTGAGTATGTCAACAGCAGAAATCAGATTGAGATTTTCCATAGATTTCTGATTATTAATTTTCACTCACCAACAAAAACATGCACATATCCTTTCATACTATTTGCCTATATTTACTATGAGCCACTCAAATATAACAACTGTGGTTAAAGAGGAAAACTAAATGGTTTTTGCAATGCCACACAGGTTTTATTCTCAAGTACAATCAGGACCAGTTGTTAGTGGGTCAAAAAAAATTATAACTGGAAATTATTTATGTATTTATTTATTTATTTTAAGACAGAGTCTCACTCTGTTGCCCGGTCTAGAGAGCCGTGGCGTCAGCCTAGCTCACAGCAACTTCAAACTCCTGGGCTCAAGTGATCCTTCTGTCTCAGCCTCCTGAGTAGCTGGGACTACAGGCATGCGCCACCATGCCCGGCTAACTTTTTCTATTTTTGGTAGAGACGGGGTCTCGCTCTAGAGACTGGTCTCGAATTCCTGAGCTCACACGATCCTCCCACCTCGGCCTCCCAGAGTGCTAGGATTACAGGCGTGAGCCACCGCGCCTGGCCGGAAATTATTTTTAAAATACATGAATACTCTACACTTTTTATTTTGCACTTAAAGTATATAAGTCTACATTGGTTGGCCATCTTTTGATATAAAGCCATGGTCTTTCCTTTATATATAAAAAACTCTGATTGGATTTCCAGATCTTTATTGTATAAATCACACCCATGATGCATAATCTATGATTTCCAGTTCCAATTTCTTCAAAGTGGTACAAGACATTTTAAAGAAGATGCTTTTGGACATTTACATCTAATACTGGTGCTTCCTGAGTTCAGAATCTTTCTAGTTTTAGAGTCCCCTCTCCAAACTCTTGCAGTTACTGTCCACACATAATCAACAGAATATTTCTATTTTGGGACTGGCCTTTATGGAGTCTTTACAAAGTGTCTGGTTATATTTTCAAAGCATTAACAACTTTTTTAAACTCACATTTCACTGATTTATTTAATATTTAATTAAAGTCCTAATTACATAAGTACAACTGGCATAAATATTTAATCAAATTATATAATTTGCCAAGCATAACTGCCATATAAAGTTTAAGAACCACATGAACTGACTTTGCCAAGCACAAGACTTAAGTGGTGGGGGTGGATCCCTGCAGGCTCAAAGAGATTAGCCAAATAGTCGTGACTATGAGCATTGAGTGGACATCATGTCTTACCCAGAGAATGGAGGTCATCATCTGATTTGGGCATGTGGCTCAGGGGAAATAGTTCACAATATTCCTATTTCAAAGCACTGCCCTCAAGAGATTCTATTTCTTACTTTCTTTATGCAAAATTCAAGGGGACTAAAGAAGATCCCTGTTTATTCATTGTTTTTTCAGATGTCATTTTCTCTGTAAGGCTTTCTCCTCTCCTCTCTCCCATGTGGATTTAGTCTCTCCCTCAGCTCTGTCCTCATATATAGTGTGACACAGCATTGATCACATACTACTGAATGGTTTGCCTTTCTGTCTCACTCCCTGCTTAGAAGGCACTCCGTAAATATTCCTGGACATGTCTGGTCTCACAACATGTAGTTTTGCTCTGAGAGTTCCCTTTTTTAGTTATGTAACCTTACTTCATTGAATAATTTGATAATATTATCCGTCATTCTTTGAATTGAATCTTTACTCTCTCGCCAAATAAAAGAATAAAACCTGTCGATGTTATGTATGGCAGGTCCTCCAAAACTTCATTTTGTTATAATGTTGATGAGAAAAAAAAATCCATTCCTGGCTAGGGCCACTGTTGGTGTGGAGTCTGCACATCCTCCCTATGTCTGCTTGGGTTTCCTCCAGGTATCCCAGTTTGCTCCCACATCCCTACGATGTGCATGGTAGGTAAAATAGCATGTCTGCAGTCCCAGTGTGAATGACTGTGGGTGTGCGTGTGAGTGTACCCTGCATGATGGGATGGGATGGTGTCCTGGCCGGGGTGGGTCCTGCCTTTGTGCCCTGAGCTGCCAGGATGGGCTCTGGCCACCCGCAACCCCAACCTGGAATAAGTGGGTTGGAAGATGAATGGATGCAAATTATAATACAAATTATTGTCAAATAAAAGTTAATCAAGTATCCAATAATCATACAAATGCACAACAACAAACCATGTGGTATAAAAGCGCTCCATAGTCTGTTTCTTAGGTTGGTTTTACTCTTCAGAGTCATTTTTACCTGCAAAGCCTCTTGGGTGGTTTTTGCTGTGTTTGTCATCGTTTGCTTTTGAACTACTTGGTGGTTGAAGCTGATCCTGACAATTCTCACTTTGCAAACATTTATTTCTTAATTTAACCCACCAGCACCACAACTGCCATTTCTCACTGATTCACCAAAAAATTGGCTAAATAATTACTGTACTTGTTTTTATTAATCTTTCTTATATATATGTATAATTGACATTTATTTCAATGTATAATGTTAGAAGTGTTTTGGGGTTTTGTTTAGAAGTTTGGTGATGTTTTTGTGACCAGAAATATGCCATAAGCACTTAATTCTTGTTTTTATCAATTAGCTTATGGTAAAATTAGTTTCCTTATATATCATTTCCCTTAAAGTCACAGAACCTATCAATGATGTTAAGGGAGGATTTACTGTACAGTGCTTAGAATAGAGCCTGGCACCTGGGAAGTTCTTTATGTGTTTTCTATTATTATCTTTTCACCTATATGTAAATTTTAATCTTAAACATCTTTTTGGATATATTCTTACTTCCACTCAACTTTTTCCTATCTTCAGGAATTGATCTGTAAGCACAAATTTAATTGCCCACTTGCTGTTACCCTAAGTGCTTAACATTTACCATTGTAAGTTATTATTATAGCAGCCACTGCAAAACTTTTGATTTTAACTTATCATTTCATCAATGATCACATTCACATTTTAGTGAGAAAAGTAACAAAGGTAATGTTATCAATTGGAAAAATCGAAAGACAGTGGCATATTCAGCTTACTCCAAAGGATATAATGAATCAAAATACGCAGCAGGAATAAGAATTCCAAGTGATCTTTTCACCATTAGGCTCTGATTTCTACAAGACCATATATTTCTTTTATATTAAGTGACAAAAGCAAAAGGCTATATGAACTCTTTAATTTCAGCACTCATGTTATGAGAAGAGCTAACAAATTGTAATTTGAGCTGTGACCCTAGTCTAGAAGTATCCATCTCACTAATGATTTGCATCACTCCATAGCATTATGATGTGGGCACACATTTTTGCATTCCACAACATGATGGCTCAGGGCACACTTCTTCCTTAAACTCATCCTTAATAAGCTAAAACCTGAACCACCCTCCAACCTGTGTTTTCACCTTACCTGGGCCAATTCTTAAATCTTTTGATATTACCCTCTGATTTGATTGACTCACTCATCTTGAACACATTTCATTTTCTCCAGCATGGAAATACTTCCCCAACAACAACTTCATAGTTATTTTCCAAATTGACCCCATTGATGATAAAAGTCCAGCCACTACAAATTTTATGAGGGCATAATTTATATCATAGTCTATAACCTGCACAACCACCATGGGTGCTGTGTCTATAGTGGCTATAGCCACAAGATTCTTGTCCTTTCTTTCCAGTGGAATCCAGAAATCCTGAAGTTCGTTTGGTTTGTTTCTTAGGTTGGTTTTACTTTTCAGAGTCATTATTACCTTCAGGGACTCTTGGGTTGTTTTCAAGTCTTATTGTCTGACATTGATATTAGCTAAGAAGACAGCCCTGCATGGACAAGAAATCATGGCGAAGGACAACCATGACACCAAGTTAGGCAAGTGAGAAGGAAGACATGGGAGTCAAGAGGGAGAACATGTTCCAAAGAAGGTGGGGAATAGCTACCAACATGCTTTGTGTGGTTCACAATTTTACCACTGATCAATTCTATGTTGGCATTAACGTTAGTCACAGTTTCCATATTTTCGAATCCAAAATATGGGGTGGACCAACGTAAGTCCTGTAGACCATAGGATGGAATATTTAAATCATGTTTGGTTCAGAAAATCTGGGGGCCATACATTGAGACCATATAATTAACTTAATCCTATAGAGCAAAATGAACACTGGATGGAAGAATTAATCCTGATTTGCATGTTGTTGGCAATTTTCTCCTTGCTTTTATCTATCTTGATTCATAATTATACGAGTTACTCTCTGTTGCCTAGAGTACATAAAACTTGTCCGCAGTTTTAACAGTCTGAAGACGCATAAGTGAGTCCTGTAGGAGATTCTTCTACGAGTGCTGTAGGTTTCACATGTGCAAAAATGTTTTACAATCCTCACTTTGACACAGTCAAAAGAAATATATGCCCTGATACATACCATGGCAACATTGTGGACCTAGTGCCAACTAATCAAACACTCAAGTAGAGGATATGACAGGTATGAGGGTGAAGTGGGAGTTTGGGAGAGAGCAAGGAACCTTATTTTTTTCTCAGTACTTTGATGAGAAGGGAAACTGAAGTTGCCTTTTTGCCTGTATTGCCTAATGGCAATTGTTCTATCATAGCTACTTTGAACCTCACACTAATATTATCCTTCTTGGATATTTATACTCTTTCTAGATATTTTTTAATGCCTCTACTCCCACCAAAACTCAAAACATTTTTATCACTCTTATCACATTAGTTATCTGAACTGCACTTTATGAGTATATGGGAGAAGATAATGTTGGGCAGATCAGTTATATGTAAAAAGTAAGTTAAAGTAATTTTCCCACCATCTCATGGAAATTAAATGACCAATTGTTCCTATTTGACAGAGGCGGAAAGGTTTTCTGGAACACAAGACTTTAAATGCTATCACCAGCAAAGTCCTGGGCACATGAAGAGTTTACATGGGACATTAAATCAAGATGACAGATGGATCCTTCCTCTCACCTAAATCCCATCAAATGACAAAAAGTTTATTTCTAAATGACAGAATAAATTGGTAACTGTTCAGGAAAACAAAAGAAAAAGATGAAGAAGGAACTCATGAAGGATAGCCATGATCAGATATAAAGATAACAAACAAAGCTTAGAATGCTTTTAAAAAGCTTAGAGGTTAAAAACACATGAAGGTAAGAGAGATTTGAGGACAATCCTAACCCAAAATAAATGGAGACAAGAAAGCAGAGAAAATTCCAAGGTGACAATTACAGTAAATAGTTAGTGATGTACACTCAAAAAAGCTAAGCCATTTTCCCCCTTCATACCTCTGCCAATTTATATTAAACCTAGAGCAGCAGTCATATACCCCAACAGGCTACAACAATAAATATAAGTACTGAGGCCAGAGAAGGCTGTTTTCCAAGAAGCACTGAAGGAAAACTCACATCCTAAAGACAAAGTAGTACTAAAATCGATTTTAAAATAATTATATATATACATATATACACATACATATGTAAGTACACACATACACATATCTATGTCTACCTATTGATTCACATACATGGATGAGTATATATCCTGAATCAAGGATATTAATTAATAAGAAACACTAGAAGCATTTCCACCAAGGTCAGGTACAAGGCAAGGATGTACACTAACTCCATGACTATATAACATCATACTAGAGTTATTAGTTAATGAATTAGACAAGAAAAAACAATTAGAGCTATGAAAGGAAATAAATTATTTATATTTGCAGATGACATGATTATATACCTGGAAAACCCTAGATAATAAATAATAAATATAATTCAAACAATAAAAGATATACAATTAACATGAAAAAATCAATAGTATAGAGATATACAAATAATATTTAAATAGAAGAACTAATGGAAGAAAAACTCAATTTACAATAGCAACAAAATGAACTTAACAAAAAAAAAAACCTTAGAAATAAACTTAACAAATAATGTTCTAAAGCTATATAAAGAAAACCAAGAAACACACCCTCCCTACTTTGTTCTGTTTTAGACATCTCAACAATCTCAATATAATCAGGATATAAGTTCTCCCTGAGTTAAAATACCAGGAAGCTTTTTTCTAGTGCTAAAGAACTTGATAATTAAGTCCATATTGAATAATAAAAATTTAAGAATATAACTAGGAAAATGCTGAAAAAGATGAGCTATGAAGGTGGCCTAGCCCTACCAGATATTTAAAAATTATAAAGACATGATAATTGAAACAGTAAAATGGTACATGGAGAGATAATCAAATTAATGGAATAGAGAGTCTAGAAGTAGGATCAACATTGTATGGAAATCCAGTATTTGATCAGAGTGACATTTCATAACACTGGGGCAAAGACAGACTTAAAAACTGGTGTTGGGATAACTGTATAATTTTCTGAAAATTATAAAATTAAATCCATTCCTCACATCACATGCCAGAATAGAATAAAAATTGGTCAAAGATTTAAATGCTAAAAAAACCCCTCTGTAAATAATAGAATAAAACATAAGTGGATTCTTCTATAATTTTGGTATGGGGAAAGGCTTCCTAACCGTAATTCAAAATGTATATTCAATAAAAGATTGGCAAGTGTAACTACATAATTTTTTTAATTTATGGCAAAATAAAATCACTATAAGAAAAGTCAAAGGGAAAATGACAAATTTAGAAGAAAATATTTGAAACATAGATCCTAAAGAGATGATACCCCTAATATACAAAAATTAAGGATAAAGAAATCAAAAATCATGTAAATATGGACAAAAGAATGTTCAGACAATAAAATGGCTTTTAAACATATGAAAAGATATTCAATTTCACTCATAATAGAGATATTCATATTCAAACTATACTCAGATGCCATTTCTCACCCAAGAGATTGGCAAAAATTAGAAATACTGGCAAATGAATTCTATTGCAAAGGCTGTGGGTAAACAAGAACTTTCATAAATTAATTGTTGGTAGAAATGAAAAATGGCACAATTCCTATGGAGAGAATTTAATAATATCTATAAAACTACATGCATATTTATCTTTTGACCTAGCAATACTACCTCTTGGAATTTACTCTGAAGATACACTTAAAAAATGTGAAAATATACATGTACATGGTTATTCTTGCAGCATTATTTATAATTGCAAAATATTGGACAATAGCTAAATACCCACATAGGAGATGGGTTGAAACTATGGTATGTATGTACACTGATAAACTCTACAGCTATAAAAAAGAATGAGAAAAATCTCTATAAATTGATACTGAGTGTTTTCCAGGTTATATTGCTAACTGAAGAAAGCAAAGAGAGGGGAAATGTAAAGGAAGGGAAATAAGAAAAAAATATAAATTTGCTTAGCTTTTGCAGAAAGCAGAATAGGAAGATTAAACAAAAATAAATGAAATTGGCTACCTACAGGAATGGTTGTTATGAATGAATTGTGTTTTCCCAAAATTCACAAGTTAAAGTTCGAACCCCCAGTACCTCAGAATGTGATATTATTTGGATATAGGATCTTGAAAGAGTTTATCAAGTTAAGTTGAGGTCATTAGGATGGGCCCTAATTCAATATAACCGTATCCTCATAAAAAGGGATATTTGGACACAGAGACATACAAGGAGAAGACGGCCATCTACAAGCCAACCCTGCAAACACCTTGATTTTGGACTTTCAGCCTCCAGAACTGTGAGACAATACATTTCTGTTGTTTAAGTCACTCAGTTTGGGGCACTTTATTACAGCAGCCCTAGCAAACTGTTTAATAATACAACAGTGGTGGTGAAGGTAGGTGGGGAAAGGGAGTGTTTTGGGTTGTCTATTACATCCACTACATCCCAAAATTAGTGGAGTAGAGTATTACAGCAACTATTTGATTTGATGGGTCAAGAATTCCAGCAGGGCTCAGTGGGCAGCAGCTCATCTCTGCTCTGTAGTATCTGAGGCCTCCAATGGGGTGGCTTGAGTGGCTGGAGGACTGGGACAACTTAGCTGAGGCAGTGTGCCTGGGTGTTCTTCAAGTGGCATCTGCTAGAGCAGGTGTGTCCAAGGTGGCTTCTTCTCTCACATGTCTGGTACCTGGAAATGGATGGCTGGAATACTCATAGCTGGGAAACTGGCAGCATTGTTTTCTCTTTGTACAGTTTGGACTTCCTTACAACATGGAGGTCTCAAGGCAGTTGAGCTTAGTTACATGTGGCTTCTCCCAGAATGTGCATTCTAAGAGGCAGGAAATGGAGAACCCAAACTGGCACAACATCACTTCTACCACATTATATTGGTCAAAGCAGTCACAGGGTCCACCTATATTCCAGAGGGTAGAGACATATATATATATATATATATATGTACTCCACCTCTTGATGAGGGAGTAGCAAAGTTGAATAGCTGAAGTGCATGTGGGATGGAAGACGTCGTGATCATCTCTGGAAAATACAATAAGCCCCAGGGTGGAAGAGATAGGGCAAGGAGTGACATTTCTCTGAAAATGCCTTTCTTTTTAATATTAATAGTTGTGACTTTTAGAAGCATTTTAACATTCTAGAGCAGGGGTCAGAAAGCAACAGTTCACAAACAAAATACAGCCTGCTGCTTGTTTTTGTAAATAAAGTTTTATTGGAACTCAAAAACATCATTTGTTTACACATCGTCTATGGGTACTTTTGTGCTAAATCAGCAGAGTTAAATAGTAGCAACAGAGACTATGTGGTCCACAAAGTCTAAAATATTTACCATCTGGCATTTTATAGAAAAAAATTTGCTGGTCTCTGTTCTAGAAAGTAAAAAAAAGTTAATTAAGTCCACAGAGTTAGAGAAACACAAAAACTAAAACTGTATACAAATAATCACAGATGAACCTAGCTATAATTCAAATAAATAACATAAGTATACCAAAAGGAAGAAAAAATAACTAATTAAAGTACTTACTGAACTTAATAATATGATTGTATACCTACGGTCTAGGGAGAAAAAACATTGAAAATAAATCTTGAACTCATTTACAAAAGATTTGTTTTTTGTGGTGATATTAGTATAGAAATTCTGAAACTTATTTATGTGTATTATGGAATTGAGCAAATGAACAAATGATTGAGTGTTAATGATGTTGAAAGTGGCAGGTCATCATTATAGAAGGAGGCTACCAAATGGCAGAGAAGAAGGCAAGAAAGAGCCTGGTGTGGTTGAGCTGAAGTTGTAGGTCCCGATGTGAATCCACATCTGTATCTATGTACATCTGTATCTACACCTGCATCTAATCTGTATATTCTAACTCTGTCTGCTGAAAAAACCTGGAATCAATGACACCAGACACCTCAGTATCAATAAACCTATTTAGTGCCCACATATTAGTTCCTAACTGCCATTTTCTATTAGAGGAAACAGGAGCTTCTTGGAGAAATGGCAAATTCCAGAACTAAATTAGGGAAGTAAGAAGATGGGCCTTAAACATCTTCTCGTGCCAGAAAGCAAGGAAGTATTCAAATAAAAAATAAATAAATAATTGGGCATGTCAAAAGGACACGGGACAGTACTTTTCAAAACTGTCAAGTTTATCGAAAACGAGGAGAGTCTGAGAAACTGTCACAGAGCTGGAGAGGCTAGGGAGACATGACGGCTAAATGTAATGTGGTATCCTTAAGGGGATTGTGGGGGAGGGAAAGGACATTAGGGAAAAAAATTTGGATAATAAAATTTGGATAAAGTGTGGCATTTAGTTACTAGTAAATGTACGAATGTTTGTTCCTTAGTTGTTACAAATGAGCCATAGTAATGTAAGATGTTAATAATATGGGAAAATGCGTGTGAGGTTGGCAGGAATTCTCTATGTTACCTTTGCCACTTTTCTGTAAAATTATTTTGAAATTGAAAGTTTAAAAAAGTGCATTTCAAAACACAAAAGCAGAAACATGGAGCTGACTTGAAAAGACTCCCACTCACCAAATCTAGAATAATTAGATAGTATTGGATTATAACCCAATGAATAAAATATGGATCTATGAGCTTGCATTGATAATAAATTACCATTCTTAGTGGCAAAGGAATGCCAACTGGTAGGTGTGGAGGGGTGTGACTTGGAATATCACTATTTGTAACCATCAGAGTTATGACTGGTTCAGGCAAGAATCCTCAATGGGCGCTAAATCCATTGGGGTTGGAGTTCCGTAAGACCATGATATTTTCATGGTCTTAATTGTCTCCCCAGAGATTGCTTATTATTTGCAAGTGTGGAAAAATGTCAATTTTATAATGTAAAAAGCAAGAATTTTGGGGTGATCAAAATTAGCATCTCTGATGAGGGATAGATGGACATGCTATGCACTCAGATATGATTCCATGATTAGGACACCTGAACTTTCATCCTACTCAAACCAGAGGTACAGGCCTAAATTTAATCATAAGGAAATATAAACCAACCAACAAATAAACAAAAAAACACAAACTGAGTAACAGTCTATAAAATAACTAGCCAAGGCTAAAGAATTGTTTCTGTTAAAGGAAATGAAATAGACTCAGCCATTGAGCACAGTGCTAGATCCTGGGCTGAAATAACCAAGATGCTACAAAGACATTATTGGGACAACTGATAAAAATGGGAATCTAAACTTTAGACTAGATAGAAATATTGTAGCAGTGTCAAATTTCCTCAATATTATAACTATACCTTGGATATGTAAGACAATAACCTTATTTTTTAGGAAAAAGACATTGAAGAACTATTAAAGGTTGAAAGAATATTAGGTACGTAACCCACTTTCAAATGGTTTGGAAAAAATAATATGAGAGAGTGAATGAGAGAAAAAATGATAAAGCAAACTTGCCATATTAGGCAAACCTGGTAAAGGGATTTTGGGAGTCCTATGTATTATTCTTGTAATTTTTCTTTAGGTTTGAAATAACTTTATTTTAAAGTGGAAAGGCAAATAGTATTTTTTTAAAAGATGTGTATGAATGTACCTAGCACAAAGTATGAATCCAGCAAATGTTAGGTTTTTTGTTTTTTATCTGATTACTTTGATTAATTGAAAGTCATTGTAAAACATGATTATATTGGAGAAAAAACCCAAAATTTTCTACCTTTAGAAGGTAAGTAAAACAAACACTTGATATCCTAGTTTCTCCCCAAAGAAAGGAATATAAATATTTGAGGATTTGGAGCATAAACTGTGCTTATATTGGCTTCCTTACTTGGTAGCTACCAGCTTAAAAATATCTGGAAGGAGATATAACAAGGAAGCTTGTGGTTTCTTAAATAAACGAACTGAATAAATGGATTACTCAAATATGCATAGATTTATGGGTCAATGGAACTAAATATTGTTTTAAAAGAACGTATGACATTAATCCAAAAGAATACTCAATCTGCATTAGTACTCAGCTTCCCTTTTATATGCTGAGAGATACCAAGAAAAGACTGTTACTAAATGGATTAGGGAAACTTCCTTTCCCTGCAGAAATCTGTGGGAGTTTTACAATGTTGTTCCCTTTAAGTATATCAGTTTATTTGAACTCAGATTAGAAGATACAGCACAAATCCACTTCCATTTGACAAGTGGGACAGGATTTGCAATGCAAGCTTGACCAGAGAAAAATCTCAGGTGAGACAAAAGTTTACAACTGGGTTGATTTGAATCATATATTCTGGATGTGTGAGCCGTTAATAATCCCTCCACACCAAATTATTCTTCCAGAACATCCTTAAGTGAAAAATCAACTTAATTATTTGTTTTTCTTTTTTGTTCCTGTACAAATTAATGGGAATCCTCCTGAGCTGATGCATTACAACTATTAAATCCATGACTGAGAAAATGCACAAAATTGTGATTTTTTTTTTCCCCATAAACATTAATTGGGTGAAAAAATGCTAGGCTCTCGGTCTTCCTTGCCACATCCATGATCGCTATTCTTAAGTTTGGAGTCTCCTTGAAAGCTATAGCCCTGGAATTCTATTTCAGTATTCTTATCCTATGCGTACACTGTGTCAGTAGTAAACACCACCTAACAACCACACTCGGCATGGTTAAATGTCATTTTTGCACAGCTTTATTTTATGCAAACCGAGTACATTCAAGTAGGACCTACATCTCCACTGATACAAAACTACTCCAAACCATTATCTTCTTGCACTTGGGTTAATATAATAGCCGCCGTACTGGTCTCCTCGTTTCCATGCATTCCTACCTGTAGTCCATGACCCACAGAGCAGCCAGGGTGATTGTTTTGAAATATAAATCACTTTTGTGTTTAGAACCTTCCAGTGGCTTCTTATTGAAATAAAATCCAAACTTGTGATCTTTTTTCAAAGACCTGAAAACCCTGGTCCCTGCCTGCCTCTCCAACTTTTCCTAAAACTTCCTCCCTCCTTCACAATTATCTAGCCACCCTGTCCTTTCTTCAAACATGCCCCACTTGTTCTGACCCAGGGCCTTTGCACTAGCCACTCCTCCCACCTGGAATGCTGCTCTGCTTTGAATGGCTGCCTCTTGTCCATCGCTTAGTTCCCACATGAGTGTCATACCTTCAGCCAGGCTTTCCCTGAACATGTCATGTAAAGGAGACCCTCATCTAGTCAAGCTGTTTCTGATACTCCCAGTTTTGCTTACTTCAAATTCATCATTATCTAAAATTATGTATTTGTTTACTTGTTTATTAATTTTCCTTCCTTTATTCACTAGAATGTCAGCTCCATGGGAGCAGGAATCTCATATAAATGGTTACCGTCATATTCCCAGTATTTAAAATTGTAAGCACTCAAAAAATACTTGCTGAATTAAAAAAAATAAAAAATAAAAAAACAAATAAATAAATACTTGCTGAACTAATGTCCATTGTAGGATTAGGATTTACTCAAAATTTTTTAGAATCTAAACACCAAGGAATAAACACACACACACACACACACACACTTAAAACTAATAAACAGGGAGGGCGGAGCAAGATG
>VBSM01003204.1:62027473-62050320 GCA_008086735.1 Cheirogaleus medius | reverse complement strand
GTTTGAGGTATCTCCAAATTCTTTTCCACAAAGGTTGCACTAATTTGCAGTCCACCAGCAATGTAAGAGTGTTCCTGTCTCTCCACATCTTTGCCAGCATTTGTTGTTTTGGGATTTGTTGAAAACAAATATATTCTTTAAAGCAACTTTTAGACACTACCTAGCTATTACCACCCTACTACACACTGTCCTCCAGTTAACATTCCCTCCTCATGCTTACTTAGTCTCAAGAATTCAATAGACATAACTAATCCCAGAGTTTTATGGGTATCAAGGACTAGGAACTAGATTTCACTCTGCTATGTGATCCCAACTTGACTTATTTGAAGAGGTATAATGTACTCTGGTACATGTGTTCTTTATAAATTCTAACTTGCTGCATTCCAAATATTCTTTGCCCATTTCCACTGAATTACAGACTTCATAAGCACAGGTCTTTCAACTAACCAGGTTTGTAGTAAAGCATGCTGCCTTGTTACTATAGCCCAAAGCTCTATATTTTGAACAAAAATCTTTGATACTTGGGACAACTATTAAATTTATTGGAGAAGTTTCAGTTTTGAACCAAATCAGTGTTTCATTTCTCACTTGCTGGATCTTTCAAACTGTTTACCAATGAAAGGAACGCTGTGTGCATTGAACCATTCAATCCATTTTGGCCGGATGTATGATATTTTCATTTCTAACAAAAGTGCCTGCAAATCCCAAGGCCGCCTCATGCAGCTTTTTCTTTCATGTAAATTACCCCTGTGGACTGCTACTTAAAATGTTCAGCCGATAGATAAATTTCCTATATCCCCTCCAGTCCTTCTGAGGGTAATTTCTACAATCTAGCAAAACCATCTAGCTGTAATCAGATTCCTGTGTTTAAAACAAAACAAAAGATATAAACAAGCTGATTTACACTGAAAACCATGAAGCTCCTAGGGGATTATGGGCAGCTGAGCGGATGGCTCCGGGGGGAAAGAGTTGTTGGCATAAAGTTGCACATATCTTTTATATCTCTGAATTCCTGTTGGTGATGGTAGAGGAAAAAGGAGGAAAAAACGATGGAGTTATATTGGTTTGCTATATAACTAACACCTGCAGATCAGAAGAAATGAAAGATGCCAATGAGTCTAATAAGATATAATTAAGTAAATATTTATTGGAGTCTTGAAGAAATGTGCAAAAGAAGCATACGGATTCAAAACCAAATAAGAGTTAGGCATTTTGTTGCCTCAAAAAGTAATTTTCTCTCCCTCAGTAAAAAGAAGAGTTAAAAAGAAATGGCCTCTTTTGAACACCCCTAATTAGGGCCTGCATGCTGTCCCGTGGTTCCCCGTAACTTTCCTTCCTAACACACGGCATTAATCTGAAGTGCTCAACTGGAGGCAATAGATAGACCTATTTTTGGCTTTGAGGAAATTTGTGAATCCGCCTCAAAGAGTTTAGGATCAACTATTAAAAGACGTAGCAGAACAGGACCTGGAAAGAGAAAGAGAAACAGACAGATGGTGTTATGGATTAAAAAATGCCCCCCCATATGTTAACATCCTAACCCCCAAAACCTCAAAATGTGACTGTATTTGCAGTCAAATGCTCTACCACTGAGCTATACTCCTCATAGCATGACTGTATTGGGAGACAGGGCCTTTAAGGAGGTAATTAAGATTAAAAGAGGTCATAGGGTAGACCCCTAATCCAGTAGGACTGGTGTCTGTATAAGAAGAGAGACCCCAGGGATGCATGTGCATGGAAACATCATCTGAGGACACAGCAAGAAGGCAGCCATCTGCAAGCCAAGGAGAGACCTCAGGAGAAACCAACCTTGCTGACACCTTCATTTTGAGCTTGCAACCTCCAGAACTGTGAGAAAATAAATTTCTGTTGTCTAAGTTACCCAGTCTGTGGTATTTTGTTATGGCAGCCTGAGCTGACTTATACAGATGTCAAAAAATGATGAAAAATAAGAGAGGTAAAAAAAAAATGGACTGAATGCGCTACAGTCAACAAGAATGGATGTAAATTGAAGGAGGATCTTGACCCTGTTCCGAAGAATGTGGCGTCTTATAGAACATTGATCAGAAAGCCCAGGGATCTGGCTTTCCTTCTTCCTGTGCCTATGAGTGAAAAAAACAGATAACTTCCTACTCCTAAACACATCCTGAGTCACAAGGACAGAATGTTACAGTGGAGACAAATCTCCTTTCACTGTCTTTTTCCTCTGATGAAACACCTGCTGCAGTTTGTTAAGGCTTGACAGTGCTGCTCTTAGAGATGGCCTGAAGCTTGTCAATTCATTTCTTTAAATCACTGAACACCTATTGGGAGGTAATAGGACCTGACAAATTGATGGACTCTAATAAAGCCCAGCTCTGGAAATAAAACTGATTTAATTATCAGTCAAGTGTATAAGGTTAAAATGAGATAGGTTCAAGTTATCCTACAGGTTTTTAGAAGAATGTCGTCAGAATTCAGCTTCTCAAAGAAAAAATATTACCTACTTGAGTTATAATAATTATAATTGTAATATTTTTAATTATAACTTTATACTCTTTTCCGAGCTATGGGACAATGTCATATTTACCCTTTCTCTCTCCTCCCAAAGCCCAGTAGCACATTGTTTGGTACCAGTAGTCTTTCAATTAAAGTTTGTGATATGAATGGGTCAGCCTATCAATCAATCACATTTAATAAGAATATTTTTGTGACAGTATGTGCACCTGAGCTTTCCTTTATTTCCAGCCAAAGGTGAACTGTTTGGCTGCTCTGGGATCATCTGTTTAACAAGCACACCTATAAAGATGGAATTCATATATATACTCATTAGCCCACCATTTAATTTCACATTGACATGTTTTTCCCCTTCCATTTATTTATAAAAGATTGTTCAAGTATTTCCTTTTCTTTTACTTTTAATGTGCAGATACAGATTTCCATTTGAGTTGTTTTATCATCAAATTATCTGGAAGCTTTTGATAATAGGTGAATTTCTATAGCCAGACCTCTTGTAGATGGATGTATGGATTGTGCACTGCATAATTCTGAGGATATCATTCACAAAGTGATTACAAAGTAGTAAATATGACTCTTATGTAAAACACCCAATTTTAAAAATTTTAGCTACTATTTCACGTTTTAACTGATCAACTTTTGAGATTGGTTTATATATGGAAAAATGGTCATGTTTAAGGGGATATATTGATCTCAATTCAAAAAATGATTTACTTGGTTTTTCAAGAGTGAGTTAGTCTATTTCTCAAATTACTTTTTATTTCCTACAATTATAACAACTTTTCTTTCTTTCTGTCAGATTAAAATAAAAGCTCAAATAGTACAAAAAGTAGAAATTTCCTGAAATGCTACCTTTGATTAATTTCTCACTTTTGGACATATTGCCCAGTTCTCTATTAACAAAATCAATAGTCTCTGTATAGTCTTCCATATATTTCTCACTGTTCCAGAAATCATTAAATAAAATGGTAGTAATGAGGAGTAGCATATTTTTTGTTTCATGAAAAGGGGGTCATATTATATATACTTCCCTTACTTTTCTTACATTAATGATACATTGTGGCTGTCCCTTTGACTGTTAAAGATTGATTTCAATCCTTTCAGTGGTTGCTGACTATTCCTTTTATAGATTACCACATTTTACTTAAGGATGTTTATTTTGCTTCCAGTTTTTTTGACCACTGCAAACTGTGAAACACTAAATAACTTGTACACATATCTTTACATCTATTGGAGCTTTTACTCCCAAGATTGGTGTTGTTGAATATGTGTACTTTTAATTTCAGTAGGTATTATTAGGGATCCATCTCCCAAACATATTAGTATCTAAATATAGGCTTCTATTCTGCTTCAGTAATTTATTTGTCTATGTCTATGCCATTACCATGGTGTCTTGATCACATAAATTTATACTGTGTTTGAATATTTGATATTTAATCAAATATTTGAATATTTAATAAGGCAATATTACTTCACCATTTTTTTTCATACTTTTCTTGGCTATTCTGACATACTTAATCTTCCAAATGATTTTCAAGGTCCTATTATCTAATTCTAACAAACTACAAATCCATAGGTATTCTAATGAAATTGTATTTAATTCATTTATTTTATGGAAACTTTTATTTTGAGTTATTAAGCCATATCATAAAAGAACATAGAATTTGTTGTTTCTGTCCTTCAATAAGATTTTATAGCTTTCTTCACTTAAGATTTATGTGTTTCTTATTACATTTTTATCTAAGTATAATATAGTTTTTGACAAATTTCTTACACTTATATATAGCATATGTTTTCAACAAGGCTATATCACCATCATCATGAACTTTCAAATATTTTCAATTTCATTCACAAGTAAAATTTTCCCCCCAAACAGGATTGCCAACTATTCTGGTTATCAATTACTATGTAAGAAATTACCCCAAAAGATAGTGGTTTAAAATGAGAATAATCTTATTACCTCATTCTTTTGTGGGTCAGAAATTCAGGAAGGTCTCAGTTTGCCAATTCTTTTGTTGACATGGTATCAACTAGCATCATGCGGTGGTATCCACCTGAAAACTAGACTGACATGGGAGACTCATGAAGGCTTCACTCATAAACTTTTCACCTTGACAAGGTGGATGGAAGGTTGTGCTCAGCTGGGCTTTCTCCCTGTCCCTGTCTTCTCCATATGGTCTATCTTGCAGGATAACTGGACTTTTTATATTATGGTTCAGGCCTCCAAGATACCAGGATGGAAGCTGCCAGTCCTCCTAGAGAGCTAGGCCAAAAACAGGCATGGCATCATACTTCTGCCATACTCATTGGTCAAGCATTTGTAGGCCAGCCAAGAATCTAGAGGAAGGTAAATAAAACTTACTTCTCAATGGCAAGAGTGTCAAACAATATCTGACCATCTTCAGTTCATCACATCAACTCTTTATTTGATCGACTAAATAAAAATTACCTCCCATTTATTATCATTTCATAAAAGAAAATATATTTTAATACACATATAGACAAAAGAAAAAATAACTAGATTCAGGGAAAAAAATTCAAATAGAAGAAGTTAGATTTAGAAAAACAGTTGATATGATCCTTATTGTTTACACGTTTCCTGGGTTGGTGCAATCTGCCCAGGTTGGAGAATGACTGGGAAAATGGGAAACCTTAATTTTGTTTTGAGAATGTTCGGTGGGGTAAGATATGTTTAGATATCAGGTTTCAAATTTAATTCCTTGCTCCTTGTTTCAAATTTCTCCTATCTCAAACCTGATAAAGCTCTTTCTAACCCAAATAAAAATGAAATAGAAGTTAAAGTAGCCAATACAGTCCTCGTCTGTGGTAAGTACTTCTGTGATTCTTGTGGTATTCTGTGCACACCTCCACTCTGCTAGGTCAGTGCAAAACAAGAATTCAGCACAGGAGGAGACTCTACTTCTAGATCTGTCTTAATGATCATGACTAGAGGGAGGCATTTATAGAGTTCACCACTACCGCCTCCCAATTTTACCTACTGAACACAACTGCTAGACCTGGTACAAACACACAAAAACAATTTTACAGAAGTGAAACTCAGTCACTGAGTGTCACCAGGTTAAGTAATATCATGATGGATGTGGCTAGATGGACTTAGCCTTAAGCTAGATGGACTTAGGCTAGATGGATTTAGTATATACTAAAATCTCTAAAAATATGGATATGCAATCCTACCACTAAAACACAATCTGGGGAAATAGGTAAACTAAAAAAATAAATAAATAATAATTCTATGAGAGATGTTTGGGTAAGAGTCTCAGCTCCTCTGTTGGTTGCAAGTAAGCCACAAGTAAAAGACAACCCAATTTCAATTGGCTTATATGGTCAAAAGAAGTTATGTGGCTTGCCTCGCTGATAATTTAAGAGATAGATTGGTATAGCAGTTGGGGTACTTAGGCCTACACGTAATGAAAATTCCAATTCAGCTGACTTAAAGAAAATGCCTCACATTATCTAATCCAAAATCTCAAAATAGGCTATCTCCAGGGTTGGTTAATTCAGTAGGTCAATTCCATCATTGAAAATAGTGGTTTCTTTTATCTTTCCACCAGGTCTTCCTCATCATGTCAGCCTTCTTAAGTATCTTTGTGGTCCCCGAATGCCAATACAATGTCCAATAGTCACATGGAGAGACAACAAGGTCCAGCCAATGAAGGAGATTTCAGAGTCCACTCTGTGCTACTTGGAAGAGTGAAGAAACCTTTCCCAGAACTCCCCAGCAAAGCTTCACCTCCTTTCTCGTGGCCAGCAGTGGGTAATATGCCCAACTTAAATCAATAATTTAGCAAGGAGAATAAGAAACCAAAAGAGGCCCTGAATATTCAGGATTTATTCCTGAGCTCTAGATAGGTTTATTTTCCTAGAAGTGTGGACACCTAAGTAAACTGGGATTATTTTATCAAGAAAGAGGAAAAATTGATGTTTAATAGGCTGTCAGTATTACCAGTTTCTTTGTGACTTTCTGCCCTACTTTCCAAGCTGTAGGCTTATTTTCTAAGGTTTTCCTTGTGTTCCTCAGGGCCAGATCTCCTAGGACTATAAGCTTCCTCATCCCTGTCCAGTGATAAGAAAACCTCTCTCTCCCTATATATCTTTTGGAAGAACTATTTTATTTATTCATTCAACAAATATGTATTGAGCTCAATACATGCCAGGTACTGTTCCAAGGAAACAGGAAAGAACAAAGAAAACAAAGTCCCTTCCCTTATATAACCCCAAATCTTATATTCTTATAAGAAAAAACAGACAGTTAAAAATAAGTATGTCATAACATATCTATCACCTCCAAAAATTTCCTCCCACTCTTCTTATTATATATTTATTTACTTTTTTTGTGATAAGAACACTTAAAATCAACCCTCTTAGCAAATTTTTAGGTATATAATGCAATATCATTAACAACACAGTATCTGTAGACACTATGCTGTATAGTAGATCTCCAGAACTTATGTACCTTGTGTAACTAAAACTTTGCAACCTTCAATGAACACCTCCCTATTTTTCCCTCCGCCAGCCCCTAGCAACCACCATTCTTCTCTCTACTTCCCATGACTTTGACTATTTAGATTCTTCATATAAGTATCATGTAGTATTTATAGTCCTGTGTCTGGGTTATTTCACTTAACATAATATCCTTCAGGCTCATCCATGTTGTTGCAACTGGCAGAATTTTCTTCCTTTTTAAAGCTGAATAATATTCTAGTGTGTGTGTATATATGTGTGTGTGTGTGTGTGTGTATGTCATATTTCTTTATCCATTCATCCATCAATGAACATTTAGTTTGTTAGCATGTTTCCATCTCTTGGCTATCCATCTCATGAGTGTTCAAATATCTCTTTGAGATCCTGTTTTCAATTCCTAGGATTGCTGAATCATATGATAATTCTATTTTTTCATTTTTTGAGAAACCTCCATACTGTTTTCCCTAGTGGCTGTACCAATTTACTTTTCTAGCAACAGAGTACAAAAGATTTCCTTTTCTCCACATCCTTGCCAACACTGTTATCTTTTGGGTTTTTTGGTAATAGCCATCCTAACAAATATAAAGTGATATCTTCTTGTGGTTTTGATTTGCATTTCCCTGATGTTGGTGATATGGAGCATTTTTTCCTATACCTATCAGCATTTGTGTGTCTTCTTATAGAAATATTTATTCAAGTCCTTGCCCATTTTTAAATCAAGTTATTTATATATTTGGGGGTTTTGGGGGGTTTCTATTGTGTTGAAGGAGTTTCTTGTAGATTGTGTATATTAACCCTTTAACAAGTATATGGTTTGCAAATATTATATTCCATTGGTAGGCTGCCTGTTCATTTTGGTGATTGTTTCCTTTACTTTGCAGAAGCTTTTTAGTTTGATGTAGTCCCATTTGCCTATTTTTGCTTTTTTTGCCTGTGCTTTTGGTGTCATATCCAAGAAATCATTATCAAAGCCAATATCTAGAGGCTTTTCCCCTGTGTTTTCTTGTACGGTTTTTACAGTTTCAGGTCTTATGTTTAACTTTTAATCCATTTTGAGTTGACTTCTATCTATGGAATAAGATGGCATTGATTGTGGTCATAGTTTTATGGGTATAATCTTATCTCCAAACTCATCAAGTTGTATACATCAAATATGTACAGCTTTCTGTATGTTAATTATACCTCAATAGAGTGGTTTTTTGTTTGTTTGTTTGTTTGAGACAGAGTCTCACTCTGTTGCCCGGGCTAGAGTGCCATGGCGGCTGCCTAGCTCATAGCAACCTCAAACTCCTGGGCTCAGGTGATCCTCCTGCCTCAGCCTCCCGAGTAGCTGGGACTACATGCATATGTCACCATGCCCGGCTAATTTTTTCTATATATTTTTAATTGGCCAATTAATTTCTTTCTATTTTCAGTAGAGACGAGGTCTGGCTCTTGCTCAGGCTGGTTTCGAACTCCTGACCGTGGGTGATCCGCCTGACTTGGCCTCCCAGAGTGCTAGGATTACAGGCATGAGGCACCGCGTCTGGGCAATAGAGTGTTTTTTAAAAAATTTCTGTAGGTCTAAATGGAGTTTGGTATACGACTCATTGAAATTCCAGAAGAATAAATTCTCTCTCAGTATGTTCCATGAGGAATTCTTATTACTATTATCTTTAAGTATTTAAGATATTTAAGGTGCTAATTATACAAATTCAATGTAAGCAATGTCTAGGGGCAGAATTTTCTAAAAAGATTCCTCATAGATACTCCAAGCCAGATACACACATCATCATCATGAATCTGTAGCAGTCACTGAGAATAGGAATTTGTGTGGAAACCTGTGTAAATCCACGAGGGCTGGGAAAGACTGAGACCTGTCAGTGTCAATGAACATGAGTCAATCTCTCCCAGAGAGTATTCAATGTCTTCCACTAAGAAGAGCCACAACTTAGAGACGGGGACCAGATGATATTGGAATTTCCAACAGGGAAAGCAACTAGCAAACAATATGGTGCATATATGACCAGAACTTAGTCATATTTGCCTGACCTGAGTATTGCACTTACAAACCCATTTTCCTTTTGTAGGCTTTGTTAGCATGGCACAGTCATGGGTCAATTAATTCCATCAAGAATACTGGCCAGGTGTGGTGGCTCACATCTGTAATCCCAGCACTCTGGGAGGCCAAGGCAGAAGGATCGCTCAAGGTCAGGAGTCCAAGACCAGCCTGAGCAAGAGTGAGACCCCGTCTCTGCTAAAAATAGAAAGAAATTAGCTGGACAACTAAAAATATATAGAAAAAATTAGCCAGGCATGGTGGCGGATGCCTGTAGTCCCAGCTACTCAGGAGGCTGAGGCAGAAGGATTGCTTGAGCCCAGGAATTTGAGGTTGCTGTGAGCTAGGGTGACGCCATGGCACTCTAGCCCGGACAACAGAGTAAGACTCTCTCTCTCTCAAAAAAAAAAAAAAATACAGGATATTCTGAAAATTTTTTTGATGAAAAATATAAAATAGAATATTTTATGGGGCTAGGCTTGGGATAGGGCAAGATTTGGGCAACGGTACCCGCACCACCATTTCCTAACTGTATAGTCTTGGGCAAGTTATATAACCTACATAAGTCTCAATTCACTCATTTGAAAAATAGGAATAATGGTGCCTACTTCCTAAGTTTGTTGTAAGTTAAATGAGTTGCTGCCTATTGAGTGCCTAAAACAAAATAAGTGGTTTCCATTATTGGTAAATGAGGCCTCTTTTAATCCTGGGAATCTGTCACTCTGTACATCAAATTTTCTGGTTCTGCCATATTTGGAACTATGATAAATAAATAGAGAAGATATGGGTGGGAATATGGCAAGTGGTAGTAAGTGCTATGGATAAAAATAAGGCATGGAAAGAGAAAATGAAGTAACATAAAATTTAGGTACAAAGTGCAGCTTGTTTTTTCAAATGGGATTTTGAAGAAAGACCTCTCTGATAATTTGATATTTGAAAATAGACCTGAAAAAAATAAGAGTGCCTGATGATAGAAGAGAAAGAAAAGAGAGAGAGAGAGAGAGAGAGAGAGAGAGAGAGAGGAAAAGAAAGACTCTAAAGCAGCAAGTGGAAAGGTCCTGAGGCAAGAGCAGGCTGCAGTGTTCAGGAAACACCAAAAAGAGCCCATGACCCAAGAAGTGTCCAAGAGGGAGAATGATAGAAAATGAGGGAGTTGAGCCCAGGAGTCTGAGGTTGCTGTGAGCTTGGCTGATGCCACGGCACTCTAGCCCAGGTGACTCCGTCTCAAAAAGAAAAAAAGAAAGAAAGAAAGAAAAAAAGTAGAATGGTAGTTGCTAAAAGGGAGGGGTCAATGGGCAGTTGCTATTCAATGGACACAAAGTTTCAGTAATTAAAGATGAAAAAGTTCTAGAAATCTGCTATACATTGTACATATACTTAACAAGGCTGTACTATACACTTAAAAATGTAAGAGGGTAGATCTCATGGGTTTTATACCACAATAAAAAAAAAAAGAGAAATGGATTCTGGGTATCAACCAACAGGTATATACAATTGCTAGTACAAATACCTAGGGAACTAAGGCTTGCTTTACTAAAGCTGTTTTTCCTTAGGTCTTCTAACTGCTTAGATGATCTGTATGTATAATGATAATGTTATGAACAAAAGCCTCTAAAACAAACCCAGTTGCTACACTACCACAATATTCTCTACTTTGAGCAACTTGATTAGACAACATGTAAAACATTTTTTGTTTTAATTTTGGAATCTAACTAGCCAATTTTAGCATTGCTGGCTCCAATGGCCAAAGGAGTAGTTTGAATTTTTTGTATCTGAGTGTTGATTTCTATATTATCACTGGGTTTAACATTATCCTTCTTTCTTCCCACAAAATCCATCACCAATCTAAGCAAAAGGTCTCTCCTGTCTACTCCCATCCTCACTCTTTTATCCCAACACTTAAAAAATAAAGTCACTGAAATATAAAATTGCTTCCGCCACTTGTGTGTTTTACATTTCCTAGGCTCTCTTGCAATGAGGTTGCATATGTTATGAAATTCCAGCTCTGGAATATGGGTTGGAATAAGGTATGCCAATCCTGGGCTTGGCCTTTAAAGTTTCCCACATGACTCTAAGCACTGTCTCTCCTTCACCCATGAACCAGGAATCACAGTACTCCCAGTGATACAGACACGCAATGGAAGAAGCCCAAATTTCTGAGTCACCACTTGGAGAGAGAGCTGCCTAGAAAAGTGATCCAGCCTGACACAGATGATGACATGAGCAAGAAATAATTTTTTATTTTACAAAGCCACCAAAATTGAGGGGTTTATTTGTTGTTATAGTGTTCTTTAGCCTACTCTGGCTCATGGGGAAAAGAAGCCCAAGTAATGCTATGTACTATGTAACTATTGTTACATATTAATATCTTTCCAAAGGAGCAGTCAAGGATCCCAAGATTTTAAAATCCATTCAGCTTTACCAGGACATAAGTACTTACCTAAAGGTTGTGTGAATATCCCCAGGCTTCCTGAGATTCCCCCAGAAACTTCTATGGCAGCCAGTTTAGGAAGGATCATCCATGTGGCTCTGAACATAACAGGAGTTGCATTAATCTGGGAGGCATGCGGCATTATCTGATAAGATCTGACATTTATTTCATGGTTATTAAGCCTAAAAACAGAAAAGTTTCTTGAAATAGAGAAAATCTGAAGACAGATTATTTTTCCACATTACATAAGTTAGAAACTTTTAAGAAACTACAAGGCTAAGCATATGATGTCTACAATTATCCTACATGAATCTTCAACTACATCTCAGTTCCAAGGTGATATATGACAGTTAATTCTTAGTGGGAACTTTTATTGCTTTGTTACTTTTAAAGAAAACAAAAACCTTCCTCTAATATTAGATTTATTTGTTTTTATTTCAATAAATTTAAAGGGCATAAGCGGTGTTTTGTTACATGGCTGAATTGCATAGTAGAAAAGTTTAGACTTTTAATATACCCACCACCTGGATAGTGTGATTTTTCAGCCTGTACCCTGTCCCATGTTCTACCTTCTGAACGCCAGTGTTTGTTATGTCACTCTGTATGACCATGCATACCAACTGCTTAGCTCCCTCTTATAAATGGGAACATGTGGCATTTGGTTCTTTGTTTCTGGGTTACTTCACTTGGAATAATGGCTTCCAGTTCCATCCAAGTTGCTGCAAAGGACATTATTTCATTCTTTTTGATGGCTGAGTAGTATTCCATGAATATATATGCCATATTTTCTTTGTCCAGTCTTCTGTTGGTGAGCTCATAAGTTGGTTCCATATCTTTAAAATTGTGAATTGTGCTGTAATAAACATACAGATTCACATGTCTTTTTTTATGAAATGACTTCTTTTTCCTTTAGGTAGACACCCAGTAGCAGATTTGAATGGTAGATCTACTTTTAGTTCTTTAAGGAATCTCCATACTGTTTTCCATAGAGGTTGTACAGATTTACAGTCCCCCCAACAGTGCATCAGCATTCTTTTTAAACTGCATGTGCACCAGAATCTATGGTTTTTTGACTTTTTAATACTGGCCATTCTGACAGGGTGGTAACTCCTTGTGGTTTTAATTTGCATTTCCCTGATGATTAGTGATGTTGAGCATTTTGTCATATGTTTGTTGGCCATTTGTTTCTCTTCTTCTGAAAAATATCTGTTCCAATAACCCCCACTTTTTAATGGGGTTACTTGTTTTTTTCCCTGCTGAGTTGTTTGAATCCCTTATAGATTCTAGATATTTGTCCCTTGTCAGATGTATAACTTGCAAATATTTTCTTCCATTCTGTACATTGTCTATTTACTCTGTTGGTTATATCTTTTGCTGTGCAGAAGCTTTTGAGTTTAATTAAGCCCCATTTATTTATTTTTGTTTTGGTTGTATTTACTTTCAGAGTCTTAATCATAAATTCTTTACGTAGGCCAATGTCAGGGATAGTTTTTCCTAAGTTTTCTCCCAATATTTCTATATTTCACGTCTCATATTTAAGTGTTTAATTCATCTTGGGATAATTTTTGTATATGGTGAGAGATAGGGATCTAGTTTCATTCTTTTGCATGAGCCTACCCAATTGTCTCAGCATCATTTATTTGAATAGGGTGTCCTTTCCTCCGTGTATGCTTTTGTCTGCTATGTCAAAGGTCAGTTTGTTGTAAGTATTTGGCTTTATTTCTGGGTTTTCTATTCTGTTCCATTGTTCTATGTGTCTACTTTTATAACAGTATTATGCTATTTTGGTTACTATTGCCTTGTAGTATAATTTGAAGTTGGTAATAAAATGCCTCCAGATTTGTTCTTTTTGCTTAGGATTGCTTTGGCTCTTTTTGGTTCAGTATGAATTTTAGGATTGTTTTGTCTAATTCTGTGAAAAAATGACTTGGTCTTTGGATAGGAATTGCATTGAATACGTAAATTACTTTGGGCAGTATGGACATTTTAACAATATTGATTCTTCCCATCCAAGAGCATGAGATGCTTTTCCATTTGTTTGTGTCATCTATGATTTTTCTCCTCAGTGTTTTATATTATAGTTCTCCTTATAGAGGCCTTTCACCTTCTTAGTTAAGTATATTCCACGGTATTTTATTTTTTTGCAATTATTTTAAAGGCAATTGAGTTTTTTATTTGATTCTCAGTTTGGTTGTTATTACTGAATAGAAATGCTACTGATTTGTGCGTGTTGATTTTATAATTTGAGACTTTACTGAATTCATTTATCGATTCTGGGTGTCTTTTGGAAGAGTCCAGAGTTTTTCAGATATAAGATCATATCAGCAAACAGGGATGGTTTGACCTTCTCTTTTCTGATTTGGATGCCCTTCATTTCTCTTGCCTGATTACTCTGGTGAGGACTTCAGTACTACGTTGAATAGAAGTGGTGAAAGTGGGCATCCTTGTCCTGTTACAATTCTTAAGGGGAATGTTTTCAACTTTTCCCCATTCAGTAAGATGTTGGTTGTGGGTTTGTCATGTATGGCTTTTATTATTTTGAGTTATGTTTCTTCTATGTCTAGGTTGTTAAGGATTTTTATCATGAAGGGGTTCTGGATTTTATGGAATGCTTTTCCTGCATCTATTGAGATGATCATATGGTTTTTAAAAACATTTGTTTATGTGTCATATAACATTTATTGATTTGCTTATATCGAACCATCCTTGTATCCCTGGGATGAAGCCCACCTGATTGTGGTGAATTATTTTTTTGATGTGCTGTTGGATTTGGTTTGGTAGTATTTTGTTGAGAATTTTTTCATGTATGTTCATGAGAGTTACTGGTCTGTAGTTTTGGTTTTTTGTTGTGTGCTTTCCTGGATTTGGTATCAGGGTGATATTGGCTTCCTAGAATAAGTTAGGGAGGAATCCTTCCTTCTTGATGTTATGGAGCAGTTTCTGTAGGATAGGTACTAGTTTTTCTTTGTAGGTCTGGTAGAATTGAGCTGTGAATTCATCTAGTACTGGGGTGGCTTTTTGTCAGGGATTTTTATTATTGATTCAATCTCACTACTTGTTATTGGTCTTTTCAAGTCTTCTATTTCTTCCTGATTCAAGCTTGGAAGGTTTTGTGTTTCCAAACATTTATTTGTTTCTTCCAGATTTTCTAGTCTTTGTGAATAGAGGTGTTCATAGTAATCTCAGATGATCTTTCACATTTCTGTGGTATCAGTTATAATGTCTCTTTTTCATTTTTGATTGAGCTTATTTGAATCTGCTCTATTCTTTCCTTGGTTAATCTAGCTTGTGGTCTGTCAATTTTGTTTATCTTTTAAAAAAACTAACCATTCTTTGGGTTGATCCTTTGTACTTTTCTATTTCAATTTCATTTAGTTCTGTTTTAATCTCTTCTATTTCTTGTCTTCTGCTAGCTTTGGGTTTGGTTTCTTCTTGTTTGTCTCATTCCCTGAGCTATGACATTAGGTTAGTAATTTGTGATCTTTCTGTCTTTTTGACATAGGCATTTAGTGCTATGAACTTCCCTCTTAGCACTGTTTTCATTGTATTCCATAGATGTTGGTAGTTTGTGTCACTATTGTCATTTAACTGAAGACATTTTTTGATTTCCATCTTGATTTCATCTTTGACTCAAAGATCATTCAGCAGCTGGTTGTTTAATTTCTATGTATTTGTATTGTTTTGAGAGTTCCTCCTGGAACTAATGTCTAGTTTTATTCCATTGTGTCTGAAAAGATACATGGTATGATTTCAATTTTTAAAAGTTGTCCTAGTCTTATTTTGTGGTCTCACATATGGTCTATCTTGGAAAATGTTCCATGTGCTGATGAGAAGAATGTACATTCTGCCGTTTTGGAGTAGAATGTTCTGTAACTGTCTGTTAGGTCCATTTGTTTTAGAGTTTCAATTAAGTCCAGTGTTTCTTTGTTGATTTTCTGCCTAAATGATCTGTCTAGTTTCTGTCACTGTAGCCTTGAAGTCCCCCACTATTATTATGTTGCTGTTTATTTCATTTCTGAGGTCTGGTAGTATTTGTTTTATGAATCTAGGAGTTCTGGTGTTAGGTACATATATATTTAGAATTGTTATATATTTTTGTTGAATTGATTCTTTTATAATTATATATTGACCATCTTTGTCTCTTTCTTTAAAACTTTTGTTGATTTAAAGTCTGTATCTAATATCAGAAGAGGTACTCCTGCTCACTTTTGGTTTCCATTTGCATGAAATAATTTTTCCCACACTTTACCTTGGGTCTATGCAGCTCATTACAAGTTATATGCATTTCTTGGAGATCATATATTTGGAATGTATTTTATTTGATCTGTTCTGTCAATCCATATCTTTAAGTGGGGCATTTCAACCTTTTACATTCAATGTTAGTATTGATAAATGAAATACTGTTTGAATCATCCTGTTAATTGTTACCTAGTTGCCTTGTATTCTCCCTTTTGTTACTATTTTATAGAGCTGTGAGTTTGCTTTCCAGTGTTTTTACCCTGATGAGTAGCAAACATTCTTTTTGGTGTTTAGAATACTTTTGAGCATTTCTTGTGTGGCAGATCTAGGGGTGAAAAATTCCTTTAGTGTTTGCTTGTCTGGGAAAGATTTTATTTCTCTTTCAGTTATGAAACTTAATTTTGTAGGATACAAAATTCTTGGCTACCGTTATTCTGTTTATGAAGACTGAACATGGACCCCTATCCCTTCTGACTTGTAAGGTTTCTGTTGAGAAGTCTGCTGTTAATCTGATGGGTTTTCCTTTGTAAGTTATTGGATGCTTTTGTCTCATAGCTTGTAGGATTTTCTCCTTCACTTTGGATTTGGCCACACAGATGACTATATGCCTGGATGATGTCCTGTTTGCATTGAATAAAGTCTGCGTAGTGTTCTGGTTATTCTCTGCAGAGAAGGCACATGTGTCCTGTGTCTAGTCAACCATCTTGGTCTTGAGATTTCCTTATGTTAGATTTAAGATGGATATAGCATTAATTCTTGCCCTGGGCACCTTACTCAATGCATGCAAAAATGTAGTTCTTTTAAATACAATCATCGAGCAACATAAAATAAAACTACAAGCCATATGGATGGATCATCATTTCTAGGTGGTGCACTCAGTATATGATTCCTACCCTTCTAACTACTTAGGCTGTTTTCAGAAAAAGATAGCAATGGAGGCTGCTTTTCTGCCAGTTTTCAGGATGACATTGCCTATTTCACAAGCAGTATCTGTGCAACAAGCCTACAGATCATCTGCCCTACTGATTATTTTGAAGTTTCCTAGTGTTGACATATTTTGAGCCTGACATTTACACCTTCAAAAATAAATGGCCAATTTGGAAGTATCTCAGTGATAAGCAGCTATAAATAATAATAATTATTATTTTTATTATTATTTCTGAAGTCATTTTAAATTGAAACTCTCAGGCATTTTTCTAGAAGTTTTACTTGGTTTTTCCTCCAAATCGTGTGTTTTCTCACTTCTGCATGTTCTATTTCTGACCAGTATCTGACATTCAACATCATTTAGAAGTCTGCTCTGATACAAGCACACTACTGTGACTAGATAATATCTGTTCCTGAGCTGCAGTGTGACCTTACAAATGATTTAACTTCCAGGTTTTAGTATCCCCACCCAAAAAATGATAATAATGCCCAGCCAGCTGCCTGTAGTGACAGCTACTTGAGAGGCCAAGACAGGAGGATAACTTGAGCCCAGTAGTTTTAGTCCAGCCTGGAAAATATAGTGAGACCCCAACTCCAACTCTAAGAAAACAAAAATTAAAGATTTAGAAAAAGAAAAAGGAAAAAAAAAACATGGAAATGTCTACCAACAGTTTGAAGTGAAGGCGTTGGCCTGGTGTCATATAAAAGTAGATTCCAATATCAACTCTGCCACCTACTGGCTGTGTGACCTTAAGCAAGATACTTAACCTCTCTGAATCTCAAGTTTCTCAAAGTGTTACCGTGAAGTATAAGAGTTAAGGAGGTGATATATAAGGTCCAAAGCTCAGTGCCTAACACTCAACAAGAATTAGTTCTTTGTAAAGCAGTTGTAACTCATTGGCTTATGAGCACTACTACAAAACTACGAAAAAGGATTACTGAGAGTTCTCAGCCTACTGCTTTTATCCAAAATATTCATGGAGGGAGCTGGGGTTATTTATGACCATATCTGTTTTACCCTAAAAAGGGACAGGCAGGATATACAAAAATATATATTATTTATGGTTTTACAACTTCTAAGGGATTTCCAGGGATCAGACTCACTGTGCATCAAAATGGCTGTGTGTGTCTGTCAGATAGACAGAGCATTGTGCTGAGATGGGAGGATGCATCAGTCCCTGATTTCAAAGACCCTGAAAAGAAGAGATAAGGTTTAGGCTTATCACACACAGATTGCCTAATAGCAACACAATACAGCCATTATCAGTCATGTAAACCTCAGCAGTCCAGGAAGCACATGTTCACTCCAAGCTCACTAACTTCTGGACCTGCTCAATCAAAACTGCTAAACTTTCTTGGCTTCAGTGGCTCCAAAATGAAATCTTTCCAGCTGTGAATCTTTAGAATTGCAGGCTAATTCTTTATACTTAGCAGAATCATTAGGAAGGCAAGCTTGAATGGCGAGAAAGAGTTAGCATTAAAAGCATAAGATGCAGCCCAAGAGGAATTTGTGTTAATGCTATATCTTATTTTTATCCTTGAGCCAGTTTGAGTTGTGAGGATATTTAAAGAATGAAGGGGGTCTGTAGGATGTGTTTTCTGCCCCCATCACATTCCATAGCTGTCCTTAAGGCCCATATAAAGGCCACCTTATCCACTAAACTACTCTAGACCCTTCCAAATGAATGTCACCTCTGCCTTGTCCAAATTTATCTTTAAGGCACACATATTTTTCCTTGCAGATAAGAGACGGGGTAAGCACCTAGAAGCCTAACAGTCTTAAGTTCGAATTCTGCCTCTGCCCCTAACTTGCTGTGTAACTAAAGCTTGCTGAGCCATAATTACATGATCTTCAAAGTGTGAGAGATGATATTATACAATAGAGTTATTATGAGCATTAAATAAAACCATGCATTTAAAAGACTTAGCAGATTTCCTGGCCCTTAAAGAGCACTCAAAATGTTGTGGTGGTTGTACTATCAATGTTGTTATTATCATTATCATTCTTATCTCTCCTACTTTACCAAAAACACACTGAGAGTAAGGACAAAGTTTCATGCTACATCGGTTCCCTTAGAGGATTTGGCTCCAAGTACCACTCGGAAAGTGTTAAACAAATTTAAATTGAATATTTATAGCCATGTGCTTTAGTCAGGAAGCTTTTCATTGTAACTGATGAAGATCATAATGAAATGAGCTTAGGCAAATGGGAAAGTGTTAAGGATGATCCTGAGTATATCACAAATAATTGAAGGATATCTGAACAACCACAACTTGAGAAAGGCAGAAATGCACCTGAGTTTCTGGAACAGTTGGAGCCAAGGACTTGAATGTGACAAGGACCCCCTTGGACTCTCATTTCTGCCTCTCAGTGACCACTTTAGTTTCTTCCACGAAAAATAGGCTTACATCACAGGGAAGGGAAAGTGGCCACCAAGGGAACCTGAGTTTTACAAATTGTGGTTTCCATCTCTAAAAGAGGAACTCACTCTTCTTCTCATCCTTTCACCAAAAAAATACCAAGGGAGGATTCCTAGTGGCTGAACTCTGGCCATGTGCCCACTTCTGGGCCAATCACTTGTGGTCAGAGTGTGACAATATCGAGTGAGAACAGGGTAGCTCCTCAGTATCTACGTGGTTGGATCTGGGGAAGAAGCAGTTCCCAAGAGAGGAGGAAGGCTGTTCCTGGAGGCAGGGAGGGAACAGGACAGAAAACACCAATTAGCTGTGCACTAAACAATGGTCATCGCATGCCACAATGTTCTCAAAACAAAGTTAATTCTAATATACTCTAATTATTTTAATGTTTGCACACATACAGTATTTGGAGGAGTGGAGTGCTGTTAAAGGTCCAGCACTAACACATCTCCAAAAAGACAGGGGCATACAATATTCATACTTTTTAAAAACAGCATGTGCCCAGACTTTCAAGATGAGATGTTATCTCACAAATAAATAAGTCAACTTAAATGGATCATTTGACTAGAACAATAAGCCTATGCGTGACTGATCCATATAACCCTGCCATCAAAAAACTTAAAATATTCCAATGTTTTCATTCTGGTGAGCACTGAAAAGTGGTAAGATTTTCCTTTTCCTTATTTTTTCAGAGTATGCATATTGACCTAAATCTGGTGTTCTAAATAATAGACATCTACTGTAAGTTTTAACAATAGAAAATTAATAAGGAAAGGAAGGGAAAAGGGATTTTATTTTTTCATAATCTTGAAAGTACTCCATTTTTCACCCCACCCAAATAAATATATCAAATAAATCCTTCTTTAGATTAAGCAATAGTACTCATGATCTTTCAGTAAGCTACTTGGACATCATCACAAAATTGGACATTTCTGATATAACATTTTAAAAACAGAAAAGAGAGAAACCAGCCCTTATCTAGAGAATAGGGGAAGCAGAGGACCCCCTGTAGTCATTGCAATTGAGTGGAGTTATACCCAATTCCAATGTGGTACCTGGAGTTTGGGTTTTCCCCTATTTGCAGGCCAGTGGCAATACAGCTTGCCTGGTGTCTCAGTGTCTCGGCAGGAAAAAGTTGGCACTGTCAACTTAGGATATGTGAAGAGAATTTCATAAAGGGACTAGTTTCTATTGATGAGCAGGGAACAGGGAGACGGCCAAGAAGAGTGCAATAAGCCAGGGCCAGTGATAACGAGGCACTATCGCTTCTGTGTGCCTGGACGGGTGAGGCAAGGGTGTGTTTATTGGAACCAGAGACAGAGAAGGCTGCATGGAGGGGGCACCTAACAGAACCGTGGCCTGCCAGCTGGGAGACAGCCATGGAAACACGGGCCTCACCCCCTTCCTCCACTGATCTGCCGCTGGAGCTCCCCATTGAACCCTCGGACGAGAGGCAGAGGGTAAGGCAGCCAGTTTAATGCGGTCCGTACAGGTCAGCTGCCCAGGGTCCGGAGCAGGGTAGAGAAGGGTGGACATTGGACCCAGCACACCAGGGAATGGCCCCCCATATACGCATGGCACTCTGACTACCTCACATCAACACTTCATTCCTATGGGTCACACTGGCCACACTGTAAGAGATTTACAGGAAAATCAAAATCAGGTAACAATATAATATCCTACAAGTGATAGGAGAGAGCTGAGAACACTGTCTGCTTTAGCCCATAGGTTTAGCGAGGGCTTATTTTCCTCCCTCATGCCCGGGAGATCTGAGATCTATCCTAGGAGTGCCATTAGTACAGCATCAGCAGCCAGGGCGTTAGACAGCTGGCTGCTTCCATTCTTCAGGACAATGGCTTTTAGGGCATCGGGCCCAGATCCTATCAAGTCCACACGTTCTATCCCAGTGTTGTAAGGCAAGTTTAAGTGCACAGCTTCCAGGGATCAGGTCCTAACCCCTGCTCCCGTGGTGTATAGTGTTGACAGAATTATGGCCTCTTTGCTCAGGGTTTCTGAAAATCCCCACTAGGGAACCAACGGGATTACAAATCAGGGAGCACAGATGGGCTGCCTTATGAGCCCCTGTGTCTCCTTATATGGACTCCAGAGTGCCTTTTTGGAATATGAAATTGAAGCAACGAGCGTGTCCAACATAAATTTTCCTATCTCATGAGGAAGCATTTAAACTGTTATTGCAAAACTAGCACACATAGTACCAAACTATAATTTGCCTTAACCGTTATTATTTGCTTTATTTTATAAGGATCAAGAAGTCAGTTTTGTTCCCTCCCTTCAATCAGCCTTCTCAGCTAAATTTACACTAAATGTAAAAGATCAAAATATTCTTTTCCAAATGAACCTTATGGATAACTCAATAACAGATTTAGTTCACCACTATGGTCTCAATTCAGATAAATCACTCTACTCAAAAAGAAAAAAAAAAGAGAAACAAAGACACATACATTTCTGAATATGAGTTACAAAGCAGGCACATTGGATTCTTTGATCTTTACAGTGATCATGTGAAGTAGCAGCCAGGTGTCATTATGGTCTTTGTTTTAAATGAGATTAATTGACACTTAGTATCATGGAGTTTTCAAGTGCTAATGCCTGACTTGGAACCCAGGTGTTTGACTATGAATGTCATGATGTTTCTACTGTTCTATGCTGCTTTTTTTATGAGACAAAATTATAGTTATACCAGCACAACATCTCCTTGGGACAGTAGTGTCACCAAAGCCATTTCCTAAATAAATAAATAAATTATTTCAACAAATTTCTATCCTCATTGTGTAGATTTGTTTGTATAATATCACCAAAACAAAAGAAAAGTCCTTTACATCACCTGAATGTTTCGCCTCTATCACACTGAACATTCTGATAATTGAGAAGAGCTTGCCAGGCATCTCTGATTATTAATCTCATGTGGAGAATACATTTGAATGGTATAATGGAGTTCTTTTTATTCTTCACCTTTGTCATAAAATGACTTTGTGAAGGAGAAGTTCAGTCTGATTGTAACTGTAGAATTTCCATGATGTGAGCATTGACTTTTTTTTTTTTTTTTTTTTAGCATCATCAGAACTCCCGGCCCTTGAAAACTCTAACCAAGAATCCTAGAGAAACTTCAGGGTTTTCGCAGATTTTGAAAGTTATTTCAATGCGTATTACTGGATGAGACAATATGTATGGTATCACTCACACAGATTCTGCAACCAAGCAGGCTCTTAAATGAAAATGAATCAGAATAGTTTTATTAGGGTTTTCTTGTCTGGTAAACATACCATTTTGCATTAACTCTGGAGAAGAAAAAAATATAGTGATTTATTATTTATATCTCTATTTTAAAAGGCTATCATCTTCACTAAAATATAATGGATTGGCAGAGGAATATATGTTTCAATAAAAACATAACACTAAAATGAATAAGAATAGCAAAAAATGTGTGTGCAAAGCATAAATTCAGTAGAGGTAGATTTATCTTTCCAAATTGCTTCTTACTCCTTACAATTGTATCAGACACTAAGCAGGGCTGAACTAGTAAATGTGTGATCTACTTTGCACATGATTCAGAATGAAGAAAATGTGGTCTTATGCTCCTTCCTTGATGATGAGGGGTCACCAGGGGAATTGGCTCATTTTCCTGCATGATTCTATTTCTATCATGACACAAATCACACCTCTGTGGTCAATGCTGAATTCTCTTTCTTGGTCATCTGTTCTGCTGTGGTGCAAGGCTGATGTCATAACTCAGTACATTTGTATACACGTAATGCTGTGAGATTGTGTGACTTGAGAACATGAGATCTAAGAATC
>VBSM01003204.1:61943341-62024348 GCA_008086735.1 Cheirogaleus medius | reverse complement strand
GTGTTAGCTCACTGTCGTTTCTTAGAATTGAGTAATATTCCATTGTGAGCATTTTAAAATTTTAAAGGAAGTACACAGGATCTTTCCAAGGGTCTCCAGCCTAGGGCATGGGAAACGGTGTTATATTTATTTGTAGTAGGGACTGTAACTTTACAGAGCCAGGCTATTTTTAGAAATCCAATGAAAAAAGTAAAAGTGCCAATAGAAAGGCAAGAATATTTTCCTCTGGTTAAGGGTGGCAACAAGAGTGTGGCGATGTCATAAAACCTACCTCAGTGGGAGAAGCAGCATGAACCAGTCAAGGTCACCAAACAGTGTATTTTTGTTTTTATTTTTTAACAATAGCAAGAGTAAAATTTAGTTAGCTTCTGAGGATGTTTCTGGAGGCTTCACTGAATTATTTATGTTTTATTACCATAATTAATATGATATAAACCTTTAATATTCTCTCCCCCATCCTAAAGCTGATGTGTTTTGGTGAAATGAAATATATATATGTATTTTACGGTGTTGTAACAGGATCTGGAAAAACACATGAGTAAGACTGTAGAGGCTTTACTGATTTTAACCTGAGTTCTTCATTTTAAGAAATGAAAATATTAGTCAAGTTGATTTCTCAGGTCTCTTTTCATTTTATATTATAAAGCATAGTTCCTTCCTTTAAAGACTATGGGAAAGAATGACACTCACACTTATAATAATAAAAAATCAATAAAACATCAGTACTTACATATACAGAAAACTTAAGATAATCAGTTATAACTATTATAATAATATAAAATCATACTATTTAATATTAATTATTAATATTATAGTACAAAATAATATAATAAGAGTTCAGGAAAGTGGATGGAAACAAGATAATTATACAAATATAGGAAATCAGAATGATTTCCAAACACTAGCAATAGCTGGTTAGTAATTATAAAGTAATAAAGAATAAAAAAGATTACATTTAAAATAAGATGGAAAAAGTATTAGTTAAGCAGAAACAGTGATAGCTAGAAATTTACAAAATCCACCCAGACAGCTACACACTTTCGCAGGAACATAAGAGATTTGAGTAAATAAAAGGAGAGTTATGAAATATTCCTGGATGTAAGGTCTGAATTACCTTAGCCTCATATCTCCTTTTGGCAATCATCACTTTCTTCTCTTCTTGCCTTCATACTCAAAACTTCTACAGTTGTCAACACAACACTGCCCATTTCCATTTCCCGTTTACTCTCCAAGTGACTATGATCTATCTCGTGCCATCTCCAGGTCACTAACAACATACTTGTTGGTAATGCCAATGACAAAGTTTGCATTCATTATCTTTCCTAATATCTCAAGATCATTGAGGATGTCACATCAGTCCTCTTTTCTAAAAGAGCATCTTCTTTCCACTTCCAAGATACTACACTATCCTGTTTTTCTGCCATTCCGCTGGCTGTTTGTTCTGTCTCGTTTTTGGCTCCTCATCCTCTGCTTGCACCTTAGATATTGGAATTTCATAAATCCTCTGCTGTGTTCATTCTGTATACCTTGAGTGGGAGGCTGCATCCACTCTTATAGCTGCACCTACCTTTTAAATACTGAAGACACACAAATCTGTATCTCTAGCTCATTTATCTTTCATCCAGGCTCCAAGACAGCACAGCTTGATATGCAGCTTTGGGTGTACCACACATATCTCAAACTTTACATAGACAAAAATTAACATCTTCCCACCTCATACTCACCTTTCCTGCGTTTCTTCTCAGTGAATGGAACCAACATTTGCCCTGTGGTATCATCTCTGATTCCTTCCTCTCCTTTATTTTACATGTCTAATCAATCATTAGTTTCTGTTAATTTTACATCCCAAATAACTTCCAAATATACCACATTTGTCAAATACATACATATCTCTCTATTCCTGATACCACTGCCCTAGTTTAAGCCAGCATCATTTTTTTTCTTCTGATTTATTAGAACAACTGATTTCCAGCCCATAATTTTTGCCTCCAGTCCAGTTGATCCTCCATATTACAAGAAGACAGATCTTTCTTGACTGTGAATCTAGTTAAATCACTTGCTTACTTAAACCCTTTCAATATTTTCCATAGTACCCAGTGTAAATTACATGCTCCTTAACATGGTTTGAACCATTCTTAATCTGGCCCCTGTTGAGAACCAATGCTTTACACTCCTCTCCGGCCACACAGAATTATTTTCAATTTCTCAAATGCATCAGGCTCTCTATTAACTCCTAGATTTTCCAGATGCAGCTCCATCTACTTTCAACATTCTTTTCCCTCATCCATTTGCCTTTCTATTCTAAACCTCAGGACTAAACGTAGATGTCACTTGTCTAGGAAGCCTCCTTCACTCCAAGCCTGGGATAGACTCTTACCATATGTTCCCCAGTAGCTTGTGCCTCTCTTCTCATTTCTCATGTCTCACTGGGTTTACATACCAATCATTCTCCTGCTTTCTGCACTAGAAACCATGAACATGAGGGCAGGGATATATCCATCTGGTACATTGCTGCATCCCTATGCCAAGCACAGTTTCTGAACATGGTAAGTGTTCAATAATTACAGAGTAAAATTAATTAATTATATAGCTATAATAATGAAGGCAGTAATACTGGTACAAAAATTGGCAAATCAATAAAACAGAACAAAAGCCCAAAGCAGATACTTAGTAGATAGAGAATTTAATAGATAGAATTTAATCAAAATATCGCTATAAACAAATGAAGGAAAGTGAGACTTTCTTAGTTACTATTGGTTACCTGTTGAGGTTGGGGCGAAAAAAGATTTTCTAAAGTTAAAATTTATGAAAAATGTCACAAAAATTTACTTGACTCCATAATCATTTGCATGGCTGTTAATCACAAATATCACAAGTCAAATTAAAATGCAAATTGAAAACTGGGGGAAAAATATTTTTGCTACATATAACAGACAAAGGGTTAAAATACTTTTTCTAGTTTCCTTGGATTTTTAAGAAAACAAGATGATCTCAGATAAATAGGCCAAGGACATAAAGAGACATAAAAGAAGAAATATAAAATAATAATGATCAAAAAATATATTCAACTTTCATTGTAATCAAAGAAATGCAAATTTTAGTATAAAATGAGACAAACTTTTTTTAACTTTCACATTAGTAAAGATTTTTAATGATAAAAATTCTAGACATACAAGGAATTAGTGAGAGATTGATACAACTTTCTATCAAATGATTTGCAATATGTATCAAGAGTCCTTAAATCTCTTAAGAAGCTAAAATTTGACCTTCAATCAAGCCTAAGGAAATAATCAAAAAGGAAAAAAATATTTCCACATAACTATTAATCACGTGTTATTTATAACCAGGTAAGATTGGGGAAAAAATTTAATATTAAACAATAAGAAACTGGTTAAGTAAATTCTACCACAGCCACAAAATAGATTATTTTGCAGCCACAGACATGTAGGTAGGTAGATAGATGATAGTTATAGATAGATACAGGAATTGCAGATTACTATTGTAAAATTAAACATGCACAAATACACACACAAAGAAACTACAAGGAAATAAATATTTAATATATTAGATATGCTTCTGTCTAGATTAAGAGATTATGAAAGACTTAATTTCTTCTTTATATATTTCAGTATTTCCACATTTTCTACAGTGGTATTACTTTTATAATCCAGCAAAACTAAAATAATAAAAATAGACTGTGACAGAGACTGGTAAAGCTAACTTGACTGTATAGGAAGCATCAGGACTGGTGGATGCAGGTACTAATTTTTGCATTGAAAAGGCCTTTGGAGTATGAATATAGATGCATCCCAGAGCCCAGGAACATGTCTTGCACTAGTCGTTGGCACAGAAAGGACTCGGGACTGCTGGAGAGGTGTTGCTGGGATATGCCCAAGGCCCTGGCATGGGTGGGAGGCCACAGGGAGTGGGAAACAGAGCACTGGGGAGCATCAGAGAGGCTCTGAGGGTGCTAGAGCCAGGGAACCTGGATTCACAGATGAGGATATAGGTTATGGGCCAGTGGACATAGGGAATATGAGCTTATGATATCCCACTGAGTTTCCAGAACATTGAGGCAAGGACTCAAATGAATTTGAGAAGGGGCCTCTGGGCAACTGTATTACATACCTGCTTTAAAGTAAAAACATGGTGAGGTGGGAGGATCACTTGAGGTCAGGAGTTCAAGATCAGCCTCAGCAACAGCGAGACTCCATCTCTACTAAAAATAGAAAGAAATTAGCTGGGCAACTAAAAAAAAATAGAAAAAATTAGCTGGGTGTGGTGGCACAGACCTTTAGTCCCAGCTACTCAGAAGGCTGAGGCAGGAGGATTGCTTGAGCCCAGGAATTTGAGGTTGCTGTGAGCTAGGCTGACCCCACGGCACTCTAACCCAAGCAACAAAGCAAGACTCTGTCTCAAAAAAATAATAATAAATAAATAAAAACATGGTATTCCAGAAAATTCCTTAAAAGCAATGATGCCTGGATATGAAAATAAGAATACTGAAGAGAAGGAAGCCTGAGGAAGTGGAGCCTTTGAGGAGCTTACAAGGAGAGAGGAGAGAGAAGACCAAAAAGACCTCCATGTGTTGGAGAAACTTTAAGCAATCGATGGCCTGGAGCTCTGTACACCTGCATGTGACGCTGGCATTAAACAGAGCTTTAAAGCATGAGACAGTGGATTTGTTAGAACTGAGTTCACTGTGAGTGACAGGAACCCCAACACAACAATGATTTAAATAGTTTAGAAGTTTGTTTTCCTCTACAGTATGGGTCAAGAAGGAGGTGGTCCAGTGCTGAGTTAGCTTTCTGCAGTGTCATGGATTCAGGCTCCTTCTACCTTATTGCTTCACCATGCAGTAACTCCATGCTCCATGCCGCTTTAGCCTCTGAGACAGCTCCTCCAGCTGTAGCCATCTGGTCTCCACGCTGGTCAAGAGTGCAGGAGGAAGGGGGCAAAGAATGGTGAAAAAGATCTCCAGTTGCTGCTACTGATGCTTCTGCTTATATTCCATTGGCCAGAACTTATGTGCAAGAGAAGCTGGGAAATTTAGTGTTTATTCTGGGCAGCCACGTGTCCAGCTCAACAGTCAACTAGTATGGAAGATGAGGAAAAGGATACTGGGAGACAAGTAAGGTTTTTCCAAAGAAGGATTCCAATAAATGAAGTAAGAGGGGAAAAATTTCAAGAAGAGGGAACACTTTGTGCAAAGCCAAAGAAGGGTGAAGAAAGCCATGTGTTCAGGAAATCGTGAATACCATTCACCAACAGGGAACTGCCTGATTCAGCCATGCGTGTGCTTCAGTTTTCGCATGAAATGCATATTTGTCTCATGGGAGGTAGGTGAGAAGTCAATGATACCATGACTTCTATTACGTTTCTGGTCTCCTTACTTTCTGAATTTGTCATAATTCACATCAGTGAACATTCTTATGGTGTGTTGGTGGTTTGTTTTTTAAAGCACTTACTGTTCCAAGCTTGTTCTCCTCTCCAGAGAATTATTAAAATGACTCAAACATCTATCTACAAGGATGTAAATTTCATACTGATGGGTATTCCTTGCCCTGGGTTTAATAAGCATAGTTTGCCAGTGTTAGCTATCTACAACAAGAGAGATCTAAACCAACCCACCTTGCCTAAATTGGTAGTTTTGTCCTCTTTCTGCAGTACTGCATCTGGGAATACAAATAAAACAGGCAGATGACATTCAAAGGTGAGACCATTGAAGAGTCATTACAGTATGCCAGATCATGATGTCACACAGAGGCAGAAAAACAGCACTTTGTGAGTAGTATGCTTGCTTCATTTCCAGTAAACTTGATTTGGAACGGGGAAAATCTTTCTCTTAACCCTGTCCCTAAACCCTGATTCCAGAAAATAAACATGACGACATTTATCTGGCCCTTGGATGGACCTCAAATATTTTGGACAAATGCCTTTATATTTTTCTGCACTTGAATGTCTTGAGTAAAATGTGGTCAGGGAAGAAGTTGGGTATCCAGAGTCAAGTGTTCTTACCAGGAAGAGCAGCATCAAGGTAAATTTGTGCTCACTGTAGAAGAGACTTTGTGGTAGAAGCACATTTGCTCCGAAAAAACTATCAGATAGGCTGCAAAATAACTGTCTTTTGCAGTATTATTCAATGTACAGCTCCTGGAATCAATGCTACCTTTGGGGAAAGCCTTTGGCAGAGAAGGACACAGCTAAACAGCTGGAATTGGTCACCCAATACATAAAAACTAGCCCCAGGATTGTTCACTCTACAGACATCTTTATGCCCCCAGTTTAAGAAGCATTCTCTATGGGGAATATAATTACCACTTCTCGCTGTTGTGCTCTGAAATTTTCTTGTAGCACATGAACTTGCTGTATTATAATCTTTGCTCTGGAAACAGCCGACTCAGCTCAAACAGCTTGAACACAAATGAAATCTCTGTACATCCTTCATGTGCGAATACCAAATCATGGGATCAAACCCTCAACAGCCCTAGAACTTCTTACAAAGTGCTTGTTATAATGCTCCTTATCTTCCCTTTGTAATTATGATGCAGAGGAAATTAAGAATCATTTTCTTCTGAACAACTTTGGTAGATGTGACTTATATGAACTTCAGCCATTGATGCACTAGCTGGAACATTTTTGTCATATCCAGACCCCCTAGATATGTGTTAAATTGGCAAAAGCAGTAAGCAGAACTGCACACCAGTGTGCTACCATTTCAGGGTTTTTTTAAATAAATAAATAAAACTTATACCATGATTTACATACAATTATACTCCACCTAAGTTCTTCACGTGGGATTATATTAAAGAACACAGATGCTAGCGGGAATTAGTTTGAGCTAGCAGGCTAGTGATTTGGGAAGCATTCATTGTCCATCTACATGCAGATGAGGTTCCTGACACATGATCTGAAGTCAAAGCACCCTCGTTTGGACTACGATGACTGACTAGACATAGGTAGTATGTGCCTCCCCCACGGAGAAAAAACAGAATAGTAAGCAGATTCTCACATTTCACATTTCAAACAGATTCTCTAGGAGAGAAACTAGGATGGATTCACCAGGGAAGTGACTGGAAGCACCAAAAGTGGGTAAGGAGAGGGTTCAGGGCAACTTGCCCAGCAGGGGCTGGCTGACAGCTGGGGAAAGCTCCTGGATTCAGGGAAACAGTAAGAGAGAAGCTTCCCAGGCTCCACTAGCCAAGATGAGCTTCTACAATCTTGGCTACAGGTGAACCCCCTGACCCACACAGGCCGTGGCACTACTACAGGGAGCTGCTTGGAGATTGCACGGATCCATTGTTCCAGAAAGGCAACTCATGCAGAATCTCTCATGCAGGTGGGAGCTTAGAGCTGCTTGAGCGGGGCACCATTCTGAGAGCCTAGAAACTGAGAACTGCAGGTATGCCTGCAGCCACTGTTTGGCTCTGAGGAGGGATAGAGGAGCCCAGGTGCTCCTATGAATCCCTGAGAAGGTCTCCACCACCCTTCTGTGGGCTGTAGTTGAGACTGAGACATGAGCAGACAGCATTTTCCACAGTTTCTCGTCCCCACTGACTGATTGGGTAGGGTTCCAGTCTTCCAGGTTGCAGGTCCAAGGTGCCATTTTGTGATTTAGACACTGGGCAGAGCCCCACCATTGGGCTGGGTTTGAGCTTGATGCAGCTGGGTTGGACAGGAAAACCAGGCTTTCCAGCATGCATCTGGGATGGTGCCCACCATCCTGCAGCCAGAAGCTGCGGAACCAAGCCTCAAAACTCTACTCCCTACAGTTTCCTACCAGTACAGCCTCCCTGAGAAGGGCCCTGTCCTCACTGGCCGCAAGCCCAGGGTACCACTTTGGGAGTTTGAAGACAGTCAGCACCCCACTCTCATGGGGAATTTGGGCTAACACAGCCCTGCCCAGCTGAGGAGGGATGAAGCAGCTCAAGCTTTCTTACATACACCTAGGAAAATTCCTACCACTCTGCTATGTGCCACAGTGAGATGAAGATTGAAGTGGATGGCATTCCCCCCAGCATTCTGTTCGCCTGGAAGGGGCCCCACCCTCTCTAGTCACAGGCCCAAAGTGCCATTTCCAGAGTTCGAAGCTGGACAGCCTGGGAAGGGACATGGAGACAGGGACCTCTTCTCCTCTAACCACCTAATGATACACACATAGCCATCTCTGCTCCCAATCATAAGCTTTTGCTACAGGTGAGCTGTGGGACAACCAGTTCTAGGCTAGTGTGTGGGGGGAGAGTTACACCCCCAGTAGTACTTTGCTCACTGCACTTAGGTTCTGCACAGAAGATGAGGCTCATTTCCCTCCCTTCATGGACAGGCAGTGTTTTTGCAGCTGTCCTACCCAGGAATCTCAGCCTCTGGGTCTATACATCACTGGATCCACAGGCAATGCTCCCTAGCACCCACTAGGACCACAGCAGCCTTAGGAGACAGATGGGTTCTGGGAAAACAGTGAATGCTTATACATTTAGGGAGGGCAATTTCCAGCTGAGAGGAGAATGCAGTGAACAGGAGGGCCCCTTAGGACAAAGGCCACCATTTGTGGCCTTCTCCACCTCCTCCCCTCCGCTGCCCACTGCTGCAGAGGCAGAGGTGGCTATTTCCACTTGGGACCAGTGAGGATTCCACAGGAGAAGTTAGGGCACTTGGAAATAGCTGCCCCACCTCTGGCAGAGCACCGATCACACCTAGGATTCTATGGAGCCTGAGGTACACTCTATTCCTTCTAAAAAGCCACAGTAAATACTTTTGTGTTCCCCAATGACTAAAAGCTACCACCTCCCTTGAGGAAGGGTGAGGACAGCAGTCCTCTTCCTGAGCTGTCTGTCTCTTCTGAGAGGAGCCTAACACCCTGGAAGGAACTCCCTGACACAACCACACCTACCCTGCCAGAGAACTTCAGCCACAGCCCATAGCCAATCTGGTAACCCTGCACAGATTGAGCTGCCACCACCACTTCTGCTGCAGCTCAGTCTGCAGCTGGCTCAGGATGGGAGCTTGGAATCTGGGTGCATTTTTGCCCCAGAAGGAGACTGAGACTGCTATCATTGCTGAGAGGGGGAGGTGTGAACAGCATGTGTATCACACAGCTGCCTGCCTCTGCTAATTTCATCAAGAGGGGCCCACTCTCCTGTTGTAGGTTCACAGTGCATCTACCCTTCTCCTGCCTCAGCATACTTTTAAAGCAGGAGATCACCTCACTTTTCACTATCACAGCCAGCACCTGAACTCAGGGAGGCTTGAGGGCAAGTTTGCCAATCCAGTCTCAGTCTACTCTCCCCTAGGACTCAAACACACCATCCAAGGGCCTGGGAACTGGGGATTTTACCTAACCTAGACCACCACCACTAGCACCAGAACACTTTCCCAGAGGTCTGAGGTCCAAATGACACAAATTTTTCAGCAACACTGCAGTGGGTACCTATCTGCATGAGTAAAAGGGCAGTGTGTACTTTTCTGTCACTACACTGAGCAGCAGTGTTCCAGGTAGAGGAGAACAGGTGAACCACAAAGCTATCTGTTTTGAACTGAGGGAAGACATTCCAGATCAGAAGAAACCAGGATAAAAACTCCGGCAATATGAAAAAAGTGGGCTCTCTTGATAACCCCAAAAGATCATGCTAGTTAACCAGCAATGGACTCTACACAAAAGGAAATTTTTGTAATGTTGGATATGGAATTCAAAATAGGGTTTGAAATTAAGCTCAATGGGATCAATGAGAAAGTTGAAAACCAACACAAAGAAACCAAACAAAAAATCAGGGCATAAATGAAAAATTCACTGAAGAGACAGATAATTTAAAAAAACAGAACTTGTGGAAATGAAAGGGTCATTTAGGGAATTTCAAAATACAGTGGAAAGTCTTAAGAGCAGACTAAACCAAAACATAGAAAGAATTTCAGAGCCTGAAGATGAGGCTTTCAAAATAAGCTGGTCAATCAAAAATAAAGAAAAAAGTATCAAGAGAAATGAAGAAAATCTCCAAGAAATGTGAGATTATGTAAAATACCCAAACACGAGAATCATAAGTATCCTTGAGGGAAAAGAATAAAAAGCAAAAAGCATGGTAAATCAATTTGAAGAATAATGGATGAAAACTTCCCTGGTCTTGCTAGAGATTTAAAAATCCAAATACAAAAAGGCCAATGAACTGCTAGAAGATTCAATGCAAATGGAACATCACCAAGGCACATAGTCATCAGCCTGGCCAAAGGCAAAGTGAGAGAAAATCCTACAAGCTGCAAGACAAAAGTATTCAGTATCTTACAATGGAAAACCCATCAGACCAACAGCAGACTTCTCAAAGGAAACCTTACATGTCAGAAGGGGTAACAGTCCCATGTTCAGTCTTCATAAAAAGATAACTGTAGCCAAGAATTTTGTATTCTGCAAAATTAAGTTTTATAAATGAAGGCAAAATAAAATCTTTCTCAAAGAGCAGACACTAAGAGGATTTGTCTCTCCTTAGACCTGCCACACAAGAAATGCTCAAAAGTGCTCTAAACATGAAAAAGAATGGTTGCCACTCACCACTGTAAAAACACTGGAAAATAAAAACTCACAGCTCTATAAAATGGTAGCAAAAGGGGGAACAGAAGGCAACTAAGTAACAATCAACATGATGACTGGAATAATATCTCACAACATTGACTATAAATGGCTGAACTGCCCCAGCTAAAACATACAGATTGACAGAATGGATAAAATAAACAATGCAAATATCTGTTGTTTCCAAGTAATCCATTTAACTTGCAAAGAGCTGCATAGATTCGAAGTAAAGGGGTGGAAAAAATATCCTACACAGAAATCAAAAGTAAGCAGGAGTAGCTACTCTTATATCAGATAAAACAGACTCAAAATCAACAACAGTAAAAAAAGACAATGATAATCATTATATAATGATAAAAGATCAATTCAACAAAAAGCTATAACAATCCTAAATATATATGTACCTAACACCAGAACTTCCAGATTCATAAAACCAACACTACCAGACCTAAGAAATGAAATAAACAACATAATAAAAGTGGGGGACTTCAAGGCTACACTGACAGAACTAGACAGATCATTTAGGCAGAAAGTCAACAAAGAAACATTGGACTTAATTGAGACTCTAGAACAAATGGACCTAACAGACAGTGACAGAACATTCTACCCTAATGGCAGAATGTACATTCTTCTCATCAGTACATGGAACATTTTGCAAGATAGACCGTATGTTATGCCACAAAACAAGATGCAGAAAATTTTAAAAATTGAAATGATACCATGTATCTTCTCAGATCACAGGGGAATAAAAGTAGAAATCAATTCCAAGAGGAACTCTCAAAACTATACAAATATTAGGAAATTAAACAACTTGCTGCTGAATGATCTCTGGAAATCAAAAAATGGAAATCAAAGATAGAAATAAAAAAATATTTTGAACTGAATGACAATGGTAACAGAAGCTCACAAAATCTATGGAATACAACAAAAACAGTGCTAAGAGGGAAGTTCATAGCAATAAATGCCTACATCAAAAAGACAGAGAGATCACAAATTACCAACCTAATGTCACAGCTCAGGAAATAAGACAAACAAGAACAAACCAACCCAAGGCTAGCAGAAGACAAGAAATAACAAAGATTATAGCAGAACTACATTAAATTGAAACAAAAAATATAAAGGATCAACAAAACAAAAAGTTAGTTCTTTGAAAAAATAAGCAAAATTGGCTAGCTAGCTACATTAACCAAGAAAAAGAAGAAAGAGAATTCAAATAACTTGAATGAGAAATGAAAAAGGATACATTACAGCTGATACCACAGAAATGCAGAAGATTATCCAAGACTGCTACAAACACCTCTATGCACACAAACTGGAAAATCTAGAGGAAATGAATAAATTTTTGGAAACATACGACCTCCCAAGCTTGAATCGGGAAGAAGCAGAATTCCTGAACACACCAATAACAAGCAGTTATTGCATCAGAGATTGCAATCAGTAATACATCAGTAATGAAATCTCTTTCACACAATGGATAGTGCATTGAACTTCTGAATCAGTATTGAAATATCTCCCAATAAAAAATAGTCCAGGACCAGACATATTCACAGTCAAATTCTACCAGACCTACAAAGAAGAATTAGTTCCTATCCTACTGAAACTATTCCATAATACCATAATATAGAGAAAGAGGGAACCTTTCCTAGCTCATTTTATGATGCCAGCATCACATTGATACCAAAGGCAGGAAAGGAAACAACAACAAAAAAGAAAACTACAGACCAATATCCCTCATGAACATACATCCAAAAATCCTCAATGAAATACTGGCAAACAAAATCCAACAGCGAGGCCGGGCGCGGTGGCTCACGCTTGTAATCCTAGCACTCTGGGAGGCTGAGGCGGGCGGATCGCTCAAGGTCAGGAGTTCAAAATCCAACAGCACATCAAAAAAATAATCACCATGATCAAGTGAGTGTCACATCAGGGATGCAAGTTCAACATATGCAAATCAATAAGCATGATTCACCACATAAAGAGAATTTTTTTAAAAAACCATATGATCATCTCAATAGATGCAGAAAAAGCATTCAATAAAACCCAGCACCCCTTTATGATAAAAACCCTTGACAAACTAGGCATAGACGGAACATAACTCAAAATAATAAAAACCATGCATGACGAACCCACAGGCAATGTCATGCTGAATTGGGTAAATTGAAAGCATTCCACCTAAGAATTGGAATAAGACAAGGATGTCCTCTTTTACCACTTCTATTCAACATAGTACTGGAAGTCCTAGTCAGGACAATCAGGCAAGAGAAAGAAATAAAGGGCATCCAAATTAGAAAAGAAGTCAATCTATCCCTATTTGCTGACAATATGATTTTATACCTAAAAACCCTAAAGACTCCTCCAAAAGACTCCTAGAATTGATAAATGCATTCAGTAAAGTCTCAGTTTACAAAATCAACATATACAATCAGTAGCATTTTTGTACACTAATAACAACCAAACTGAGAATCAAATCAATAACTCAATCCCATTTACAAAAGCTGTAAAAAAAATAAAATATCTTGGAATATACTTAAGCAAGGAGGTGAAAGACCTCTACAAGGAGAACTACAAAACACTGATGAATTAAATCATAGATGACATAAACTAATGAAAAAAAAAACCATGCTTATTAATTGGAAGAATCAATAATGTTAAAATGTCCATACTGCCCAGAGTAATCTTCAGATTCAATGCAATTTCTAACAATTCTGAATGTAATTTTTCACAGAATTAGAAAAAAACCCTAAAATTCATATGGAAACAAAAAGAGCGTGAATAGCCACAGCAATCCTAAGCAAAAACAACAAATCTAGAGGAATTATATTACCTGACTTCAAATTATACTACAAGGGTATACTAATCCAAACAGCATGGTATTGGTATAAAAGTAGACACATAGACCAATGGAATGCAATAGAGAAACCAGAAAAAAAACCAAATACCTACAACCAACTGATCTTCAACCAGGCAGGCAAAAGCATACACTGGGGAAAAAACACCCTATTCAATAAATGGTGCTTGGATAATTGGATAGCTTCATGCAGAAGAATGAAACTAGATTCCTATCTCTCACCATATACAGAAATTAATTCAAGATGGATTAAAGACTTAAATGTAAGACCTGAAACCATAAAAATTCTAGAAAAAAACCTGGGAAAAACTATCCTCCACATTGGCCTAGGTAAAGAATTTATAAGACCCCAAAAGCAAATACAACAAAAACAAAAATAAACACATGGGGCTTAATTAAACTCAAAAGCTTCTGTACAGATTAATCAACAGAGTAAATAGACAATGTACAGAATAAGAGAAAATATTTACAAGCTATATATCTGACAAAGTCCTAATATCCAGAGTCTATAAGGAACTCAAACAAATCAGAAGGAAAAAACCCAAATAACCCCATTAAAAAGTGGGCAAAGGAAATGAACAGATATTTTTCCAAAGAAGAGAAACAAATGGCCAACAAACATATGACAAAATGTTCAACATCACTAATCATCAGTGAAATGCAAATTAAAACCACAGTGTGACACCATCCTGTCAGAATGGCCAGTATTAAAAAGTCAAAAAAACATAGATGCTCATGTGCATGCAGTGAAAAAGGAATGCTTTTACACTTTTGGTGGGACTGTAAATTAGTCCAACCTCTATGGAAACAGTATGGAGATTCCTCAAAGAACTAAAAGTAGATCTACCATTCTATCCAGAATCCCACTACTGGGTGTCTACCCAAAGGAAAAGAAGTTATTTTATTAAAAAACACATCTGCGTTCACATGTTTATCACAGCACAATTCACAATTTCAAAGATATGGAACAAACTTAGGTGCCCACCAACCTAAGACTGAATAAATAAAGTGTGGGGTACACCATGGAATACTCAGCCATCAAAAAGAATGACATAATGTCTTTTGCAGCAACTTGGATGGAACTGGAGGCCATTATGGTAAGTGAAGTAAGCCAGGAACAAAGAACCAAATACTGCATGTTGTCACTTATAAGTGGAAGCTAAGCAATGGGTATGCTTGGTCATAGAGAATGACTTAACAGACATTGGAGACTCAGATCGGGGAGGGTGGGAGAGAACTATAGGATGAAAAATTGCCTATTGAGTACAATGTCCACTATTCAGGTGATGGGTATATTAAAAGCCTAGACTTCTCCACTATACAATTAAACCATGTAATGAAAAACCATTTGTACCACCTATATTTCAATAAAAATAAAAGGACCCTGGTTTGAATCAGGATTTGCACTTTAACTACATAAATGTTGTCAAACTTCTCAATCTCTTTGAGCCCTAGCTTCCTGACCTATATAAAATGAAAGTGCCAATAATAATAATAGCCAACATTGTTATTATTATATTATGCTCTCAGGGTGGTTTTTGGAATTAGCAGAGTATTTTGTAACTTTTAGGGACATGTGTAAGCAAATAATTAATCATGTGTGCTTTCAGTTGGTTGGATTCTTTCTCCCAATGATGGGATGGAATCTGTCTCTCACCTCTAATGCCTGAGGCAAAACCTCCTGTACTCCACAGGGGACTAGCTGAGATCCATGACATCATCTGAGGCAAGTGAGCAGCTTTTCCTCTGCCCCACAGGGAGATTTAACTCCTACCCTTGGCAACATCCATGAAAGAGCTGAGCCAACCAGCCCAGATCACAGTTAAGCTGATATATTTGACCCTCGCAAAAATACGAATCTGAAGTTAAATATGCAAAAGTTCGTAGAAATTGGTATCTAAGTTGGTTTAATAAAAGTTTATGTCCTGCCCAAACCCAGCAGAGGGGGAAAAAAAAACCTGTGCATTTTAGGGTGGGACAGAAGCCAGTGAGTCCAAAGGTTGTATCAGGTAGATTGCTTATGGCTTGAGAAGTTTTCCTGCAATTTGTGGACTGGTTTTCATTGACCTCAGCAAAGTAGACTATTGGCATCTTTTTGTTAAATTTACCTTAGCTTTCCGGAGAGAAAGCTATTAGGAAAAACCATTTCCTCCTTTTGTTAGTTTGATTCATGCTCCAGTCTCCTCTAAACCATTAGGGGATGAAAATGTTCATTAACACTATTCCCTTCTCACAGATCTCCTCTGTCCAGTAAATAAAAGTCTGTCTGTTCCTTCTTCTGTTCAAAGGAGAGTGTAGGGAAAAGACAACACAAATAGCAAAAGGAAAAAATGTGTAGGTAAAAATCACATGATTAGACCTCATTTGATTATTCAAGTTTTATTTTTGGAGCGTAATTTCCCACAACATTTTGCTTTTACTTATAGGCAATAGGAGAGAGACAGCATGTTGTAGACAGCTGATCCGTCTTTCATGAACAAGCTCCAAAATTTATGCCATATCCGGGACGCCCAGATATATATTTAATGGGGAAAAAAAGCAATGTGCAGAACAGCATGACTAATATACTATACTATCATTTCGGTTTTAAAAATCTATATATAAATATATATACACATACATATTATTATGAACATAATATATCCTCCGAAATACCAATAAGTAACTATCGACCATAGTTATCTTTGTAGAAAATTTGGGTGGCTAAAAGACAAGGTATACTTTTTTTCACCTGTTGAATGTTGTACCATTTGTATATATTATCTGGTCAATAAAAAGTACATTTTTTAATAAAAAGAAAACTGTATATCACCACAAATAGAAGGTAACTGTGAAATGAAATGAATACACTATTATCTGAGTCCTGTTCTGCATTTGTTGAAAGAGAAGATATGTTAGAGATATGTTAAAAACTAGAACCAAACTTAGACTTTCTCCTTTAGTGTTTCAAGTGTTGAAAATAGAAGTTGAAACCTTCCTAATATTCTCACCTTTGACTCAATGGCATTTACAACCACCTCCATGCCCTCTCTAAGATCTTCACCTTTTAACAAACTTAATATCACAGAAAAGGCATTCAACATGGAAGTCACAGTTTGCAGCCTTGGGTGCTCATTATTTCCTAAATCTACCTAATCTCTCTAGTGTTAATTCTTTTCATCTGGATATCTCTCAAGAATTGAGTTGGGATCAAATAAGATAATGCATGTGAAGATACTTAGAAAAGAATACAGGTCTATCTCAGAGATAGTGCAGTTTCAGTTCCAGACACTGCAGTAAGGCAAATATTGCAATAAAGCCAGCCACCCAAATTTGTTGGTTTCCCAATGCATATAAAAATTACATTTATACTATGCTATAGTCTATTAAGTGTGCAATAACATTATGTCTAAAAAAGTATACATACCTTAAATAAAAAATACTGCTAAAAAAATGGTGGATGACACAGAGACACAAAGTGAGCACATGCTATTGGAAAAAAATGGCACCATACACTTGGTCAAGGCAGGGTCACCACAATCTTCAATTTGTAAAAAACATAATATTTGTGAAGCACAGTAAAGTGAAATGCAATAAAATGAGATATGCTTATGTATAGATTAAAGGAATTATTACCTCTAGAATGCCTTATATTAAATAGTTCAAACAGTTTATATAAAAAATATATTTTTGTTCTCTGCAGGGTTTTTGTTTCTTGTCTCATATCTTGAAGTCATTATTCTGAGAAAAGGCTGAGGAGTGAAGAGAAGCCAGAGATTAGAAAAGTTTGTCCAAATCCCACAGTGAACCCTCTGAGAGAACAATGAGTGGACTCACTACATACCCCAGTTAAGGCTTCTGCAGAGGCAGAACAGATGAGCAAGAAGGGAGAATACTCTTGTAGTTTGTGTGACACGGGACTATCCTTAAACCTGAAAGGGAAAGAAAAGAGGCAGTGAGTGTTCTTCTAACCAAATAGATGTGGGGCCCGAGTGGCCATTCATCCTGAGACAGGATGCATGGCCCCTCCTGCTCAAGCTGTTAGCACAGCAGTGAAAACAGCCCATATAGCTAACTTTTTCTCATGTTGTGTTTCATGAAATGTAGAGATATTCACTGGAAAGAAAGAAGATATTTGTGGTCCTGTAAGAACTAAAACATCTAGGCTAAATAAACATAAAAACACTTATTTTACAGAAAAACAACTCAGCTCCCTTAACCAATGACTATGTTTCCTAGAGGAGCATTAAGCAAGCAGTGTATTCCTAGCACCTGACCATGCGTCTTCTCTACGCCCTCTCCCTCCCTCTTTTTTATGTAATATCTATTAGCAACTGTATTTTTCGAAACTTTGAACTAAGAACATTGAGCAAAGCCAGCAGAAACTGCCTTAGGCTTCACTGCTCTGAATCCCCTATGGTGTATTCAATAAACAGTGGAGGAATAATGAATAATTTAACCAAGGCAGAATTAGCTACTCTTCTATGACTGTTCTCTTAAAGAGTGTAATCTTCAAGACCCCTCTCAAAAGATTATACAAATATACATCTATTTTTCATAAACACCTTTAAGCAATACTTATGCAAACACCCCATAGTCTCCTTTTCTTCCAAAGAGGAATGCATACATGGAGAGTGTCCCCAAAGATTTTTTATGCCAGTGCTAAGAAATACATCGCAGGAGCAAGTTAACCCAGCAAGCACTCCACTGGGATCTTTAGACCTCATTATTTCTCAGCATAATTAAATCTTTATTAGATTAAATTGCACTTTTTCTGGACCTCTCAATAAATTTAGTACCCAGCCAACTTTTAATGTGACATCAGATTTAAAAAGAAATTTAAAGAAAAATAGCCTTTACCAATGCATTCAAAATTCTTAGTTTTATAGAAAAGTCTCCCCAGACATATGCTATCCACATTACATGGAATGACTTTCAAGGTGCTTTTTTTCCAAATAAGAAAAGGAAGGAATCAATAGAATTAGCACAAGAAGGGCTTTTGCTGGTGAGGAAGTCAAAGGTAAAAATGGAAAGACTTAAAATAAAGAGGATGTGGTTTTTGACAGCCTAGACATATTGGCCCAGATTATGAAGCCAAGCAAAACGGAGAAAAAATTCAGCTCTGAAACTACAACACTCTCTTTATGATGCTGGGAGTGGGGGAGGGAGAAGGAAGTATTAATACAATAGCCTAAAGGCTGTCCTCATTCATTCATCAGCCACCACGTGTCCACACGCTTCCCCAGCCCTTCTCTCCTCCAAATGGTCCCAGCAAAGACAGCCACCTCCTCCTGTTATTTCTGTTTTACTTTGGCCTAAGGGTTTCAGTACTTGAAGAAACAACTTAAAATTTACCCAGAATTACTGAGCAAAAAAGGATGGAGTCTAATGAATACTCAGAGCAAATTCTGGCTTCAACCTGCTTGGGTATTATTAGGAAAATGGCACTACAGCTTTATTCGCCAGAAAGAGTAATTTTCACTGCACATAAGTGTGGAAATAAAAGTTGTCGTTGTATCACCAAATATGTTTTCTTAAACAGCAAATTTAAATCGGCCCAAAACATTGCTGACAACTTTAAGATAGGAGAATCAAAAAATCAGCAGCTGTCTCCACTTACTGTGTAACATAGATGAATCTCCACCTTTCATTTATCACTAAGTCCAAGTCTACCTAAATCTACCCAAGATGATGGCGATACAACCAGTTCTTAAGCCAAAATATTTAGTCTAACAATTCTGTGTGTGTGTGTGTGTGTGTGTGTAAGACAGTGAAAATAACTAGTATTGTCTTCCTTTATTCCTACGAATTGACAGATGGTGGGTAGATGGGTTTCCATAGTATTCTATGATTACCCATCATTGGATTATCACATTGCATTGAAATCTGCATTCCCTCCACACCACAAGCTTCTAGAGAGAAAGGATCACATTTTGATATTCCCTTGTGCCTCCCAAGTATACAGCACTATGCTGGGCATGTAATAGGAACTTAGAAAGTATTTCTTGAGCTGACCTGAATTTGTTCTTAGAACAGGTAAATGCAGGCTGCCATTTCTGTATATATACAGGGGCTCCTTCTAGAAGAAGGTTGCTCTCTGACATAGGGTAAGTGGTACAAAATCACAGCTTTGCCTGTCTCATGGAACGACTGGTGACTTCCAAATTGTAGTGCACGTGGAGCTCTCAAGATCTACCCAGCTGGGGTTGGTTATGAGAGCCCTCTTACAGAAAAAGGAATAGTCACCCCCTTATTCCACCATCCTGCACAAACTCAGATCACCCTTGCTGACCCCTGATGGTGCTGGGATTTTCTCTAGAAGTAAATTATACAAAGGACCTTGGAGCAACATGAGCTGCCCCTGCAACCAGTGGTACTGAACTTGCTGAGCTCAGGATCATGTTCACATCCGTTCCAAGAGTTTGCTGAATGAACTCACACACTGGTGAGTTGAAAATGAGAGCAGTTATGCTTGCAAAATATTTAGTCCCCCTTGGAAGAGAGAAGCTCCTTTTTAAGGGTTGGAATTTTAGGCATAGATTTTTATATAGTTTGGTACAATTCAGTAATGTTCCAGACAGGAGGATGTTTATCCAATCCCATAGTCTGTCTTTTTTAACATAAATGTACCTTTTACCATTTATGGTAAGACTTCTAAAACTCAAGAAATGAACAGATTCCCTGTAAAGAAAAAACACACTTCTCCTTGATCCCCTAGTGTTAATTTTATTTTAATGTCATTCAAATCTGTACAACCTTATAGATAAAAAGTCCTTAGTTCTTGAATAGCTAAAAAGTTTTATGTTAAATACAAACAAAACTTCAAGCCAATAATTTTTTAATACCTTAGTAATCTTAGTGTGATTGATAGTGGTATGTTGCTTAAAATTAATCACTGTTTGCAGTCTGAACCTGACCTCTGTACCTATGGTATGAGTCTTTTCAGGTTCTGCAGGCTTAAAAGAGTAGATGCCATTTGATGACTCACTTCTCTCTATTGGATTACTGCAAAATTCTCATTTATAAAATGTGCATCATTTACATAGTAAATCGGCTTCTATTATTTTCTTATTAGCTCAAGATAATTAAAGTAGTACTACTTGGCACAAAAGATACTGGAAACAGAGACACAAACACAAACAAGGACACTAAATTCATCCAAATGATCTATGTACCTGTCGGGATTGCTTTTAGTTGCAAATAAAAGAAAACCTAACTCAAACTAGGTCATAACTGAAGGAATCCTGGGCAAATACTCCCCATGGTAACTCCCCTGGTAACACTCTCACCCCTGAGGCCAACGGAATGAGATGCACTGACAACAACCATAGCTAATACCAGGAGCCATGAGGGTGGAATTAACCTCACCCAAGCTGTGTGCCTGAAAAAGAGAAAGAAGTGGTTTCCAAAGGAAATCAGTAGTATTGCTATCAAGAAAGAATGGGAATAGATGTGCCAAACAACCAACAATAAATGTCCACTACCCACATTAATTTTCCTAATTATTATTAAAACATAAACCAAAATTTTAAAAATTATTGTAAAGATCTTTCACACCCTGCAAAAATGGTCCTTGGACACCCTAGCATTTCTCAGACTCCAATTTGAGAAACATTGATTTAGGAAGACATAGGCTAAGCAAGGGGTGAAAAGCAAGTTCAAAACTTGACCCTTAAAAGATCAAAAAAGAGGGTCCAGATAAACATATGGACTCTAACCAAGAAAATACCTAAGCTCATCCAGGAGCCTGTAGGAAGAAGCCAATATTATCTTTTAGAAGTGTTGATCTTGAAATTTATATACATTAAAAAAGACTTCTCTCTCTCTCTTACCACCTGAAATAGATTTTTACCAGATTTAGAGTTCAGGTTAGAATGGTTGGACTTGAACTACCGGCTACATGACATTGATGAAATCCACCTGGGGAGGCTCTGGGAGGCAGCAGTCTGTCCAGAGAAAGAAGGGAATGGAGGTACGGGACTGCCAATCAGAAGAGAAATGTCATGGATCAAAAACACAAACCGCAGTATGAGCCTTAAGCAATATAAGCCTTAAATCAAAAGTTGTAAGAGCAGATACTCTGTATAACAGGCGGGAATTTGTCCCAAGCTACTTACTTCTCTAACAGGTAACATCACAAAACTACAGAGACAACAATTTATGTATTCAACGATGGTCAATTATTCTCTTGGGGAACACAAGGGAAGCCAGCTGGACTGTAACAGGAGATGATGTGGCATCAGTGAGAGCATTCATAGCTTCTTGCAGGCAGCTGAGTTGACCTGGGCAGGTGTTCACATCAGGACAGAGGTAGGGTAAAAGTCCTATTCTCTTCCATCTTTGTCTCTTCAAACTGATCCTCATTCTTAGTCTCCTGGAGGTTTATCTCATGGGGAACTCAAGGGAGCCATTAATTGCTAATATGTTGGCACAGTCTTTAGTACATGGAGTAACATAGGACTTTGATTTCTATACAGGAGGCCATTTAGGTCATGTTTCCATCCTTTGGCATCCAGGCAACAATGTCCCCAGACCACTCCAGATGGAAATGTGCTATTTAAAAGGTTCTATTCCTTCTGTGTTTGCAACTTTCAACAACATCCATTGCCAGCCAGGAGTGTGGGTACCAGTCAGGGTTCTTTTCCTGATTTTGTCAGTAATGATCTGGGTGACCTGGGACAAGTCACTTGATATTTTTGTGGTTTAATTCCTCTGTGTATAACAGAATACACTGACCCTCCTTCTACCCCACTCATAGGCTAGTGGGAGAATAAATAAAGGAGATCTCAGATAAGAAAATTATGTAAAAAAAATCAATAGCAACAAACAAACTTGGAGCTCTATTCAATTATGCAAGTAGTTCTTGACTACCCACTCTGTTCCTCGGTTTTGTCATATGTTGAAGAGCATATAAATTCAAGTTCACAAGATTGTGTGTGGCAAACGTGGCCAAAACATGAGCTTTCTGGTGATCTGTAGATGTTGACACACATTTCCCATAAGCAGTCTCTTAGAAACGCATTTGTGTGTACAGCAAACCAGGGGAAAATTGAACTCAATCTCTATTGTTACAATTACTGCTGCAATATTATTATTTTATTGCTATACCTTAATTAAATTTCTCTTACTGGTACTTAAAACCCTTGAACACCCATGAAGACTGAATATATCAGACCATTAAGTCACCTTCCTTTTACTCATAGGATTCTGGTTTAGGGCACAAAAAGAACAATATTATAATGTAATTACTACCCTTAGCAGTGGTGAGCAATACCAACTCATCACCCAAGCACCAGAAATTGACAACAATATTTTGTTAAGCTCTGTGGCTGCAGGCTACTTTTTCTTTCCCCACCCAAGATGAAAAATCCAATGTTTTTCATAATGGGGGTGATGTGGCTTGAGCAATATCTGTTTATGATTCATGCTAAGGAGTGAACGTAGTCTGCTACACACGAGCGAGCTTCTTTGCCTTAGAGGAAAACATGTTCTATAGCATTAACTCAGTTCTGAGACAAAATATCACAGTCGCATCGTTAAATTATAAAGCCCGAGTAGGCAGCACAATCATCAGCTGGTCCTGCTGTCCCTTCCACTCCAAGATCTCCAAGTGAGTTTCCAAACGGCTGAGTGAAAGATACCGTTGATTCCATTTCGCAGGTAAGGCAGCTGAAGTAGAGCAATAAGGTGGCTTTATCTTGCCCAGAGACCTGCAACTTAGAGATACAGAATGAGATTCTAGGAAACTAAAATCTAATTATAAAATCGAATAGCCAATAAAGGCATTAGCTATGGTTCCGGTTGGGGGGTCAGGCTCTCTTCTCAAAGAAATTATGAGGTGAAAAATTTTCATACCTAGGGATCTTCTACTCCGTGGCCTGTTTTTCTAATTGCCTGCTCAGGATCACAGCCCCTTATAGGTTCACTCTCAGCTAGCTGCCCCAGAAAGCAATCTGATGAATTATTAACCATTTATTCATTTGTTCATTCATAGAGCTTTTAGAGAGCTATGTTCTACTCATTAGCCTAGACTCTCAAGTTTCAAAGGCTAATACAGCAATATACCCACTTAGGGCCTGGCACTGTGCTTTGTGAGGCCTACGTGGAGCCTGTCCTTGAGAAGTCCACTGTATAGCTGGGGAGACTGTCACTAAATATGTAATTACTACGTCATTAGCAAAGTGCAATCAATACTGGAGGTTTGCACATGTGCTATGAGTATGAGAGTGGGTAGGGAGTAATCCATTCTCACCACAAGAGTTAAGAAATGTTCCCCAGAGCATCCTTTAAACAAAGTTTTAAAGGATGAGTAGAAATCATAACGGGTAGGAGGGTATTATAAGTAGGTTATGGGTACTCCCTTTCAAAATCAGAAGATTTGGCCATAGTAGGCCCAAATTCCTGCAGATGGCCATAAGTGCCAGAGCTGAGTGTCCTTTTGGATGGGGCAAACGTTGAGCTCCACCTGCTTCATTTACTTACGTGCTTAACCCCGTAAGCAATTGAGATTCAGATCCCTGGCCTGTCTATTCCAGCCTGGGCCCATATGGCCACATAATAATCAATGGAAGTAGTCAACTCTATGCAACTATTACTTCTGTTTTTATTTTTTAACAGAATTGCTATTTGCTCTCTTGTAACAACTGACTTAACACTTAAATAGGTATATTTTGACTACATATAGCCATGATCCAAAATGAGAATTAAATATTGATGATCAAAGCAGTAATGAATAATTCTGGCAGTTTAAGAACAAATCAGTCCTGCAGAGAGAGAGCCCAAAAGTCCACATGTCCCAATATGCTAAGCACCACCTTCTGTCATGGTGGTCCATAGAGGTCTACTGTAACTGTGCATGTGTATAGTGGTACTGAATTAACTAGAACTACCAGGCTTCCCCTATTCTGTTGGGTGCAGTCTGCAGTAATATGCTGGCTGTGACAATGCAGAAACAGTCTCTCAGTTGCCTAAATTGAAACATCAGGATTCTACCAGCCTTGATTCCAAGTCTGCAGCAGGATGGCCCCCTAGTCCCATGGCAAACTGACCAGACTGCACTGAGAGTCTGGGTTCCAGTTTGATGTCCATTGCCTAAAGTTAGATCTGAAGTTAGATGCATCTGAAAATATCTGAGCAGCTCTCTACTGGAAAAATGTGTGTGTATGTATGTGTGCATCAGATATATATGTTAGAATTCATACTGCTACTTATAAAAAAGATCGGATGGACGTGCTGAAAGCAATCCCACAGAATGCCATTCCTATGAAGACCTTATAAAAAGTTACAATATCTGAAGAAAGCAGCAGAATTGAGCAGTTGCTAAATGTGGTTTTGCTAGGCTCTGTTTCCTGATTTGGTCTGGCTACACAAACAGTCTGATTGACATGGGTAACTTCCATGCATCCTCAAAGTTGAATAACATGCACTTAATCCACTGTCACAGTCTCATTCCAAAAGCAATTCAACGAGTCTCCTCATTCCTTGTTGCTTTATTTACCTTTTTCAAAACCACTTCTTTCATGGAGGGAAGGGATTGCAGGGGTGGGTTTTGGTGTTTTCTTTTTACAAGGAAGTGGAGAGCAAAACAAAAAGAGTAGTAGATTTGACAGTGAGTTGAATCAAAGTAATGGCTGAGAATATGTGTGTGTGTGTGTGTGTTTTATGGCCCTAAGAATGGATGTATAAGAATACAAGAAACATAAATTGTTAAGACTCTAGAAAAAATTGTAAATAATGGGTTTCTTAAGGAACAGTTTTTAAATTTGGGGGAAGGTGAGAGCATGTCTGAAAAATTGTAGAGATTCCAGCAAGTCTGCCTGATTCATTTTGCCCTGAGCATACTTGTTCACTGTAATATTAGTCCCAACTATGTGGTCAGAGCTGCCAATTTGGATGACTTTATATAGAGGCTCAAATTCCACAGCTGCCAAATTCAACTGAAGACAAAAGCTGTATCTACATGACCAGGTAGAGCTGGAAAATAATCAGTTGGTGCATTTTTCCAAGGCCTGTCTATGTTAGAAGAGGCAGGATCCACTATTCAAAGAGCTATCTTAACAAACCAGTGAACTGGACCAACTCAACAGACATAACCCTAACAGAGCCAAAGAAATATGCTGATTTGCATCAATTTGAACCAGAAAAATTAAAAGTCATGACCTGAAATACAATACAGTTATTTGTAACAAAATTTAATAATGACAAGGATGATATAACTTTTAGCTGTTTTAATATATAGTTGCCACTAATAATTTTTAAATGTCATTAAAAAATAAATCTCAGTTATGGCACTTCTAAGATTTGTTTTCTTTCTAATAAGAATTATTTAAACTCATACTTTTATGTTCATCAGCACAATCTTGTGTTTAATCTTTTGCCCTGGGTTATTATGTTTATTTTTAATGTTCTTATCTTCATATAGTTTTCACTGAGCAATATTAAAAATAACTGTGTTCATCTACAGAGTAGAATGCACCAACCAACAATTCAAATTATATGTTCAACTTTATTTGAACTTGAGAATCATTACATCTATACTTGAAGAAGTTCCCTTGATAATATGGCTGCCTTATGAAGAAATATGACTAATTAAGAGAAACAAAAGACAGAGATACAAGCTGGAAATTATTTGAGCTCAAATGGTGGCCCCCACCTCTGACTCACTAGATATAAGGGTAACAAAAAGTGTATATGCTCAGGGATTTTTAAAAAGCTTCAATTCTCTTTTTTTTCTTTTTCTTTTATGAATGTAATGTGCATCTTACACATATAAGATCTTAGACTTATTTACAAAAGTACTATGTGTAATAAATTCTCATCTATTAGGAGTCTGAGAAGACCATCTGGAAGAAAGAGTGTGCATGAGTCAGTAGGTCCCAACAGCTGGCATCGATGTGCAAACCTTCTGCCACTCTCCTTTGGAGTTTTGCTGCTAAGTTATTATATTTCTAAATCCACTATTGCTTCTTTAAATAAGCTTCCAACTTCTGGCTTTCCAAAACATCTTTGGATTTGTCATATGGCACCCCAAAGAAAAAAAAATCCAAACCCAAAAAGGAGTGCTAATTAAGTGTAGGAGTTGCAATGTTAAATGATTTTTTTTAATAAACATCACATTTTTGTATTCTGGAAAGAAAGCATCCCAGCCCACTGGAAAAAGCAAGGGTTCTGAAGTGAGAATGCTAATGTGCTGCCATCAGTATTTGCTAGCCTTGGTTTTCTTTTCTGTAAAATTGAGGTGAAAATGCCTGCCTGCAGGAGAGTCCTCAGGAGCATTAAATGATACGGGAGATATAAACTGTTAGTGCATCTATGAAGGCTTGGGGTAGAGACCACAGAGAAATGAATGGATTAAGCTTTCTTTGTTTGGTTTGGTTTGGTTTTTTTTTTTTTTTTTTGATGTTTTTGTTTTTGTTTTTAATGGCGTGATTTTTTTTTAAACTTTTTAGGATATTTTTTAAAAGTTGTGCTTACACAAAGAGAAGTAGAATTGATGTTGGCATTTTTTTTTCTCTGAACAGCTCTATTCCTTTTGGTTTCTATTCTCAGATAAAACAAGAAATCCTTAAGGCGATCTTTTCTTTCCCCCTGCATTTATTTTTTGTTTGGTTCTATTATTATCAAAATATCATGTTTCTGGCAGTGACACCCAATTTGAGTTGTTGATCAAGAAAGTCAACCTCAATTCTGTGAATCTGCCCATGTTTTAATTAAACTTAGGCTGAATTTTGATAGAGACCTATTTAGAATTGAGAGGCCCCTCTCTCAAATAAACATAGACCACATGAGTTACACAAAGAAAAGAAAATTGTTCAGGAGTGTGAGGTGGGTCCCGGGAAGGATAATGTCTGTTAGGAGAGCCCATCTTGCACCCAGACCAAGTTACTCCTGAGCATTCTTTGAAAGCACAGTTTAAGACAATTCAGGAGGGTCTTTATTTCCCTCCTATTGGCTGGCAGCTCCCACTGCAGCTCTTCTGGGAGTCACGGTGTAGGAAATGAGGGAGGCCGTGGCCGGCGCTGTCAATGGGGGGTTGAATTTCCAAGCCTAGAGAGGCTCAGTAAGGCTTGGTTGGCCCTGCAGGCAGCTGTGAATGCCACCATATCCAGAGTGGCAGAATAGTTTTCTGTGCCTTCTCTGAATGCAGAACAACTCCAGGGAGCAGAGGAAGGACTCTCACACTTTTCCCTGATGACAGAAGGCCAGCCTTATGCACAATGAACAGTCCAGAACTCATGTGGATCCAAAAGGCTGTCAAATTTCCTCGACTTCCTTGTCAAGTGATGTGTTGAGAGGTCACTCTCAGGCAGCAGATCCGATTGCCCAGAATTTGCACTAGACAAAACCACTCACCATTTCTCCTCTTTCGGATGGACTGGGCCTCTGTGGAGCCCAGCGAGGTACACAGCAGAGCAGCAGCCAGTACTTGCCGTTCTCTAGAAACAACCTGGAAAATCCCACAGACTGACTGCCATTGGAGAGTCAGCCCGGGAATGCAGCACAGGCAAGTAGAACATTTTCTTCACAACTGAAGTCAAGAGGAAAGGGAAATGTAACAGAAGAGAAGAGTTTCTGTGAAAATGGAAGCAAATAAGAACCCAAGACACACTCATGGGAAGAAGTAAACTAATAAAGCCTTATTGGATGCCAGCTTTATGACCAGCACTTTACAGGAAAGAACGGGAATAAAAAATATAAGATGTAGTCTCTGTCTTCAAAAAGTTTACAATCTCAGAGAACAAAAGTGCCAAAACCATGGAAAATGAAATAGCAATAGATGATTTATGAAATAAGAGAAATGATGTCAGATACATGACGGACAGACAGAGAGACAGATATTAGCTATTATGTGCCACGCATTCAAATGAATACATATATTTCATTTTAATCTTCACAATAACTCAATTATGAATTTATATCCATTTGAAAGATTCACAAAAACTCCATCTTAGAGCTGTTTTCAAAACTCTACTAGTAAGTAGTAGAGCTGAGATTAGAATCCCAATATAGCTCCATAAACACTCTCTCTGAGTTTAATGGTGATGGTTAGACTTGACCTCCTCTTAGAGCTGGTGCTTCCTCTTCTTAGGTAACAAGCTCTTTCTGATGTGTCATGTTTCTTTTTTCACAGTGCTGACAGATGGCTGAGTGCCAGGTTCTCAGCTCTATCTATCCCTATGATTAGCAAATTTCTGTTACGTGATTAATTTTGTTGCAACTGTTCTTTTTTATGTTTTTATCACTCCTTTTTGGAAGGAAGCAGGCTCTACATAAATAAATTGGATTGAATTGACTCACAAGCCCATGTTCTGTCTATTGTATCATGCCTGCATTAAAATAACAGGTCTCAGCAGCAGTCAAAATACAAAGGCTGAACAAAATTTGTTGCCGAATATGTTGATCAGACAAAAAAAATTGCCATAAACAGTTACAAAAGGAAAGATTCTTTCACCCTCATGTGGATGGATTCAGGGACACAGAGAAGTGGGATTCCAATCAGGCCACGAAAGGTAGGGTGGAAGCAGGGCCAGGCTTCCCACGTCTTTAGTAAAAGCAGCAGAAAGGATAGAAAAATTAAAAACCAGCAAATGAAAACAGTCCAGGCTTGCTGCATGATCTTCTGAGTCATTGTTTCTGTTTTATTTTTTCTTGCTTTAAGGAGGTTTAGGGGGTCCCTATTTTATATTTGTTGAATTCAAATCAATGTCTACTTTCTTTTTTGGTGGGTTTTCCTTTTCTTCCTCTGACAGCCTTCCCTCTAGGCAGAAACTCTGATCCTAAAGGCGAAGTGGCAGGTGGTCTTGCCACTCCCTAGGCAAAGGAATCTCAGCAGTGTTCAGACAGGTCACTCTGATGGTTTTAGCCATCGGGATGCATTTCAAAAGAGTCCTTTCCCTTCCATACGCTATTGTAAGGATGCTCAAGTTTCCTTAGGAATATAGAATAAAACTCTCCCTGCCTCTCCTTGCTGCTCACTGAGAATGCTTTAAGGCCAGGGGAGGGCAAAGCAGTGCTGACTGCCCCACTCCCTCCCCTCATCCTGTTGCCCAGCTGGACTCAGGAACATGCAGGTGAGGTAAAGAGGCAGTCGGCACAACACAGATGTCCCCCGTATTCCCATAAACCCCAAAAGAGAACAGCCCCAGGAGGCATGGTCTTCAGAACAAAACTGCTTGCTTAGCCTCTAGGAGCAATTTCAACTGTGAAAATTTGAAGAAAGCCCGTAGCCCAGGCTCTGTAAGCATTTGTTTATTTGGCATTTGTCCAAGTGCCAAAAAGTTTATCATGTATAAGTTTCATGACTCTGCCAGCATAAACCAATACCTTCCCTTAAAGTAATCCTTTCCCTCTTCATTGCCATCATCAAACAGCGTTTATTAAACACCCATCTGCATGTGGTACTGGGTACAGTGCAGCCCAGGGGCTGTTTTCTGCTTGAATTATAACTCTGCCTCAACAACCCACTCACCTTTCTTCACTTTATTCAAGACACAGTGAGTCAACCTCTACCTCCTACAGTGCACAGGCCAGAGGATCGGGACCCTGCAAGAAGAGATTTCACCAGGATCCCGAGAAGGGGCCCTTCTCAACCTGGCACCCTAAAGTAGTTATGGCACGTAAAGATGTTTTTCATGGTTTCAAAGCGCCTGTTCTCCAAGATGAGATTGGAGATGCAAAGCAGCACAGCGAAGGCTGTTTTCAGTCGCTTTCTTCTCTTTCTTTCCTTTTTTCACTGTGAAAAAAATTATGGAGTATATGATACATACTAAAGAATGTATGTAGCAAATATATGAATTATGAAGTATAATAAAAAAATGAACCTACAACAAACTTAAAACTAGAGCTTTGCTTTTAACATTGAATCCATCTGTGGGCTTCCTCCACCCTGACCCTAAACCATTCCTTCTAGAAGGTGAACACTGTACTGAATTTGGTGTTCACCATTGATTTGCCTTCTGATTTTAGCATATATATTTATAAATAAGAAATATAATATTCATTTGCTTTTTTACAACCAAGTGAAAACCTTGCTTGATTTTGAGCTTTATAAAAGGAGTCTTAATTTGCATTTCAGCTTACAAATGAAGTTAAACATCTTTTCTTATATACATTTTCAATTCATATTGTCTCTTCAGTAACTCCTCTTCACCCTTTCTTCTGTTGGGTTGTTTCTTTTTAGTTGATTTGTAGGAATTGTTTTGTGGCTTCTAGAAATCAGTCCTATTCATTATATGTCAGGCAAATGCCATCTCCTTGTGTTTTCATTTACCTTATGGTGCCTTTGAACATAAGTTCCTGATTTAATGTAGTTAATTTTTTTAATTAGGTTAGTGTTTTCTGTGTCTTATTTGCATATATGTTTCTTAACCAAAGGATGCAAATCATCTGATACTTTCTTAGAAATGTTTTGCCTTTTATATGTGTGCATTAGTTCAACTAGAATTGATTTTTCTTTCTGGTGTGAAAATAGAACTCAAGTTTCATTTTTTTTCATATGGATAATTAACTTTCTCAGTACCATCTATTAAATATTCCCTTCCTTCCTAGTCATTTGCAATGCTACCTCTGCCACATAAAGTTCCATATGCAGATCTGCAGATCTGTTTCTGGGCTGTCTATTATCCTTATTTAATTTGTAACTCCCTATGAAAATGCCACATTATAGTGATTATAATAGCTGTATGTCTGGTTATCTGGTATTGCAAGTCTTTTCAATGTTCTCTTCTTGAGCAGGGTGTGGGTTCTCTTTGGGACTTTGCTCTTTCATTTAAATATTAGAATTAGCTCATCAAGTTCCTAAAAACCACTGTTGAGATTTTAATGAAAGTTGTCCTGAATCTATAATTCAATTTATGGAGAAGTTACAAGTTTAAAATATTGAGGCATTCTATACATGAAATGGTATATTTCTCTATTTATTTAGGTCTTCTTGGTAACTTTCAATAGTTTTATTGACATGCAAAGAACAATTTTCTTCATGCAGATTTCACGCATCATTTGCTAAATGTATTCTTGAACTTTGTGGCCATGCCATTAGTATCTCTTCTTGTGTGCTATTTTCTGTTTGCTGCTGCTTTTAGAGATCCGATCTCTTTTATTTCATTTTCATATCTTTACACTGGCAAGGACCTCCAGTGGTGAATGGAAGTTGTAGGAGCTGACGGCATTATCTTATTCTGATTTTAAAGCAGTGGTCCCCAACCTTTTTGGCACCAGGGACCGGTCATGGAAGACAATTTTTCCACGGACAGGGGAAGGGCAGGGTTCGGAGGTGGGCAGAGGTGGAGCTCGGGTGGTGATGGGAGCAATGGGGTGTGGCTGTGAATAGGCTCCCTGGCCTGCTGCTCACCTCCTGCTGTGCCCCCCTCCACCTCATTTCCTAAGTTTCATAGAAGACAGTGTTTCCACGGACCAGGTTGGGGGTGGGGGACAGCAAAGCTCTGCAGCCCAGTCCCTAACAGACCATGGACTGGTACCGCTCCACGTCCTCAGGGTTCGGGACTGCATATCTCACTGTTAAGAATTATGTTTGATAGTATATTTAGGGCAGATACTATTTATACAGCTAAGATATTTTGATGTATTCCTAATTTGCTGAGAATTTTTTTGTCACTTACAGGCATCACTAAGGGATAGCATCACTCCAAGAGCTACTGCTAAGCAGCAGCACAAAAGAGACCACAGGTGACAGCAGTTGCTTGACAAAAGTGAGGGACCTACTTGTGTGGATAATTGTTTGGTGACTACGTTTGATGCTTTACGAGTATTTTTTCATCCAATTTAGGAAAGCCTTTCCTAAGTCTCTCCAAAGTAGGATCAATAAGATTATACTTGGTCATCGGTCTTTTGGAAAATTGAGTGTGGACCTGGCTCCCTCCTTCAATGTAGCAACATAAAACCCATCCATCCTGAGTGGGCACCAGAACAGTTTGGTGCTAAGTAACCCACACACCGAAGGAATCCAGTCTCTTCCTGCTATCCTAGTTTTATTCTCCCTTTGATTCAAAATGTAATGAACCATTTTCCAAATCAAAGGATGAATCAAACTTTATTTTTTTAAAAAGGAACTCTGCTGGAATTTTATAGCTATAATAACTTTCTCAATATTTTCATTACCTGGACATAACAGAGAAAATGAAAAGGGCAAGTGGATTCTCGGGTCATTAGAGTCAGCACCAGAGTCTGTTGCGTGCCCTTGAGATGCGTGTAATCGCTGCAGTAATATGCACCTTGTCATGTTTTGTTGCTGCAGATATTAGTGACTCTTGACTGTTTCAAAACAGTCTCCCCATTGCTACAACACAACTGAGCTTGTTGCAGTCCTGACATTTGCAACAACATTATTAGGTGCTGAAGACAAGACAAGGAGCAGGGACCCAAAGTTTCAGAAAAGCCACATTTCCAAGCCAAAGAGAAGAAAAGGAGAAATGATGTACCATGAGGCCTGCACAGTAGCTTCCCACCCTCAGTACACCAAAGCCCATATTCGGTGAGTTGGCTTCATGTTACCCCCTTTTCCCACACACTTACAGACTGGCTCCACAGGCTCACATCACGAAAGGGTTAGAAATGTCCAAAAAGCTCTTCTTTCAAACAGATATGCTGTGAAAAACCATCCGGACATAGAGCCCTTCAGGATCCCACGGCACGTGTATGCATCTCAGACAAGTTGCATATCGAGTGCATTTCATGTTATGAATGAATCCTGCAGGCACTGAACCGAGCAAGGTGCAAGCTCAGTGACAGGGAGGAAAGCCTTTCCCGCAAGACTCTTGGAAGACTCCCGTGTCCCATGGGCCAGGATCGAGGCGCACACGCGTGCCTTTCTGCAAGAGGGCCTGGGAAAGCAGTGCTGGCCATTTCCCGCCCGTCTTTTAGGAGGTAAGTGCTGGTGTCAAGGAAGAAATGGGGGCGGGGGGAACAACTACATGACTCCTTCTGTGTACTTCTCATTTTCTTTCTTTCTTGAACAAACCAAAACTTGCCTTCCAAAATAAAATTAATACATTCCTCCCTGGACTCATTCTAGTTTACACATCCTCAGACAGTTTCACTTACTGCTGTCTCTTCTCCTCTTTCGTGTGTTTATTTCATGTCCTCGACCCTCCTATCCTTTTCATTTTGATGATGGTGGTGGGTGTTATCTAGGATGCTTGGAGGATAGCAGAAGTGGCTCTTGATTTGGCAAGTGAAGTTCTGGATTCAAGAATCTGCCCCACCTCTCATTAGCCACATGATCACAAACAAGGCTCTCGGAGCCGGAGCCCCATCTGTAAAGAGGAAGTAATAATTCCTGTTCAACTGATTTCTGGAAGTAATTGTGGGGGCCAAATGAAAAAAGATGTGTAAAATTGTTTTATCAGCTGCCCAATGCTCTGCATATATTAAACGAGCTGCTAAAACATCCTAGCATCCTTGTTTGCACCCAGAAACCCCTAACCTTAATTGCCTCTTCTCATCCAACACATGGAGTTCATTTTGAAAAATAAACTTCTTAATGTGAGTCAGAGATTTCCAAACATTGGCTGGAAAGAAGACAATACATTCCCAAGTAAAGGGCATTTGAGCAGCTGTATTTCAGAATCAGAAACCAGGGGCATCACGGCCTCTCCCTTCCTGACATTGCCATGGGCAGGTCACTATAGCTAGTTAGTTGGAGAGGCACTGCCAGGAAGGGAGCATGCTACCGACCTGGAGAAGAGGCTACATATGGTCAGCTATTTGGACCTGGGCACTCACTTTCCAGGGGTTTTCTCCTTCACCCAACCCTTCCCCACGGTCCAGGTAGTTCACTCAGGACACTGAGCGCCTGTCTTAAGGTCCAGGTGCTTTTTATGGCCTCATAAATGGGTCCCCCGTGGAGCAGGGCTGACTCTAAGCAACACCATAAATTCCATTCAAACACTCAGGATGGCCCCTCTTCTTTGAGTACTTACTTACTATATTCTTGAAGTAAATATATGTCTATCTAGATCTGTATCCATATCTATATAAATGTACTACATGCTAAGAAGAGTGAAACACAGGTCTTGCCTTCTGGCTCCAGTGCGGGGATTATATGAGAACACGATTCAACTCTAGTTCAAGGTGCGATCCAGCAAGTGCCAAGAAGCCTCCAAGGTACTCAGAACTTTTGTATCAAATTCAAAAAAACAAGGGAATGAATCCAGGCAGGCACATCGAAAAAGACTTACAATGGTCTAAGGAAAATGCTGTCATGTTTACAAGCGGAAGAAGCAGCGTGAGCCCAGGTTCAAGGTGGAGAAGCAGAATCACGTCCGAGGAAGGGGTGCGAGTGTCGAGTGTATGCACAGAGAGCAGGTGGATTACAGGAGGTCGGGGCGTAGGTGAGGGTGCTGGATGTCAGGCTATTGTTTGCACATACCCGCTCTAGCAGGAAAGGGCATTTTCCCTTCTCTTTCTCCTCCTATCCCTTCAGAATCTTGTGTCCTGGTATCCCTTCCCACAGCCTTCCCCACTCACAAAAAAATGCTATTGAGGAAAGACCTAATATAGGTGACTTATGATTGGGCAAGGATTGAAGGCAGACTAATACTTCATTTTAAACCATGGTTCAATTATACAGTAAAAGGCATTGTTTCCTATCAAAGAAGTTCTAGGAACCAAGACGAGGGGACACCACATTCCTCAGCAGACTGAAAGCCAGTGGCATTAAAAGTATGTCTGAATCCTGGCCCCAGTTTTATGACTCATTTGTCACACGGGCGAGTCATCTAACCTCTCTGCACTTCAGTACCCTTGTCTCTAGTAAGAAAATCCCATCCATCGTGCCTGTATTGCAGAGCGGCTGTAAGACCCTGAAAACAACACACAGGAAGATAAAGCTCCCTGGTGATGAGGATGTCCCACCACTCCTGGAGTTTCCGGCTGCTGGAGGGTATCCTCAATAACAAGCTCACCAGGAGGCTCAGATGGGGAAACGTAAGGAGCTGGGTAACCTTCAGACACTCCTCCCCTGCCTTAACCCTTCTCCCCACCAGGGGTTCCCAAATGCACAGGACTCTGGCCTGTGCTGACCCAATCTAGGTCCCTGGCACTCTGCATTTTCCTAGAGCACTTTGGGAGGGGCTGGCTGGCTATCAGAGCCAATAATGCACTTGGACCTTGTCCCTTCTTTCACGGGTGCTGACTGTGGGAATGCACTGACCAAGCAGATGCCAAAGAAACACGCACTTGAACTCTGACCTACTTTCTTAGCTCTATCCTTGCCTACACATGGGAACTCCAGTAAATTACTCTGTCTCTTTGAATGTGGTTTCTTCTATAAATTGGAAGTGACACCACCTGTCATGTGTACTCACATACCTAAGACATGTTTTGCAAAAGTATGCCATTATTTCTGTTTGTGATTCCAACAGAAGAGCCTTTTGGACACTCTTGGAAGCATGGGGCCTCTCTTGCAGCATCTCCCAATGTTGTGTCCTCAATGTCAGCTTCTCTGGTTTTCCAGGCAGAATTACTCTCCATCCTGTGCATCTCCAAGCACTTCATCAGTTCCTCTGATATGCTTCGCCTCACATTCTAATTGCATGTGTGTGTGTCTCTCACTAATTCATCAATGCCCAAGAGACCTACATTTTTCACCTTTGAATCCTCAGAGCCCGGGACTGGCCCTGCACATCATGTCTGAGCAGGAAATATTTGAAGGAAAGAGTTTTCAGACAGTGGTTTTATGCTGGACTTCCTTTTTGCCTCTAGGCCATCCCTGGCTTGGAGACAGAAACTTTGTAAAGACTCAGTCTGGAGCACCAGAAGGTAAATACAAGAATATTATGATAGGATGGGGACTGACAAATGCAGTGTGGCCCATTTTATATTCTGCCTTTCTTTGTCCTCAAGGCTCTAAGGCAGAGCTGTCCTTACTCTTTCTTTTTCTTCTGTCTTAGAAACTTTGTCCTGAAGACATTTCTAATTGAAACACTGGAATTAGAAATTAAGCCACATGATCACACTGATGTGTCCACTGCAGAAGACCTGCCAATAGATTACTCAACAGCACCACGCCGCTGCTCACTCAAGGCTCCATTAAATACACGATACTCTACTCTCAGATGCCAAGAGGCATAAACGAGATACTTTCATTGTAAAACAGAGGAATGTGAAGCAGAGAAACCAAAAATTCTGCTAAAATTTTTTTTTCCCCTCCCTCAGTGTGCTCTCAAGATGAAATGCAATTCAGCAGATAAAAATGGAACAATTTAAGAGTGTTTGGTTCCAAAGTGTGAAACATGCAAAAATGTAGTCTGAAGAATGTTGAGCTGGGCTGGCAATCAGATTCACCAGCCGTTCTTGGGTACAACTTTCTAAAGGGAAGTACTGTTGGGATTCAGCTGAGCCAGACAAAGTCCCAGTGAAATTAACATCATTTGCTCCATTGCTTTTTGTAGTAAGAAGAACACCCTGTAATGGTTTGTAATCATATTGCACAACGCTGTGTCTAAAGCCATGGTTTATTAAGGAGGGGATGGTCACTGATGTATTTCTCTATGTGATAAAACGCTTCTTGCTAAAAGCAACGAGGACAAATGGAATATTACAAATGATTCTGAATGCTAGAGAGAGTTAAAACAAATTGGATGTCTGTTCCTCCTGTTGGGTTGCCATTCTTTGTAATAAAATTGTCTCCTGAGAGGAATGTGTGCTGTTTGAGATTTGGAAGACATGCCTGTAAGCTTCTGCCCAACAAATCAGAATTCTTTTTATCATGTGCAATTGGTATATTTCAAGAAATAATTTATGAAACCACTACAGATGGGGCTTCCACTATTGAGCATTTAGACTATGCTAACTTTTTTACATGCTATCTCGTTTAATCTGCTTAACAACCTTACTTTCAGATACGACTATTATGTCCATTTTATTAATGAGTAAAACCGAGGCTTAAAGAAGCTATGTAACTGCTTTACAATGCCACACTAGTAAATAGCAAAACTGGTGTTCTAACTCAGATCTTACTAATTCCCAAGCCCACAATTCCCATTTTATGGATGAAGACACCAAAGCTGAGAGCGGTTAATAACTAGACCACGACTGGTTATATTGCAGAGCTGGGATGCAAGATCAGGTCTCTCTGACTCTAAGCCGAGCTCTTTTCCCATCATATGACCATGAGGCAACCGTCTTCCTTAAAATCCTCTGAGTGGGTAGATGGGAGTAGGTACCCCTCAGCTTTCTCCAAGCTTCAGCCTCTCCAGGTATTTAGTGCCCTGTAAACAGTTCAGCAGAATCCTGATTGCTGATAGAAAAGTGGCTCTGTCACTCCCATGGAGCCACCCAGTTGTGTCTGTGCTGGGGTCAAAGACCTTGTTGCCTCCGTATATATCCGAGAGGAGGCTGGAGTAAGTTGGATGTTTGCAAAGCCGCAGGAATGTTGCCAGAGGCATCAACGTTTGTAAGGCCGTGACTCACCCCTTAAAGAGTTCTTGAGCATCTCCCATGTATTTAATAAATATGTTTTGGCAGCTTACTCTGTGTCAGCACTGAGGCCGGCTGTAGGGACATATAAAGGATAGATGTGGGTCCTGCCCTCAAGTATGAAAATAATAGCTGACATTTGTTGAGCACTTAGTATGTGCCAGAGATCCTCCTTGTGTTGTACATATGTTAACTCAGTTAGTCCTCACACATCCCATGATCAGTATACCCAGTGGTCCCATTTTACAGATGAGGACACTGAGGCACAGATGAGTATAACTTTGCCACAGTCTAGTGGGACAGAGACAAGTAGACAAGCCTTGCCCATGTGGTAGGTTATGTGCTGGGCCTGAGGGACAGCAGGATGACGTAGGGCCCACAGCAGGGCTCTTAGTCCAGCCTTGAGGGTTAGGAAAGGCTTCCTGGGGGACCACAGAATGGATTGGAATTAGCCAGTGAAGAGGTGAGGCATGAGGGACAGCATGTGTGAAGGGGAAGACTGGGCACTTTCAGGTTCTAGAAAAGGTCAATGTGCCTGAAGCACAGAAAGAGCAAAAACTGAAGTCAGAGCGACAAACCTTTTTTGTCATATGGCTCCTTGCCAGGGCCAGAAATCCTCTCCAAATGATCAGAACCAGAGGCTCCTCAAAGTCGTGAACGTGATCTAGACTGCAGCAAATCAAAGGTAGGGAAGCACGATTAATGTCATGTCTCTCCACAATATTGCTTTTTAAAGGGTGGCATATTTTTTCTCCCTTGGACTCAGGTTAATTCTGGGGTGTCTAGTTTTTCCCTCCAGCTGTGCTGGTGAGAGGCACTGGGGGAAATAATATTCTTGTCTCCCAGAACATCATTCACATCAAGCTCCTCATGACATGCTGGCCCACCAGCCTCACTCGGGTAGGCACCCCAAGGGGTACTCACCTCTGTGCATACTCTCATTCCCCCAACCCCCCTAAGAACAGGGCCCCGAAAGGTGTCAACCCACTGTTTATTACTCATGCAACAAGTTCCCCAGCTCTCCCCTTCCTAAAAAAGGGGCCAAATAAAATCTTATTACAAGATCATATAACTATATTTCGCATCGAAAGACATGGAATGATTCACAAAAGCACCATCATTAAAAGTCCAGAGTAAAAAATGTCACGTCTTGATCTTTATAATCCAAGTACTATGAGGCACTTGAAATCTAATACTGGGTGGTAATAATCACATGAAAATCACCATAGCATTGGGGGTTAAACCACCCTCCCATGCTCAGCTGTGTCCCCGGCCCCATCCCTCCCATGTACTCACATCCCCAGCTTGGAGAAGTTCTTGATTATCCTTGAGAAAGCCCAGGTGGACTTCTATCACTTCCCTCCACTTGGTGGTCAGTGCTTACAATAGTTTAGGCTCTGGTTTTTGACCCCAAGTAAGGACTAAAACGAGAGAGTAGGAAAGATGAAAGCTACTTGGAGGCCCCAGTGGGACATCTCAAACCCTTCATCTCTGGTCACCTTGTTCCAAGTATATATATACACTTTTCTAACCTCCCAGATTTGAGGTCCAGTGGGGTGGGGATAGCTGGCTGTATGCATGAGAATAAATGAAGATAGCAATACTAGAAACCTAGTGTTTTTGCAAGTTGAACTTTAAAGATCCTTTTACTGGGGAAGTACAAAATGCAAATGGAGGCTGAATTAGGGTTAACAAATAAAATAAAGTATGTTTAAGTTCCTGTCTATTTCTTCAGTTCCTCAAAGCTGTAATTCAGTAAAGTCAAGTCATTAAGTCAAGTGGGAGGGTTTCAGAGTAGGCATTTGCTTGCTGTCCACAACCCCCACATGATGCCACTCATATTCTTAACCAGGAAGTATCATTTCAGTACCCACTTTGCACCAGTCAGTGTCCTAGGAGCTCCAAGGTAATCACAGCCCTTCCCTCTGCCACTCAGGGGACGTCAGCCATCTCAGGTAGTCACTGAAACCAGTCCCAAAGGGAGCCTGTGCAGAAGCCACAGACACCTATCTCTAACTGGTGGGCCTTCTTCCTCCTCCCCTCCCTTGTCTGCTAGAGGGGGATGTTAAAAGTTAGAAACTTCAGAGGGAGGAACAGTTAAGAAGTTTGCTGAGTCTGAGATTTTTCATTTGGTGATTTACCTGCATTCCCAGGTGATTTCCCCCACCCCACATCCCCCCTCCCCAGTTCCTTGCATTTGGATTTTCTCAGCCCCAAACTTGCTAAAATTTATTTCTTCAAACTTCTTTCTATAAGATTTGAAAACAGTTGGCTTCAAGAGCCCCCCTCATGATTGAATAATGCCTACAACTATGGTCTCCTAAGGATTTTACTTCAAACTGTTCTAAAAATGTCCTAGTGGGACTATTTTCTCTCCAATAACTACCTTTGCAAAACAGAACACATGATGCTCTATCATTTTCTAAACACATAAGCAAGATCTTTGGAGGCCTGCAGCTCCTCTGAGCCTCCAATCTCTCTGTTTTCCTACCTGGTGAGTATTTCTGATAATAAAAAAATTCAGGCCTTAGTGTTTTTTAACCACAAGGACAACCTCCACTGCAATTCATACCTTCTGCGTCTATGATCACTTCAAAAATGGCTGAGGCAGACAAAGCTCTTCAGACTCCAATCTCAGAGGTGGTGCAAGAGGAATGGGATTCCTTTCTCCCTTCATAACCTCAAGACAACTGGACGCTGCCAGTGGAATGCCTGTTAGCTATTCCCAGAGTTTGACCTCAGTCTGTTACAGAAACAATGTTTTCCATGAGGAGCTCTTGGTTAAGAAATTTCCTCTCACCCTGAGGGTCCAACAAAACAGCGGTTTATAAACCCTCAGCCTCAATTCAAATAGTCCAGGCTGGGTCATCCAAGCTGGTAAGAGCTGTAATTTCCTGGTAGCGTTGCATGCTGTGCACTCAGTTGTCATTTAATAGCTCAGAGATTTTTTTTTTTAAATAAAAAATTGTGCTTGGGTGAGAAGATGGTCAAATCCTTTTTGGAGCATACAGACAAGTTGTAGGGAAGAGAGATTTCTCAGGCAGAGGGAAGGTATGTGCAAGGAGGTTCTCTCTGTAAGAGGAACGAGGAAGATTTGCCAGCTTTTCAATAAAGAACTTCAAAATAGGCCTCTGGTTATTTTCTTGTTCACTCCCTGTGTCATTTTCTCCTGATAAGCTGAATTGTTGGGTGAAAATGACTGCTTCATCCTTAAGAAAGAGCCAAGGGAGTTATCTAATGCTGGGCTGTTTTCAGTAGCAGCTGGGAAGAGAAGAAGGGAGGGAGGGAGGGAGGGAAGGAGGGAAAAGGGAAGAAAAAGAAAAATCAAGCTACAAGTACCTGAATATGGATGTATACTTATAAATAAAATTTTCTGGTTCTGTGCCTAAAGACCACAATCATTTAGTAAATCAGTATTCACTGGAGAGCCGTGTATTAAATTATGAAATAAGAGGGCGCCCATCTATTCACGAGGATTTTCATTAAGAGGCATTCTATAACCACACAATGTAATATCCTGATGAATCCGCAGTAAATAAATACCAGGTACTATTTTCAGAAGTAATCATTGAGTCTCTTCCTTCCTTTCTGGTTTAGTGTGTGCAGCGAAACTGAGTATCTGTCATATTCTTCCACGTGCATTGCCAATTACAACTCAGACAGGCTTCTTTACCACTACCTTCACCTTGCTTTTGAAACATGTGGCCACCTTATCACCACTTCAGACCTGTTTTTACAGGATGTTACTCGTGCTAAGGCTTCAGTGCTGACCTGCCCATTGCCCAGCCGTGCTGCGGTGTGAAGCCCTGATATTAGCATCTGTGGCTCCTCGGTGTTCATCATTCCATAGACGGGATGTCAAACTCATCTAGGTCATCCTGGCGGCTCCCCAGCCTCCAGCCCTTATGGCTGTGAGCTCACTTAGGGCCAAAATTTCACAGTTGCTGTTTTTTCCCTCTGGTTTTGCTATGGCGAATCACCCATAAAAATTTGTTCTTGGGAAAGTCAACCCTAGTTCACAACGTACTGCTTATTTTACTTTGCAGTGGACACTGTTTCCCCAGAAAGTGTCCACACAGGCAAAATGTAGGGCTATGGGATGTGGGAGGCACTTTACCCGGCAACTATTATGTCAGGAAAAGAAAAGCTTCTTTCTCAACAAAATTGAAATGCATGCTGAAGTAGGAGAAACGGGTTGGGAGGGGGACACTGGGCTGATCTTGTCTTCGTTTTCATGTCTTTTTTAAATGTAGAAACACTTAAGGGAAAAAAGGATTGATCAATAGTAATGATAGCAATTAATTCATTTAAAGCTGAAAAGTTCTCCCAAGAAGGAAAAATTATTTGAAAATGGTCCACAATGTTCTATTCAAACAGCCCTTGTTTCATCAACCCAGTAAAGATGCTAGACCGTTCCTTTTTGCTTCTCTCTTCCCTGATAAGAGTGGGTAGCCCTTACGAAGCAAAAAAGCATTTTGTAAAAGCAGCCTTGAATGATTTTTTTTTCTCTTTGTTACTTGTGTGGGCTTTTTACCCTCAGGATCTTTTAATCCAATACAACTCATTTAAAATAGATGAGAATGTTCTATCAGCCAATCTAAATGCCTTTGGGAACAGAAGGAAGCTGTCATATTACAAACTGTAGGGTGACTACTGGAAATGGTCACGCAGCCTTTGCACAGCATGCTATGGTTGGGATGAGGGATTGTAAAGACCGAGTACCCACAGCCCAGGTGAGTAATGCAGATGTCGCAGGTATTCCACAGGGCAAAAAGGGATGCCAGGCCCCGTCAGGCCTGGTGGCTATTATAGAACCACAGTAAGACCTTGTAAGTTGAATCAGTGCAGTGAAATCCAACTGCTCTCATTTAAGAATCCTCCCTGTTGAGGCAGGGCACTTCTTCTCGTTTGTGGTCTCCTTGTTGCTGGTGCCACGTGTCTACCACCTACTACTCCACTAAGGTCTGACCCTGTCTGGCACTATCAGCTTCCCCAATTATTTTTATCTGGATTCCTCCAATGTGTTTAGAGCACACAAATATCCTATTCCTGTAGTATTTGCCAGATCTTTGATATACGACCTTACTCCTGAGGAATTATGTCTCCTAGTATTCAACAACTTGCCTGGTTTTATCTCATTACTTGGCTCTGTGTTGCATGTGATCTAAGTCCGAGCCACTCATTTTGATCTTGACCCCAAGATACACACACACAAATTGTTTGCCTATCTACTACTCACCAGTTATTAGCAATTCAGTGGTGGATACAACAAATCTCTTTCCTACCTTTACAGACCTTACTCTTCAGTGATTCAGATAGATACGTGCCATATGCCCCCATACACATATAATTACAGATTATGATATGTACCATGAAAAGAACAAAGTGCTCTGAAATAGACTAATAGGAAAGGCCTTTCCAAGAGAGTGTCATTAAGCTAAAACCTGAAGGAGTCAATGGATAAAGAGCTTTCAAGGCAAGAAAAACAACAGGGCCAAAGATCTGCTGGTGAGAAAGAGCTTGGCAAATGCAAGAAAATTAAAGCAAGTTAATGTGGCTGGAGAGCAGTAAGCAAGGGGAAAACGGAATGAGGTTGTAGGATTAGGCAGGAACAAGAAAACAGAACGCCTTCCCTGTCAGGGTAAGAATTTAGTATTCTGGTCTAAGGTTGAGGAAGCCACTATAGGATTTTAAGTAGCAGAATGACAGTGGTCCCACTTATATTGTCCAAAGGTCAAGGGAAAGATTGTAAGCAAAGAGACCAGTAAGAGAATATTGTCACTAACCATGAGACTGCTAACTTTGACCCTCTGGGTATCCGTAGAGTTTAGCCTGCTCCCAGCTGAGTCCTCAATCCTGGACCACAGCCTCAAACTGGTTTTTCTCATCCTGGCTGTGTGCCTTCTCCTGCTAACTCTCAGGTGTTTGTGGAGCCCAAATATCACTGTGGCTTGTCCTCACTCAAAAGAAAAAGCCAGCCCAGAAAAAAGATCAAGGCAACCAAATGTCGCGTTTTGAAGGAATTCTCTTTATTTGCAACAATTTGTTCTTCTGCCACAAGAAAGACTTTAGGGATCAGTCATTTGCCCTTTTTCAATCCCCTCCCTCATCACCACTATAGAGTCAGGAGCCAGCATTGAACCGAGCATTGGAAGAGCAAATCTCTGGTCTTATTTCAGATGTTGCCCTGAGTGTAGAGGTGACAGAAATGTAAATGGAAAGTAGGATGGACAGTATCAAAACTGATTATGAAAAAAGTAGTAAGATTGACTTCTGACAAAATTCTGATTCTGGCACTATGTTGCAGGATAGAAACTTGAACCTCTGAGAGGTCAAATCCAAGAGGATAAATCCTTAAATAGAGCAGAAAAACCAAATAACCTGAATGTCACACTTACAAAAGATAATCCCAGCTACAATGTCACAAATATTACTGAATCCTTACAGATACCAGGGGGTCCTTGGGTTGGAGGTGGTGAGAAGGAAACATTTATTTATTACCATCCTGTGTTTATGGAGGGGAAATTTAGTGGAAATCCTTTTCCACAGTCAGGAAATTGAATAGTGTTGAAATCACAGTCAGAACACAAGGGTTTTTGACTAGAGGCCAGAGTTGTCCTGCAAGAATCCCCAGAGATCATGGATAGTAAGAAGGTAGCTGAATTGTGTGGACAGCGTTTTACTGACTATATATCCCTTCCATGTGCTGGGGGAGAGGCGAGGGGCTAACTAATAAAATACGTGTGTGTGTGAACATGTGCACATACATGTTTGCTTTCTCTGAAAGAAGGGCAATAATATGATCCAAAGTATAGAAAAGATAATATTTCTAAGTGACATCTCCTTCAAAATGCTGCATATTATCACCTTAGAAACAGACAGATCCATGTTTTTATGCTTAAAAGCAAATAACATTGGTTTAATTCATCCTATAACTTGTGTTATAAAACCAATTGACTATCAGTTAGATAGAAGAGGTGTGAATTGCCTACTCATGGTCAGCTCCCCCTTTTGTTAGCACTTTGGACAAAGTTAAACCCAAGGGAGGAAAGAGACATTTCATCTTCAAGTTACCAACTCTTCTGTTTAATTCTTTTGTGACATTATCATGTGTTGATTCCAAATCTCAATTCTTCTTGACTCCGGCAGGAAATTGGAAGGAAAGAAAATTGAGGTTTCTCTAGATTCTGTGTTCAGCTCTGATACCAGGAAAGAATCATAAAATGAAAGCATATTGTTACCACGCTGAACCTAGGACAAGCAAGAAGGAGACAGGAAAGGCCAAGACAGAGCCGGCAGCACAGCTCAAGCTGATGCATGGCCTTGGTCTGAGAGTCAAGGGCATTTACTCAAAACCAAAAAGAATTGCTCATGAGACAGAATGTGGAACCCAGAAAAATTTCCAGCTCATCCTGGACAAGGACTCTGTGCCTCAGCTTTATCATTTCTTGTGATGTGGTAGCTTCTCATTAGTCAGACATGCCCACTCTAGCCATAAAAGATACCTTGTAGTACAAGTAAGAATAGTGTTTGATTCGTCTGCAACCCAGAAAATTCAGAATAGTGTATCTGTAAAGTTACAAGGAATGCACCATTTAGAAGTTGAAAATTCATCTGTAGAAGTAATCATTTTGTCCATTTAGTCTTGATCTAAATGACTCTGATATCACACCAAACAGAAACACTAACTCATGAAACATGTCCAGAGTTCACTAAATGTTTCCTTTGAAAGAGCTGTCTCTAATAAAAAAACAAAAGTGCGTCCCAGTTAAATAGAACTTATATTTCTTTCCCCAAAGTCAGCATAGCAAAGATACAAATTGGCTCTGGTGTTAAGTAGCTGTGCAACCTTGGGCATGTCATTGAACTTCTCTGAGTCTCAGTCCCGTCACTTACAAGATGGGGAATGCAGTCAGAAGATCAACCAATGGGATCCCAGTGCAGGCTCTATTACTTAAGTGAGTAAAAACACAGAAAGCCCTTGCATGGAGTAAATGCCTGGCACCCAGTAAGTGCTCAATAAATGCCAAATACTCTTATTGTTGTTACTTTTATTAGTATCACCACATGTATAACTGAAACTCTCTTGACTCCCAGTTTTGCTTATTTATAAATTGAGTTAAGCAGTTATTATGAATATTAAGCGAGATGACATTTGTGAAAGGGCCAGGTACAGTGCCAGGCAGAGAGTGGATGACCAATAAATGCTTCTTCCTTCCTGAAAAGTTGTGAGTTCATGACTAGAAAGAAGAAGAAAAAAAAAACTTTCTCTTTTTCATGGCAAGATCTTTGGGTAAAGAAATAAGGATTATGGTCCCTAGCTCACTGGAAACTTCCGTTTTCTCATTTAAAAAAATCCTTCTTTAAATAAACCAACCAAAATTTAAGAAGAATCCAAATCATCATACTTAGGGAGTGCAATTCAGACCCCTTGTTTAAGCCCCCACTTCATGCAACAAAAATTAACCCAGCACCTACAACATGCCAAATTCCTCTGGTGGGCACTGAGGCCATGGGCAAGAGAGACAGGACTCTGTCATCACGGAGCTTACACTCCAGTGGGAGAAGGTAGACAATAAGCAATAACTGAATAAAGAAGATCATTCCAGATGGTGATAACAGCCATAGAGGAATAAGGTGATATAATAGAGAGTGACCGCAGTGGACACACACAGCAGGGATGGGATCGTCAGTGAGAGCTTCAGGTCAGGACCAGTGGACCTGTGATCTCAAGGCTGAGAAGGAAGCCAGCAGGCTACGGAGGAGGAACCAAGGGAAACACAGAGCTCTGCTAATTCTGAGATGAGGCGAGAGCCTGTGCCTGTGAGCAAGAGAGAGGAGCAGGAGAGGATAAGCTTGAAGACGCAAACAGAGGGAACCATGCAAGGCCTTACAGGCACCACAAATTATTTGACTTCATTTTAAGAGGAATGGAAAGACACTCAAGGGTTTTAAATAAGAAGATGACATGATCTGATTTATATGTTTAAGGGTTACTCTGGATGCTGCATGCAGAATGGATTAGAGCAATGGTTCTCAAGGTGGGGTTCCCTGACCAGCAACATCAGCATCACCTGGAAACTTGTTAGAAATGTACATTCTTGGGATCCAACCCAGGCATCCCGAATCAGAAACTCTGGGAGTAGAGCCCATCAATCTGTGTCTTAACAGTCTTTCCAGGAACATGTGCACAAATGTTTGAGGACCACTGGCTTAGGGGGAGATGAGAATGGATGGTGGGAAACCAGTTAGGAGTCTCCAGTGCGGATGGATTCTGCTCTTACTGACATTGTCCCTGTGCTGTGGGGCTGAATAGAGTTTCCTTGTCTGGGAAATGCTCCCTTGAATCTAGAATTCCCTTCAAGGGGTCGGGGAGGGAAGGAAGTCAATGACAAAGATGTTCTCTTTCTGTCAACCAAAACCCACCTTTGGACAGAGTGGTTAGAGATTTTTTTTCCCATTATTTCTTTTCTTTTCCCCCTTTGGTGGAGAAGGTGTGGAATTCAAAAGGCTACATTTACACCATTTAGCTAAGGAAAAAGAAATTGAAACTGAACTCTTTTCATATTGACACCACATCACAGAAGAAATAGAATAATCTTATGGTGACTATGAGTGACTGGTGCAATTAGAACCTATGCCTCCTGCAGACTAAAGGTGGAGATGTTCTCCTCAAATACAACTGGATAGGGTGTCATCTGGATCAACAGTGCAATCAGTGAAGACAACCTACTTGAGATCAAATCCCTTAGTATGCTCAGAAGGGCTTTTTATATGTGTCCTCACACCAAAGAGGAGGAAAAAAACCCTTCATTTCACTTACTCTCTTGGTGCCCTGTGCAGGAAGACACGCCATTTTTGACTAGACGGGACTTCCCCCTAGGCGTCACTGGAAATACCCACACTCCTTTGGTGGGCTCACTGAGCGGCACTAATATTAAGTTTTGCCAGGGTCATCCCCCACATGAAACCTGAGAATTATTATAAAAGACGGACTTTATGCTGGAAGAGTGAAATGCTACATCCTTGTCTTCACCAAATGCTGTGATTGGAAATGAATTTATTAGATTGGCTGGCCACCCAGCTAACCCGACAGGAATAGTATGGCAGGAAGGGAGAGGCAGGGGCAGGGAGAGACTTAGAAATGTTGATCTCTGAGCAAACAGGGCATCAGAACAAGGAGGGCAAGAGGCACTGGGGAAAAGGAGGTCACAAAATAATAGAAAAAAACATAATACAAAGGACAAATACTGTGGTAAGATGAAAAATCAAGGATTGACACAGATACTGTTTCAAACTGCTGTTGCTTTATTAGTTGTATGATTTGGGAAAAGTTACCTTCATGCCCTCAGCCTCCGTTTCCCCATCTATAAGATGGGATCATAGTTGTAGCCACTTCAAAGAAATACTGCAAGAATTAAATCAGAATTTGTGTTTAAACATCTTTTCTAGTACCCAGAACATGGAGGTGATTAGTAAATACTGATGATGCCCCCAGGATCTTCCATCTGCCCCTGCATATGGCGTAGGGAGGAGAAGAAAGCAAGATGCTTAAAACGGCAAGATAAAGGTGGTTGGTTATTTTCTATTCTAAAAGTAAAACTATTGAAATTTTAATATCTCTTTTTTTTTTAAGGATCACTATCCCATAACCTCCTTAAGGGTCCAAACTGAGAAGGTAAAATTGCCCCTCTCAAATCCCTGTGGCGTGATCTATGTCCTGCAGCCCTAGGCCGGGAAGGTCCACCCCTGGGAGGTTCCCCTGCAGAGTTGGACCACCCTCAGATGGGTTCAGCTCCTAGAGTTGAGTAGGACAAACATTCTCTCCCCTTTCTGCCCACAGGTACCAGCAGGCCTAGAACACAAGCCTGCAAGTGTACTGCTCCTTACAACTGGCCCCACTCATTTGGAAAGGTGAAGAAGACAAGAGGATCCAAATTTTATGACCCAGAGTCCTAAGTCATTAGTACAAACATTCCTAAAAGAATGTTTTCTGTCTCTGTCAATGGAACAGATTTTATAAAGTTCTGAAAAGGACCTTGGGCTACCTGAAGTACAAATTAAACAGATCAAAACAAAGCAAAAAGAAATAAAGAAGTTTTTGTGACTTGACCAAGGTCACATACATGTTAGGGTAGCATGACTGACCTTTCTAAGTCAACATCAAGTCTATGCTCTTCTCAAATGACACAATTCGTCTGGCCCAACACACCATACACAATGTTCCTCTTTGAACAATTTGTACTTGGAAAATGAGACTATCTTTAGAAATTTTCCCTGTTCTCCTGAGACCAAACACTGCAACACTGACTTGAAAATGCTTACATTCTAGAAACAACTGCAAAATAGAATCATTCATTATGCTTCTCCACAGCAAAGACCATCCCAGCCTTGCCACACTTGCAATTGGTATTTTATTTGTGGGGAGGCATTCTGTCTCCTGTTGCCAGCCAACATTATTTGTTGCCCAATAATTTATTCACAAAATAATCCCACTTATTTGTGTTTCAGATATTTCTTTCCTAAGAGACTCAATATATTTAATGATAGCACCACAAATATATCGAACAAGACAGAACAATTTGCAACCTAATAGGAAAAGGTATAACAATGCAATATGGTTTCCATATGAAGAACAAAAGCATTTTCTCTGACTATGCTGGCCCTGAGACACACAGGGGAGAACGGTGAGACACTGCTGCTCACGTGGTCTACAAGAGCAATTTCCCAGCAAACGCTGAGAGCACAGGTCCTAACCCATGACTAGCACTGGTGAAAGACAAGTCGTAACTGACAGTAAGAACATGTCTGTTTCCCCAATCCAATCTGTCTGCCAGACAGGCCATTCTCAACTTTGTTGCATTTTTTAAATAGAAAACAGAGAGAACACAGACCAAAAAATAATAATAACTTGAACTATGGGGCCAAAGGAAAAAAAAGAAATCAAGCAAAGGCTAATGCAGACCCACGTAACTGGAACAAATTGCTCCACACTCTTACGATACAGTTCCCATCACATGTCTTTTGTTTTCCCTAAATAAATCTGTCTTGAATCACCGGTGCCAAATTATTTAATAATAGGATGTCTGGTATCCTCCTCTTATTACCCTCTTTTAAATATTTAAAAGGCCTAGGAGTTTAGAGCTCCAAAAAAGGAGAGAAGGTGGGTTGGTTTCGACACTCACATCTGCAGAAGAGAGACTCTGGCGTCCTATAGGGCTGTGGCTACCTTTGCTTTCTCTGCCACGTGGTATTGGTCCTCTCTCATCACCCAGGCCTGCTGCCCACCCACGTCCCTGCAGAACCCACTCTGGATCTCCATGGGAAGATGATCCTGCTCCCACGAGAGTACATTTCATCCACAATGTCTTTGGTTCCCAGAATCACAGCCCTGAGTGCCGAGGTTTTCCCTGAACAGCCATCCCTGCAAGGACAGCACCCACATCCCAGCATCGTCACAGTGAGTCACGCTGAATTCAGCCCCTGGTGAGCACAGTGTCACTGTCCCTGTTCCTTCCCTGGGATCCACTACTTCTTTCCTCACTAATATCTGGCAGCTTTCCCCATTAATCCCTGAGACAAAAAGAGGCTCACTACACACTTTTGGTGATCAAGAGAGCTACCCATCCACCATCTAGGTGGGCTACCCATTGCCTCTAGAGGACCCATTAGCTTCAAAACACAAGCAATCTGATTTTATGTTTTTACCAGCCACCTCCTTAGTATGCCCTGATGATTTGGGACAGACAGTGGGAAGGAGACACTCTCTCCTTCTTCAGGGATGAGCCAATATAAGTGTACTAAAGATGATTTAATCTTCTTGGGATGAGCAAGATGAATCTTTGTCACTTCCTCTGCTAAGGTAGAAAAATATAAGAACTAAATTCAATCAGAAGTGGAATATTCTGCTATAATGAGATTAAGAGCTAGTGCACCCCCTCATATACACAAGTAATCACTTAGAATGATGTTTGAAAACATTGTTCTTCCTGCAAATAGTTACTCTCTCCAATGTGCACTACTATTACTTGCTTCATAAATTTTGTGTAAATGAGGATTAGTAGGAAAGACAGAATTGAAAATTAACTTACATACTGAAATATGCTAGGTATTCAGTAGATTGCTACTTGTGCTTTCATATACATCTATACCACTTATTTGAAGGTTTATAACAACCTTGTAAGATATATATTATTAAATGTATTTCACAGATAAGAGAACTAAGGTTCAAAGAGGTTAAAAAACATAATAACAAATAATCAGTAAATTACAAAACAAGAATTTGAATTCTCACCTTCTTTTACATACCCCTCATTCTGTTGTTTCTTACAAAAGAGAAAACAAAAAGTATCTTAGTTTTCTAGCTTATAAAATAGGAGGTTCATACTGAGTTAGGAGGGAAAAAGTCAAATAAGCATTGTTTTTCTTAAGACTGCTTTGGAGCAATTTCATTTATGAGTGATGATCTGACCTCTCACGAATCCCTGAGCAAACCCAGACCCTGTCTGCTGCACTAGAGGACTATCCTGAAAGTCCAAGGCTGGCTAGAGAGAGACTTGTGTAGGAAAACGGACATGAAGTTATCAAACTCAATTTCAGGTAATAATCACAGATCAAGTAGCATGAAACAGCCAGACGGTAAAGATACACCTGGACAGAGAGTGAACTTGCTGAGGGGAAGATATAATTAAAAGAATTCACAGCCCTTATAAAAATACTCTGACTTGAAAGATAAATATTGGTCCACTATCCAGGCTTCTACAATCCCCCTCTGCCTATTCCTACTCCAACCTCCCAACTTGCTAGCTGGAATTACAGAAAGACAGAGCAGGCCGTAGTAAGAAGTCCTAAATGCATTGCTCTGAGTACTGGTTTCCTTTGCTTTTCCAGGTCCGCCTCACATCTCATCTGGTTCCATGTGCTACCCTCTCATCTTGCAAAAGAGGAAACTAAAATACAACAACACTGAGTGATTGGATCCATGTTACTGGGTAGTTAATAGGCTGTAGCACTAGAATTCAGCTCCCCTAATATTCAGCCCTATATTCCTATTGGACCAATGAAGAGGAAAGATAAAAGAGGAAAGTCCCTTCTTCAAAGCATTTTATGTTTCACTCTCTCACCCTTGCTTTCTGTCCCTCTTTACATCACAAACACACACACTGTTACACATGTACTTAAGACAATGGTTCCAGGAAGGAAAATAAGAGCTGCTGGGTGTGGATCAAGGCAGGGGATGTCTTGCACTGAGAATGTGGTGAACATTCCCAATGGAATGGTTCACTGAGGTCTGTTTGTGTTCTGGAAGAACTCTGGGGCTTTTAGACTTTTTATGCCAGAAGAGAGACAAAGGGGAAATTTGGTCTGCTAACATGTAGGCCAATTTTAGAATGAGAAACACGTAACTGGAGTCCTTCTGAAATTAGTCTATTGGAAGAGCATGGAGTCTCTGTTATTATCTTTTTATAATAAGAGAACAAACAGTGTGACAGTATCCAGACCTTGCTCAGAGGCATCATTTTTTGGGTCTATTTCATACTCAGGGGTGATTTTTCTCTGTGGTTTCTGTACGCACTGGTGAAATGGTGGTTATTCCTAAGAAGAAACTTTGGATATTTTTGCAGTACTTCCCTTAAGTCCAGACAGTTGGAACCCTTGTTGTGAGCTCTGTGCCTTAGAAAGCCCCACTGCGGCCCTGTGACAGGGCGAGAGCAAGGAGTGCACAGGGTCTAGGGTATGTGCTTGCCTGGAATCCATGCCCACCTGGAACCCATGCCCCTGATTCTGGACCATGTTCTGGGTACCTGGGATGCTAAAATTACTAACCCAAAGACCCTGGAATAGAGTTCAGGGCCTGAACAGCCTCCTACAAGGGAGCAGCCTTCTGAAAGCAGACAGTGTGGCCCATAGGCACACCACTAAAACTAAGCTGTGTCCAAAGGGTGTTTGTGGGTTGAAGCAGGGCAGAGAGATGGAGCTTAGGCATATGGATGCAGATATATGAGTGCCCTGAGCAGCAGATGGGAGGAAAAGAGGGTAAGTCTTGGCAGGGTGGGAGCCTGGGGGTAGCAGTGATGGTCTTCATTTGTACTCCTGCTCCAGGTCGTTCAAATGAAATGACTTGTGGGGAGACTACCTCTATCACTGCTTAGGAAGCAAAGCCTTCTACTAGACTCATTGCCTGCTTCTTCTGCTCCACTCATCCTCCACGTTGTGTCCACCAACATCCTTTAAAGACATAGATATTATCTTATCAAGTCTTTGAATAAAACTATTTCATGTTGTCTGCTGCTGACAACATCATAACCAAATGATGTTGATTATTCCCTACTTATCTTTCCTCCCACAAGCTCACCCGACCACCACTTGCTGTGCCTTATATGGTGACCACCTTGGACAATTTCTTGTTTTTTAAACTCAACGTGCTCATCCAAGCCCATGCACCTTTAATCAGGATGCTCTATTTGTCTGGTTAGTGTATAGAAAGTGTAAAATAAATTTTTGTTGAATTGAGTTGAAATAATGATTTACTGGTATGACAGAACAATTTTTGAGGTGTTTTATTTGTGTTTGTTCTCTTTGTATTTCCCATATCCCCCCATTTTAAGGAGGTTGCCAACCCTTTCATAGTTCATTGCCTTCGGAATTCTTTTTCAGTGTAGAAAGCATATGCTTCTCTTTCAAGAGATAATGCTCCAGGGGGAGTGATGGTAGCCATGGAAAGGTGCTTTTGAGGGGAAAAGCAGAGAGGAGAAAAAAAAAAGAGTTTACCTGAGACTAAGAGGGATAGAGATTGGCAGGTCCCTAACTTGCTGTCAGTGTCCTGGAGTTGGCAAGTCTTCAGAAAGGTGGAGGAGCTGCACAGTTGAGAAGGTACAGAGATACAATGGGTGTTGAGACAATGTCCACAAAGTTGGCTAGACAAGCTGTCAAGATGCCAGGCGGCAGCTCTAAATCTTCCACAGTATTAGCCAAGCAATGCTTCCTCTCCCCTAGCAAAGTGCAATATGCTCCCATTGCCCTTTAGTCAATGGATTAATGCTAGAATAATCACACAAACAGCCATCTCTTTCTCAGAAAATGGGTGTATGGCTCAGCCAGGCGGGGTCAGGATCTTGTCTAATACTTTCATTGTTACCAAGTTGATGTCCTCATGGGCTCCAGGTCATCTGAGAGAGTTTGAATGGGATTTCCTCAGGCTTTGTTTATAAAAGAAAATGTTTTCCAGCCACTTATTATTTGTTCTCTTTATCACACAGTATTTTTTTCTACACACTGTCAGCCAAAGTGATGTGTGAAGCCAGTAATGGAAAGTGAGAGCCTCAATTTCCCAGAAGCTGCTCTGCTGGCCTAAGGACAGACATTTCCCAAGGGATACAGCAACAGCTACCTACTCCAGGGGTCCATAGACCTGAACGCCTCACTCTCAGAAGTTAAAGAAAGTTCTAGTTAGGATGAAAAAGAATTACTGTTGACAACTCTATTGCAGGTTTCCCAGAGACATAGGAGTTGGCCATGAGAATCAATACAAGGGACAAGCAATTACCTCCAAAGACGGTGTCTCCTGACCACTTGCCGCTGGTGTCGTCTCCTATGTACTGCTGCTATAGCTTATTGTTAAAAGCAACTTATAGGTGTTTCACAAGGGGCCTGCTGACAAACGGCACAAACCATTTGCCTCAGCTAGAAAACCTGTCATGTTATATCAAAACATTTGTCTTGAACTCATCCTGTGGTTACGTGGTGTCAACTCAGAACAAGATGAGCTGCAACTTAAGATTCACCTTCCTTCCTTCCTAGTTCCAGATATTCGGTTGTGCTAAAGAATTTTAACTGTATTAACAAAGTGAGTTTATTTTGATAGTCTACCAAATGTTATTTTGGCAAAAAAAAAAAAAAAAAAAAAAAAAAAAAAAAAAAAAAGGAAAGAAAGAAGGAAAAAAAATCTTCCTTCAATCCACAGTAATAATCTGGCATACAGAAAAGTTTTCACAAAACTAAAGCAATCAAAAAGGTTAGAAGAGTCTAGTCTGAACATTAATGCTGCTTTATTATTCCTGGGCCTATTACTTGCCAAATTGGCAAATGAACAATCTCCATATTCAGTCTTAGATATTTAAAAGAAAGCCAATAAATGATAAGGAAACAGGGCTCAAGGCCACAGAATCCAGAAGCACTTAGTAGATCCCACTTTCTAGTTGGATGTATATTTCCCACTTGAAGAAGAGACTTGCACCAAAATTTCCCCAAGATTCCTCATCCAGTTTTAAATTTATAAATCCTGGTGAAGATACACAAGCCACTTTGGGTTGTTGTACTCCCTTTCTTCCAGGGAGGTCAAAACATCTCACCTACACTAGTACTGATCTCTGCTGAGACCAGAAGATACGACCAAAACCATCAGTCACTTGTAGGCCCTCCAATCCCTTCTCGGTCTCGGACTCCTCCTTAGCCAGAGTCTGCATCTTGTCTTGGGATAGGAGGTGCAGATTCTCTTAAGTCTCCCATCTGCAAGGAGCCTCATTTAAATGTAAATCGAAATCATAACACTTCCAGATTTGAAATGATCGCAATTCAGTCAGACTTCGTCCTATTGTGACAAAGTTGAAACCATTCTTTTCAACTCAGTGAGTTCAGAAACTAAGTGGAAGTATTGGAGAGATTAACATTTTAATATCATTTTAAAATTTTGCTTCTGCTGTTTCAGCTCCAGTACTATTGCAGGCAAGAGTGGCATACAGAATCCCCTACGCTCAGCACCAAAACCTCAAATGTTTTTATTTAACTTTTAAGATTGTTGGGTACCCTAATAATTTGGTGTTTCTCCTGTATCTGAGAAATTAACTTATAAGAGTCACACTTTCGAAAGCCCTGAAAAGTTATAAAAACACTAAATATTGCTTTAAAAATTTTATTGACAATTCTAGTTGGCACTGCCTCAGCAGAACTGTTTCTCTAAATGTAATTAATAAAACTATGTGATAATTTTGACCTCCCCCCCAAAAAAGTTATAAAAACAGACTTCTTTGATAAATGTTTTTTAAGTGACTTTGGATAATCTACGTTCCTAAATCACATCTCTCTGTTGTTTTCCCAGTACTTGCCCAGATAGTGGCAGAAGGACAAGTTCCCCATCCTGTACTGTAGAGGGTCATTTGCCATTTTCAAGTTAAACGACAGCAATGAAAAGAACACTAATGCAACACACTGACCCTTCTATATTTCATTTGGAGCATGTTGATGTTCGGAAGTTAGCTTGGAAAGCCAGGTATTAGAATGCTTTTCGTTTATATAAGGAATTAACGAGCCCAATTATCCTGTAAGGGACGGAGCCTGCAGGGACATTGAGAGGCCCTTTGAGGACATGGGAGTTGTCCTTACATGCCCCTGTGCCAGGTGCTGCTGCTACAGAGCCTATAGAGTAGACAGGTAGCACAAGTTTGGAGATAGGTAACAGCCTCAATGCCTGCCCCAGCGTCTTTGGCAGAGCTTCCGTAGGAAGTCAGCATCTGTGTCTACTGTGTCACTGTGTTTCCTACATTTCTCCTAGGTTCAGAGAAACAGCCTGAGTAATATCACTCCTAGATGTTCCCATCTTTACTACTTTCCTTATGCTGTTCCCACTGCCTGGAAACTCCCCGATTGTTATTATCTTGAAAAAACTACACATCCTAACCAACCATTTCCTACCTAAAGCAGATCTCCCCACCAGATACAATTGAGTCTGCTTCTGAGTCGCCACCACTTGGTAGTTTCTACATCCATCATACATTACAGGATTAATTGATGAAGTATGCACCTCCCTTGTCTCCCCTTCCTGACCATAAATACTGTAAGGGCGAGGATGGTACACTTTTCCACTCTTTTATTTCACTCCTCTAACAGCCAGCGCAATGTCTTGCACGTAGCAGCTATTCAATAAATATTGACTGAATGAATGCATAAATGAATACTTTAAAGAGTCTCCAGAAGTCAGGGTTGATTTCAGAGAGAAATAATGAATGATTGCAAGAACGATTCAGGTAGTGAGGTGGTCCAATTCAGCCCCAACTCCTAATGTGCTATAATTGGGAAGTCAGCTTACCATGAATAAAATTGTATAATTTGTCACTAATAGATTGTCTTTGTTTACAATAGGCATCTCTCTGACTAAGAAGGGAAAAGATATTTTCCATACTACCACTTCTTAAGACTAAAGAGAAGAATTACATAACTCAGGGGGGTTGAACCGTAGTACTTTGGGACTCATTCAAGAAGTAGAATGGAGTTGTTATAGATACTAGATGTTAGGTTCATGAGTATTCTAAAACTCTGTGTATCTTTTTATATATAAAATTATTTTTAAAAATCAAAATCTTAGAAAATTCAGAGTATATTGGGGCAGGGTGGTGGGGGGGTGATGATCAGGACAACTCTTAATGATTGCTAGTTTTTCCCCAATATCCATTCTGCTCTTTTTCCTGAGTTTTTTCGGGACACATGATCACTAAGCTGACCTCTAATTTTCCCAGCCTCCCTTGTGGCTTGGTATAGTCAAATGGCATAGTTTTATATTATGTTGTGTGAGAAGAAGTAACCTGTGCATCTTCCAGGTTATGTTCTGGGAAGAAAACTGTCTCCTCCACTTTATCTTTCCCCTTCCTCCTGGCAGGAGAACAGACAGGTGGTAGCAAGACAGCATTGTCCTCTCTGATGATGGTGATGCTCAAGAATATGGCAGAGTCACAAGACAGAAAGAACCCTGGGTTCCTGGATAACCTCGTCAACCAAGGCTGCCCTTCCTGTGAACTCCCTGCCAACCTGGACCTTTATATATGAAAGAAATAGACTTCCATCTGGTTTAAACCACTGTTATTAATTCTTCTACTGAAGTAGCCAAACCAGTATGCTGACTATCATAGCATGTCAACAAGGTGCTATGTGACATCCTTATTTTTAGAAAATTCAAGTAAATTTAAGTGAGTGGTTAAGAATGTGTGTGTCTGTGTGTGTATGAGAGAGAGAGAGAAAAAGAGAGAGAGAGAGAGAGACTAGTGGCAACCTAGGCTTTGAAAAACCAGCATTGCGAATCAGCCATTGAACATTTGTTAGTGGCCTAGTAAGTCTCTAGACTGTCAGGAATCTTTATAGTTTTTTATAACTGAAATCTAAGTCAAGACATAAATAAATAGGAAAGTGAAAAAAATAGTCAAGAGTCTTTTTTTTTAATGACTAGCACCTAAAATTGTAGTTTATTGATAAATGAACAAGTGAATTTGGAGACATACCTGGAGCAATTCTATATGCCAAATATACATTTTCTTGAAAGAGTTTAAATTTTGATTGAATGAAATAAGACAGTTCCCTGATCCATTATAAAAAATGACAGCTCATTCGAGTGTTATATTCACTGTGACTTCTTTCTCACTTAGAAACCAAAGATGAGGTTTTGCCATCGTATTTGAGCTATATATCTCAGATCAAAAACAAGTATAGTGGTCATCATTTAAAATCCACTGTGAAATCAGGAGTCAAATAATGTCCCTAGAAACCTTGTAGCTAAGGCTTAACTAATACTCTCTGAGTAAAATCATTCACAGTAAATGCAATGAGACATTATAATGGATGTTTTATAAGTTTTGCTTAAATTGCCTGATGAATTGAGAATTTCAGAATTAAATGGGCATAAGAAAAGGAATCATTAACATCATAAAAGAATTCATACAGGTTTAGAAGCATATAATTTACAAAAGGAAAGGAAAATCAGCAAAGATATGAAATGATGTATGACAAAAAGTACCCAAAGTTGATGCAATATTCAAAATCATGAAGATCTAAGAATTTAAAAATATAGATAACATCTGCTCTCAATTGAGTGAGATTCATTTGCTAGAAAATTTCCCAAAGATGTATGCAGTCTAAAAATATACATATTATAAATCCTTTATGATTATTTTGATGGGTTTAGTTTTTCTCAAATACTGGAATTTAAAAGGTTGGACAACAAATTTCAGGCCACTGTGTTCATTTACCAGTGACTTCTTGGCTATCAGTCATTTGTCCCTCTGATTCCGCCTACCTATCCTTCTTTTCCTATTCTGCTTTCAGACATAATTTTTATTTAATAATGACAACAATATAAATTTGTACAAATATCTTAAGGTCCCAAAACACTAGTATTATGACTCTCTCATTTGATTCTTAAAACCCTCTGGGGGTGAAAAAAAAAGAGTATTAAGATTCTTTATTTTCCTCAATTTACCAATGATAAAAATGCGTTCAGAGAAGTTTGATAACTTGCTTAAGGTCTGACGGATCTCAAATCCAGTGTTCCCAGTGGGCTCCCAGTAGACTGTCAGCTCAATGGAAACTTCCTGAATCTTCTTAGCTTTTAGAGAATACTGTTACAATTTCTGTCATTCACTTATCAAAATTTCTATGTGCTAGGCACTGTGCTAGATACTAAATGCTCAGTAATGAACAAAACAGACGTAGTCTCTGTCCTCCTGGATCTTACCGTTCACTGAGAACAAAAACTATTAAATAAACACACTGCTATGGTCAGAATGTTTATTTCCTCCCAAAATTCATATGTTAAAATCCTCACACACACACACCCTCAAGCTGATGATGTTAGGAAGTGGAGCCTTTGAAAATGATCAAATCATGAGAATGAAGCCCCATGAATGGGATTAGTGCCCTTATAAAATAGGCCCAAGGAAGCTCATACCCTCCAACCACCACGTGAAGACATGGTGAGGAGTTGCTAACTTTAAACCAGGAAATGGGCCCTCATCAGACACAGAATTTGCTGGCACCTTGATCTTGGGTTTCCCAGACTCCAGAACAGTGAGGGGAAAAAAGTTATTGTTTATAAATCCTCAGTCTATAGTATTTTGTTATAGCAGCTGAACAAACTGAGACATACAATAACAAATACAGATGTATTTATACGTTCTGATATAAGTGCAGTGAGTCAAAAGCCAAGAGCGCTCTAAGAAGGAACAAAGGAGGGGACCTTATTTAGATGAAAGTATGTGTGCATGTGTGTGTGTGTGTGTATTTAGATGGAAGTATGTGTGCATGTGTGTGTGTGTGTATTTAGATGGAAGTATGTGTGCATGTGTGTGTGTGTGTGTGTATTTAGATGGAAGTATGTGTGCATGTGTGTGTGTGTATTTAGAAGGGAGCATGTGTGTATGTGTATTTAGATGGAAGTGTGTGTGTGTATTTAGATGGAAGTGTGTGTGTGTATTTAGATGGGAGTGTGTGTGTGTATGTGCGTCTGTGTATGTACACATGTCAGAAAAAGCGTTTGCGCTGGTAACACAGGGGAGTGAAGGAAAGCAAGCGTGGAGGCGGGGGAAAGGTGGTCCTGTGAAAAAGATCAGCATGTGCAAATGCTCTGAGAGCCTATTGCTTTCCAGGAACTAAAGAAAGAACTAGAAGAAAGCCAGTGTAGCTTCATCTTCCCACACAAAGGGGAAAATTTTGTGAGTTCCTGCAGACTGTTCTAGCCATGTTGATGAGTTTGAGTTTTACTCTAAATGCAACAAGAGGCTACTGGAGCCAGGAAGAGACAGGATCTCATTTATATTTTAAAAGATCATTTTAACTTCTTAGTAGAGAATTGATTGGAATGGGGCAAAAGTAGAAAGATGAGACAGAAGGCTCTTGTAGTGGTTCATGTGAGAGATGATGGCACTTAGGCTAAGACAGCTGTGAAGGCAATAGAAAGAAGTGAATGCCTTTAAGATGTATTGGAAGTGGAGATGAAACGGCTTGATGTGGAGGGTGAGAGAGGGATGGGAATCCAGGCTGGCTCTCGGGTTTCTGGAGGAGTCATTCAGGGAGTAATTATAGCCAGTTGAATGTTTTTCTTGCTGCCACATTCATGGTGAAACCCTCCATGTACACATAACTCGAAATAATCAGATTCATGTTGCAGGCTTATTGACATATCATTTCTTATTCTAGGCACTAGCAACCTGGTGGTATTTTTAATAGGAATTTATCCTTCTCATATTCATATTGAGATTGTGTTGGAGCACATAATGATGTATTTATATATTTGAAAGTGTGAGGAAAAAAGAACTGGGGTTTTAACAACTTTCTGTGGAAAGGCACAGATGTGATGTTTGGTAGTTACTGCAAAGGAATAAAAAGACATCTTCTATCCTAAGACACAGAAGCCAAATGTCTTCTAGCAACTTTCTTCCAACTTCCCTAGATCCTTTCAAAAATAAATAAAGATGTTAATACTTGGAGGAAAAAAAACAATTAAACTGGAAGTCCTCCTGCCTCATTGTTCACTAGTATCTATGTCTCATTTCTTTCCATTCTCCAGCGAATACTGGCATGGCCCCCATTTCTTTGTATAACTCATGTTGGATGAAGAGGTTGTTATGAAACAAAAAGTAGATATAGCTAATGACCATAATAGCTAATATATGCACATGCTTTATAGTTGACATATGGCTTTTCTGTCTGCTATCTCACTAGGGTTTTTTTTAAATCTGATGATCATGCCCACTTATGAGCTAAGAATGTCAGGCATTGTCCTTAGGTATTTTTGTGTATTAATTCATTTAATCTCCACAACAAGCTAATAATCTAAGTGTTTGAGGTAAACACCAGATGCATCGCTTGGTAAGGCTGGAACTAAGGCAACAGATGTGCAAAGCATTTGATTTCTTAGCATTCTGCAAAGGGCCCTGTTTAAGCCCACATGGAGCTGGGGCACTTTGCTCTGATGAAAGGACTGTGCTCCAGCAGAGGGAAGAACTTCCCAGTTCTCTTTCTTAATATGGGGCAAACATGAGACCCATCTGTACAAAGGCCTATTTGGTTGCCAAGTAGTCTGAGCTTAGGTGCCAGCTGTTTATACCGATGGCCTCAGCAGCCTGTGGGAGGTTGTAACTCCAACCGCTGAGAAGAGGAAGCCACCAATCTCATGAAATTTTGAGATTAGAGATGCTGTGTTCTCCCAGCTGGGGTGAAGGCAATGGCTCGCAGTTTCAGCCAGCTTGCACCAGCCAATCTCGGATAATCACTCAAGGCCATTTTGGAGAAATCCCGTTTATCCTTCCACATATCCTGACTCTTTAGACACAAATATTAATAGCATCCCCATATACAGATGACAAAACTAAAGTACAGAAAGATGAGATAGTTTGCCTAAGGTGGTTTCACAGGCTGTGGGCAGTGTCCCCATTTTGATATGTGCCCCGCTACCGTGCTGAGGGAGTGTGGCAGGGAAGCCGTGGCCAGCCCCCATGGTCAGTGCTGAGGTTGGGCATGGCTAGGGCTGGTGATCAGGCCGATGGTCCACCATCATCCAGTCCTAGAGTTTGAGAACCAGGATGTCAGGATCTGTGGTGAAGTCAAAGCATGCAGCTTCTCACCAAAAGGAAGATCAATTTGATAAGAACTAAACATGATGCAAACCAGTTTGATGCCTCAAAGTTTACTTGCATATTTACACATCAGTATATCCTTAGGAACTGACACATACACAAAAAAGTTTTTCTGCTGTCTTTGCAGTGATACGTAGATTAGTTGTCACATTTATGACCTAGGATCAGATTCCAAGAAAGAGGGTATCCCAAGCTATGTACACCTATGACTGATCAGCAAAAAAATCTCTGAACAGGAAAAGTCATACTTTGAGAGCTCTTCAAAATACATTTCTACCTCAGATGAAGCCTCCATTAAAGCATAGAACTTTTCCAAGTTCTATACAAGTTCTACTTGTACAAAAAATTGTATAGAATTTTCCAAGACGTGGCAATGTAGCCTCTTACAAATTTCAAAACACTAAGAGATCTGAATTCTAGTTCTAGCTAATAGTGGCCTTGGCCAAGTAACGTCCCCTCTCCATGCCTCAGTTTCCTATTGTAAAATAAATATATTGGATTGACTGATTGATTAGGCTTGGTGTTCCGCAACTGTTTGCTAGAACAAAAAAAAAATAGCATCTTACTCTTTTCTGTAATAAATATGTGTGATCAAACAGACCTGGAATGATGTTTCAGCCTACAAATGCCAGCTGACAAGAGGCAAAGAGGTCTGTTAGACATCTGGGCCCATCTGGTAGTCCTTCAGAGTACATGCATTAGTGGACTCATTAGCAGACACAATGATAAGAGGAAGCCCTCGTATTAGCTTTAGATGGTAGAGCTTGCTTCCCACAGGCAAAGCCTCCAGGAAAAGTTATCTTAATCAAAAAGGAAAATAGTTGATCAAAATTAAATATTACCAAGTGGTAGCCCACAGGACACAGGAATGTCTCCACTCTCATTTTTGATTAGGAGCCAGAATAAAATAAATGAATAGTTAGCGCTTTCCTGCTCACCTCAGTGCCAAAAGTGATCATATATTCCTTTAATCATAATCAGCCCTTTTCCTTTCCAGATCTCTCTCTAAACCTAAGTGTGCCCACAATTCAAACAGCAGCATCAGGGACTCAAGATGGTTTTAATGGAGAGGTGCCTCTCAGATATACTCCATCTCATTGGCAAGCCACTCCCAAATTCAACAATTCCCTGACCCGCCCATAGATGTCTGGATAATCAAACAGCTTGGTTCTCTTATTTCTTGATTTTTAAGAAAGTCAGATGCCATTAGAAACCTTTCAAAGTTAATAAGCCTCTACCTCAAGACAAGTTCAGAAGAATCTACTCAGAAATTCATTAACTGTCAATCCTTTCATATACATAATAGATCAAAATTGATAGCAACAATTAAATTTTAATTAGGAAAATTTCTAATGATAGATCTCAGTCTCTTAAAATGCCATATATATGTATTTATTCATGTATTCAACAATATTCAACAAACATTTTTGAATGCCAAATAGGTGCTATGCTCCTCCATACTAAGCATGAGGTATTTAAAGACAAAATAAGTTTATGAAAATATACCTATGGCCTTCCTAATTTATTCACAGGACAAAATGTGGTTCCTAAGAAAATGTTGAAATAGTTTGCTATTCACAAAACATCTCATGCCATCGGGGTATTCTTTGTCTGCTTTCCAAAGACTAGGACCTGAAAAATAATATCCAGGTTTGATCTCAATCTCATGGACCAAGCAAATACATTCCCTGTCCAGAAAAATGGGTTCTGGCTTCTGATAGTCTGTGTGATTTGGAAGATTTTGAGTTGATTAGCAGGAACTGTGTTATTTTGAGGCTGAAACCACTTTTGTTTCAAATAACATAAGGCCGTACCCCAGGAATGATGAAAATGCCAAAAGTCATTTCCAGCATTCCAGAAGATTAAGAAACTGAAAACCAAATCTTCAGGGTGAAAGCACGTGTATAGTAAGTGTTTATCCAAATTTTATATAAGGATATTATTGCCTGGGCATGCCAACCTCAGATGTCTGGGTTTCACACCCATTCTTCCTTTTTGGGTACAATTCTCAAAACAAAATATACAAAGAACTGTTTTCTTTTAAGCATCTTTATTATGTTAATAAATATACATTCCTTTGTCCATCTTTCCAGTAGCTGAAAAGCCAAGAACGGGCAAGAATCCCAGTGGTCATATGCTTTCTACCTTTTAACATATCAGGGAAAAGAAGGTTCAGAGGAGTTAAATAAGGCTTAGCCAGAGTCACCACCTTAGAGGCAGAGAAGTAAATAGGCTAGACTTACAAGCTCAGATCCTTGACTGTCCACCCAGAGCTGTTTCTACGGCATTGTACGGTCATGGTCAACATACCACTATTGAGGCTAAAGACTCCAAGGAAGAATGGACTCGGTCTCTTCCCTCCCAGAGCACAAGCGATGGTTGTAGAAGAGAGTATATTCATATAACTTTCCTTTCAAGGCTTCCCCTTGTTTACTTTGCTCTTTCCAAAAAAGCACTGATGTTCTGATTCATTCTCTACAGTTCTCCTTATGGTGTGTCTTCCAAATCAGCCTCCCTCTAGCATGAATAAGAAAAGCAAGGGGGACTACAGATTCCCACAACTGCTGGTTATGAGCTTCCTTGGGTTTTGCCTCTCCCTTCAGGACTTCTTAGTTCTCTTTTACACTAGGTTGTAAAACATGTATCTTTAATCACCACCATCTCTTTTAGGATTTCAAAGGAATCTCCCAGCAGTTCATCTTGGAGATACAAACATTTCCCTGACTTGCTCATTTGTCTCAGTCACATGTAGAAAGTTCTTCAGCAGCTGCTCAGGGAACAAAGGTGAAACCTCCAATTAAGAATGACTTATGTGTACTCTTCCAGCCAAGAGTCACTTGCCTTGTTAACCTCCCTTTGCTCTTCTTTAAAAGGTATGAGCCTATGCACTCAAAATTCATTTATTCCTGTTAAGGGTAATTATCCCAATTTTTGATGATGCCTCCAGCTATTGAAAAGTGATGATATGCCAGTGAGATGCCTTCTCTCCATTCAAGAAGAAAATATGAGTGAATATATAACACAGATTAGGTCTCAGTTCATAAACACGGCAATTTAATACGCCTCTTTAAAGCACAAGATTCAAATTTAAACTTCTCAACAGGCCATGCTTTTTATGTCTTGACTGTGTTCTTTAAATCTAAATGACAGCAGGGACACAGAGTGAAGAACCAGGAAGGCAGATTTTGTGATATGGAGGTATCGCCTTTATTAGAAGAGACAATTACATTACCCTGGGTGAATGGACAGCCTCTGAGATGAGGTTCCATCCCACCAACGTTGAAACTTGCTCAAACTTCTCCCATCATAAGATAATCCTCCCTCCCAGTGCTAGCCTCCTCCCTTCAGCTATTATCTCTTTCTTTACCTCTCTCTCTGTCTGTCTCTTTCTGGCCCTCCCTCCCTCCCCTATCTCTCCTGCCTTTCCTAGCCAAACTTCTTTAAAAATTGTCAGTGAACCCATCCACTCACTTCTGAATGAACACATTGCCTATTTGCTCTGCCCACATCACTTTATTAAACTGCTCTCTCCAGGATTAGTAGCACCATCTTTTAGCTAAATCTCAGAATATTTACAATCCTTCTTTGATATAATGGAGGCATCCTTTAGGAACTTCCCTTGACCTTGAGCCCTGAGGGAAATTACCTTAATTCCCCTTAATTCCATGGTCTATGAAAGCCCAAAGCCCTTCCAAATGGCTTTGTGAAAATTTGTGAAATATCTACTAAGAGCTACTATGTGTTAGAAACGTGCAGATAACAATCCTATTTAGTAGAAAGCATTATCGTCCTTATTTTTGCAGATGAAGAGACTGCAGCTCAGGATGGCTTCACAGATGATCAATGGGGGGCCTGGATTTGAACCTGGACAGCCCAGCCCCACCTCTGCCTGACTCTGTCCACCCTGGTCACCAGGCCTCCTCTGTTCCTCACCACACCTTCTCCAGTGAGAAATTCAGCCCCTTCTTCATAATGAAATAAAAATAATAACCACTTAAATCAAGCACACATTTATTAAACTTTATGGGATTTTTGTGAGGTTCCATAAAAGTGTCACATCACACAGAAATCTGGGGCCTCTGCTGTCTCCCTGGCTCCTTCCCTTCCATCTCCCTTCTTAACCCTTCCCTTCCAGAATTATTCCAAGGCCCTCAAATTCTCCTTCTTCTCTGAAGGTCAACTTTTCCTTCTTTTGCAACCTTGATGGGGGTGGTTTCCTTATCAAGTGTTTATCAAATTTTTTTTTTTCCAACAAGCCCATTTCTCTGCATGACAAGTATTCTGGTACCACCCGTTACAGACAGGCAGTAACAACAACTTCCCCCAACTTCAACAGTTCTTGATCCTAAGTATCATTTTTGACTCTTCAACACCCTCTGCTCAACAAACTCTCTAGTTTAGGTGTCTGAGATGCCATCCTCCTCTGATTTTTCTTTTGCCTTTCCGGCTAATTCTTTTTAGGCTTCTTTCAGGGTGATTTCTCCTTTACTCATCTCAAAATAAATATCTCCTTCATTGATCCCTTAAATATTGGTGTTCTTCAGGATTCTGCCCAAGTCCTCTTTACTCCAACCTAAAACATTGACTTCAAAATATCTCATCTACAATCAAGGCTTTATTTACATTCCTGTCTCCTAAATTTATTTCTCTAGTACAACTCTCATTTTCCTGAAATAGGGACCAGAATATCCCACATTCCCCTCAAACATACCAAATGTCTCAAACACAAATTTTGCAACACTGAATTCATCTTCTTTCCTGGATTGGCCAAGTACCCGAGCCAGGACTCTCAGCATCTTCCTTGATGCCCCCCCCTCACCCATCACCACCCAGTCAATTTCAAAAGCTTCTTGACTCTAAGTCTTACCCATCTCTCTGATGCATTCATTTCTCTCTAGTTCTGTTGCCACTACTAGGAAAGGTCACCATCATGTCACACTATGTGGTCTTTCTGTCTTCAGTCTCATCTTGCCCCTCTTCAATCAATTTCCTGCATGGTTGTCAGAGAGACATTTCTAGGGTGGACTCGGGACCTTGCCATTGCCCTAATTGAGACCTTTCCCCTTGCCTGGAGGATAAATTTCAGCACTATCTGACCCTGTGTGACCTCTGCAGGCTCATGTCCTCCAGGTGTACCTTTGCTCTGTTTGTTCTTGCACTCTGTGTGTCAACCAGACGGAACAGCTTTCAATTCTTCAAACAAGCTGTGCTTTCTTTCAACCTGCAGTTTTCTAACACGCTGTTTCCTCTGCTGGAAACACTTTCCTCTTCCCTCTTAGCCTGACTTCCTTTGGGAGATAATTTAGATGTTCTTTTTCCAGGAAGCCTTTTCTAACTCCCCTGGACCACATTAGGTGCCCCTACTATAAGCATTTTAGTTGCAGGTGAAAGAAGCCACTTCTCAAACTGACTTTTTTTTTTTAAGAGAATTTATTGGCTCATGTAACTAAAATCCATAGGCCTAGCTTTAAGCCTGGTTGAATTCAAGTCTTCAAATGGTCTAATCAAAAATGTGTCTTCAGCCAGGTGTGGTGGCACATGCCTATAAACCCAGCTACTTGGGAGGCTGAGGTGAGAGGATTGCTTGAGCCCAGGAGTTCAAGTGCAGCCTGGGCACCACAGTGAGATTCTGTCTCTAAGAATTTTTTTTTTTGAAGTTTTAAACATGTCTTCTTTCTTTAAATCAATTCTTTTTCCTCTATGTCTAGCTTCATGTGCACATAATTTCTCCATTTGTGATGACAAAATGGCCACCAGCAGCTGCAGAATTAAACTCTACCAATTTAGCAACCTCAGATGAGAGTGCCTTCCCCCAGAATATTCAACTAAAATCCCAAGACTTCCTTCCACTGGCCAGACCTGGATCCCATGTCCTCTCCTGAAGCTGAGGTAGGCATTCAGCCTCACTCAGCCACATGGGCTAGCTAGGAAAGAGGGTCGATTCCTCAAGAAAAATCAGGGTACTGTGCTGTTTCCAGGAGAGAGGGGGTGAGGTTAGAGGCTAGGCAGGCCAAAGATAGATAGATAAGTAGAAGATAGAGATATGATATATAAATATAATAGGTATGTGTTTAATAGGTAGATAAAGGATAGGTAGGTAGGTCGATAGATAAATGCAATAGATATGATAGATAGATAGGTAGGTAAATAGGTGGGTGGATAGGTAGGAGGGTAGGTGATAATAGAAACATACATATGTACAATAGATACGGTACACAGGTAGATAGGTAAGTAGGTAGATGATAGACAAATAGATGAAAGGGAGAAATGAAATGAAATGTTTATTTATTTAAATCACTCTTTAGAGTAACTAGATTTGTTGGATGTAAGAACATGGTTTGTTTCCTTGTTGCCTCCAAAGGACACCGTTGAGAAATAAACAGGATGAACAGGAAAAAGATAAAGGAACAAGGAGAATAGTGCTGGACCATAAATTTTCCTACATGGGGTCACTCTGTATTCACTCCAGCTTCTGAGCTTCAGAAGAACTCATTTGATAAATAAATAAGTGGATTAACTCAGGGGTAGGTAACCCTTCCAGGGTGGGATCCAGAACATCCAACCTCTATTTTCTATCTCAGGGTAATAAACCTATTGTCTCTTGAGAGGAAAATAAAGCAGCAGGAGGCGGCAGCTCCTGAACATGTAGCAGCAAGTTGCAGGTAGGAGGGCTCAGCCCATTAATACCAAGCAACATAACTCAGGGCCCCAGAGAAGCTAAATATGTGGATGTCCTCATATGTAAACAGAAATTTTAGAAGAAAAACATATTTGAAGAAAAAATTTTTTAGAAGGTGAGAAGGACATGAAACTAAAATTCCTTTCAGAGAAGGTATTTCTCAAGTCATTTCTGAGTTTTCATTTGTTTGCTTGTTTTTAATCTTCTTTGTAGTTTCTAAAGTGTATAAAGGAAAGCTAAGTGACTCGTACGATTTTATTTCTAAGCTGTTCACAGCTCAACTTCTAAATATGACAGATAAATCCTAGAACAATCATGGAAAGAGCATCAAAAATGATCTTGATGAAACTGTGTGAGATTGTAAAATCTCAAAGAATCACAACAGTGAAAAATGAAAATGTTTGGGTTCATTGGTCTTTGAACTCTGATCAGATATAATTCTTTGGTTGCACTTTTTAGAAATAGTTTTTGCAGATTATGATTATGGAATTCTCAGTATCTCATATGTAAATCAAACTGACACAATTCTCTTACGGGAATGGGAAAATGGCTTTTTATAAAGCACAAAATTCTACATCACATACATTCAATTGTTCATGCCTTCAAGAAACTTTTTGTGCTGGAAACTATGTCAGGGACTAAAGTACAAAAATCTGAAAGGTTTATACCTGCCTCTGAGAAATCTCAGTCAAATGGGACAAAGAGATGTTTAAACATCCTTGCAATCACTACATTGGGGGAATGAATGTTCCAGAGCAGTGGGGCTAGAAAGGTGTGATCAGTTTTACTACATGTTAAGTTTAATGAGAAATCAGCTCTATTTTTAACAGAAATAGCATCAGTATTTTCATAGTTTATTAAAATGTTTGCTATTGGTTTTTGGTTAAAAAAAGAATTTATTATATCTGAATAGTTTCCTTTATTTCTAACTTACTTAGAATTTTATTAGGAATAGCTTTTGAATTTTATGATGCCTTTTAGGCAACTATTGATATAATCATCAGCTTTCTTCATTCAATTTATTGATGTAATAAATTATATTGATAGATTTCCTAATACTGAGCCATCCTTAAGCTCTTAGAATAAACTCTACTAGGTCATGTTACACTGTTCTTTTAATACACGACTGGAATCGGTTACTATATACTATACAGAATTTTTACATCTAAATCATATAGGAAATTATAGATTTTTTCTTTTTTATAACATATTGATCAAATTTTAGCATTAAATTTATGCTATTATTGTGAAAAGAATCAGAAACCTTTGTTCCTTTTCTATGGTCCGCGGTAATTCAAATAACATTGGATTTTTTTTTAATTTTAAAGGATCAGCACAATTTTGAAAAATGTATACATGGTCTTCCTTTTACAACCCATCTCTCAACTTGGCATAAAAGGAAATTTGGTCCTATAGAATGCATGCATTCTTTCTGCAATTGTTTAGTCATTCTATAGATACATTTTGTCACAGGTTGAATTCTCTGTGAGATGGAGATTTGGGTGCAGGGAGTTTACTGGGGCATGTTCTTGGAAGTGTTGACCTATAAAAGAGAGAGAGGGAAGGAGGATTGAGCACAGGGAGAGAAGCTAAAGGGGCAAAGGGAGAGAATGAAATTGATAGAGGCTTTAGCTCACTTCACCAAGAGCACTAGAGCTAGAGAGAAAGAGACAGAGAGATTTATTATAGGAATTGTCTCATCAGATTATGGAGGCTGAAAAGTCCTACAGTCTGCCATCTGCAAGCTGGAGACCCAGGAGAGCCAATGGTATAAGTTCTAGTCGGAAGGCAGGAGAAAACTGATGTCCCAGCTAAAGCAGTCAGGCAGAGAGAGAGAGGTCTCCCTTCCTTTGCCTTCTTGTCCTATTCAGGTCCTCAGTGGATTGGATGGTACCCACCCACACCAGGGAGGGGGATCTACTTTAATTAGTCTACCCATTCAAATGCTAATCTCATCCTGAAACACCCTCACAGACATAACCAGAAATAATATCTAATCAAATATCTGATCACCCTTTGGCCCAGTCAAGTTGACTCACAAAATTGACCATCATGTTCCCTAATGAGGCAGAGGGGGCAGGACTTTGTATTCTTGCATCAACTAGTCATGGGATAGGAATTGCCTCTGGACAGGAAACCTAACTTTGGGTGAGGCAGCTCCCTTAGGCCGAGGACAAGTCCTTGAGACAGACTCAATTACAAGCCATCTGCAGCATTGAGGAAATGAGCATATGTTAGTCCCGAATGGGGATATTTGGGTGGCGTGTGGTTACACCCACTACGCATGCTTTGGTTGGTCTAAAATTTGCACTTCTTCTCCTTATCATGGATCAATACCTTCCAGATTTTCTAAAACCTCCTTATACCTTTATGAAAACTACTATTTCACAACTTTATCTAGAAATGTGTATGCTCAGTGGACTTTAACATGCTAATTTTCAAATAGGACCACCAAAAAGTAAATAAACAGTTTTTTCCATTTGGCAAATATAATGATTTCTGCATTCAGAAATAAGTTGTGAACTTCTCAGATGAAAATTTCTCTCCTCACAACTTTATCACAATAAGAGTATATAGTAGTCATAAAATATCTGTAATTTGGTACACTATTGCTTTAACATTTTCTGTCTTCATTGATTAAATAAGGTCCTCTGGGTTTATAGAATTTCACATAATATTTTTATCCCAGATGTGCTCATTTTTAAGGTAAATCCCATGAAAATTTATTAGCATGAAAAATTATTGAAAGATTATTGGTAAATGTAGCACATCCCCTTGTCTATACTTCTCCTTGATATCTTCATTATTTCCTCTTATGCTACTGTGCTGCAGCATTGATTAACAGGAGGTCCGGGGCCTTCCGAAATCTAGTCTCAATCTAATTTTATAACCTAATGTCCTAACCTGTGCCTTCCCACCTACCTGCTGCCAACCAAGCTAGATGCAATGTGCTTACACATACTGTCATCTAATATTTCACAACAGCTGTCTTGACACAGTTTTGAAGTCATGGCTAGAAACTCTCAATTCTCCATAAGGGCAATTTGCTAAGTCCCCCCAGTACCCCCCAAATTACTTCCTTTATCAGGTTCCCACCCTCTGGGGCTACTAAGCACATACCCCAATAGCTCCTGGACCAGGTACTAAACAATTAGGGATAGCCTGTATGCCCTAGAGCTCCGTAATTATTCAAATTAACCAATCCCTAGGAAGGCCTAGAAACCTAGCTACCCCCACCCTGCTTGCCAGACATAAGGTCCCTTCTATAGCTCCAGCTTGCTGCTAGCCTGTCCCCTGGTGCAACCCTGTGTGTGGGTCTGTGTGGCAGCCTTCTCTAAATTGGGGCTGAAAGTAGCAAAGAATTCTGCCTTTCACCTATCCCAGTATGGGTGTGTTGTGTCTGGCCATCCAAAGAATCTTTAAATTTTATAAAACATACACTTGCTTATTTGTGCCTGTACTACTCTACCTCCAGACATTTACTTATACTGTTTTCCCCTTGTGTGGCATCCTCCTATCTGCCTTCATCCTCCATTGTGAATAGCCTGTCCTTTTTATCCAGAGATTGACCTAAAACTCTTTACCTTCAGGGATCCTTTTCCATGTCTGTGTTTTCATTTGTCCCCTCGTCATTCTTTGGGCCACTTCGAAAGCACACATCTTCTGTTTTATATTATAATGCATTGTGGGTAGACCTGTTGTCCCACAAAAGGAAGATCATTCAAATTGGCAGACCATTTGGCAAGATCTTTGAAAACACTACAGTGTTTTATTTTCTTTGAATTTCCTCACAGTCTGTGGCACGAGGCCTATTACAAGGAAGCCCCTTCCACAGATATTTATTGAATTCGATTCATTGGAGCACTGCCATAAAACTTCAACCTTGCCTGAAAATGATGGGTCACATTCCTACCGTTTTGATGCACTTTTCCTCTGCCCTCTGGTGTGGAGAGGGGAAGGGTTGCAGAGACGATGAACAGGATGGAGGAAAAGCAAATGCTGATAAGAAGCTTTGTAGTCCTGACCCTGTGGAAGTGACTAACAGGAAAAAAGCAACGAGAACACTGCATTTCCAAAATACTTTAGGGGCATTTAGGGTAGGGACACATAGAAAGTGGTTAACAAATATTTGTTGAATGCAACAATCAGATTTCAGAACCTTAAACTGACTGTTCCAGGACAGGGTCACATTTAATTTGAGTAGCATGAATATAAAGGACCACAATGGACCAAAATTTTTCTGATGCAGTTCATTTGTCTTTCTGAATTATTCACATGGTAATTAAGTTCTCTTGGCTCCTAACTGCATAAAATATTGTTTTAAAAACAAAATCCTTTTTTCTTTATAATTCAAGAGTTGTGGTATTTTTCCCCCTGCAAGATTCTTCAAAGTCATATCCTAAAATACTTTCTTGAATTTGAAAAAAAAGAAAACATTTAATAAAAATGTTCTCTCTTAAAACACAATTAATTTAAGATACAGGATGCTTAACAGATATCTCTAAGGAAAAGATGGTTTCGTTTTGTTTTTAATGCAAAGTGCTGTTTGTGCTGGCAGATTTGTGTAACTAACTATCATATGGCTAATTAAATGAATTTAATGATAAAAAAAAAAAGTATAAGTATCCAAAGGAAAGCCAAGGACCAGCACAAGAACTGGAATAAAAAGGCACAGTAAATGTGGGCGGTTCTCAGCCTGACTGTCCCCCCTGTTCTCAATCTTTCTTTCTCTCTCTCTCTCTCTCCCTCTAGTTCCACCTTTCCCTGCCTGTCTCCCTTTCCCTTTAGTTCTACCTCTAATGGCATCTCCATCTGATTCCCAATTTGTTTCCCATTGGCCACTCTTCTATTCATACTATAGACTAATTCCGGAGGCAGCCAATCAAATAGGCTCACCTCATGGCCCGGTAACCCATTAAATCCTACCCATATTTCCAGATCACCTCCTGGGCTTGGGCTGCCTTGGGTCTGATACACACTCTTGATGGAATTAAGGTCTTCCCCGCACAAAGAATAATCCAGTCTCCCTCCCCTGAGCTATGAGCTGTTGATGAAGCAATTGAAACGTGAAAGGGAGGTTGAGTAACTGACAAATTCAGTCAACACGATCATTTTTATCTTTTCTTTTTCCATGAGGGGAGATACGAGGTGATTCTAGGCTTTCAAAATTCCTAATCAAAAGGCAGAAATTCTCATATTGGATTTATTTCAGCAGAATTTCAGAATGCGTTAAACTGATATTTATGAGACATCTCTTTCTTCCCAGCACTGTGCTGCATGTTCTAACATCTAGAAACATGACAAAACTGCAGAACCAGATAAGAATTTAGGAATTCTTTGTCCTGTTAGAGATGAGAAAAAAATAATTTATTTAGAATATCTGGCGCTTGCCTTAAAGCACTTTTAGATCCAATTAATGATACAAGATACAGTCCTTGAAACAGCTAAAACAACAACAACAACAAAAAAAAACCCAAGAGCACACTTAAATCAATTTTTACATTAACCAACACAGACTTTAATTTCTACAGGAGTTCAGAGAAGGGGAAAATTATTATAAAGTGGCCCAGAGTGAGTCCTGCAAGGAGAGAATTGGGAATGGCGATGAAGGCACGGCTTCCAGGACTGAGCCACAGCTGTGTGGGGAGGTGGGCTGAGGGACAGGAGAGGAGTGGTGAAGGGCAAGGCTGGACAGGTGGGGTCACTTGATGGACAGCTTTCAGTGTCAGACCAAAGAGTTTGCAATTCATCCTAAAAGTCAATCTATTGATCCTAAAACAAGTCATTATAGGTTTCAAAGCAGGAAAGAAACATCACAAAAACAGCATTTCACATAAGGAGGTCCAGCATAGCCTAACAGTTCAGAGCATTGGCTTTGGAGCCAGGCAGACTGGCTCTGAGTTCTGACTCCACCACCTTCTCACTCTGTGACCCTGGGCAGATCACTTAACCTCAGTGTCCTCAATTGTAAAATGGAAATAAGAATAGTACCTAACTCACCAGGCTACTGAGAGGATTAAGTGAATTAATATTTGTAGCATATGCAGAGCAATACTTGCTCTTATTAACAGCGTTATAACCCCAGATATCATTGTGCAGTGGGAAATTCTGCTCACAGAGAGACAGTTCAATGGTTCTGGCATAAATCAGAAGGCAGGTGATGGGGGCTGAATCTAGAACCACAAAGCAAGGAATCCCAGGCAGTGCACTCAAAGAGGGATGCAGACTTGCTAACTGAGTGGGTCTGGGCTGAAATAGAATGAAGTGTTAAAGGTGAATCCACAATGCTGAGAATAATACTGCATTTACCAAACAAGAAATAAATGGTAATCATGAGAAAATGTGTTTTTTCACAACTTTGGAGTGAAAAATTCATAAATCCTCCACTTCTTCTTATCTCTCACAGTCTCCCACTCTCAGGTTATGAGATGTCTCTGTTGTTTTCATTCTTCACTTGCACTTCCAGCCACATCTTCACCAAAAGTTTCCTAGGTGTGTTTTCACCTCCCAACTTACCTCACTCATTCCATTTCCCTAAAGTTCCCACCTCACCTGGGGAAATCCATATTACAAGTGTTGGAATAGCCACATATGGGGCCACAACACTTGATCGCATTATGAGCCAGAACAGAGATTTCAAATCCAATCTCCGTGCTCCTTTGTCTGGTAATGAGACTGCTGTGCATACCTGCATGTGAATAAGATGTGAAGGAGGCCTTGTTATCTCCAAACACAAGACTTGGAGCATGAGCCACTACCTGGACGCTTCCTCTGGCTTACCTTAGCAATCCCCTCTGAAATTCTCCTTCAAAGAAACCCACTGGGAAGTGGGAGCACAGCCATTGTTCTGTGGGGTTCACAGTGGGTACAAAGCTGGGGTTTGCTTGCAGCCCTTTTCCTAGTTAAAGGGCCAGTTTCCCATAGGCTTTCTTTCTCTAGCCTTCTCTTTCCCTATTTACTGAATTTATTCTATATATATTTGTCTATATATGTAGAAATAGACATGTGAATCTGGAACAAAATGAATAAAAAGGGAACATCTAGTCCAAATCTTTCCTATGAAACATAGGTCCGAAGATGTTTAAGTGACTTTTTAAAAGGCTCTAAAAACTTTTCATTTTCATCACAAATTTGAAAACAATTTACTATCCACCTTTTATCACTCAGAATCTGGTGCATACTGGGCATGATAAACTTACCATATGTTATCTCAAATTATCTCACAACAACCCACTGAAGAGGATACTATTGTTCATTTTTTACAAAAAAGGAGTCTGGAGCTCAGAGGGGACTACTAACAGTCTCTCAGCTAGTGGTACTGGAGATTACTTTTAAATCCAGGTCTTTCAACTCTGTCTTGCTTCTATATTGAATTTCTATCAGTTCTATTGCCTGAACTTGGCTAGACTTGAGTTCAGTATCTATATGTCATCTTCTCCCATATCTGTACATCATTCAGGGCTCTCATTCATTTGTGTAATTTTTCGTTTGAATGTCACTATCAGCATATAAGACAAGACTGCCTGGACACTGGCCATCCCCTCCAGTGACCCTTTTCTCCTTTATAATCCACCCAATCTTTGTTGAGATCTCTGTTGGCATTCAACAGGGCTGCTTTCAGCTACAAGTAACAGGCAACCCAGCTCTCAGAGGCTGAAAGCATATTTGAATTAGGCAAGATCCCAAAGACTGATATGGGCTCAAACGTTGATGGGAACAATTCAGAATTGACTAAAATAGTTTCATTTTACTAATCCCTTCACCTACTACCAAACTGGCAAAACATAAAAAAGATGTACTAGAGGTCGGGGATACAAGTTAGTTATTTTCTGATGCCTTCTCTATTTCTGAAGAATGTGTCCACATTTGATGTCAAAGATTGGTGTCAACACAAGAAATCCACTAAGTCAGGGAAGCTCAGAACTGCATGCTCACTGCCTTTGATACCACCTTGTTGAGAGAGAGGGTAATGTCAGCACAAAATAGCCTGTCCCGCTATCATATAAGGAGATTCTTACCTCCCCAGTTAGGTCCTTCTGTGTTCTACTTCTCATGCATCATCAAGCCTACACCATTTTGTCCATGATACTCACAGGATGATTTAGCAGCTGAAGAATGTCTTCAAAAATTCATGCTAAAAACAAAACAAACAAAAAACAGGCTTTTTCCATGATCATGCTCAATCCACCCCCATTATAAGCTTTATATCCTCCTGGTCTTCCAGTTACCACATCATCAAACCAACATCCCAAACAGGGCAAAATGGTAAGGGGAACAAATGTTTCCTCCTGCAGATGTTTGCATTTTTATCAGAGCAAGAAAATCTTTCACAGATACTCCCTAGCAGACTTTCTAATGACTGGTCATTGGTCAGAACTCAGTCAGGTGACCACCCCTGGTTGCAAAAGTGGCTGGGAAAGTATAAATCTGGCAAAAGAGAAATGACTGACTTAGACCTAGGCCGATTCAGTCTTTGGGGCAGGGCACTTTGCCTCTCTAACCAAAATGTGGGTTTGGTAACAAGGAAGTAGAGAAAAATGGCTGTTGGTTTGACATTAACAATGTCTGCCATGCAGACATTCCATATAATATATATAACATTTTTTTTTTTTGCATGACTCATGCCTTGGGGGGAGAACCTGTGTGTTTACATAATCTTAAATTAATCAAAACACTTCATCCTGTCAAATGTTTGCTCTTGATCCAGCAACCAAACTCTGTTCTTGTTTTCATGTTTTGTTATTTCTTTTCAAATCTCTAAGGGGTCTACAATTTTATTGCCCAATTTTGTATTTCATTATGAATCATTCCACTGGTTAGAAAAGGCTTTGCAATCAAATTCCCAGACACATGCACTTGCACACACAAACTTAAGAAAGCTCAATTCCAGATGTCAACTCTTACCCCATTCTTAAGCTAAATAATTGATGACTCTTGTACTAAGCTTGCAGATAACAACTCTTCCAGAGGCTTCCCCGCAGCAGTGGGTGAATGCCTAATCCAAATCAGCATCAGCTAGACTGTGGCTACAATCCAGCCTTTCCTTATGGGCTTACGCTCTTGAACTTTTCTTCCATCTGACAGTTACATCACCTTTAGACCTTTATGTTCCCTGCTAAACAATAACAACCCAGGGCGAATTCCCAAATATTTCCTTGCTTCCGTTCTTCTTTCTTCTCTAAATGAATCTAAAGAATAAATGATTTCCATCATTTCTAACTTACTGAATCTTATCATTTTTATGTATTTTATCTCTCTTCTATCACCTGATTATTTCATTATTCAGTAATCCTTCCTTAATTGAGAAGCCCCCTTATTCAAAATTCAATAATACAGAGACTGTAAATAATAAATTCAAAATTAGTGGAATTTTGTTGTAGTCATTGTGTTTTGTAGCAAATATTATACATACAACATATCATTACTTTTTTTTGTCTGCACCTCTATATAAGCATTTAATGCAATGCATTACAATTATGGTGGTGGATAGAAAAGAAAGGCATAGTAAGAAATCCTGCAGAATTTATAGGAAGCAAAGCCTGCTAAATGTAAATTAATTATATACAACTAACAATAATTTAAGATATAATGAAAATGGGATTTGTATCAGTTAGTATTGGGTTCAGCTGTGTGTGACAGAGACCTTCAAAATACAGTAGCTTAATGTAAACATTCATTTCTCTCTCACTGCTTAATTGGCCATAACTTGGTCAAGTGGCCAAAGAGAGTCTACCAGGGAGGCTAAGAAATGTAGTCGTTCAGCTCAGTGTCATTGTGCTCAGCCAGCCGGAAGGAAGGTGTCTAGGGAGGCAAGAAAATACGGCCCTCCAGTTGGATGGTAATGTGCTTAGCTAAATATTTGCAACTGATCGCTTAAGAAGAAAGAGAGCATGGATATGGGAAGATAATTGGCCATCTCTGCTGTGTCACCAGATCTCTATTAAGTAAACACCAGACATATTTTAAGTGCTTTCACAGTTTTACTCATGATGTTCCTCTTTCTAACCTATACATTCTTAGCAGGTAAAAGTCACTCCCAAGGGGGCAAAATTGGCTTTTGTGGGAGGCAAAATGATCTTACTCTTACTATATATAAAACATAGAAATATATACAATACATAACAGACTTACTGTATAACCGTGGTATTAAAATTTTATGGGGGGAGTCTTTTACAGAAAAAAATATCTCAAAAAGCTCTTTGGGTGGTGGTAGAACAGATACTCAGAGAAGTTTGGGAAACACTGGTCCAGCCTCACATGGGAGCTTTCACAAATATATCTCAAAGCCAGGCAAGAAAATATGTGTCGTTTGGCAAAGCTTCTTTTTGTATTCTACAGGCTCTGTGATGCAATAAATAGGAAGAACAAGTAATTTCCAACTGGGCCAACCATTCATTCATTCAACAATTATTTATGAGTATGTATTATGTGAAAAATATGCTGGTGCCGGGGACACAGCCAAGAATGGATCAGACACCCCTGCTCTCGTAAGGCTCACAGCTGTTGGGGAACGCAGACTTTGGACATTGGGTACTGCAGTGATGGCGGATCACAAGGCCAAGTGTCCAAGCCATCAATTCATTTAAAATGTTCACTGAGCACCTACTAGACAAGCCAGACTCTGTGTTGAGTTAGGTGCTAAAGAGGCTGGAAAGAACAGAGTGGACCCACTTCTGCACTTGATAACAGATGAACGTTTAAGAGTTTAATTAATAAAAGATTAATAAAAGGACTGTATGCTATATGAACATTTGATGAAAATCTTACCTGATGAGAAAAGTCTCTTCTGAAAGATGAAGGGGCCTAGTGAAGGTAAGTAAAAAAGAACGTTTCACAAAAAGGGCAGCAGGTGTACACATCCATGAAATGAGAAAGAACAGAAAATGTTGGAATGGTGTTCAGAAATGATGGAGTAGAGAGACACCAAACAGTTCAGGGAACTGATTTCACTCTGATTGCTACCATGTTCCCACTCTCCCAGTCCTTCTTTCTGTGTGTTTTGTCTCTCATCAAAATCCCAAAGCTTCCTTGGAAGGAGTTCAACTTTGCCTCTCTCTCTCTCTCTCTCTTTCTCTCTCAGACACACACACACACACACACACACACTCCTAAGTCTCCTTATATTCTCCCCAAATTCACGTATTTTCTCACTTGTCACCATTGGCACCATATATATGATCTACCCTTACTACTCAAAGTGTGGTCCATGGACCAGCATTTCCTGTATCGCCTGGTTGTTTGTTAGAGAGGCAGAATTTGAGGTCCTCCCTGAGGTCACTCCTCTATCACAAAATAATCAGAATCTTCATTTTAACAAGATCTTCAGGTGATTCATATGCACATTAAAGTTGGAGAAGCCCTTATTTCATCTGCCTGCTTGGTCTAAATAAAAGATCATGGTTGTACCTTACCCCTGCTCTGTCATGGCCACCCTGACTTCCTATCTGTTTTGTATCATAGCATACATTCCTCTAAGAACTAGAAAAGCTGATGCTTTGATGAAATGTTTGCCCAGGGAATGTTCTAGCCTCCTGAGAAGTGGTGTGTTGATGTGAAATCACAAAGCATTTAGATGCCATCCTCTCCCATCTCCCAAACCTAAACACTGTTCCTCTGATACCTTATATTGCTTAGATAGTTTTTCTTTGGGGTATTCAGATTTTGTCAAGTTAACTTCCTTCTCACCCTTCCTAAAAATGATCTTTTTAGCTCTGCAGTGTTTTATATAAGTTTGACATCTTCATTTCTACATTCTTAAATCAAGTCTTGAAATTATTTTGTTTTGTGTGTGTGTGTGTGTGTGTGCGTGTGTGTGTGTGTGTGATTTCCCAAGTTTCTCAACCTTCTCAGTAATGTGGTAAATAGTATGACATAAGGATATTTTTTTCCTAATATACAGGAAGAGCCCTATAATGCCCTAAGTGTATTTCTCTGCTTTCGGTTAAAGTGCCAACTCTTATTATCTTATCTATTTGATGCCAGAAGTTTGACTCTTCCCTGCTGAAATCACTTCCATTATCTTCCTGATGGAATTTCTAAGAACTTACTCAACTGCAAGACACATAAACACACAAAGGATAACAAACCAGGGGGATTTTCTTTTTTTTTTTTTTTTT